>OZ023214.1:39823640-39895141 GCA_963995525.1 Escarpia spicata | reverse complement strand
TATGACATTGCTGTGCAGAATTGGTGCCTTCTCCAGCGAACAGCGACGGTCCCACGGTGGTCGTTTATTCCAGCCTGCCAGCTGATGCGCAAATGTTGTAACACACAGGCTTCTGTACTTCTAAATCGTTCATGCCTGTGTCCAAGTCCGTGCACCACGACTTAACACAATTGGGCATTTGTCACGCTACGCCTACCCACAGGGGACCACTGCCTGTGGTCTCACACTATGCCGTCCACCAACGATTTTCAGTTGGAACTGCTCGAACGTATTTTTCTTATTCTATTGGATTTTAAGCCTCGGAATTAGAAGACCAGAACTTTGTTAACGTAAGTTATACGTAATGCGTGTGGTTCCCATAGCGACTAATACAATATGACGGTTTCCTTGAAATCGGTTATAACGTGGGTGACCAGGTTGTCATCGGCGATTATGAAAAACGGCCGGTTTAAACGCATTTAGCGATTTCTTACGAAGCTGGACAGCTAAAGTCGTAAAATCTGATAACGTCGCTATCTATTTCCATAGCGTATAAAACGTGCACAGTTAGGTACAGTTGTATTAAATTAAAATATATAAAGGTCACATGCGGCACTAAGTTACACTACCATTTTGGATGTGGATCGTACGTGATAAGTAGATTTTCACCACCGGGATCAAGGAAACAAAATCGCTTCTACCATATTCAGGTCGTTGGCGTATCGTATGTTCCTACATTCGTTTCCTTCATGTTGTTCCGAGCGAAAGCAGCTTGCCAATTTCACACTATTTCATTAGACTTCAGTGACGCACTGGGTTCTATTTTAAGATGTCTCTGCCACTATTAACATTGCAACGGTTAAGACATGTCAGCGAACATTTCTTTTAAACGTTATTTCCAGCTATACAGCGACGGTTATCGACATATGACATGTCTACTTCTCCTGTTTTGCAGGAGAAGTAGACATGTTGATGCGCACACAATACGTAAGTCCTACATAAACTATTTATAACTTGCTTAGAAGAAACATTCGCGCGGTTAGTTATAACTTCGGAAGAAGCCAAATCTTCGTCAAAATCAACTAAGTAGATGATAATAAATATGATCAAAATGTTTTAATGGTAGTGATATTACATATTTTAAAGCGGTAAAGCCTGCGCACAGTACACCTCTCACTAAGATGCAACTGCTTAGTTGTAGTTATTTCCAAACAAAGGAGTGTACCCTTACAACGATTTGCGCGTACACTTAAAGGTAAGTTCTTATATAGCGCAGTATCCAGTAATCGGACTGCTCAAAGCCCTTTACACTTTACTCCCTGGCAGACCTGTTCAATCGAACACCATCTCGACGTCTCTGTGAAGCATTCAGCCACGCTGCAATTAATGCGCGAAGACTATTCGTACGCAAATATCCACCACTGTCTATAGCCAGGTACTTACACTGACTGCCGCGTTCATTTACAACGACTGCAACTTACACTCACGATGATTGTCGCCCCCACTTACAATGATTGCCACTTACACTTATGATGATTGTCCCGTACACTTACGACGATTGCCGTGTAAATGTAAGGGTGACTGCTTCTACCTGAAACCATCGCGTTCAGTGGTTCTCTCACTTAGCTTGCTCTCAGCATAAATGACTATAACGATGTCCAATAGTTTGTCATGTACTACGCAGTCTTCCACAACTGAACAATGTATATATGTGATTCTGCAAATGAGTTCCCTTCATTTAAACACAAACGAGGCATCTCGTCCTATTGTTTAGTTTCTTACAATGAATGACAGGAGTGAGAAACCGATCGTATCCCTCCTGAAGCGATGGGGTTTAATAAACCTGGCCGATCCTTATTCAGTTGTATAAACAATGACAGTCGCGATTCTTTAAACAATGTTTGAAATTACATTAGGATCCTGTGAATATAATTAGTAACATTAAATTGCTATAAACAGTACACTGTATTCGTGAATGTAACGCAACTATGTGTAAGATCATACACGATAAAGCAAAGAACTGATAATATGTCTCGTTATCTAATACTATAGTAAAATGGAGACATGCCGAGTGAGAGGCTGGTAATATGCAGAGGGTTGACGTAAACGAATGTATTCGGTATGGTATGAAGTAAGGCTGTGATGGACGGCACAAACATATATATAACTCTCTTCTTTGATGATATTAGCACGTCACGTGATCGTAAACGGAAACCGCTATGTGCTATATCAGAACATGAGACAGACAAAATACCCATTATCCTCGACGTGGCATGATAAGTATTAGAAACGGTGGTAATTCGGCAACGAAATGATATAATAAATAAAGAATATCGAATAAAATCAAATAGAATCACGTTCCAACTTACCTACGTACGAATCCGGAACTACCATGTGTCGTGCGAAAGGAAGACATTGTGAATATAGATAAGGTATATGAAGCACATAAGTGCACAGACAAGCACGAACACATATAATTATGCTATCTGTATGACATCACATTCATAATTTATCCGAAGTGTGTGTTTGAGTGTGTGTTGGAGTGCGTGTGTGTGTGTTTGTTTATGTGTGTGTTTGTGTGCTTGTGTGTGTGTGTGTATGTGTGTGTGTGTGTGTGTGTGTGTGTGTGTGTGTGTGTGTGTGTGTGTGTGTGTGTGTGTGTGTGTGTGTGTGTGTGTGTGTGTGTGTGTGTGTGTGTGTGTGTGTGTGTGTGTGTGTGTGTGTGTGTGTGTGTGTGTGTGTGTTTGCTTGTGCGTGATTGTGTATGTGTGCGTGCGTATGTATATGTAGTGTGTGTGCGTGCGCGTGTGCGCGTGTGCGCGTGTGCGCGTGTGCGCGTGTGCGCGTGTGCGCGTGTGCGTGTGCGTGTCTGTGCGTGCGTCTGCATGTGTGTGTGTGCGTGTGTGTGTTCGTGTGTGTGTGTGTGTGTGCGTGCGTGTGTGTGTGTTTGTGTGTATGTGCATATACGTGTGTGTGCGTGTGCGTGTGCGTGTGCGTGTGCGTGTGCGTGTGCGTGTGCGTGTGTGTGTGTGCGTCAGTGCGTGTGTGCGCCAGTATGTGTGGTGTGTGTATGCGCGCGTGTAGAAATGTACATGGATTGCAAATGGTTTGAGAACGGCGTTATGTTGTAATCGTGTTCATAGCTCTGTGAAGTTATTCGTTTTGGTTTGCATTTTATAGTACAGAAGCCTTTTAAAGTTCTAGCGTATTGTGCATATTTACTGTAGGCCACTATTTGACAAAATAAGTATTTTGTGCAGAATCTTTGTTATGAGCAAACCTTCACTTGATTTTCCATCTTTAGATAGTAATGGTCTAAAAACATTAGGGTGGCAATTTTTCCAAGCATGATAAGTTTACCAAATTCGAGATGGCCACCACCATGTAAATTACGCCACTTTTCCACTTACATCATTTAAATTCCTTATATGTTATTAATGGTGCCTGGAGCGCTTACCATTGATAATGCCCATTTATACTAATACATATCTATCTTAGATAAATGTGAGCGCTAATGGAGGTCTGCCATCTCATATACAGACGTTTTAACGCGAGCACGAATAAACCGATGATGTTCATGATGATGATTGAAAGCACCAATGTTGTCCAATGTGCTATGTCCAATTACGGGAGTGTAGTTTCGATCGTGTAGTTGGTTACACTTGAGTACAATGTGCTATGTCCAATACGGGAGTGTAGTTTCGATCGTGTTGTAGGTTACACTCGAGTGCAATGTGCTATGTCCAATACGGGAGTGTAGTTTCGATCGTGTGGTTGGTTACACTCGAGTGCAATGTGCTATGTCCAATACGGGAGTGTAGTTTCGATCGTGTTGTAGGTTACACTCGAGTGCAATGTGCTATGTCCAATACGGGAGTGTAGTTTCGATCGTGTGGTTGGTTACACTCGAGTGCAATGTGCTATGTCCAATACGGGAGTGTAGTTTCGATCGTGTGGTTGGTTACACTCGAGTGCAATGTGCTATGTCCAATACGGGAGTGTAGTTTCGATCGTGTGGTTGGTTACACTCGAGTGCAATGTGCTATGTGCTATGTCCAATACGGGACTGTAGTTTCGATCGTGTGGTTGGTTACACTCGAGTGCAATGTGCTACGTCCAATACGGGAGTGTAGTTTCGATCATGTGGTTGGTTACACTCGAGTGCAATGTGCTATGTCCAATACGGGAGTGTAGTTTCGATCGTGTGGTTGGTTACACTTGAGTGCAATGTGCTATGTCCAATACGGGAGTGTAGTTTTGATCGTGTGGTTGGTTACACTCGAGTGCAATGTGCTATGTCCAATACGGGAGTGTAGTTTCGATCGTATGGTTAGTTACACTCGAGTGCAATGTGCTATGTCCAATGCGGGAGTGTAGTTTCGATCGTGTTGTAGGTTACACTCGAGTGCAATGTGCTATGTCCAATACGGGAGTGTAGTTTCGATCGTGTTGTAGGTTACACTCGAGTGCAATGTGCTACGTCCAATACGGGAGTGTAGTTTCGATCATGTGGTTGGTTACACTCGAGTGCAATGTGCTATGTCCAATACGGGAGTGTAGTTTCGTTCGTGTGGTTGGTTACACTCGAGTGCAATGTGCTATGTCCAATACGGGAGTGTAGTTTCGATCGTGTTGTAGGTTACACTCGAGTGCAATGTGCTACGTCCAATACGGGAGTGTAGTTTCGATCATGTGGTTGGTTACACTCGAGTGCAATGTGCTATGTCCAATACGGGAGTGTAGTTTCGTTCGTGTGGTTGGTTACACTCGAGTGCAGTGTGCTATGTCCAATACGGGAGTGTAGTTTCGATCATGTGGTTGGTTACACTCGAGTGCAATGTGCTATGTCCAATACGGGAGTGTAGTTTCGTTCGTGTGGTTGGTTACACTCGAGTGCAGTGTGCTATGTCCAATACGGGAGTGTAGTTTCGATCGTGTGGTTGGTTACACTCGAGTGCAATGTGCTATGTCCAATACGGGAGTGTAGTTTCGTTCGTGTGGTTGGTTACACTCGAGTGCAGTGTGCTATGTCCAATACGGGAGTGTAGTTTCGATCGTATGGTTGGTTACACTTGAGTACAATGTGCTATGTCCAATACGGGAGTGTAGTTTCGATCATGTGGTTGGTTACACTTGAGTGCAATGTGCTATGTCCAATACGGGAGTGTAGTTTCGTTCGTGTGGTTGGTTACACTTGAGTACAATGTGCTATGTCCAATACGGGAGTGTAGTTTCGATCATGTGGTTGGTTACACTCGAGTGCAATGTGCTATGTCCAATACGGGAGTGTAGTTTCGATCGTGTTGTAGGTTACACTCGAGTGCAATGTGCTATGTCCAATACGGGAGTGTAGTTTCGTTCGTGTGGTTGGTTACACTCGAGTGCAGTGTGCTATGTCCAATACGGGAGTGTAGTTTCGATCGTGTTGTAGGTTACACTCGAGTGCAGTGTGCTATGTCCAATACGGGACTGTAGTTTCGATCGTATGGTTGGTTACAAATAATAATCAAAATAATTGGTGAATAAAAGAACGTGGCATGCGACCTTGTCCGGTTGCAGCTGGATGCAATTGGCAAATATACAATAGTATTGCATATGAGTTATATCAGTGTACTAAAGTCGCTCATTTTTTTAGATATCAGACTAGATATCACCCGCAACTACGTCATTAGTCATAACATTTACACAGCATGACTGATTGTAGTCACGCAAATGAGCGAACTAATCAATGTTGATGTCCTAAGGTAATCAAGAATTATTATCAGAGGCTGAGTCTGCAGTAAATGGCAGTGCATAACGGCTGGTGATCACTATTGAGGCAGGAAACAAGAGGGAGGTAAATCACGTCACTTTGTTGACGGCTAAAAAAGGAAATAAAAACAAGGCATTAGCTAAAATCCGTTTTTCATTTATCCAGACAGACCACAATTTGTTTTCACAAATAAATAATTACAACATATCACCGTACAATATATATAATTAATAAATTATATATCCATTACATTATATTTATCTGGATAAATAACATTTAGGAACACCGTTATATATAATTACCAAATTTTCTTTTTTTGTGGCGAATAAAATTAATTATTTCAAAAAAAATTAAAAATATTTACAAACAGTGCATCATAGTGATTTCGTTTATATTACTTCGTAAATACATAAACAAAACAAGTGTCAAGAAAATCAATGGTTTGAACCGGCGTCGCCCGATTTTGAAATAAATAACACGAAACCAACGCGTCTACCAACTGAGCTACCGACATCACTGACTTATTTAAGTTGTTATGATAAATTGTACATCTCCTCCTATATATATCGATATTTTTGTGATATTATGAGAGTATATACGTTACGTTCTGTACCTGGATACAATATCTGTTTACTATGTATGTTTACTAGTGTACATTATCTCCCGTGGGTCGCATTCGATATAATTATTCTGAAAACGAGCCGAGCCGATGCTCAGCGAAACCTGGTCGACTTGTAGGACCATTCGCATTGTTTGTTTTGAATAAATTCGATTCATGTGGAACCGTAAGATAACTGCTTGTTCCTCTATGATGATTAGTGTTTGCATTACATCGGAATATCGCACAATAACTCATTCTGACGCTCGTTTCGACCCAAAAGGTATCCTTGTAAACATGCTCTGAATGCATAGAAAGGGTCGGCCTGATGCGCGTGTATAGCTGCTGTATGTCATATGTGACGTCACATCTCGGCATCCCGAAAAGCGCGCCAAACATATAATGCACAGCATAAAATGTGGAATTTCTAATTCATTGATTTTTGTTTTTATTTTTTGGCTTGGTGGACGTGGAAATAGATAACAGGATGTAATATAACATGAATTCAAGCAATAGGTGTTTTTATTCCCTTTAATTCGTTTTAAGTCAGAATCCATATAGCTTTCCATAAAATTTACCTGATAGTGTTCTTTGCCGCAGCTTGTAAATAATGCTTCTGCAAACGTGATTCCTGAGCATTGTGGTCTAGCAGCGCCACCTAGCGAACTACATGAGGTTACTTCATCCGTAGATAATATTGAACTGTCGGCAGAACAATATCTAGTTTCCACAAATTCCGTACCAGTGAAGTAACTAATTTTTACCAACACCTACGTATGACAAAGACCCGCTTGAACAATAATATATCACAGACGGCGTTATTTTGTTGCAAATAGGCCTACGTTATCTAAATACGTAAGTATCCCACATTCTTGCTGGGGGAACGTCTTGCCGAGATGATTCCCCAGAGGGTGATTTAATGTACCGATCAACAGTGTTTTATAAGCAAATTCTAACAAACACCGAATGTCATGCCAGGCGGGCACAGATGACTCTTCACTTCCGGTTCGATGGTAGACGAGAAAAGAATAATTGGTTCTGAGACGGTGCTGCCTTTCAAGTAGTATAAATGTCTGCATGCTAAAAAATAGCTGCGACGATGGAAAATGACACATTTATGAACTAGGACATCTACAAAAAGCGGATCCGGTAGGTTAAACCAACAAATGACGGCTGGCGTCTGTGGCGATTTTTTACAAAACAATGTCACTATTTGTCGAGAACTCTAATGCATGAAAATCAAAAATCAAAGCGTTATTGGTTTACGAGGCACACATTGGCGGGGGTAGGATGCATATTTTAGTGTTTGTGGGTCATTCGTTAGTTGTGTTTCGCAGGTTAAATTTGATGGTGTACACATACGGTCGACACCCTTAAAGGCCATATCCTGAGATAAAAGGTGCTGTGTTTCATAACTGAAAATATGTTTATGAATCGCACAAGCACGTACAACATAAAAAGAACCTCTAAATTTCCGTCTTATGGAAACTGCCGAGTGACAGCGGCGTTAGACTGTGTGACGTCACTAGTGGAACACAGCCGCCAGCCTGGTCCGCTCTGACTGATTGACAGCTGCCTCGCTCGGGCCCCGAGTCGGGTAAACAACTCATAAAATGGCGGCCGGCGGGCTCAGCGCGGTGTTTCTGTCTCCAAAATATATTTTGAAGACAGTGGTGATGACGTTTGAGATATTAATGTTGTTTCTGTTGGTGTTAGATTGCCTGGTGTCGATGCGGTATCGTACAGGCCGACGCATGAACCTGTCGAGAGGGTCCGAAAGCTGACGACCGGCTCTTGACTTTGTTGCGGTGATAGAGCCAGTGGCGTTGTGGTGGTACTCGTGTGTATATTACGATATTGAGATGTATCCATCGGCAGGTCTGCACCACGAGTGATTTTATTCGCCGTAGGCGTAGCATGGACCCTGTCCTTTACATACAAAATGGTCCATTTTCTGCCGACAAATTGGGGAAGGTGTGCAAAAAATGTCCAGTCAAACCAGAATTGCCACAGTTTCACAACACATATGTTCATCAATTATACATGATATTGATAAAAACAGGTGAAATATAATGATGATGAAACAAAATTTAGCCGCGTAGACCTGTCACGAAATTTGGCGTGATGCCAAATAATGTATTACGACTCACGTCTTGCGAACAATTTTCATCTAATTTTGAATTTACAGAAATTTTGCCCACGCCTTGTCTACGAGCGTTTCTACCGGAGTAACAGGGTCGGGCTCAATTACAATCATCAATTACAATTACACATCCATATTTTGATAGCCTTACTTTTGGGGATTTTATTAATATATCGTCTCACGTGCCGACATTCGCTCGCTTCCTCCTACGTGCATCGGCTTCATTGGGCCAGTGACCAGAGTTGTATAAAGCTATGAGTTTGCTAGTCACACAGGAAATAGTGCACACGTTGAGTTGTCAGCTGGTCGACGAGATAGAGTTTTCGAACGAGACTATATGTAATGGCTATACCTGCTTCTCTTGTTTAGTTGCTATTTAATAAGTGTAAACTACTTATTATAAAAATAATTATAAAAAGCGTAGTTACAATCACAATGGCGGTACATGTTAATGATGATAAATCGCAATGACATCGTTTACAATGTATAATTGCACTGTTTTATAAAGGGTCAAATGCAGTTGTCGAGTACAACAACGTCAGATTGGTATATTTTATTTTTATAAACCTACATGTACACAATTGCTTACTTTGAATGCAGCGTTTAAAATGTGTTGTTGTCTGTTGGATTCAGTAGCAGCGCTTAGATATAATTACAATTACACGTCATCAAAAAAAAACGCAATTATAATTACAATTACTACGTTGTAAATCAACTTACAATTACACTGGACACAATACATATGCGGCGTCCCTATATGAAGTGAATTTAATCTTCTCGCCTTTGTAGACTCGCTTGATTAGGTCTACGATAAAAAGCAACGTATAAACAACTTTAAAAACCTGTTATAGCAACCGAATTGCGTGATTCGCATTCTTAATGTGTCTTATCTTGGGCATTTTGTGTCAAGTGAATATGTGCGGTAAATAACAAGTATTGCGTTTGCTAGCGGTACTATCTGCGATGACGTCACAACGACCGCTAGGTGTCGAAACAAACTGTGCAGAATATGTACAGAAAAGCGCGACCAAAATGGGCCTTGAAAAGGGTGACGGGGGATTAAAAAATTAGTTGAATATCAAGACATTATTTTGTTATTATATTTCACTAAAATTTGAAATAAAAAAGGTTAATTTCGCTTAGTCTTTAAATGTGTATTGAACAACGTTGAAACATATCCGTCGGACAGCTAATCTGACCCGTTGTTGCACACGGAGCACTTACGTCGCACCCGCTGTCGTGTTTAGTGACGAGTACAGCTCGCTTGCTCGCTCGTAAACAACTCGTCAGATTTTCGCACCCTAGACGCAGTTCTAGAGCCTTGCCGTTAACTTACAAAAACCATTGACGTCAGAGATAGCTCGAAGTCCCAACGCTTATGGTGCGATGTACGCCACTAGCATAACATACTGAACTGTTTGCGTTTGCGTGTACAGAAAGAAGGCACCGTTCGTGACGGTTGTTGCGACGCTGTCTTTGTTAATAAATATCGCATGAAGCTATGTTTAACAGGACACGTATTCGCTGCATCGGCGTTATCGCGGTTTATATTGCGGTTGTGCATTACGAACACATCGCCTCGTGGCAACGTAACGAAATCTCAGCAATGTCCGGAATTTTCGTGGGAAGCGTCATCGTTTATATCAGCAAGGGCGGCAAGCCGGCGTAACGCGAGCGGATTTACTGAAACACTCCGTACTGTAGCCGTAATTAGGCCTACGACGAAGCTAAGTTGCGAGCGGAATTAGGCGCTCGCTGCCCGACAACAAGGCAAGGTTTGATGTTCAGCGTTGCGTGAAGCAACGAACAATAAACAATGGAGATCGCGTGTGTCGCATCGTACATGCGTGCTAGCGCGCGAGTGGCGATCGTGATATATAGCAGTTGTACGTGCGGCGGAGTGCGCGCGCGTGCGAATGCGTGGGTTCATGCGGCGGGATTGTAGGCTCGGCTAGCGTGACAAATTAACGAATCCGAGCCAGGGAAACGTCGATGTTAGCCAATTTAATCAATGGAGGGCCTCGTGCGTGCGCGAGGCTGCGTCCGGTAAGGGTCGGTGGCGGAGACAGTCGCCTATCGTGACATGGTTACCGACTCGTCGATGCTCGTCGTTGCTCGGCGCTGCGTGGTTTAGATTAGAGCTGGCGGGCAGTGTCGGCGGTTGGCGAGGCACGCAGCGCGTCGTTATACATCGCTCTAGGCGGGTGTTGGTCGGTCGGCGAGGCGGAGTGCGTTACGGAACAGCTTGCGTTGCGCTGCCTGTCACGGCCGGGCTAGTGTTCGCATCTGTTCGCGTCGTGTACGCGGCAAGCGGTCATTCAATCGCTACGAGAGAGGACGCAAATAACTGTGCGGTTTGGACAGGACAACGTACGGAAAATGCGTATTCCACGCGGTTATTCGTGAACGCAGGCTTACTCACTTCCATAGCCGGTTCTTCATTACACAAATAGTGACAAGTTCGGTACGACCAGTTGTTGTGGTTAGATTTGTCCATTCACACGTCATCGAAGACAACAGTGTTAGAATATTTGTGAAGATAAAAACGACTATGTCGGTTGTTCAGTAATAGGTCACCGAGTACATCAAAACCAGAGAACGTGATGACGTAAAAGCGATTTAGTCGCTTGGTCTGACGCAGTCGTCGTTTCGAAAACTGCGACACCGCGCACTAGACTCAACATCGTCGTCGACGAAACGACGCGCGGAGCAGATCCCTTTGTGTCAGCCCAAGGTCCGTCCGCTCCCGCGCCTCGTGGGACGCCGGCCGGTCGACTTCCGTAGCGGCGGCCGCGTCGCGTGCTGGCGGGGATCAATTTATCGGGAGTGTAAGACGGCGAGAGCGCCATTGGACGGACTAAACGACCGCGCTAATCTACGGATCGGCCGCTCTCTTTGTCTCCTCGTGGGCTGACGCCACCAGCGCCGTCTCGTGGGACGCCCTACCATTTCCTCGTTTTCCGCATTCGCGTGTTCGAGTCACGCACGCGCGCGCGGACGACAGTTAGCTACGGTGTTAGCGATCCAGAACTGCGGAGTCGCCAACACTCTTTGTGGACACCACATATCTGCAAGGCACATCAGTGTATAGGATCATAAGAGGTATTTGGAACAATCAAACGACAACCAAGAGTCTACCATGAAAGACAAAACGAACGAAACCGAAGTCCCAGAAGAGAGCAAAGGCAACGCAGCCATACAGGTGGAGTGCGGCCTGAACAAGGCGGTGCTCCACCTGGAGCGACTGTGCCAAGGGAGCAAGGGCGCGTGTATTCTCTTCGAGAAGACGTGGATGACGCCGAACGAGTTCCAGGCGGCGAGTGGTCGGGAGACGGCCAAGGACTGGAAGCGCTCCATTAAGCATCACGACAAGAGTCTCAAGTTGTTGATGATCAAAGGTCTCTTCTCGACGGGGCCGGCCGCCTGTAGTTGCGACTATTGTACCGGGACAGAGCCTCTGCCGCCGCAGGCGTCGTCGCCGTCGCAGACTACTTCCGTAACTAAGGTAAGACCGCAAAACTCTTAGCCAAATGACGACGCGGCTTGAGGTGAAATCACTATTGCTGTATTTATAGAGCAGCGCCCATTCTCGATATCAAGATGACTCACACTGCTTTACGTTAAACCCAGCAGCAAAAATCATACCTGTTTACGTCTACAACTACATCTCAACAGAACAAGGTTATACTGCCGAGTGTCTATACTTTCTTTGCAATGTACGAAACTTGATATATTATATCATTGTAGTGCAAGCGTATACGTGTTTTATGTCGGACAGTATTATCTCAAGCAATTAGACGTATCTATTATTTTTAATTTCCGTCGTTGCGCAAAGTATTATGGTTGCGATTACCATGGAAAACTAACCGTTTACTTCAGTTTGTTGTCGAATGAGAATATTTCCCTTATACATTCCTGGCATGCTGCTTTGTGCCTGATTTACGTTTTATTTGGGGTCAGCACACTGTTGGACTTCCTGCTTGATTACAGACGAAACAAAGTGCATTATATTTTTGAGAAATTATTTTTTACAATGTTCACTTGCTCTGACATAAGTGCATTTGAGTAGTCAGATTTATAGATGTGATTGTAGCAGCTGTTGACAGTAAAATGGTGTCTTTTTAGCTGATTTTACTAAGCGGAAGGGTATCTGGCAGCAATTTGGCTAGTTGACACTTTAGCCGGATTACTGCCTGCATGCATTTGTAAATATTGACGGGTGTCATACATACAGGCATTTTGCAAGAGCTAGAGATATTAGATTTTGACTAAAATCGACCCGCATGTCAATGAGATGATAATAACAGCAGGTGGGAAGTTTAAGAAACTTTATAGGTCACGTTTTCTTATAATCACACACAACATTAACATGGTCGCCAATGGGAAAACTGACAGTGTGCTGAGCCCTTACGTTTGCCTCAAACGTTTATGGCGTCACATGATCGCGGCTTCTACAACTTCCTGTCCACGTGCAAGTCGAGTGTAATTTTTCATTGTCAGACACTGGCCGTACGCAGTTAGCGTTGTTAATGACGTAGTGTCTTGGACGTGGAAAAACAAATAGGTCATGTCGTATTTAGGTCGTTTATGTCTTTAGCCTTTTTTGTGTTGTTTTCTGCAGAAACACAACATTCGGTATGATTGACTAATCAATGCATATTTATTTATAAAGAGAAATGCGTGGATTAACATTCACACTTTTCGTTAACTTTGGTCAAACGTTGGTCAAACGTTGCAGTGCCGCTTTTACGCAAATTTTACTATGTCATTGGTTCGCGGGGCGCGTCGTGCATACGTCATCGACAGCCATTTGTGGTCTGCCTGGCGCGCTCTGTCCCGGCTCCTTCAGCGACCACGGGCTTCACCCGTCAATACGTTGCTCCGTAACGAGAACATTTGATCGATTATCACCGTCGTTGTGGCGATCTTTCTGGCCGGCGTGCGTGCGTAATCGCGCAGCGGTGAGCGAACATTCGGGCGAGACGGCACCGATCGATTTACGTCAGCGACGGGCCGCCAATAGGCGTTTAACGGTGTCAGTGTTCAACGGTAAAGAAGTAACAGGTGACGGCGCTATAAATACACCGCGAGCCACCGTCTCGTGTTCTCCGCTTAAGACGGTGTTGACGTCGACGTGACGGCCGGGTAATATTGAATGCTTGGTGGGTGCCGACGTGACGGACGGGTAATCTAGACCGCTATGAGGGTGTCGACGTGACTGGTGTGTAATCTACCCTGCTGGGTGAGTGTCGACGTGACGGACGGATAATCTAGACTTCTGGAGGTGTCAGTGTGACGAACGAGTAATCTAGACTGCTTGGTGGATGTCGACGTGACGGACGGGTAATCTAAACTGCTGGGTGGGTGTCAATGTGATGGGAGGGTAATCCGGTCCGCTGGGTCTTTGTTGACGTGAAGGGTAATCTAGACTGCTTGGTGGGTGTCGACGTGACTGGAAAGTAATTTAGAAACTCTACACCGTTGAGCGGATGTTTTGCTGCGCCAGCGCTGATAGTGTTGCGTTCAGGTGACAAAGATACCTCGGATTATAAAATGTTAGTCTCCGCACTCGGAATAACGAGCGGGTTTGCACACTGTGTGAGCGGGGGCTGCTAAGTTCGTTATTGGTACTGCGTAGGGCGCAACTATACAAATAACCAAATAATGATAACGCTTAAAACAATAAAACGTTGGATTAAAAAATACACTATACACTTATCGAAGACCAGCCTCGCCCCGGCTCTCGGGAACAGATAGGAGAGTGGCATATTCCATTATTTTGAAGAACCCTGGTGGTTTTCTAGCACACCTCCGATTCGATGGCTCAAACGAATTAATACGATTGTGAAAACATCTCTTTGTTATTTCGTGTTTTACTCCTTTATATTAAAACGGAATTGCTTCATTGTAAACATGTAAGCTGCTTATTGACGTGCCACAAGTAACGAAGTGCGTCACCAATGAATAGTGAAACGAACTGAAGCAATCGGAACGATACGTGGACTTCCACTAGCGAAGTACGTATTGGCAAGACGAAGAGCCCGCTCAAGGGCATCGTTGATATAGTCGACACGAAAACGTCGCCATTGTCACGATTGCAATATGTGATAATTAATTGATAATGATGTCGGTCAAATGATCGAATGAAAACATAGACCAGAAACTGTCAACGCGTGGTTATCAGAATATCGATCACCTCAAAAGGCAGGCTGCGGAAACGAGATAAATCATGAATGAAGATTTACACTAAACACAATATACGACTGCCGAGGGTGTAGCTCAAGGTGGACAACCAACATATCGTTAGCATCGAATATGGTCATAATTTCCTGTGATTATTAAGCTGCGTAGGAGGACTTGTATCTAGTCCAGCGAAGTAAGCCATGCAACATCAATCGACGCTTTAGAAATAGTACAATATCATAATGGTAATGTGACGTATTGATCTCCTGCGTGAAATGCCGTGAAACAAAAAAGTACCTATGAAATTTTAGTCGTGTACCCAAGGTATGTCAAAATTTAGAGTGGAACTTCAGTGTTACATCTACACGACACTCACAGTTCTAACGTATGCACTATAGGTCCTATAAGAAGTTATGTTAAAAACCCGTACCATAGCAATCAATTAAATACCACAAGTTACAGCTATACACCCACGTGGATCAACAAATGTTAACAAGTGTAATAATTACAGTTTTTGTTCGTAAGTCGTTCACGTTTACCATTTCATTACGCTGTCGCCAATTACGGCAACAGTAGAAAGCAAAAGTAACAACAAGGTGCCCTCTGGATAATGACTCATCACTCACTGTGTCCACGTTTCTCCGACAGGTTAAAAATATATTGGGTACACATAAGTAAATAGCTCCAATTAACTACAGTTGTGTTCTAAGACATCGCCAATTTGTAGATAAGAGGCAGAGGCCAATGTTCCAAGAAAGCGAAGGAACCTAGACTGAGTGGACATCGGCATCTGCATAGAAGCAAGATAAATAAGCGAGCGAAAAATGAACAACTGTCAAACACGTTAAAAAAACGCTTTTTTGAACGATTGCTAGTACCATTACGGTTCGTCGGATCCCAACAATATTGATGTCGTTTGAAAGTTTACGCTTTCTGCTATTCAAACGTATAAATGGTTTCCTGGTAATTATTCCTAAAATTAGACACTGCGAACGATATTGGTTTGTCGATACAGTTCAACTACCGATTGAAGCACCACTATCTGATTTCATGGTATAAGCTCCACTTACTTTCAAACGGCTGCTAAAACGACATGCGCGAAGTAGACGTGACGTCACAATCACGTATATCGACCAACCAATGCAACGATTTTTTACCCATCGGTTGGCATACGTTATTGTGACGTCACGCCGACGTAGAGATATATCGGTTTCGCTGCGATCAAAGCACATCAGTTTCGCCTCGGCTTAAAAGTGGGTGGAGCTTATAACAAGAAATCAAGAAATGGTGAAGTGCGCATGTCTGATCATATGCAAATGAGGAAAACAGCATCGCAATCGGAAGATTAGTGTACTGAGTTCGGAACCGTACAGAACACCGAAAACGGCATGATTGTAGGTCCGTTTATAGGTGTTCTTTGAACGGTTACCGGGAAATCTAGATGACGCTAGAATAACAAAAAAAGTGCATCATTTCAAATTATACCAATATTGTCAGGATATGATGAGCCGTGAGGGTGACCGTAGAATTTCATGTTTTGGACGTATTCCGAGTTGTTCATTTTTCGCTCGCTTATCTATTTTTGATAGAAGGCAATACTAAAATACTTCCCAAAAATTAACGTACCAGTATTATACACTTACAGATATAGGTGTAAAAATGGCAAGAAATAAACGCTTTCATCGCCGTGCAAAGGTTGCCATGAACTGTGATTTACCGGTTGGGCTGATAAGCATCCAAAAAACATCACGTCATTACGCACCGGTGCGTTTAGGGACTATGACAACGTATTGTAGTACGCCAATACATAAAACCGAGTTCGTTTAATCACTGTCCCTTTCCCATATTAAATTTTTAATGAGATCGACCCGTGTGTGACTTTAACTATTTTGTATTCATAATGCAAACATGCCTGCTTGTGAACGAAAAATAAACGACGCTGATCGGTGGTACATGACGTCATTATCATACGCCACAGTGTTGCCTGAACTATCGGTTTATAAATCGATCGTGTAACCCGAACTTTAGTTTGTCGTGCATTTCTACGCAGCAACATTGCACAGTTCAGAGTGCGTGCTCACCGACAGCAAATAAAAAGCTATTGCTTAATGAATAAAAAGCGAATATTAAATATATGGTAATCAAACCGATGAAAGGGTATAGAAATATAACATCATCACAATCGACGGCGTAGGGAAACATATTGGTCTTATTTCACGTCACAACGACCGCAATTTCTTTAGAATTACGATGACACCGTCGCGACTCGCTCTTGTAGAAAACCAATATACCGGATTGATGCTTGTACACAGTATAATATTGCCTTTCCGAGACATTTCCTTGAGTCGTTCAGGAGCATTAGGTGATAGCCGCTCAGATATTCGCATAAGTATTATACTTATATTTCATTTTCTCTAAAACAATAAAGAGATATTGGTTATTATTATTTAACAAACAAAAACGTCATATAATATCATAAGAGCGTATCGGGAAAATAGGTATTGTAAAGGTCGCACACACGCACACACGCACACACGCACACACGCACACACGCACACACGCACACACGCACACACGCACACACGCACACACGCACACACGCACGCACACACGCACACATAAACATAAATGTTACGCTATTACCTGATCCTAATCTCTCGTTCACAAACGTTTTGCGATACGTATGACGTGGCGGCGTTCGACGACAAAGCTCTTAAGCGCAATGCTTTAATTGACGTATTCAATACGTCGCGGTTTGCCTACGTCACAATCGAATTTTTGCGCGTGACCTCCGTCAAGCTTTGCCTTTACGAACAATGTTGATAACGGTTAGTTGGGTGAATTACATTATTCTTGATGAATGACATCTCACAAATCAAACATTCCTGCATACAGTTGTCACTTTAAAATATTACCTAATGTTTTGGACATAACGAAACACTTTTATGATAAGAATGTCAACAAAGTGTACGGCGAAATGTGTGAACTTTCCACCTGTTTCCGATGGCTTGACGGAGGTTTTGCAAGGCAACAGGTCAAGTGACGGATAGGTTAATTACGGTCGCCGTTTACACCTCGCCGCATTGAGTCATCGTTGTACTGGGCAGATTGCTTACTTGCGTCACGCGGGTAGAATCTATATAAGCTCTGACGGACGTACGCACCCATGTCATCTCGCCAAGTCGACGCTGTGGGATTGTAAATGGACCATTTACAATACAACAGCGTTGTATAGGGACCCCTTTTGAAAAAAATTATTGTTTGTGTTTAACGATTTAAAATAATTAAAATACATTGTTTATTGATGTCTACAAACTACATTGAAAATATATTATTCTGAGAGGGAACATTTGGCCAAAAAATTCATACCAATGCTAACAACCGTAAAAATACTAAAATAACTATATTTGATTTATACATTTAAACACATCTTTTAAGTAGTTGTGTTTTTGATTTACACTAACGAACCACGTCTAACTCACGGAATACATGGAAGTGTCATTTACTTCACAGGGGTCCATTTTCCACGCCGTGGTGCATGGTCCCCGGTCCATATACGACGCGGGTCCAACTGCAATATCACATGTGTACAACCGAATACTGGAATGCGGGATAATTATTTGGCCGCGGCTGTCGAATCGATGCCCGTTATTTCTGAACGTCGCCGAGCATGTGTCTGCTTACGCGCAAACACGTCCATTGTCGTTCCGTTTCTGTACGCACTACACGCCCTCTGGGTCGTGTAAAATGCTTTGAATCACGTTTAATTTATCCCGGACGTTAAATTTACCCCGGGCGTTTTGTCCGGCGGTATTATTTTCGGAGTTTGCACCTATTTCACCTCTATTGGAAAACCTGCACTTGCGTGTATGCGTGCGTGCTTGCGTAAGTGTTAATCCGAGCCATAAGGCGGCGATTTCCGTCGGTCAAACGACACGTCGCTAACCGTTCCGAGAATTCGTTCTGGGAATCCCTTTGATCGATTCCCGTGCAACTCGTATCGATGCCACATGTCCCCCCGCCGGCGGCCTGGTTCTCGCGTCGAGCCCGTCGTCTGTCGTTCGATTTATCGTTAATCAAGTCTAAAGTCGCACGTCGTGATGGTGTCAGCGCAGTCCGTTAGACGGGGCTTTGGGAACATTACTCAACCAATGTCATGACGGAATGTCTCTAGATCGACATTAAATGAAGTTAATGTATAATTGTCCTTCATTTAATGTATTTACCCAAAGAAACACGTGTCTACGTGAAGATATGAAAAAAATATTTTAAAAATAACATTAAAATAAATTAAAATAAGAACAAGTTGCAAGCTATCGCATATGGGAAACACTAACTCTAAAATATTAAGATCTGAAGCCAAGTTTCTTGAGAAGTAATTATGTCCGAAACTCGACAATAGCTCAGCTTCGAGTAGTTCATAAGATGCGTACTATGTTGCACGTCAGAGTGTTGCACACGTCGATTCGTAGGTCTCAGGCGGTTGGAATGTTAGAATGTTGGGCTGTTTGCGAGTGACTGGACAACAACTAGATAATTTTGACTTGTTCATCTAAACTTACTATGAGCGCAACCGGATACGACAAACGATCGACGGATACATGATTCCAATCTACCACTATGCATTACCGTGGGTTGCTGTTAGTTTTATTACTTTGTGAAAAAGCAACGTTTATTCCAATAAAATATCATCACGGTAATACAATCCACGACTTTACACACACTGCTGAAATAATCGGCACTAACTACCGTAATTAGCAGCGAACGCGCAGCTGGTTCTTTTAATTCAGTCGCGCATGTGGAGGCTTGTATCCAAGGACGTGTGATTTTACAAACGCTTGACGACGTTTGCTTAGCTGGGAACACTAGTAGAATAGGCTATTGCATTGTGGGCGATAGTACGTATAAACGTAGATAATATGCACACTGTTTTTGTGCCCATATTGTGTGCGTGCGGGCGTGCGGGCGTGCGGGCGTGGTGCCACTCCTACTAACTGCCTAACAACCTTTTATAAATTCGTTGATGCAAATCTATAAACATAGCACAACGAACCGGCTCCGTCGTCCAGAAGTCCCCTCAAGCATAACCAAATACAGCAGAAGAATTTGCCCGACATGGTATGTTGAACGCATGGTGAAACACGTGGTAGCGTGTGGTCGTTTTACGATGTCTTACGGACAGCGTGCGTGCTACGGTACAAAATTGACGTAGACGGGGAGATCGAGTGTGATTGTGGTTTTAAAAGCCAAGCGCTGCAACGCCAGTCATCCGTGACGACCGGCTGTGTCCACTCACGCGGAACGAAGACGGAGACCACCGCGGACAGAACTGGAACCGTCCTGCGCTGAAATAACTAAGGCACAAATCAAGTACGATTCGAATGGAGCGCTCGATTGAAACGACGTACACAAAATATATACACATATATATGAACATGAACAAATTTGGTTAGGTAGCATTGTTGTTAAAATTAAGCAAGGGCGATAGTCGGGCGGCGTAACCTAAATAAATAAAGCAGCCTAACATAACGTAATTGATTGTATTTAAATTAGGTCACTACCGGTGATGTTAGCGTTCGTATTAGGATAAATAGTCGGCTGTGTAATTGAAATTTGTAACCTAAAGTGTGCTGTAGTACACAGGAAACAGTCTTTATAAAGACTAAGTTAGTTAAGTTATTAAATAAATTCTGATCGGGATATGGCGCCTTGCAAACGGAAAGTCAAGGCAAAGCGACACTTGGTGTGCGATCACTGCTACAGCTGGGTAGATTTTGCATCGTCCGGGTGTGGAAAGTCATGGGCAGAAACCATGGAGGAAGGATTCACCTTTCAGTGCATTGGATGTTGGAAGGTGGAGTGTTTGCAGAAGGAGATAGTTAGGTTGACAGATATTGTGAAGGGAATGGAGATGGGAATTAGCAAGGAGGCAGGTCGAACGGAGAGAGAAGACAGGGAGAGAGGTGAGGATACTGCAAGACTGAAGGAGAATAGCAGTGGCAAGAAAACTGAGGAAAGGAGATTGAGAGGAGAGAAGGTGATTGGAGGGGAAGAAATTGGAAAATCGACAACAGAAAACGTGACAAGCGTGAAGGTGACAGGGAAGAAAGTGACTGTAGAGAAGGAGGGAGGGAAGATGGAACGGGAGAGGAGAGAGGAAAATGAGACGGGACGAAAGAAGAAGGGACGAAGGGAAGTGAGAGCAAATGTGATAGAAGAGAAGTCGATAAAAGGGACGCTGACAGGAGGAAAGGTGACAAGTGAAAAAGCGACAGGAAAGAATGGATCGGAAGAGAATGTGACAGGAGAGAAGACGGCAGGGGGGAAAGACAACAAACAGACAGATGCAAACCGAAGAAGGAGCTATTCTAAGGCAGTGATTGAGGGGGCAATGAGGAAAGAGAGGGTGTTTATGGGTGACTCCATTATGAGAAAGACGGACAAGACACTGAGCGAGGGGGAGGACATCGTTGTTTGTTTACCGGGGGCTAGGATTGAACATGTAACTGACAGGGTAGAGAAGGTATTGGGACATGGCAAGGGGGGGTCTATACTGGTACATGTAGGAACAAATAATGCAGACAGGGAGGGAACAACTGCGATAGTACAGAAGTATAGACAGTTAGTGAGGAAGCTAAAGAAGACGAGAGTCGAACAGGTTATTTTGTCAGGAATTTTGCCAGTAATGGGAGGAAGGGGGGCAACGTATAGAAACTGCAAGAGGATGGCGATCAATGCACTAGCTGAGCAGATGTGTGAAGAAGAGGGGGTGGGATTCACAGATTTATGGGGATACTTTGTTGGGAGGGAAGATATGTACATGAGAGATGGCCTCCATCTTAGTGGAAAGGGGGCAGCAGTTTTCTCAGAGAATCTGCTGCAATCTGTTGACAGTGGGACAGGTTGCATCTATTTAAACTAGATTCGCAGGGGGGACTCACAGAAAAGCCTGAAAATGGAGGCATATATAAAGACAGCACAAATAAATCAACAAATAACAGTCTCGAAAACTCTTCTGAAGCTGGATATAAATGTGTTTGTTTAAATGCAAGGAGTATAGTAAACAAAAGAAATGAACTAAACATTATGGTAGAAGATATTGACCCTCATATAATAGGTATAACCGAATCCTGGACCACCACCGATATATCAGATGCTGAATTGGGACTGACAGGATATGTAATGTTTAGAAAAGATAGAATAGGAAGAAAGGGAGGTGGAGTTGTTTTATATATTAAAGAATCTATTCAGGCTTATGAAATAAAATTAGAAAGAGAAGCAGATTGCGAAGAAGCTGTCTGGTGTAACATAGTTACAGGAAACTCAACGTTGACGGTTGGGTTGGTTTATCGAAGTCCAAACATAAGCATAGAAGAGAATGAAAAAATACAAAACGCTATAAGGGAAGTAAGCAAACGGGACTGTATTATTATGGGGGATTTTAACCATGGGCATATACAATGGAAATCTCTACAGAGTATGGGGAGAGAGGACCACAAGTTTTTAGTTTTAGTTCAAGATACATTCCTTTCTCAACATGTGCTAGAACCAACCAGGGGTGAGAATGTGTTAGACATAGTTTTGTCCTCACAGAATGAATTAGTTGACAATGTCAAGATATGTGAGCCACTGGGGAGTAGCGATCACAACCAGATACATTTTACCATCAAAGTAAAATCAGAAAGGAATAGCAAAAAGCAGTATAGGAGAAATTTCCACAAAGGAAGGTATAAGGACATGAGGAAATATTTAGCAAAGATAGACTGGAATAAGACACTGAAAAATAAGACGGCAACAGAATGCTGGAATATATTAAAGAGTGAAATTAAGTGCATAATCGATAAATTTGTACCCTTCAAAAAACAAGGAAAACGGTCCAAAAAGAAACACTTATCGAAAGAAGCCATTAGAAAAATTAAGTATAAACAAATGATGTGGAAGTCATATAGATGTACTGGAAATGATGAAGACTACAACAATTATAAAGAAGCACTTAACCAAGCTACAGCTGAAATTAGAAATTCAAAGAGAAGCTATGAACACCAATTAGCTAGTAATATAAAACATGACAGCAAGAGTTTTTATGCGTATATTCGAAGCAAACAGAAAGTTCAAGATAAGGTCGGTCCTCTAGAAGATAGTGCTGGAAATATGATATCAGAGGGATTCATAATGGCAGAAGACCTGAATGAGTACTTTAGTTCAGTGTTTACCAGGGAAGATATTAGTTCACTGCCAATACCAGAGGCTAAGTTCAAGGGGGCAAATTCAGACTATTTAGGACAATTAATTGTAACCCCGGAAATGGTAGCTAAGAAAATAAGGGCTATGAAGGAAAATAAATCACCTGGAGTGGATGGTATTCCACCCAAACTACTATTGGAAATTGTAGAACAAATTAGCATACCACTTGCAACAGTTTTCAACTTGTCATTAGAAGAGGGAGTGGTTCCTTTAGAATGGAAAGAAGCAAACATTATACCGTTATTCAAAAAAGGTTCGAGAAACAAGTCAGAGAACTATAGACCAGTGAGTTTAACATCAGTGATTTGTAAATTATTAGAAAGACTAATTAAAGATCACATGGTGGATTTTCTTGTTAAACAAAACTTGATAAACCCATCTCAACATGGTTTTTTTAAAGCGAGGTCATGCTTAACAAATATGTTATGTTTTTTGGAAGACATCATTAAGTGGGTAGATGAGGGAACACCAGTAGATATCGTCTACTTAGATTTTCAAAAAGCTTTTGACAAAGTACCACATCAAAGATTACTGCTTAAACTAAAGGCCCATGGCATAGGAAATGGTATAATAAACTGGATAGAACAATGGCTGATTGACAGAAGACAACGTGTAGTAGTTGATGGGGAGGCTTCAAACTGGAAATCGGTATTGAGTGGGGTACCACAGGGATCAGTATTAGGTCCTATATTATTCTTAATATACATCAACGATTTGGATGATGAAATAACAAGCAAGGTGTTGAAATTTGCGGATGATACAAAAGTGTTTAGAAGGATTAAAAGTGATGGAGATAGACAGCATTTACAAGATGATCTTGACAGGTTGATCAAATGGTCTGAAAAATGGCAAATGATGTTCAATTTTGGGAAATGTAAATGCCTCCACATAGGACATGGGAACGAAGAGGTAGAATATACAATGGGGGGTACTGTACTAAGTACTACTGTAAAAGAAAAGGACTTAGGGTTAACCGTTAGTGCTGATATGAAGATTTCAGAGCAGTGCGGAATTGCAGCTTCAAAGGGAAATCAAATCCTTGGATTAATTAGGCGAAACATAACGTATAAGGAAAAAGAGCTAATAATACCGCTGTACAAAACAATAGTTAGGCCTCATTTAGAATATTGTATTCAAGCGTGGAGGCCATATCGCAGGAAGGACATAGATATGCTAGAAAGAGTGCAGAGGAGAGCAACTAAAATGATACCAAATCTGAGGGATCTTAGTTATGAAATACGCCTAAAAAAATGCGGTTTAACAACACTAGAGACCAGGAGATTGAGAGGAGATCAGATAGAAGTGTTTAAAATATTGAAGGGTTATGAAAATATTGATAGAAATATGTTTTTCTCAGTTAAGAAAGATAGAAGGACTAGAGGACATGATCTTGCATTAGCAAAGGAGCAGAGTAGATTGGATATAAGAAAGTTTTCATTTTCACAAAGGACTGTAAATGAATGGAACAGATTACCTGCTGATTGTGTGGGTGCTAGTAGCGTGAATATGTTTAAAAATAAAATCGACACATACCTCAGACGGGCGGGATACACATAAATAAAAAGGTCGGACTCTCGAAAAGCCAAGGGCTTCCTTGTCCACCTGCTACCTAGAGTTAATTCTCTGGGTGGCAATCTTGTTAAATCTAAATCTTGTTAAAATGTAGTACGATGCAAATAACATGCGCTTCGGCCAAAGCGAATAGTAGTAGTGGTAGTAGTAGTAGTAGTAGTAGTTAGTAGTAATAGCAACAGTAGTAGTAGTAGTAGTAGTAGTAGTAGTAGTAGTAGTAGTAGAGGTAGTAGTAGTAGTAGCAGTAGCAGTAGCAGTAGCAGTAGCAGTAGCAGTAGCAGTAGCAGTAGCAGTAGCAGTAGCAGTAGTAGTAGTAGTAGTAGTAGTAGTAGTAACAGTAGCAGTAGCAGTAGCAGTAGTAGTAGTAGTAGCAGCAGCAGTAGCAGTAGTAGTAGTAGCAGTAGTAGTAGTAGTAGTAGTAGTAGTAGCAGTAGTAGTAGTAGTAGTAGTAGCAGCAGTAGTAGTAGTAGTAGTAGTAGTAGTAGTAGTAGTAGTAGTAGTAGAAGTAGTAGTAGTAGTAGCAGTAGCAGTAGTAGTAGTAATAGTAGTAGTAGTTGTAGTTGTAGTAGATGTAGTAGTAGTAGTAGTAGTAGTAGAGGTAGTAGTAGTAAAATTATGTGTGCGACAGTTTTGGAAGGTGCACATTATTTTGTTCGTTTCTGTCGTTTGGCACTAGATACCACTGAGTACCTCGGTAGGGCGCTTTGTTTTTGTATCATATCGCGTCGAGATTGTTTCAGGTAACGGACACAATGAAGGCGAAGGAGAACGCAACCAGCCATCAAAAACAAAACGCCAACAGCGATGATAAGGCAGGCATCATACAAATTTCCGGTAGGAAAGGACGAGCTGCTTTCAAAACACGGAAAAGGAGGCGTTCACGCGCGACCTTGACAGGAAAGGTTCCCAAGGTCAAGATGGCGGAACGTGATGGACCGACGTGTGAGGATGCCACGCAGAACAACAACGAGACAGAGAAAACAAAGGACAAAATCACACCGGATGATTCCGATGCTAATTCCGATGTCTCGGACAATTCTCGGTCTCTCGTTGACAAAGCTAACGGATCAGACAATGAGTGCAATGATAATGACCACTTGGACGCGGATGAAGCTACAGACCGTGTATCACCTGAACACACATTGGTCGACATCACGTGTAGTAAGGAGAACGGAGAACCACACAGAAGCAACACTGATCACGATTCTGGTGTTGCGTGCGATGCTAATGAGGCGGCGACGTTTGACGACCGAGACTGCTGCGAAACTGCAAGACGTCGATCCAACAGCGAGCGTTCGGGGGACAAACAGAACGCCGATAATGTCACTGCCTACGCTTCTGGAGGTGACGACATGATATGCGAATATGTAGAGAGTGGTTCGGAATCAGAAAAACGTGATTTAGACGAAGAAATGGAGCGAAACGGTATAAAACCAAATGTACTGAAAGAAACCACATCCACTGATATAGTTACGGAAGACGTACACTTGTTAGAAGAGAAGTGTCCAACATGTGAATCAGAGACATGTCAACGTTATGCTACATTAAATTCGTTGTTGGAGCCACAAAATGAATCTGATCACACTTTAGAGGACGAATCATTGAGCTTGGGATCAAATACATGTTCAGCTCGATTACAACTTGGTCACAGGTCGACGACACCATTAGAACACGTAGGTGCGATGCAGCCACCGGAGTTTGGTGTATCGCTGGCGGACATTGCAAAGGCAACACATCCACAAGCCCGTGACCTAACGCAGCCAACGGAGCTATGTGTGACGCAGGTAGACACTGCTCTAATTCCACGCTCACACACTCCGGTTTATTCATCGTCGACTGCGCTTGGTTCTGTAGAAATCGCGTCGTGTGTCGAGAGTAAGGCGACAGGAGTGGAAGGCGAACTTCACGGAGATGCCAAAAATAGCGAATTGTGTGGTCATGGAAACTACGGTCAGATGAATACGATTCTTGGTAATGCTGCTAAAGACAACGCCGACACCAAGGACGAACCACGCAGTGCTGCCGCTATGGATGGCATCGATAATATTGAGGGCGCGGCTGATAGAGGTGAATCGGATGGCACTGACATCCATAAGGCGATTGACGTCACAGTAGGCAGCGATGGAAACGGCCGACCAGACATATCACGGAATGAAAACAACGAGTCACCAAGGTAAGTATAAGCAGCAGTAGTAGTAGTAAAGACAAATGGAAGAGAGACTGCGTGCGTGCGTGCGTGTGCGTACGTGCGTGCGTGCGCGTGCGTGCGTGTGCGTGCGTGGGTGTGCGTGCGTGCGTGTGTGTGTGCGTGTGTGTGTGTTTGTGTATGTATCTGTGTGTGTGCGTGCGTGTGTGTGTGCGCGTGTGTGTACGTGCATGCGTCCGTGCGTGCGTGCTTGTGTGCATGTTGTGTATATGTGCTAGTTATTGCGTGTGCTTGTGTGCATGTTGTGTATATGTGCTAGTTATTGCGTGTGCTTGTGTGCATGTTGTGTATATGTGCTAGTTATTGTATTTTGTTGGTTTGCTTTTTCGTTTGTATATATGTATATATATATATGTCTGTCTGTCTGTCTGTCTGTCTGTCGGTATATATGTCTGTATGTATGTATGTATGTATGTATGTATGTATGTCTATGTGTATTTGCGTGCGTCCTTGCATGCGTGCGTGTGTGTGTGCGGGTGTGTATGTACGATATATATATATAATTATATATATATATATATATAATTATATACACATACCTGTATGGTTATGCGGAAATGTATTTTACGTAGTGATTTTATCTCTCCAGTTCAAAGCGAGATACTAGGCTGTTGAACATCATACACGAACTGAAAACCTACAAGAAACGACTGTCGTCGAAAACAGATGATACACGACGGAACGATGAAACTCCGCAATATGCGCCAGGTATTATTACACACATTTTTATATAGCTTTCGCAATATTGGTTGTATCTTGATGTGTCTTGATGTATCTTGATGTATCTTGATTCGCGCGATTGTGGATACGTAACACCGAAAAAACGAAACGCGCGTTTCCTGTTTTGCAAGAATACAGCATTAAATACATAACAATTACTGTGTTTAGGAAAAACGACACGAACAATTATTTGCTGATGCGGGAACAGTAGCAGTAAACAACTGCTTGATAAAAGCCGTTTGTTAGAAAAGAAGCGGACTTATGAGATACGTTAACAACCTAAAAACATGAGTGTAAGTTGCACTGACTTAGTCAGAGGACCTGGTCCAATATGAACAAAGCGTGTTGCAGCCGATATGATTTGGAAGCAAAAGTTACAGGTTAGGCCTTGTTTCACAATTATAACTACTTCAACAAAACAGTTTCAACAAAACATCTTCAAAAAGTTAAATTACGTATACACAAGCATGCCTGTTCTTATACATGGCGAGTTATCCTTGTGAGTGCTCCCAAATGCTTTGCACTTTATCTCGTGGCAGACCCGTTTCTTCCAATCCCACCTTGTCATCTCTGAAAGCAGTCAGACACGCCGACATAACTACGCGAAATGCATTCGTTCACGGAGCTGCATTTAACTAGGATTCCATGAGTACGGACGTGGCATGCGGCAAAACAATAAACGTCGTGCCCAGTGGAGAGTAATAAAAGTAGTTGCCTGTGTAAATATTCGCGGATGCGTGTTTTTACGCGGATGCGGAAAATCAATCGCTCCAATTATCGATTAGAATCGTATCCGTGCATTTGGAATCGTAGCTTAGCTGAGCGTAGGCAGTTAGGCACGTACGCAGTATACGGCTGAGTGATCAACACGCTGTGAACGTAATTGCGTAAGCAGCTAAAGACGGCAAGAGGATTCATGCTGTGCTCCTCTCGATTGGTAGAATACGATGTTTTATAACTACCATGCCAGTACAACCCACTAAACAACTAGCAATGTTTTTTTCTGCAGAATCTTCAACAAAAGTACTAACGACGGCAAGCGCCTACACCGAACACCTCTATCGCGGTGAACGAGCTCATTGTACGCTCCCGTCTACCATAGACTCAACTTCACACGCAGCGACAACGTTGTTTCACGGCACGCGCTCTCCGGCCAACAGCGGGCCCGTTCCGCTGATGCCTACGGGGTCGCCTTGGCTTCATGCACGACACACCACGTGGCAGCCCGCTAGCATCACCACTTCCGCTCCGGTGATGAACGTTGGCGGCACACTTTTCACGACCGGGCTGGGTCTTGATGCTACCTGCAAAATATCGTTGCCACTTGATGCAGGCGACGTCGTACCACGTGACCGGAAAACCAAGATGGCGCACTGCAGCGGATATATTGGCTCTCGCACAAACAGTCTTGTTGACGCTTACAACAGCGCGATCTCCGATCTCAGTTGGCGCAATCAGGGTCACGTATTTAACAATGCACAATTACTTAGCAGAGAAAGCGCTACTTACGCGCCAGCTGGTCTATGGGATATGTCCGCGCGAAAGCGAAAGGCAAAGCCAGAACACGGGAACATATCGGTCAAGAAACAACGAAACAACTGGATAACGAACTGCAGCGACGCAACAGCGTTTCTTCCCAATTACGGTTATCGAACGACAAACGGTGTTACGGTGAAACGCGTCAGTGATTATTCTCCGACGACCGGCGTTGGTTTTGTCACCGACGATTATCGGTCTGCAAAGGTCGACACTGCGCGGTTCTCGACGGTCGAGACGAAGGTTGTTGCTGCCAGACACAGCACCAAGTCTGCCCGTCGAGCTCCTGTCAGTTCGTGGTCCGCCGATGACGTATACGACTTCGTTCTCTCGTCGCCCCACGCGGCGCTCTCTGCAAAGGTCGGTCGACAGTACGAGCTGGCTAAACCATTAACATGGAATTGATTGTATGGACATAATAAAACCTTTTAGCTGTTACTGAGTGTGCGTGTGCGTGTGCGTGTGCGTGTGCGTGTGCGTGTGCGTGTGCGTGTGCGTGTGCGTGTGCGTGTGCGTGTGCGTGTGCGTGTGCGTGCTTTCTGTGTGTGTGCGTGAGTGCGTATGTGTGAGTGTTTTGTTTGTGCATTATTGTGTGCGGACGTGCGTGTGTGGACGTGCGTGTGTACGGACGTGCGTGTGTGCCGGCATGCGAACTAGTATATCGATACATACACATCACCCCAGATTCATATACAAAGATCTGCTGTTTCAAAGATTCGATAGATGGATTCATGAATGGATGAAGGATAGACGGATGGAGTTACGAATGAACGATGGGTGGACCCAATAAAGCTACAGTATAAATGTTAAATTTAATCGCAAATGCAATATTAACATTTGCAGGACATTGCAGAACTCTTATGCGACAACGTCAAAACGTTCGTCATATGTAAATCTTTACAAATTGTGTTTTGAATGCTTCCAGGAATTCCTGGAACTTCGCATCACCGGACGCGTCCTGCAGAACCTTACGGCGATCCAGATGATGCGGATTCTGCGGATCGGGGAGCACGCGGCCCGAGCAGTCCGGGCGGCTGTCGAGAAATTGTTGGTGACGTCACCGGAGCAAGCACAGAGCGTGCGCAAATGAACGAATCAAGAAGAAAATAGATTCCTTAAGAATTCGATTCGCTGCAGCGGGAATCGCATGTATAGCGGAAACATAATTATAAAAGTTCCGTCGTATGGAAGGTCGCACGCCACACGTCGCACTGCACCAAGCGGCTGACACGTATTCCGCGACTAGCGGATTATTCGATTTGCCCGTCGGTAACAAGTTGCTTCTGTAGCACGAAAACCGCATTTCTTTACCAAAACAATTTCCTAACGACTTCGTGGGATGCCAGAAATAACGTCAAAAGGCTGTCTCCGTTGTGAACAATCGCTAGCCGTTTATATTACGAGATGTACAACAAAACGACCAGCTGACATGGATTCACCATTGTGTTTTGTTTTAAAATTCTCTTTACATCACGACTTGCACAATTCTCACGTCAAGAATTCTCACTACCAACATGAAGACCAATTAAGTCTAACAGAGTAAAGTTGAGTCAGTGTTAAGTCCACTGTATTGTGGACCCTCGGAAATACGATACGCTGATGTAGTAGCCAAAAGCGGGCGGAATGATGAGTTATATGTCACAGTAATAGAAGAAACGAACGTGCGTGTTGGGCCAGGATTTTGCGACCGAGGCTAAGACTACTGTAGAAATATTAGACACTGCTTAGCACAGTACGTGTACAAGAAAGTTAACGTGTTGAGTATCGAGTTGCACCAAACAACTAATCCCGGAACCATTTTGTCGTACCATATATATATAAAACGAAAATGGCTATGTCGTAAACACCTCAACTTGGGAGTGGCCGAAATAACAATACATGTCTTGCTAACCAATTACTGCATTGCGTGTGTTTCTCACAAGTGAACAGAACTCGTCAGACGCAAATTGTCCGCCACTGGTTTTGTGTCATCGACATTTCTTATACGAGTTATCGTGACGTGTATGCACCTTTGGGGAGAATCCTTACCCAGCTTTGGTCGCGTGGTGGAAAACAGAACACGTTTGATATCACATCCCATCGTCGTGAACAACAATTATGTATTATGCCCCCTAAAAGAGGAACGTCATGACCTATAAAGGTGTGGTTGAATGTTAAATAACAAAAACGGATTGAAAGCGCGCAGTGTTGCATACCATGACGCAATCTACTTTGCATCACAATTCTATTCATGCTCGTGATATCAGTCAAATTTGCCTTAAGAGCAGTGTTTACCTATGTACATTACATAAATACATCCGCCATATCAATCTTTTCCGCAATCAGTTCTCACTTAAGCAACTTTGCCTTTTGCATTTGTTACAAAGAAATTAATTGGGGCCAGAATTTCAAAGACAATTTCGAGGGAATTACCGACGGCTTCAATGTTGTGGTGGCAATTTAGTAAGCTTGTCGGATTTGGTTGCTAGGCAGAACGTGACGTAATGGATCCGCAATTGACGTAGCATTTGTCTTCTTATGTACGTGGTATTAGTTCGATCCATTGTTGGCGTGTCGTTGTCGGCGACCGTTACAAAATAGTGCGTCAATAGAGTGAGTAATCGACTCTTCAATAATGTGTTCATTATTTATTTCACGTCGACCACGATTTACCAATGCAGTCAAACTAGCGTAACACGTGTCATTGAGCGACAGTGATAGTGTGCAGCTGCTGAAAAATGACTGCCCTTAGTACACAACAATGTAGATTTTATAAATCAAAACATTCATTATCACGTCATTTTCTGACAGCCAATGGGTTATACATAGAAATTGAGTAAGAATTCTATTTTTGACGGATTATTGACAACAAGGGTGTCTAGAAAAAAAATCCGCCGGGTGTCTCCTTGGCACCCATGAGCTATTTTTTTTAATTTGCATAACTCCAATATGGCCGCCTCCATATCAGTATTTTGATCATATAACTAATTATAATTTGAATTTCATATTTATTTCTCGAGGTATGTGCCATCAAAGAGTGAAACAAATAGTATGATCGGGCTTTTTTTAATTTGCATAAATCCAACATGGCCGCCACCATTTCAGTGTTTTGATCATATATCCAATTATAATTGGAATTTCTGAATTATTCTAACTATATTAAGTATCTGGACGCTTGTATCATCAAACAGTAAAACATACATTATGTTCGGGCATTTTTTGTATTTGCATAAATCCAATATGGCCGCCGACATATCAGTGTTTTGATCATATATCCAATTAAGATTTGAGTTTCAGAATTATTCCATCATAACCATCATTTCCAAATATCTTTACATTTTACCAGCAGTATTCTAAATGTCATTTAGTTGGGGGTTCGAAGCTTTCATGCTTGTAAAAAAATGAAAAATGAGTATTTTTGTAAATTTGCATAAATCCATTATGGCCACACTCACATCAGTGATTTATTATAACCATTATATCAAAATATAGTAGCATTTTCCCAATGATTCTAAATTCCATTTAGTTTATGGATGATTAACGCCCCATGACTGCAACAAATGCTATGATTGGTCATTGTTATTTGGATAAATCTAATATGGCCGCCTACTCAGTGTTACGATCATATCGCGCGCGCAGGTGTGTGAGTATGTTTGTTTGTGTGTGTGTGTGTGTGTGTGTGTGTGTGTGTGTGTGTGTGTGTGTGTGTGTGTGTGTGTGTGTGTGTGTGTGTGTGTGTGCGTGCGTGCGTGCGCGTGTGTGTGTGTCCGCATATCCACAATATAGATGTGCTTGCATTTTGATTTAGACAATTACCTTAATCTTATGTGTACGGAGTCATGAGAAATTCATCACAACAATGTTAATTGCAGCAGAATAACGAAACTCAAAAGATCTAAAATTGAAGAAAGGACTTTCCCGACGACATCGCTTTTTGTTAATATAAAGCTCTCACAGGCATAAAGGTTACTCATGAGATTTGAAAACTCGTGTGCACAAACTGGTTAGAACAACAATTCTAGAGTGCAAGGCCTAGAACCAACCTAAAAACATTAACATTGTGACCAGAGTAGGAATCATTTTGGAGAAGGTCGAATGTCTTAAATACCTCTGTTCCTGGGCCGGCGCCAACTTCCTTCTGTGACGTACACTATAACTTTTATTTTCATGATTTTCATGCTATGCCGTATAATATTGTCAGTGTTTTTTTTGTTGACTTGCATTATATATTGTGTGGTATTATTCTTCCTTCAATCTTCTTGGTAACTGTGTTCATATTCTGATCTATAACTCTACATTTGTTGGATGTTCTGTCAAGGTAATATTGAATACGGATCGGAACATTTTTGTATACCACCCTTCTAGTGTTTATATTGTCTTTGTTAGCGTCCAAGACTCGCATCAGTACAATAGCACATACTGTACTCCACTGTTGCAGCTGAACAGCCACTACTGATCCTGCGTGGTTCAGATTTACATATTGCTCTTGTTGGTTACAGGATTTCCATGGTACTAACTTTGTAGAGCTGACTCAGGAGCCGAGATATTTAACATCTTCGTTTTGTCTAAAATCGTTATTTCTCTGGTCACAATGTTGAAGTTTTCATGGCGGTTCTAAGCCATACACTGGGCATTTCTAGAATTTACGGTCAAACCAATATTTGTACATGAGGTTGCCACTCTTGTCAAGAGTGCGTTGACGCCGGCAAATTCCGAAATCTGTGATGACCGCCGGTTTGACACGTCTACTTTTTTCTTTTGAGTTGAAGTCCGGTTCCTCTTCCCGTCTGTCTATGGCTTTTATCAGAGTATAGCAAAGACTAGTACGCATTAAGATGGAGAGAAACGGTGCAAGCGTATCTCTCTGCAGAACTCCTGCCAGGATCCAAACAGGTCTGTTTCTCCGTTTAGTGACAATACATTACATTTCTCATGACCCTATACATATAAAATAATGGCATTACAAAAATTCAAACTGCTATATATTGTGGATATGCGGTTACACACATGAGTTTTTTGCAAATAAACAATAAATGCCCAATCATAGCATTTGTTGCAGTCGTAGAGGTCTTAAGCATCCATAAACTAAATGGAATTTAGAATGGCTGATAAAATGCAACTATATTGGGAGATAATGGTTATGATAGAATCATTCTGAAAATCCAATTATAATTGGATATATGACCAAAACATTGATATGGTGGCGGCTATGTTGTATTTATGCAAATTAAAAAAGCCCGATCATAATATTTGTTCCACTCTTTGATGATACGAGCCAAGCATTTAATGTATTTAGAATTATTCTGAAATTCCAATTATAATTGTTTATATGATCAGAACACTGAAACGATAACGGCCATATTTGATTTATGCAAATACAAAAATTGCTAAAGGTGCAAATGTGACACCCGGCGGATTTTGTTTCTGGTTTCTGGACACCCTGGTTGTCAATAATCCGTCACAAAGCACACTTCATTCTCGATTTCTACGTTCAGCCTAAAAACGCCCTTTGGCTGTTCTACAACTGTATTTGATAAATTGTATAGTGTTGCTTGTGCCGATTTGTATGATAAACGTACTGAAATAAATATGATATGGCGAGCATATATTATTTGTTTCGTTCCATTTATAACTAATTCCAAAACTGCACGGCAGATGGCAGATGTGTTGTTTTATTCCTACACAGTGAACTTTACAGCCCGTTCGACTTCCAGTTTGTTTCATGTGTGCGATTCATCTAGATAATAATCGTAGAGGTTGTTTCGTATTTGGTCCGTGGTATAACCCTGTATTATGATTTCCACATATAAACAGGTCAGGTTAGTTATTAACTGACATATGTGATATGCAAGCAATAGATGTAGTGGCGTGAGTTACAATAGGTAATTACGATATGTACGAATAACCATCAACAGACCCTTTACAAGGTCAACCCGACTGGCTACACTACTATAACAATAAACAAAATTAGTTATGTCATTTCCGTAAAGGTCCGACGCAACGCAGCTAGTTTTAAATTGTTTAAATAATAATAATAATATTGATAATAACACGACTTATTTAGCGCGTCTATCCCCGTAAAGTCCGTGCTCTGACGAAAGAAAACCAAAGGATTAGGCATTCTCGTGATCGTGGACGATATTAAAATAAAATAATAATAACAATAATAATTAACTTTATTTATACAATAGTCTCCAGTGAACAACTCTATTCAATAGTGTGTACAAAGTCGCTGAAATAAAATAATGTATATATGTACATAAGACTTAGTCGTGTAAATATAAATTTGGTCTAAATAACGGCGAAATGAAAGCATATTTCCCGCTGTTGAGGCGAATCCGGTTAAATCCGTTCGGATAAGGTACTTGTCGGGCCCTAAAACAATGATGACCATAACAGTTGTAAGATTATTCAACAAAATTGTACAGCATGACTTTCGGACGAAAACACTTACTCAGACCATATTGCATCCCTTGGCGTCCGATACAATAGAGCATCGACGGTCACAAATAGTGTCCCACACACCGGTCGGTCAACAAACGCGTGTCGTAGTTGAGGACTACGGAAAGTGTTTGGTGACGCTGACATTTGACAAGCGTTGGTGTAGATACGACTAATTAAGTCGTCGTCATATTACATGATATTGGGTACGTTAGCGTCATCACACCTATTGGCAAGGGCCGCATATACATCCCGTGTTAAGCTAGGATTCCATATGTACGGATACGACATGCGGATGCGGCATGCGGCAAAACAATGAATATAGTGCCAGGTGGAAATTAACATAAGTAGTTCCGAAACATGCATAGGCGGATGAGTTTTGTCGTGCGGATGCGGCTGCGGCAAATTTAATCGTTCTCGGTAGCGATTCGAATCGTGACGTCACTACATAGGTATTCCCCATTTCGGTTGCGTTTCCGTACGCGTTTCCGTACATATGAAATCGTAGCTTTAGGAATAGATAAATACAGTAAGGCGCATATGCGCGCAAAATGTAGTGATCAGCGTGACCTGTAGTGACCAAAGTAGGCTAATTGTGCTGTTGATTGAAAAGTGGTTGCTGTTGTTACCGTCATCGTCTTCTTCTTCTTCGCCGCCGTCGTCGTCGTCTACGTCGTCATCATAGTCGTCGTCGTCATTGTCGTCGCCGCCGTAGCAGTCGCCGTCGTCGTCGTCGTCGTCGCCGTCGCCGTCGCCGTCTTCGTCTTCGTCTTCGTCTTCTTCGTCGCAGTTGTCGCCGCCATCCCAGCCGCCGCCGCGCTCGTACCCCACAGCGACAAGACGATGGACGACAGGACGTCGTCGATGAAGCTATCGACAGAATGCACCGGACGCCTCCGGCAGCCGTGATAAGCCGCGCGTGTTGTTATTTCCCACCGTCGATATTTTAAGTGTTGAAAAACGACCCGGTCGCTAGGCAACCGAGCGTGTGATTAACGCACGAGCGGCCACTGCCGAAATACAGCGGCTTGACGATCACGATAACGCGATCACCTCTGCGTGTCCATTACTCGTTTCCTAGCCGGAGAACGCGGCGTTTCGATTACACGCAAACACGGTTTCGAAAATCGAGGTTTCGTTAGCGTTTGTTGGTGAGCAGCGAACTGTAAGCTGCATTTCCGTAATCAGATTACGCCCGTTACCTGGCGTAAGGTCTGCTCTCTCGCGATACCAACGAATGTGTTATCCGATAACGGATTAATAATATACACTAATTACACTAACAACAACACGCAGATATCGTGATACTGCATGGGTAATCATTATTGCCTGATATTGGTAACGTAGTGGCTTTAATCTAACAATGCGAGCGCTTTTATTTTTATTTTTATATATTAATTACATAGTTTACACATGTGTGATTACTTTAGACTCTTTGTCCCCTATTGTGTCAATCCGGGAATGGATTACACTTTATTTTTACACTCTCGCCATTGTTAAGGTTTTTAATTCTTTTCGCAAATGTTCACTTTGTATCTTGTGGGAAATTCGTCAAATATCGTCACGTAATCTTACGAAAGTCAACATAAAAATATACTTCCCATTACTTGGTGCACAAAAGCATCAGCAAGACAGCGTAAATATAGTTGTTGTCATGACAATTTTTGTATATTCTTTGTCAGCCAGCCACTGTTCAAAACCAACGTGGCACACACACACCGGACAAATGCTTATCGTCTAAACATCACATGTATTTACTTTTGAGTGCCGTGAACCCGGAAGTAGATTGGTGATACTTCCCTATCGGCTGTCAAACTGCTCTCGCTTCAGCAAATTATGCCCTTTGCCTTTGGGCAAATAAATAAGTGGCGGCCAGAACGTCTACAAAAATGCTGCTGGGTGTCCGACAGCTTCACCATATTTGGCGGTAATTTACATAGCTTGTCTCACCTGGTTGCTGTAGGCTAAGCATGATGTACTGAATCCGTCGATTGCCTCATCTAGCAAAATGTCCCTCTTCCGAATGACGATACTTTACATTGACATTTTTTTTTAATGTGCACGCCAACAGAAGAAAGGTTTCCCGGTGTACTTGTAAATTACATTTTTTTTTTTTAATTACAAATTTGAAGAAACAAAATCGCTTTAACGTAAAACATTCCCTCCTGGTCGACTGTGCTCGCGGAACATAATAAATGAACCGTCGATTTATATCCGCCTAATGAAAATGAATTTTAATTAAAGTGAAATCATAGAAAATGTTATGATACGTTCGAATTAGAAAAGCTAATACATACAGAAATGCTGTAAAAGTGCAATAATGCAAGACATAAAGTACTCTGTTATTTTAAATCTTGCCCTGAAACGTTTGCTGGATATTTTTTACACTGCCACATACTAATGCACAGTCTATCCATCCGAAAATTAATATTATCTACTATACTGAAAAATGATACCTTATGCTCCAGTCCATACAAGCAATAACAACCTTTTCCGTTATAATACTAAATAACGCAATTGGTGTACTCGCTTGGCTTTAGCCAAGTCCGCCGTCTAATGGATGTACCCATCACGTGATTTATTGCCTACAAAATGGTCGCCGCACATTTCAGTCTGTCGAACATTCCATCGTATATTTTGCTGAAATAGTGGCCCCAACATGTTTTCATTTGCGACAAAAACATTAGGCAAAGTTGTTTAAGCGAGGGCTCTATGGGGAAATTTTGGTCTGGCATATGTAAAGCCGCATTTTATAAACAGCCGTCCTCTGTAAACATAGTTTATAAAGCTACACTTGACGGAGGTTACGCGGATACTTGCGATTGTGCCGACAGTTTATAGATCCGTCAATTGACAGATCCATTACGCGACACATTGCCTAGCAACATGTCAGTCAAGGCAACAACAATGGATGCGGAACACGTGGAACGGCGTTCGTATATTTCGTGGCAATTCTTGCTCCAAATGTTTTTTTATGACAACGACGTAAAGAGAAATTGTTCGTTCGAGAACTGCGTGTAGGAAAGGTTGATTTAGCAGATGTTATGACTAGTAATATAATATATGCTAGTACTATAATTCACATATGTTACCTATGTAAACAATGTTGGCGAGGCAAAGCTCGACTGACGTCAAACGCATAATTTTTGTTATGACGTAGGCACATTGCGAGGTAGTTGAACCCAAGGAGCCTCTATTTGGACAGGAGGCGTCACTGAGCGAGAAAATGGCAGTCTACACTGAAGGTTTTTGTCCGCTATTCGGGAGGCAAGCGCATGCGCCTGCGGGACCGGAGCGCGCGATGTTAGCGTATTTGTTCACTTACCTCATTTCATCAGAATAATCACCAAGCTGTGATGCGTCATATAAAATGAAAGGTATTATTAAAGTAATCCTTGAAGTTTTTTACCTATCACAATTCAAAATATTATGCAAAGAACTGCATTTTCTGCACGCGTATGGTCTGGCCTCGCGCACCTCCGGAATGGCGGACGAACTACATACGTACTTTTCTCGAACAATGTAAATAGCGCGGGCTAGACCGTCTTGTAGTGATATACGGTCTTTGGTTGAACCATCAATTGAATTATCCATCACGTGATCTGTTGCCTAGCAAAAGCTCCGTCGAGCCATCAAAAAATGTATGCCAAACACGTGGTGCGATCGTGCATTCTGTGGTATATTTTGCTGAAATTCTGGACAAAAATGTGTTTCTTTACGATCAAAAATAAGGCACATTTTTAAAGTGACAACTGTATGCGGGAATATTTGATTTCTGATATGTCATACAGCAATGGTGTGGTGTAATTCTCGTAGAAGAACCGTTATTACATTGATGGCAAAGGTAAAGCTTAACGAACGCCACACGCATAATTTTGACTATGACGTAAGCAAACCGCGACGTAGCGAATCCATCAAATGCCTTGGTAATTTAATGCAACAGTGTATGGACATTTCGTCAATAATACAAACGGTTCTTGGAAACGAGGTGCCTCGTCGAAATCGCAGCTATGTAATTTGTACACGATTATCGCTGACAGTAAATAGCCGCCTGTATCCATGTGCAAACAACATAGCATCGCTCTTACTCGTCTTGCGCGCGTGTCACTGATTGACGCATAAAGTGTCATCTGTCATTGTCAACTGACTGCTGCACGTGTGGAAACGTTGTGACATCGCCGACCATTAGCGACACCTGCCGACGGAGAGATGGTCTTGCTATCGACGTGTCAGTATTCGCAGCTGCATGACTGGAGTTCAATCTCGCCATCTAACGGATACTTTCACAAATCATGCCTACATATATATATATATATATATATATATATATATATATATATATATATATATATATATATTTATACGTGTTGCCCTCCTGGTGCATGATATGTCTATACACAAAACAATTGCTGGTGTGTTGCGAGTTACCGATTTTTTCTTATAGGATTACGTTTCATGTTGTTTTAAAAATTGCGGTTTACATACTCCGCGTTGACGTTGTGTGCATGTTTCCGAGCGACGTACTGTTAGAATGAAATGCTTGTGTCGATGTTTGACAATGTTAAGCTAAAGCAGTGCGTTCGTTTGATCATCGACATTGTTGCGTGGCGTATACACCTTAATACTGGTCACTGCTACATTTGTGGATAAACACAAACATGATTCGTATATACTATGACGTATACGAAGAAGGACGCAAATAAGAATGCATAACCTTTAGACGACGAGAATAAACATGATTCATATTTATTAGAAAAAAAGACGTGCAGAACGCATGAAGTATATTTAAATTGAATTGTAGGACACCATGAATGATGTATAAACATAACTGATGCGTGGAAACATCACCAATTAAAGGCGGTGATCTCGATGTACATTTGTAGGGGTGGAAATTAACATACGAGCGGGTTTAATTGAACAACTATTATCGAGCTATATGTATAGGTCTGGTAAGCCTTCACTTCTACGTCTTCTGTTACTTCGAACATTCTCGATTGCAAAGGGTTCTAACGGGTCGGTTAACCTGCTCGACGGTAGACGAATTTTCGAGCCGTTAAATGTGTTTTCGATTGTCTAAAACAGCTGTTCTTAATCCCTGAGCCAGGCCATTTTTGTTGTTGGTCGCCAATTGTCTCCAGTGACTATCTCTTCGATTTGCAAGGCGTGTTATCTTTCTATGCGGAAAAACCAACTGATTCCGTCATTCCTCCCTTTTCAGAGATCAAGTTAAATCAATGTTTTCATTCATTATTCATTTATAGTGTGCCTGTTTATATTATAATGTATTACAAGTTAACTGTTACAATGATTGAGTCGCCATGCAAGTTCTGCGAGCGGAAATTGGTTCTCAGCCACAAACGATTAAGAATCGTAGTAGCTGGTGTAAGCTTACGTAAATCGTTCAAAGTTGATCGCTGTATGGTTTACGTAGTCCGGCACGATCGCGGAAAACACTCATAAAGTGGTGAACAACTGTTGAAATTGCGTAATATTTGACAAACGTTACGAATGGAATACTTCGGAAAACCGATCATTGTGTGTGTGTATGTGTGTGTGTGTGTGTGTGTGTGTGTGTGCGCGCGCGCGCGTGTGCGTGTGCGTGTGCGTATGTGTGTGTGTCCGACATGTCCGTATATGTGTATGTATGTGTGTGCGTGTGCGGTTTGCGTGCGTGTACGCGTGTATGCGTGTGTACATGTCACCATAAACAGTTTTGCTAGGGAATGTAAAGGAGGGGTGAATTTGTGGTAAATTGTTGAGTAAAATACCGATGTACGAAGAAATGTTGCGTTGCACACACATACACACACACGCACACACACACACACACACACTCACACACACACGCGCACAAGCACATGCACGCATACACGCACGCACACACGCAACTCGACGGCTGTTGTTCAGACATACAAGCAATGTCTAAACCGATTAATGCGAAGCGTACATGTGTAAATCGGTCTTTGAAATTAAACTGTGTTTCGGGAACTTTTCTCAGTGCAGCTGTTGCGCGTTATGAAACTATCGAACCGTCTGCATGTGTGCACGTGTAAACGTGCCTAGAGTGCCACAATTAATGTTTGTAGGCGTGGAAGCGACGAACAGTTATATTGACTCCCCGCGTTCGACAGCGATACTACGAAGTCGGGTGTAAATGGAGAATATCAACGACCTTGTATTCTTTATGCCGCGTTGCCATGGAAACCTGGAGTAACTTCGACAGGAGATAGACATAAATCGATGCAGTGTCACGAGCGTGCTACCTGCTTAATCCGCATTGATGGGGGTGATCGTGATTGTAGCGTATATGACAGTAGTAGCAATAGTATAGTTGTTATAGTTATAATAATATTTTGATGTGATTTTTGTTTTCGCCGTCGTCGTCGCCGTCGTCGCCGTCTTCGTCGCCATCGTCACCATCGTCGCCGTCGTCGCCGTCGTCGTTGCCGTCGTCGCCGTCGTCACCGTCGTCGCCGCCGTCGCCGTCGTTATCGTAGTCGCTATTGTGCTCATTTCGCATACCTCTAAGGATAATTAATTGGTTGATTTGTGTAGACTGGCATATACAGAAGTAAACGAAATCAGATTGGAAATCATTGGTGCCCCTTGCGGCGACGCAGCCATGCGTGTCGATGGTGTACAGCACGGCCACTCACCCGTGACAGTTAACAACATCATGTCTACATTATTTTATTTATGACATTGACACCGATATAATATATCCATATCGCTCCATATAGCAAGAAAGCAGATCGTTGTATAATAGCTCAACGACATGCATATTGTTTAAGTGGTATACGATCGGTCGACTACGACTGACTTTACACCAACATTATATTTCAACGCCGTTCCCCTATCGACGTTACGTCTACCCTTGCCTGTGCCTAAATAATAGTTGTATCCAGTTCAATAACTTACTAAATTAAATAAATAATAGAAAAATGGAATATTTAATAGACGTAAACAACACATATTTTGCACAACATTACATACAAATATATAAAATTCTCCGTTTTTACTTGGCACTGATGTAAGTTATATGAATAAATAGAACGTCTGACGTTTTATTCCACCACATTTCGAAAACCTGCAATTCTGCGAAAAATCGCCGTCTCCGAAGGTCTAACAACATAATTTGCCAGGCACTAACATGGCTATAAAGCGAGCTTGCTCGTGCGGCCGTAAACGGGTTTTATCGATTTAAGTAGAAAATGATAACACTTATTACCACGCAGATTAATTGTTATTGAGACATTTTCTCAAGTACTGTTCATCACCTAAATATAGTATATAGTACGCATTTTATTAAAACGTCTAGTTTCTAACATGTAAGCAATTATCTTCTAATAAAATCGTACACAAGCGCCAGTAAAATTAAACATAAACAGTCATATTTCCGTAGATGTTTCCGTAAATTGCAATACTAATACACTGGCACGCATACAAACCGAAGAAATGGTTTCCACACGAACATCGCACTCCACATATATTTTTTAGAAAGGAACTGTTTTGCATAGTGAGATATTCATATTTTCGACGATGTTTATTCTCTGTTATAATAACAAAACAAATGCGCTGAAGATTAAAGCGGGACACTATTTATTCGTGAACTTAGAAGTACTGCTCATGTTTAGTCACGTACAATTTCTACTGCTGCGGCGATTTCACCGATAAGGCTATCGGGAACAAAATGGTCGATCTCGTCGCCATCGAAGCACCGACTACCGGTGAACACTGCGGGAACGTCAAAGCGCCCGCCGACTGTAATCAACTTTGTGAAATCGTTATTTGTCGGCGCCAACGCCTCGCGTATTTTAAAGCGGCACACCGCCGTAACAGCTGTTGTATGGGCGCGCGGTCCTTTGTGCTCGCTAGCTAGCGCAGCGAAGACGGATTAACAGTTACGGAAGGCACGTTGCGTTGTTGATCTCCCCGCATTAGCTCCGCCGCAAGACAGGCCAAATGGACAAATCGCACGCGTGGTTATCAATGCGTGTTTCGCCCGTAATTTCATCCGTCGCCGCTGTCGCCAGTAGACCGTTGGCCGTTCTCGTAGCTAGGGGCGGCAACTGTTCGGTCGAGTCACGCGGTTCGCGCCGGGACTCGTAAATGCGTAATCATTAACACGGCCTGAACGTGACGAGATAGCACGCGTAAACAGTGCGCCGCGTCGCCGCAATAACTAGGTCGTTCGTGTGTGTGACTGCTTATTTATCTCCAGCGCGGCGCACGGCTTACGGGGGAAAGCCGGCTTTGAACTGGACTCCGTTTTCACTGTTGGCAACAGCGACTGACGACATATCCTCAACGAATTTCGCATCGCCGTAACTACAACGGTTGGTTCTTTGAGTGTGGGCGGATTTGAGGCGAGACTCGCAAAGCTGTGTACATTTACGGAAATATTCACCGGAGGAAACGGTTGTAGTGATGCTCGGTTTTATCGACGGAGAAAGTTGATCGCGTCTACGGAAGAGTAATCGACGCCGTGGCCAAGTTTAGCGACACCTAGCGCCCTTCGGAGACGTTTTTATCTCGTCGATCTACGGCGATCTGGTCGATCTACGGCGCCTGCGTCAGTTGGCCGTACTGCGGGGCGTGTCAGGGGTCGTGCTTACGGGACTGTCGACCGCCTTCAGCGCGTCGTCGCCGGCATTGTTCGTCGACGCACTCTTGCATAAAGCCGCGAGCGGCTAGCGTCGTCATTATAGATTAAAGAACGCGTCAGGGGAAGCGGTGGCAAGCCGAATCGATAGCGGGTGCCGGGTGAACGCGTTCCGTCCACTGCGCACCAAGCAACGGCCGCCGTGCGTGACTCGCTTACAGTGTGTGTCGATGGTTCAGATTAGAGCAGCGACTGCCGAGCGAGCGCACAAGTAGCGCGTCGTCGTTATAACCGCCGCCTGCACCACTTCAGTCGGCAGACGTAACTTGTAAGTAAGCGAGCGACGGACGAGCGCGCTCTCTACGGATATAGGCCCGCAACGTGCACGTATCTACGCGCGTGCGACTCGTGAATATTCGGATATAAATAGCGACAACAACGCCCCGTCGTTGCTCGCGTGTTGTCTGCAGCAGGCTTCGACGGAGCCGCTGGGAACAGCGCCAGAACGTCGCCTTGTCGACAGAGGCTCCCATTGTCCACGGCGCTCTCGAGGGACAAGCGGCCGTCGGCTTCCGTGACTACGGCAGCGTACTCGCCGACACAATGACGCCGTCGGACATCGTGGACTAACAACAACCGACAACAACGAGGTACTGCTGTCTGTCGTGACTTTGTTGACGACCAGTTTGTGGCCACTGAAGGCGGAGTTGCCGTAAATCAAACGACGCCCCTTTCTGACTTAGTTGGGGCGAATTCTACTCGTCAGTTATCTCTCAGAATCGACCATGAAGGACCGAGACAATGAAACCGAGGACGCTGAAAAAGCGACGGAAGACACAGCTAAGGATACTCGCGACGGAGACCATATCATAGATATAGAATGCGGCCTAAATAAGGCCGTTCTACACATTGACAAACTGTGCCAAGGAAGCAAGGGCGCGTGTATTCTCTTCGAGAAGACGTGGATGACGCCAAACGAGTTCCAGGCGGCGAGTGGTCGGGAGACGGCCAAGGACTGGAAGCGCTCCATTAAACATCACGACAAGAGTCTCAAGTTGTTGATGATCAAAGATATCCTCTCGATGGAGCCGGCCACCTGTAATTGCGACTATTGCACCGGGACAGAGCCGCCGCCGCCGCCGCAGACTACTGCCGTTCGCAAGGTAAGGCCGTTTGAAACTACTGCGAATCTCGAAGTATTGTTCGCTATTGTTGGTACAATGACTAGCCGTAGAAGTAATGTATGTGGCGATTATTCTTTTGTCGTTTACACGTTTGTATAGCTTTCGTAGAACCGCAGGTCACGGTTTGTAAATGTGCTTTCATTTAACGCGTTACGCTCTACGGATTTACGGAATAGCTACTTTTGAGATCAGTGAATCGCGTTTCCCACACATCCGACAAAGTCGGGTTTCCTCTCTGTTTACTGACTACCAGTTGTATATGATGACACCTGTTGACATTCGAAACATACGTGGTGTATAGTATATTGTTTATAAATAGCGTGTCAACATACGTGGTGTATAGTATATTGTTTATAAATAGCGTGTCAACATACGTGGTGTATAGTATATTGTTTATAAAAAGCGTGTCAACATACGTGGTGTATAGTATATTGTTTATAAATAGCGTGTCAACAATGCTTTGCAGCGTGACTTAGACTTCTTTGCCGTAATCATATATCTCATTGAGATTGCACCGTGGACCGATGACGTAAGACTGCGTCAAGACAGCTCCGGTTGCTAAGCTTTTCAGCACCCCTAACAACCCCACCCCACCCTGGGATTTTACGGATATATACTGCTTTGTGTTCCGCATTTCGCAACGCCATCTCTTCCGGCGTTGTGGCGTGCGCGTAGACTTTGACCAAACACGTCTACGCACGACAAGCAATGGTTATCCGGAGTTGATCTGGCGGACGGAAAACTACCACTGGCGTCAGTCATTGATCGATCTTGCCTTGCCGTCCCCCTACGTGCTTATGTAAGCATTCACGACAGCCACCGAACATTGTTCGTTGATTGAAACGCGATTACAGTCAGCGAAAGGGTGCGTGTGCTCGGGGCAGTTTCGGACTGCGGGTTTCTGACCCACTTAGTGAACTTCAACCAGTTGACCTATATTACTGTGAATCGGTATTGATTGGTGATCGATCCATCGGACAGTGGATGGCCGTTCAGTCGCATGACAGGCCACTCTCGTGTACGGTATTGAGGAAGCAGCCAAGTGGAGAATAATAATCAATATCGTATAACTTACTTTCGGTCATAGAGACCGAATACACAACGCCAAATTCACGAGGCTCCTGTGTGTCGTGCACAGAAAAGAAACTTCGATGTTTCGTCCGCCATACGACAGAATACTCAAGCCCAAGGCCAAGCTGGACGAAGTGACAGGGTCACAGAGGCAGTTTGTGTGGATACAAGCCATGAACTGCAATCTTTAGAAGACTATACAAAGCTAACAGTATAATAATTACATTAACCAATTTCCTTGTTATGAGTGCGCAGAACAGCTATTAGATTTTGTTTTAAACCGTTTGTCGGGGTATCAACATTTCTATTAAATGTATGTATATGTATCTGACTGAGGGGGGAGAAATACCCCAATGATAAAAAAACAAAAAAATAATCGAGGGCTGAACAAAGCTGCTAACATTACAGTAATGAGTGTCTCCATCGATGACTGGTTGGTGTTGTTTGAAGTACTTCAAGTCGGACAGGAGTATAATTACAAAAACCTATGATGCTACCAGAAAAGTAATGCTTACGTTGTGCTGACTGAAAATTCCATATAAAACCGTACTCGATGAGGACGTACGCGAAAAGAATATGTGTCTTTTAAACGAATATATACATCAGTGACCACAGTGGAAACAAGTGCTTGCACTTGTGTCATCCTATTATCTTTACTGTCGTAGTGTTTACGATCAGGCCGGTCAGTGTTCGGACAACATGCGCGACGCTATTAATAGTAAGACGAAGTACCACACGAAACTAATACGGCAAATTTGATACGTTTGCGTGGACGCAGTGTCGGATACTATCGTCATTTGCAAGCAAGACGCCGTTGCATCGAGACCCCCGCAACACTCGTAGTCGCCTCGTGTTTGTCGCTAGGCCGGTTCTCGACAGCCAGCGACCATTGTTCGTTGATTGAAACGCTATTAGCGTCAGCAGAAGAGCGCGCTTGTTCGGGACAATTTAGGGTTGCGGGTTTGTGAACTAGTTAGTGAACTTAGTCAAGTTGACCTAAATTGACATGAATCGTTATTGATTGGTGATCGATCTGTCCGACAGTTGACCAGTGTGTAGAGGTTGGTCGTTCAGTCGCATGTATATGGTATTGAGGAAGCAGCCAAGTGAATGATAACAATCGATATCGTGTAACGTATTTTGTAATACGTGTATAATGGTACTACCATGTTGTACATACATTTATGTGCAAATGCTGACATAGGATGACATACCTTCGTAGCGAATTCTTTATATTTCCGTCTTGTTGCTCCTTGTTCAATAATTTCCGTAATTAAATGGAATGACGTCTAGAGATATGTAATTTTTTTTTTATAATTCGCCTAAAAGTCGGAACCTGGTACAAACAAGACGAAAATGAAGGCCATTGTTATAATTATGAAAGAAACGCTGCGAAAATGTTTTTCTCCAGTGGAGAAAATAAATTAATATTTTAAAACACAACTATTGCCAAATTGTCATGCCATTTGGCGAGCATAAGAAGAACTATATTCCGTAATTCCGTTACTGAAGAGGGCATCATATGTTGGATGAAACGTTGAACCCAGTCAAATAGAAAAAAACCTTCAAAGAAAGCGTCTGTACACATATGTCTAGGGCCAATTTGGATTGACAACAATGGATGGTAACAAATATGTCACATTGATCATCCATCAAAGGAAAGCGAAATGACGGAAACACGATATCAATTGTGTATACTTTATAATGCCACTGTTGCTTTAGAATTAATCGCACGCCGTTACAAAGCAGTCGCGGAAACCGCTCCATAACAAAGCCGACTGTCTCCTTTCGGATATCGACTGACACAACACAGCGTAACCAAAACGTGCTATAGGAGTTCTCGCATCGTGTACGTAATGACTGAACTGGAAATGTCCGCGCCATTCCTCGTAGAACGAACGGACTTGTCCAATCTATGGGCTCTGCTCGCAACTATTGATTTTACTCGGCGCGTACGCGACGGAAACCCGTTTGCTTGAGTCAGGGGCGTTCAGTAGATTGACTCCGCGTAGATTCTCACAAATGTCCGTTTTTCTTTATATAAAAAACCAGCAACACGCCAACGGAATGCGTAAAGGCAAAAAACGAAACGTTAAGTGATGCATTTATATCGAACGTAAAACGAGCAGCATGTATTGCGATAACAAATAATTGAATAATAATAATAATGAGTAGTCGAAATGCTCGGTTGAAGTTGTTTTGTTTTTGTACGGCGAATGCCTTGGTATGTTCTCCAACGCACACACTTCGGTTAAACGATCATCGGCACGATTTTGTTATCGGCACCGTCCCCCCATAAGCGAGGCTTATCAGCGACAGAGCGGAAGTGAATAGTGTTTGTGACGTTGTTTACGCTGCTGCGTCATACCCTTTGACACGGTCCACTGACGAAACACCGCCGGCTAAAACGGTGGAACGATTGAGACGTGTGCGTAACGCACGCAGACATCTCGACACGGCAGACAACGGGGTCAAGTGCCGGTCGCTGATACCTTCCCCTGGACGACTAGGTTTCTTCGATATTTACGGAATATAGATATCGACGAGAGACTTGGATGTATCTAGTGTGCTGTCGGTCGTATTGTTTCGTACGCTGACTAATAATTTGTCTTGACATTTGTATGTTATAGCTAGGAATAAATTACTACCGTCATGTGAACACGAATTTATTGATACTGTCCGTTTTGTTACGTTTTGTTATTTTTGTAGAAAATCGCACGTTCCGTAGTTGGCTCTCTGACAATGGCAATGTTTGTCATCGCTTGTTTACATTCGGTTTGCCGCACATTAGCTTTTGAATAATAAGTAGCTATAATAATCATAATAATAATATAATAACAATGATAATAATAATTGTTTTTTGGGGAAGACGAGTACAAGTTGTAATTATCTCATGTTGAGTTGTTTTTGTGTGATATAATAGTTCCGTAAATGCGCGTGTTATTCGTCACTATTGTGCAATCCTTACTACAACGCGTTATACATATGTTTACTGTCGTGGTGTTTACGATCAAGCCCGTCGGTGCCAACTCGCGCGACGCTATTAATAGTCAGCGGAAATACCACACGAAAACAATACGTTATGTTTGACACGTTTGCGTCGACGCAGTATCGGATACTATCGACGTTGGTCCACGTGACGCCGTTGCATCGAGACCCCCGCAACACTCTCCATCGCATCGCCTCGTGTTTGTCGATTGGCCGGTCGCCCCGTGCAACGAGCGACACACGCAGACATCTTAGACGGAGTTCGCTGTTGCCCAAACACGGAGTCACGTGCACGACGTCGACCCCACGTGTAATAAACGGCTTTATTACGTTCGTTATGTGGCGACACTCGACCAACGTCTGTATGCGGGATAGATCGGTGTTCCTCTTTGGGTTCATGCTTAACTCTGGCCTTCTGGTATTCGGCCTTTTAGACAGCTGACTGGTTTCGAATGTAAATGCCACCGATCATTTGCCTATGTAGACAAGAAAATCTAGTTTTTTTTTGTAAAATCCGATGGTTTTCATCCGTGTTGAATTTATCGAGAAATAAAGTAGAATTTGACGAAACTACGCAGCAGGTAATTTTCGTGATCAGCTATTGTTTTGTTGTGAAACCTAAATCGTTCTCTTGCGTGCAGTACTAAAAACGTTAACATGGTCGAGTACGGAAAATAAATAGTCCCCATACTGACACCATAGTCTACGTCGCCGGTAGTTGTAATAGTAATATTCGTCGTCATCGTCGTCAGTCGTGACACCAAACGGACTAGCAGGTTGACGCCCGTGACGCTCAACGGACCATTTCCTTCACGGAGGTGTCACAACGGTTCATTGTCACGTCGAGCTACGATGTCGCCGACGAAAATGTCAGCGCGAAAACCGGCGTATGCAACAGTCTCGAGCGATTTACGACTACGACAGAGTGTCCAGTGTCGCGTCAACGGCAACACCGCGATTTTTGCGTTTACGGCGAGATGACTCGTTATCGCTTGGCGCCGGGCTGCCTCGAGCCTACCCAGGGAGTGGACGGACAGTGGGGGAGTTGCGCGCTTGGTGCGATCTGGGGCCCACTCGGAGACAGAACGACGGAAACAACGCAGGGCGATAGGGTAAAGCGATATCGTCCTTCGCGTATCCTAATGTTTCCGGTTGTTTTGTGTGCTTCAACAAAAGGGCCGCTTTTGTTTCTTTGTCGTGGCAAAATGCGTGGTATTTGGATGATATGACGTGTGTTGTTCCTATATGAACGCCATGGATTTATGTGTAGCTCACAAATCATACACAACGAACATGTTTTAAAATATTAATACTTTATTACGCAACACCATTCCAACATCAAACATTGTGTCAAGTTGAAAACGTGACACGAAATGGACATTCGGTCACAGTTCACGTTCTTAGTACAGGCACGCAATGTACATGACATCAAATGGCAAGTCGAACTTGGCGTGTTTCGTAGCGACGGATTAACACGCGACACCGACCGGCTCGTCAACGTTGGCGCTCTCAGTAGTCACGGTTAGATACGCCACACGAAGACGACGAGGCACCCTACGCTATCAGGGCGAGCTCCGATTACGCGTTCGGCACTCTGTCGCGATCCGTCTCCGTCGCCGAGGCACGCTTGATTACACACGGCGGCGGCAGATGTCCGACTCAATCAGCCCGGGCAGTCGCCAAACATTCCCTGCTGTGGGTTATCCTCTTCCGCCCGATACGCAACTTGCGTTCCGCCGTTGATGTGTCGCTACCAACGCGGGCCGCCGTGTGCACTCAGCGACTTCGCGGGCAGCTGGTTCGGCTCAGCGCATTGCTTGCTATAGATCACACGTTTACGACGGCGCTGCGGCGGGATTTGATGGATTACTCGGCCATAGAGACGCACACTGAGATAGGTAGTATATGTATGGAGAATTACAGATCGACGAAGATACCATGGACAATAGAAGATGGAAAAGAAAAGGAAGACCAACGTTAAGATGGAGAGCCAGTGTGGTGAGAGTCTCCGAAAGGGCAGGTGGGAGCAGCCGACAGCGGCGGAACATCGCAGAGGACCTGGATAGATAGACAAGTATTTTAGATATGCTGGAACGGATCGTGTTATGTGGACCCCACCCGCAGCGGATCAACAGGAAGAAGAGGAGTTCTATTTACGGACGTTTTGGGTTATATTTACGAGTGATTTTGATAATGATGTTTACGAATCTAGCTACGAATTCCATCTACGTACGGATGTCTCTAACGATAACGTTATAGGGGAGACTGTATACCTGCGATCGTGACTATATTAATAATTTGCGATCTCAGAACGCATTGCCTTAAGAAAGGACATGCTATCACTAGCACTGACAACTGTGATAACAGAATGACACTAATAAACACAATAGTGTCATTGTAGGACTGTTCGCGCAAATTAGCAATGATTTCGCAGACAAAACCTGTTGCCGCCCTAAAATATATCGAACCAGACTCCGTGTCTAGAACTCACAGTTAAATCCATTTTAAGTGATTAAGTGATTCCAGATTTTAAGTGAAATAGTGAGAAAGTATCTTCAGTGGATATTTCCATTGGACTTTCCTTCAAATAACAATTTCATATTTCCCAGATAAGATCTTCTAATAAATTAATACCGTGCCAAATTTTCTTCCGTTTCAAAGCCAATCCGCGTTCGCGTGAAAGCGTCGGTATCGAATGGCAACGCGGCAACGAATTACGTAACAATCCGAGGCACTTCCGTCGACTATTTACGTAAGGGTCAGTCTGCGTCGACGACGTCCTTTCCTGTCTATCGAACGAGTTCGGATATGTTCCGGATCGCTCCGTCGATCATGCTCTCTCGGCGAAACGCGATCGTCGATTGTCTGGTCCGCCTTTGTCCCGCATCGTTCGCTCCAACCGGCGAGCGTACTTCGGTACGCGTTGACGTAGGCCGCCCGCGGAGCGACCCGAGGCAACTCAGGGGTCAAGCAAGCTCGCAGCCGCTGCGTAGATGCAGATCATTTTCGCCGCGTCGCGGTATACAAACGACAGGCTAACACCGAGCTGCACGACCGAGTCACGTCCAACACCTAAACGAGGTCGTAAACAACACGAAGGCGCATTAACGCGCCGGAGCAGTTGTTACGCAACGCGACGGGAGGATCGACGAAGTCTTACTCGCTCGCACGCAAACACGCCGGCACGCACGCAGAGAAACGTCCGCGAGAACGCCAATTACTCCGCGTCAGTTATCAAAGATGACGTATAAGTAAAAGAAAGGAAAGAGACAAGAAATCTTTAAATGGCTGCGTTTGAGAAGGCCGTGCGAAATTGCAAGACGCCATTGAATGCACGTTTAAATGACACGGCTTCCTTCTAATTACTTGACCTTTCGCCGCGTTTGTCAGCTGCATTTGACACGCCGTAACAGTTGCACCAATAACCGCAGTCCCGATACAAATTATTTTCCCGTGAATGGTTTATCTGCCCAAACAATTCAAAGGAAACTGTCAGAAGGAACATTTTTATTACAGATATGCGTCTCTAAAATACACAAAACCATGCCACTTCGATGTTACCTTCCAGCGAAAACAGTGTCCATTGTTAAGAGCGAAAGAAAAATCGGTTGTTAATATTCCAAAGTTTCCGATATCGTCATTTTACTTTCGCACAATCGCTAGTTGTGACAGAACGGCATGTTTCTTTGTGTTTTTAATATAAAGCATATCACGCATGCACTGCGACAGACACGCTAACAAACGAATAAAGCGCGCACACAGGAAGTAATGAACATCACACCTTCCGCCGCTGGAATCGCGTCAAAACAGGGACAGCGCGCGTAGCGATACCACCTAGCATCGCACTAACCCGAGGCAGCTATATTGGTCCTGCTCGAGCCATCGCGTGAGCGCGGCGGGGTTATCTCTGGCTCATGCAGGCGCATTGTAAAACGATTCCGTTGTGACGGCGTAAGGTCGCAATATGCTGCCAACTTTGCCATCTGCCGGGCTTTTTTTGCCGACACCCACCACCCGTCACTGAGCCCTGTTCAGCGGTTTCGATAACAATCACTAACGGATAAAAAGGGGAGCGTTCGATTTGTCGGAAGTAGACTGCTACGGGTGCGAATTCACCGGAATGGAACCTCGTTGGTGACCACATCAAGCTCACATTTCTGATAAAATAAGCATTGTTGCAATGGCCTTATAGTCTACAGCATGTACACATAAAATAAATCTATCTAACATCAACGAAGATCAAAACCGCATAATCACTGGCGCGCTACGAAGAACAATAGATTCTACGGACAATCACGTCGCACAACTATTCAACTTTTTTTTTGCGGCAACTAGAAGAGTCGCTTTGCTGGTAATAGCGAGGAAATTACAAGAGATTGGCATAATTGTGCTAGCCAGTAATGCGACATAGACTGTTTATTATATGACTGTCGACTTATTAATCTCGCAGGTGTTTTGTTTGTGAGTTCGTCGAACCCATGTAATGTGCTTTGATTCCGCCATTGACTGACAGAGCAGAGAGGGGTTGTGACTGATTAAGACATCTTGAAAACGAGTCGGTACAAGTTAATGTCACCAAACGATTCCCCTTCACCAACTTGCTTGCCGGCGGCATAGTAAACGTCGGTGAACAATAATTGATAATCGCAGTCTGGGCACGGATTGATTGCACGCTCGATTACTTATAGAACGCGAAAAGCTTTGTCGACTACGGTTGCAGCGTAACTGAATACAGACAATTACGATTGCTATCGTCGCTAACCTACGCCGAAGTGCATTCGGCAAATGTTCGCGATATCGTGTCATGTGTGCGGAGACACGCCCTCGCTCAAACGACCGACGAAACCCGATAGGTGGATGTAGAAGGTCAGCTATAATGACGTAACAGTTTCGACAACGGAACGTTGACGGAAGGTTTCATGCGCAACAACTTGGCGTCGGCAACACCATGCAGATAACTGTTTCGATACTGGATTAACGACACTATGCGTCGACGAAACCCTAACATAACAGTTGCGACACTTGCATAATAACCCGGATGTTGGCGACACATAAGTATATTATAATATAAAAGCTTCCGTCGTCATTCAGGTTATAATGCATGTTCACAGGTGACAGACAGTTACATAAATAATAACTTTGATACTGTGACGTAGAAGGAATGCAACAACAAAGTAACATGTGCTATACTGGACATTGACAGACAGTTACATAAATAATAGCTATGACACTTTGACGTAGAAGGAATGCTATAAAAAAGTAACAGGTGCGATACTGGACATTGACCGTCAGTTACAAAAATAGCAGCTATGATGCTTTGACGTAGAAAGAATGCTGTAGAAAAGTAACAGGTGCGATACTGGACATTGACCGACAGTTACAAAAATAACAGCTATGATACTGTGACGTAGAAGGAATGCTGTAAAAAAGTAACAGGTGCGATACTGGACATTGACCGACAGTTACCGAAATAATAGTTATAGGACATTGGAACATCGATGGAATGCTACAATATAATAACAATTGCGGTACTGAAACATCGGAATGATTAAGAAATAATAGCTTCGACACTGGGTCATCATTGGAATGCTACATAAATATCGGCTGCGATACCGGAACATCGACGGAATGTTACCAAAATAACAGTTACAATACTGGAACATTCGCGGAATGCTACACAAATAACAACTGTAATAGTAGAACATAAATGGAATGTTACCGAAATAACTGCTCCGATACTGAGACATAGACGGAATGGTATAAACAATAACAGCTGCGATAATGGGATATTGATGGAATGCTACATGGATAACTGCTGCGATACTAAAACATTGACGGGATGCTACCGAAATATCAACTGTCATACTGCGATGTTACCGAAATAATAGCTGCGTTATTGGAACATCGACGGAATGTTACTGTAATAACAACTGCGTCACTGGAACATTGAAGGGATACTACAGAAATAAGGGCTGATATGTTGGAACATCGACGGAATGTTACATAAATAACATGTGCGATACTGGAATATCAGCGGAATTCTATCGAAATAACTGTTGCGATACTGGAACATCGATATAAAGCTACCGAAATAACAGCTGCGAAACTCTAACACTAACGGAATATTTAAGAAATAACAGCTTCGACACTGGGTCATGGAGATAGTGCTTCCAAAATAACAGCTCGGCGGGGTACTACAGGAATAAAAGGTGCGATACTGGAACATTGACGGAATGCTATAGAAATAATTTTAATACTGGGACATCGACATAATGCTACACAAATAACTACAGCGATACTGGAATATCTACGAAATGCTACTTAAATAATAGCTGCGATATTGAAACATTGACGTAATGCTATAGACATAACAGCTGCGACATTGCGGAATCGGTGGAATACTAAATAAATAATAGGTGCGATGTTGGAATGTCGACGAAATGCTTCGTATATCTAATAGCTGCGATAGTGCGACATCGACGGAAGTCAACAGAAATAACAATTCCAATAATAGGACATCGACGGAATGCTATATATGTAACGGCTGGGATACCGGGACATTACTTAAATGTTTTAGAGGTAACATTTCTTATTTTTAAAATAACAGTCCCAATATTTGAAAATCTACATAATGGTAAAGAAATGACAGCAGCGATGTAATGGAGCGTCGACGGACGTCAACAGAAGTAACAGGTGCGATACTGGGATGTCAAAGTTATGCAACATGAATAACAATTCCTATATACTAGAACAGCGACGGAATGCTACAAAATAATAGCTTGAATACCGGAACACCGACGGAATGCAACAAAATGACAGTTCCGATCCTGGAACATCGACGGAATGAAGTATAAATAGTAGATCCGATTCCGGGACTTTGATGAATCACATTAGAAACAAAACATATTTGATTTGAGAAGCCGGGAATGCGGCAACAATGGCTCGAACCCCGACCAAAGAAACAATCTTTATACGGTTACGAACATGTTAAGTAGTAGTATTATTAACAGTATTAATAACGAACGTATACAGTTACGATATCGGAATTCTAACATAACACAATGAAACTAACAACTTATGTGAACGAATGATCGGATATATACCATAATAGAAAATGAGTTGTCGCCACCGACACTGCGAGTGAAATGTGCACGCCGCATGAACACACAATTATCAAGGCCTGCGAAGTCTTATTGACATATCACCTATACCGCAGCCACGGCGGCCATTTTAGCGGAGTTGTTCGTGCCGTCGCACTAGTTTATAGGGTGTTCGCCCACCCGAGCAAAGGTAGACCAGTACGTGGCGAAATCGTAGATGAAACGAAGCGTTACACGCGCGTCACAGGTAACGTTGGCCCGCGATCGTATCCGGCTTATTGAATATATAGAAATATACGGTTGCTGTCGCCCTCATCGGCAGTTTAGCCTGCGGTCTTACCATGCCAGCAATCTCTGCGGCGTATCAGATTGTCGGGGAATTTTAAGCTGAATATGTCACGAATGTGGGCGAACGTAGTATCTGTTTTATCGTAAATGTTCAAGGTGGACGCTGTTGTTGGACACTCATGTACGATGCAGCAAGAGATTGGATTCATGAATATGATTTGTGAAAATGGCGTACAGGAAATACGCTTAAAAGTTACGGTAGCGTTAAAAGTCAATAAGACATCATTCCGTATCAACGTTCATTTTAGAGAGCTTAGCAAATAGTATCTCGCGACTCTCGAGTTGTCAGCAGTAACGACGACGTTGTCGTGCCGTAATCGGCTGTGACTAACTGTAAACACGCTTCGCGGTAAACACGCTTCTCGTAAACCACTTTGATGGCCATACTGTTCCATTCTACGAGCACAGACGGGTCATGCATGAAAAAATATTCTGTAACCACTCCTGCATCTTAGCTTAGCCAGCTTAGTTCTTCCGGTGGACCGATTCGCGTGTGCCTCTGGGCATGACATCATTCCGATTACTTAGAATCGTTCTACAAACTCACGTTTCTACAGATCGTTGGACGTCAATGTGTGCTCGTGTAACAATGAAACTGAACTTTTTTTGGACAGTTAACTTAACAACTTAACATAATGATGTGTTGACCAATACATAGAGTTAATATCGCAGTTGGACAACCGCATGTTTCAGCAATCGTTTATGAAAAATATTGACTATAACTACAAATATATATATATATTGTGGACATATATTAGCTTCTCGCTGCCGAATTGGTACACTTCCGTGCGTGAATGTTGAATTCCGTAGCAAGGATATATGGCGTGATACTACAGCAGGAATGCACTCGGTTGTACCCCGTCATTTGATGTATATCGTGATAAACGACGAAACAGTGTTTAAACTCGACCTAGGACCGCCGAGACAACAAAATAAATAGACCCCGTGTGGCGAACATCTCCCGAAGCCGTCACCAACACGGCGGGATAGCAATGACATGTCTCGACAGATGCACCGACTGCCGGGAGTCTAGAGCCATTGTAAGTCTCCAGGCCCCCTGGACAAGACCGGCTATAGCGGACGTAGATGAAAGCAAAGTGATCTCCGCCGATGTCTAATTGATCCACCCTTCACGTAACATGTTGCCTATCAAAATGGATGCCAAACTCGTGGAGCGTTCAGGCGTTCCGTCACATATTTTGTTGAAACTTTGGCCGTAAAAGTATATTCTTTATGACGAAAACACAAGGCAAAGTGTTTAACGTGACAACTGCATAATTTTGATTGTAACGTAGGAAAACTGCGAGTTACATGATAGGACATTTTGCCTATGATTATGCGAGTGACCTCCGTCAAGCTTTGCCTTGCCAACTGTGTTGATAAAAGTTATATTATACGTATTACCTTATTTAGGTGGCATCACATCTGCTGGACCGAACATTGCCAGATGTAAGTTTCGATGGAACCATTTTTGTTGTTTTTTTGTTTAAAAAGAAAAAAGTTGTGGTCAGAATTTCAACAAAATATACGACGAAATGTCCGTTGATTGTAGGCTCTACTATGTACGGCATTTTTTATGGCTTGACTTTTGATAGACAACAAGTCACGTGATGGACAGGTCTGTTGTTGTGTTCATACGCCAATTTTACGCACGCGGAAGAAAACTATTTATAACACTTCCGCTCGCTACAGATATATTTAGTTGGTAACCGTGTCTTATGGAAAGGCGAAACGTGTTAGAACGCGAACTCGAGTCGATCTTCTTTCAGCTAGTGTAACCGTTTTTGTTTCGGTCCCGTTGCGATTCTGCATTTTCTAGACCGGTCAGAAACCGCCAGGTACATATATTTCCTATCACCGTCATTTAAAGCTATTGATCGCACGGCACATTAAATTTACTTAGATTTACGAGAACGATAGCAATTTGCCTCACAAACGTTGGTTATTGTTAAATTTATTCTTACTATTGGTCGAAACATTAGTTATATAGTTGTGATGTTCTCCTTTGTTTACGCGTTAGCGGAAATGTTTCCAAGATGGCGCTCGGGGTGTTAGGGCGTGTTTGATTGCGCTCGTTGATGGTGGAAAAGTGTTTTAGTTTAACCGTATCCACGTAGAAAGACCGCGGCGTTGCCGGCGCGACTAGACAGGTCGTGCTGCAAGTCGCCGGCTCGTGCGCAGCGGTGTCCAGGCAACCTGCGGAAACCCGATCGTGAAGATTGCCGCGTCGCGAACAGGTCGCGTCGGACGCCTAATGCGATAGCGGCGGTCGCGTCGCCGCGCTAAACAGAACATTGCATTTCGGCGCGATATTTGCAAATTGCGCTTTAAACCTACACTGGCCGGTAACGTCAGCGGTTACTGCGGACTGGGCGTGTTTACGCTGCCGTCTACCACTGCCACTCGTACGCCTACACGCGCCGGAGACTTGGACTGTCGCGAACTCTTCTATAATATTATTGGTTGTATAGTTTCGCCGTATTACAGACATATCGTTTTCACGTATGGTTCATCGGGCGGTATTCGTTACACAGACGCGCGCGCACGAATACACTCAATCAAACGTCCGTTACACGGACAGCTTAATGGTAGCGCCCCAATCAGTTACACCGAATCAAATGCAATAATAATTAGTATTTTATCAGTATTTCATCCGTTCTGCATACACTCTTTATAACGCGTCTACCTTACCCGTACAACCGTTTGTAGGACTACGAATGGTTTCTGTTTACAATATGTTTTATCCGCCGTGTTTGTCGCGTCAACAGAACAATGCCTTCGTGTTCAAAGTTCTTGAATCAGTGCACACTAAACATGTACACAACACAACGGCTACTTCCCTGATCGCATAAAAACGATAAAAATGACGTCAATAAAAACGAGACATTACGTCCCGCAAAGCTCGGCTTTTGTAAACGACGTTTATCGTTTAGCCACGCGTTATGAACGCGCGTAAAGATAGCTGTTGGCTGCTTGTTCTGTAATGAAAATGTCATCGAATGCCTAGAGAGGGTAAATCTTAAGACAACATCTCGATCTCGTTGACTGAAATTTTTGCGGATTTTATTTTCGGTGACTTGCTGCAGGAAACAAACTGACATTATGTCGGCATTATGACGTAACTAAGGCTCAACATCTACTGAGTTGATTTGTATGTCCGCGAACAGTAGAAAAAGTATTAGCAAACACTGAAATACTGTCGCAAAGTAAATTATGCATAATTAAATAAAAATAATAATTACTGTAACTATAGCTGACAAAGCACTACATTCTATCTACGCAGCTGTTAACCATCTCACGCAAGGCTTATGTTGCATAGTTAGTACAATATGACATGTCTGAAAATTAAACAAAGACAGTTGGAAGAAGATCATAACATCGCCAACTAAAGAAAATGTCTTTAGACTAATCGTGTTCTTTATGCGTTTCCAAGGAAATAAGGTGATGACTATACGTAAATGTTACGTGTAGGACGCAACTTGTTTTCCGTTACATATTTTGTAGTCCGTATAGTTTCAAGAGCACAAGAAGAAGACCAAAGTACACCCGGGGCGTGTTATCTACATGGGAGTTATCACAACTCTGCAGGAACCACCGTCAAACGGCGGCGCTCAACAAACACACCCTTTGTGCGCACGCAATGTATTCCGCCGTGGCAGCGATCTAATGCTGCGGCACGGACCAACCCCGATAGTGACTAATCGCTGCGTCCGGAGCGATGATTGAAACCGGTCTCGGTAACTTGATGCATAACGATACAGAAATAACACGAATCATTGCACGGTGCCTCTTTTTACCGACAAATAACAGGCTAGGAAACCGACGCGCAGTCGGGCACATTTACGTCTTTAAAACACAAGCACGACAAGATTACGTGGGTGTCTCAGAATCGCATTGATCGTAAACGCGGCTGAACGCAGGTGTCTGCGGCTTCTATCCGGTCAACAGAGACAGCACGTAGTCATCGAAGTCTTTTATTGTATATAAGTGAAATTCAACGAAGCATGCGGGCAAAACTAACAGTGTGTCACATCGAAGACTGCACAACGCAGACGAAATATTCTTGAGAGGTATTGTCAATAAATGTTGAAATAAGCAAAGATCCGAAACGTTGTTACATTCAAGGAGTGTGTGCATTATATATTTCAAATTTACATGGCAAGAAGGCAAACTTGCATAAACTAAACCTACGACATAATTGTGTATTTCCGTACAATGTTTGCATCGGTTCGCAGACCGGTTATCGCCGAATAACGACAGTTTAGCGTTTCCTGGCAGCGCCGTTGTTAATCGGTACGTTACGATTACGTCAGAGTGCGCACATTCCAACTGCAGCGTCGTTCGCGCGGCGGGGTCAAAATGCGCACCGCCCGTGGGACGACGAACTTCGGTTTGCGCCAACAACAAACTGCCACGTTGAAAGTCGGGCGGGTATCGTAGCGGGCGACCGTATAAATGCCGGGTTCGTGCGAGCGCAGGGGGCAATTGTTATCAGTTCCGTAGTATGGCGGGTCCACGACAGGCAACGGTCGCCCACTGGTGCTTGACGTGTTTGTGTGTGCGATATAATCGCTACGAGATTACAGCGAAGTGAGCGAACGTACATTGTCAGCGTTGTTACGCGTTATTGATCGGCCTTCCTCGTTCGTCATTAATACTGCAGCATGGTCGGCTACGTCACTGGGTCCCCCCGTGCGCCGGCACGCTGGGAGGACAGCGTGTGTGACTCCGTAGACGCGAGTAGCCACGTTGTCCGCGTGCATAAACACGCGTCGTTCCACAGACTGAACTGGCGACGTTTTCGCCGACAAACGGGCGTGACTCCCGTCGACTCAACTGTCGGCGCTCTCAACGTCGGAATTCAAATTACGTCATTTCGTAAACTATAGCGCCGAGTTATCCGCGGATTATACGATCGTTTCGGACGGCGGTTCAAGTTCGCTCTGGTGATAATTGCCTTCAGTTTGCCCGACACGCGACGCGTTAAACGCGGTTCTTGTGTATGCCCACGCAACACAAAATAATATGTTAATATATGTCCAGGTTGAATGACACCAACACAAAACATGCTTTTCACGAAATGGTAATAATCGCAGTGTTTGTTTGCTAGTGACGGTATTGTGCAAGTATTTTATATGATATTTTATCCGGACCAGAACAATATCCGACGTACCATAACCATAGCGTGGCAATCGAAAATTCCCGACGTAGTTTGGCGTGGATAAGCATAATTTCGGTCGCACAACACTGCACACTGACCATAGTTAATTTGCAACGGATTAACAGCTTTTCTGAATGAACGAATCGTGCAATTAATTGCTTTTATTGACGTTTCGAAATTGGGTTCTCGTGAAATGATGTACGGAAGTCGAAGTTTGGGAATTATTGACGTCAGGATTAACACACTTTCAGTGTATATCACTAGAAGACAACCGAGAAAGGCGCGCAAGTTGGACTTATAACGCAGAGAATACCACATGTTTAGTGCATAACACTTCCTACAAACAATTCTCTACGAGCTACGTTAATAGTATTGGGCGAGAACGAGTACTACGCTACCGTAGTACAATGACATTTGCCAAATCCTTCAAGTTGGTAAGCGTCGACGATAATGTAATTCCGTGCGATAAACAAAGACACGATCAGTTAATACCTCCTAAAGTGGCGAAAGTCCGCTTTAATACGCAACGCGTATGCGCAACACGCGGCGTTCGGCCGCAAGTCGAAGGGACGCTCACTGTATTCCGGTTTCCAGCGATCGAAAATGTCACGGCCGCAGATCGACTGAGAGGCGCTTGCAGGCGCATCCTTCTAGAGCGGCACGTTTGCCACATCCCCATGGCAACGAGTCCCGGTACCGGAACCGTCGGCTAGTTGGAAGAGCGTCAACGAGCGGCTGGCCGCCGTAAATCTAGATAAAGACGCGCTCGTCAGCTGCCATTAGTTCGTGTCCGTCGCTTGTCTGCCCGGCACAGATCGAACCCATTAAGGTGCGGGAGACGCGGAGATGGAGTCTCCAATGGCCCGGAGTCACTTTGTGAGAACTACAGACACTGCGTCGTCAAAACTAGACACACGGCGTCACTTTAGTTTGGCGCACTTAGCAGTCATTTCCCCAAACACAATGTTGTCCACATTGTTTTTCGATATATGTTGGCCGCGAGCGATGACCGATAACAAGACACATTTGTTGTTCGATTGAGTTGAAACAAAACGAATCAAAATCACAAATATGCGATGACCTATAATAATATAAGAACGGTGCCAACCAAATTGCCGCATCGAACAATCAGGGCGGGGTGAAGTAGAGTTTGTCCCATCACCATCGACGGCGCAGATGGTTTTACAACACTGTCTTCGTCTTCGTCGCCCGCACGTGACCATCACACTTCGGTCGTGTGCGGGCGACAAGACAAGACAGAAACAGTGCTGACGTCAGTGTTGGTGCACGACTAATGTTGCTCCCGTCCTCCTAGCTTTAACACAGCATAGGACATTAGCGTATTGGTATTTTCTTCGGGTAGGAGAACCAAACAATTACATACAGGTCAGCCAGAAAGTTGGTAGAGATCGGTCGTTCGGTGAATTTTAACACATCAACTGATAAAGTTGATTGTAGGCTCTATTCAACATAAGAAAAGTTGCCAACTTATATTGCGAAGTACTTGCAAATATTCACTTATCTTGTGTCTAGAACATATACAAACATTTGCATATATTCATATATGTGGTGACTGAAGACGTAAAAATAAAACGTTGGCATTTCCTTAGAACTTTTATGAATTTTGTTGTGTTTTATCAAATGATCTAGTATATATATGAACACATATGAACAATGATAAAGCATTACTTCACATTTTATACCCGCCTCTCCGACATTTCTCTTAAATACATTCTTTTTTGTTTTATATCAATCTATACTTTGAAACTTTTGTATCTATAGTATTTCCAATTGTACCAGCTTATCGCTATGACGAATGGTTGCATGCGTGGCTAAACATAGTATGACTCTTTGTCTTGTGACGAAATCCGGGTTCAAAAATACACTTGACAAAAGGTTATTTTCATCACGATATTGACGTGGACCACGCGTCCCGTTTCGCTTCGACTTTCGACTTTACAATTGTTGCTGTTGACAACTATATAATATCTTGTTGCATTGTGTTATATAAATATTTTATGCAAACATATATATATATTTGTGGGTGTGACATTCGTTCTGGCTATGACGAATCTTACCGTACGGTGTAGATATCCTTTTACCGTCGCCTTGTTCAAGGAAAAATGCCGTCGCATGTAAAACACGTTGGTGCCAATTATTGCATTGTACGCAGTCCCTCCGTAAAGTAATGTTTTACAATATTTTGCCACAAACACAACAGACAGTGTCTGTACAACGGTCATCCACTCCATAAACACATTCAAGGCGTAGTGTGTACTATGTAGGCTTATATGCTATTTTTCCGCTATCCTAGGAGAACACGGCTACACGTCCAAGGAGTGTTAATATGCGACAGTGCCGCTTTTGGCACAGTTTATACTGATACTATTTTGTTTTGTCCTTGCAAATACGGAAACGGACACCCATTCCGTGATGACTTAGATCGCGCAAGATAGATTATGTTTTAACCAAAGATTCTGTTGCAATCAAATACACCGTGGTGATAACACCTCATCTTTTTTTTATCACCCAGCAGTCGTAGCGCACCTAACGAGCGTTGATCCAACGGGAGGCCTATTGGGGAATAGGTCACTTCCGGCTTAAGGGCAGACTAATTAACTGTCAGTGATTATGAGATGATAACCCCTTTCTGTGATTCTTATTCCCCTTAGACATGTTTTAGGACAGGAAAAATTAAAATGTTAATGACACTAACATTTTCGCTATACAAAAGATATATTTTCGTATGGCTGTTTGGCTGTACATAAATATAGTGGAATGACGGTAGAATCCTCTCTGCGTAAGTAGACAGAAATATAGTTTTAGTTGGCGCATCCTTTACGTTGACTATCTTGACAGAAATAAATAAATTAGCGCATATCCTCGTCAGTTTAATGGAATAATTATATATCGACATATCCAATTTCCAGATAATAAAAGTCACTTTGTGTGTAGCATTGACAGAGCTAGCATTGCCACCTATGGGCAGATAAATACCGACCCTCCCCCCACCGAAGGCTATACTACGCGCTACAGATATAGTGTTCCACTACGTTGTACAAACATACCAATCTCCTTGTGTATAAAAGCTTAGTGCGTGGCACTGCGGTTATCTGATAGAACAAACTATGAATATACGTTAGCTTACCCACTTAATGCGTTGTTCCGAGAGCATGCGATGGTTGTTTTCAGGTTGCGATTTCTCGCCTCGTTAATCGCTACATATATATATATATAGCAAGTTGTATTGGCTGATCCTATTTAATTCGTGCACGTCATGATTTTAATAATGCATATCGGATATTAAATAATTTGCAAAACAGTTAGCACAGCTGGCCGTAATGGCGACAATGTTACACTTGTACTGGATATTTATATATAAATAAACGATAATAGCACCTATTTCAGTATATGATCGGAAGACGCAATTAGTTTCTGCTAGGATGTACATACACCAAAACCGGTAATGGTTATAGGCTTATAGTGTTTGTTTACTTATGCTTCCACTGTTTACACACATGTTTGGTTGTTTGTGTATTGTCTATTATGGGCTCACATTACATCCTGTTGATTTTTGTCGAGCGTTGTGTATAGCAACTGAACCGTTCGTACGCGTAGGCAGTGCTTACGATGTTAGGTGTGACATAATTATGTTCTTTTACACGTTTTGTGTGGCATGCGAGTTATAAGTTAATTTTATTGCAAATAAACGACACGTTCCATTGTAGTTTAGTGAACAATCGCTTACCGTCATGAATCATGGCAAAACGCCATAACGCAACAAAGTAAAATGCGAATAGTAACAGACACATGAAATCGCGAACCAGGATTGTACTATAGTACAGTTCAATTACGTCTTAGTAATACAGCGAATGTTCGTCGTGAATGTTGCAGAACGAGTGTATAGTGAAACATTGCTTTTAAGGCAACCACCGGACCTGGTTCAACGTGACCGCATTAGCCGATTTAATTTCCTAATCCTTTCTTTTACGGAACTACTTTGGGACTAACGTAGGATGATCGTACTTGTGATTTGGGTGTAGCAATAATAAGGTGACCGCAAAACGGATTTCTGTTTTATATTGAACACAGATCCATTGTTATCATGCGTGCAGAATGAGGCTATAATAATAGCTGTGTATGCCTGCATTATTTCCCTTTTTAATTCCAGGAAACACGGAAGAAAAGGGCGACGGCGGATAACGATGAAACGAAGGGAGTTATCCGATTGCAGGCAAAACGCGGGCGCGAGAAGCGAAAGAAAGCGAAGCCGGCAGCGCCTGTCGCGAGGCAGTTACGGAGGCGGTACACGCCTATCACCCGCCGGACCATCACACGAGCTTCACAGAGGACGTCCACCCGAGCCGCCTCCAAAACCGGGCGTCGGACCATCGACACCTCAAGTGACGGGACCAAAGAGAGCAGCGAGAGCAGCGAGAGCAGCTCGGAGGAGAGCGACAGTGAGAGCAATGAGAAGGAGGTAGAGAGCAGCTCCGACGAAGAGGAGGAGTCCCTGCCTCTTGCTGACGTCAAGAAGGGTTTAGGCGCCCCCGCGAAAGGCAAAAAAGCGGCCACCGGATGCGACGATGCCGCACCAGTCGTTGCGGGAAAGAGGAAAGTTGGCCGAAAAGCTGCAACGAAGGCGGAATCGCCGCGAAATGATGACGCAAGTGCACCCGCGAGTGATATCACGCGCGATGTTACTTCTGAGGCAAAAACGAACAGTGCTGAAAAAAATGTTGACGAACCGAATGCGTGTGAAACAAAATGTGTGAAAACAGTTGAGGGTGACTCAAAGGTCGAGTCTCGGGCTATGCACAGTAACGACGCATGTGCAGACATCGGGAAAGCTGCACAGGACGCATCGGAAAGCCATCACGTAAACAAGAAAAGCTCGCTAAGTGAGACGGATGTTGTGAATGACTCAACGTCGCAGGTTGACGCAGGAAATTCGATGACTCTCAAAATTGAATCCGCAGCGGTTGAGAGCGAGACAACTCAATGCTCGAATGGCACCGAAAGCAAGACTGAACCACGGAGCGCCTCGCTTGACGAGAATGACGTCATAGCCCCCGGTGCACAGCATTCCGCTCAGACTGAAAATACAAAGGTGGAGATAGGTCAATCGCGCATCGGATGCAACGCTCCCGGAGACGTAGTACTAGAAGCACCCGCTGCGGCGCCACAGGCCAATACACGTATTACAGACACCGAGCCGGCTAACGGAAATACTGCTGTAGCGACAACAGCCGCTATACCGACACCTAACGATTCCGATAGCGCGATCAGTACGGAGGACGGCAATGCGCGCAACAATGCCAGCCTCCCAAAGGAAGAACACAACGTCACGGCCAACAATAACCTCGCTCCTACCGAATATCTTACGCGGGCAAGCACCGATGACGTCACGAGACAAGACGGCGCAGACGACGACGGCGAATTGCTCAGGTAGGTGAAATATTTACACCGGTTGACAAATTAGCGAGTACGAACATTCGTCAATATATTCCTGAGCGTTCATGTTGTGTACACCTTGTGCCTTAAATATGTGGTTAGTTGTTTACCTTTATGTGATTTATGTAATTTACCCCATTATTTAAGACTAGACGCGTTTTTTATCAACTAATATGTTATTTTGGTTGTGTAAGTGAGTGGTAATTCTAATGTTTAATTTTGGTGGCCAAGTTTAACGTGGTATTTTTGACTCGAACATTTCACTGTTATATTAGTTATACGATTAAATACGCCCAAAATGAAACTAGACTGCTGCTACTTTTTTCGCTGCTAACGCGCTTAATCCCTATACGTAGTGTCAGCCATCTGATCCGATGCAATGCAAATCTGCATAAAACTACCATTAGCGTCGGATTTGGTAAAATTACGATTTCGTTGTTCCAGTCCAAAACGGGAAGCGAGACTGCTGTCGATCATACAGGAGCTAAAGACTTACAAGAAGCGATTAGTGACAAAAATCGAGGCGAAGAAACTAACTTCCGACGCCGGACAATCACCGCTACGCGACGGTACGTGTTGCGTTCGTGACGATAAACGCATTGCATTCATGGCGGTATACGTGATGCTTTTGTGACGTGTTGCATTCAATACGTCATACATAAGCGACGATTCGTCGAGTGAACTGGTCTACAATAGAATTGTTTTCAGATTTAATGAACCTCCGATGTGACGAAACATCCAGGCATTTCACACCACTCACAAACTGTAACTATATAACTAGAGTGTAACTTTGTAAACACCCGGAAACAGCATGATATTCAACATTAATATACGGTGATAGGTGGTAAGTCTGCGTTATTAGACAAATACAAACGACGTGTATAAATTATAATATACTTAACATTAATGTTTCTTATTTAATTATATCGTGTCGTGTGTATATGAACATCCACTAATAGTTGGCGTTTCTTTATAGTGGGATACATTGAAGTACGAGTATTTTTTTAGTAATTATGTGCAGTAATAATGATCAGTTATACTACCAAAATAGTCATGCTTGTTTGAAGTATAATAGTTCAAATATCACAGGGTCGAAAACCGACGTCTTTAGTCTGCAGCGTGTCTATAAGAAGATGTTGCCAAAGTATATTTCACGTGACTTTTGAAACATTTCCAGACGATTCTCTACGCCCTTCAGATGCGACGAAAGAGGAAGCAGATGTCTGCCCACTGGACTCGCGTGGCTGCACACCGGTCACGCTTGACTGCACATCACAGGTCATCCCGCCTCCCTCGTCCAGCCCGCTGCAGCAGTTGCTCTTCGACCCGAGTGTTCATCTGCTCTCCTCTGTTGCGCAGCCATTGACAGGGACTACCTCCCGTATGCCGGGGAAGAGGAGACGAAATAGCAACCAGCGACAGTTGTCCTACTCGACCCCCGGGGAAGGCCTGTTGACGGCTAGGTCTACCGCGTTGAACCTCGCGGCCAACTGCAACGGCGTCGCGGTCAACGGGCCTCCGAGCGCAGTGGTCGCCTACTGCTTCGACTCACCTGCGCCGACGGCAGGCGTGATCCGAGCGGAAGAGTCTGCCCTGTCGCCTGGCAGACTGCCAGGATTCGCTGGCGCTCGAAGCAACGATGTTGCCAACAGAAGCATCGATGATAAATGTTTGCTTAAAATACCGAAAAGATGTAATACCAATATCGCCCCTGGATCAGCGCGCGACCACAGTGCAACGATCCCTCTGTTGTACCTTACTGCACAGAAGCGGAAGTCGTCGTCGGCACTATCAGAAGTGGCGGCGAAGAAGCAACGCGGCAGCTGGTCGATTCCAATGCAGGGAAATGTCAATGTAAGCATGAACAGTACAAATAACAACTTCTTGACATCAGTCAGTGGAATTCCCAGTGCGAGTGCGGTGTCGTTGTGCGATAGCGCCCGTACTGGGAAGACACGCAGCAATCCGATCATGGCGTCCGAATGGAAGGTCGCCGCAGCCGGGTACAACTCCAAGTCGTCGAGACGACCCCACATCAGCTCGTGGACGGCGGATGACGTATTCGCCTTCGTTCTTTCTACTCCACATGCATCTATTTACGCCAAGGTCAGTTGCCCACTAAATACATATTATCACACATGCACATCATTTGTTTCATTTTACCTTACGCATCAACAGGAAGAACAAGATTAAGAACGCTAAGTGTTTACATATATTACTATATATAGCAACGTACGCACGCATGCATGCATGTGTTCATACATGAGTGCTACACATACTTGTGCATTCATACCAGTATGTTTATATTTGGTCTCTCAAACATAATTATATGATGATTTCTTAATTTAACGTTTCTTTTATAGCAAGAACATCACAACTCTAACTGTTTTTGTACGTTTCTAGGAATTCATGGAACACCGCATCACCGGACGTGTTCTTCAGAACCTGACGGCGATCCAGATGATGCGAATTCTGCGGATCGGGGAACACGCAGCACGTGCGGTGCGGGCAACTGTAGAGAAGTTGCTGGAGATGACTCCGGCTCTTACACATGGCGTGCTCAAATGATACGGCGTTCTGACAACGAACTGACATGTTGAACTGTGTTCAGATTGCTGGCGAGAGTTATTCATTTTGTTGAATGCGTCAACGTAAAGGCAGGCCCACTGTATAGCGAACTGAACTGAAACCACCGAATGAATGCATCTATAAACCTAATTCCGTTTAGTAATTAAATGAATACCAAATGTCAGGCGTCCATCGTTGCTTCCGGTTGACCCACCCAGTGCAGCAGTAAATGTTATGCAAGAATGCCTCTTGTACGAAAACGGCATGGGGGTGCGGAACGCGATATGTGTATACATTGATACATTAGTCATTAAATGGCGTGTTTCCACATGTACGGATGCGTTTTTTTCTCACGTGGATGCGGAATGGGAAAACTCGAATCGCTGCATGTAGCGATTCGAATCCTATCTGCACACGAATCGGACGGAAACATTCCACAAGTGACGTCTCCAAGTACTTCCCTGCCCAACCTAAAGTGCTGTTAGGATTTCTCCCCAACAAATTGTAACTCTTTGACCAGGGAATTGCATAGTCCATCCACCATGATGCGTTTTGGAGTATTCTACATATTCAACATCGGTGCAGTTTTGTTACGGTTGTAAAACAATTTGTTTGCAGGGGCCATGGTAATTATTATCACCTGCTGTTCTACAAACGAACGTTGCACCACGGGCCAATTTAATGTCAACTTGTCCTAAGTGGTCTAGCGGAAGAGAAACGTAAACACGTCGAAATCCGTATATATTGAATCACACAGAACGCATGTTGCATATTGCATGCCCTATGCTTTATTAGACTTTTACATCCGCCCGTACATTTTGTGACTCTCATGTCGCTGATTCTGCCGACACAATAGATTCAATATTTCGCAATATCACTGTCAAGTCACACACACACACAGCACCGACCTAGTTACCCATACTTAAATGATAAACCTAATCAAACTTCCTGACGATTCTCATGTTTTTAATTAATCGAATGAAACGTAATTCATGATATGTTTAATTTCAAGTTCGGTTCGATGAGGACGCAATATAACGGCTGCTAATGTAATCTCCTGAATTTTTCGACAACATTTCACGAATCACGAATTAAAAGTAACTTGTGTATTTGGAAACACAAGACAGCTACTAGTATTTAATCAAATTGAGGTTTATTAATATATATATATATTACATATTACATTAGCAGCCGTTATATTGCGTCCTCATCCGCGTACACATATATTGTATATATATATATATATATATATATATATATATATATATACATACATACATACACACACTCACACACACACACACACACACACACACACACACACACACACACACACACACACACACACACACATACATACATACACACACACACATATAAATAAATTATATATACACATACACATACACATGTGTGTGTGTGTGTGTGTGTGTGTGTGTGTGTGTGTGTGTGTGTGTGTGTGTGTGTGTGTGTGTGTGTGTGTGTGTGTGTGTGTGTGTGTGTGTGTGTGTGTGTGTGTGTGTGTGTGTGTGTGTGTGTGTGTGTGTGTGTGTGTGTGTGTGTGTGTGTGTGTGTGTATATATATATATATACAATACATGTGTACGCAGATGAGGACGCAATATAACGGCTGCTAATGTAATATGTAATATGTAATATATATATATATACA
>OZ023214.1:39673640-39821140 GCA_963995525.1 Escarpia spicata | reverse complement strand
GTTAAGATAGGTATGAATTATGGCAATTTTCGGAACGTGTTTCATATAGTGTTAAAAAAAACAGCATTCACTTGAATTACCGAAGTTTTTTGTTTAATAACACGACAAGTTCATATTTTGTTTGTCGATGCCTTGATGACAGTTTGACATCATCTTACATTATTATTTTATTATTGTTGTCAACAAGAGTAAACATCATGTCTGTATGAGTAAAACAATGTATACTATTAAGAACTAAATAAACGGCTTTGGTGTAACAGTAACAACGGTAATAGTTAAAATACTTTAGTTGTGATAACAAAAACGTGAACAAACAGTTGCAAGGCACTGATAATAGTAGTAACAGTGTCTATAATAGCAGAACTACAAACGAAGTTAATAGCAGCATGTGTTATAATTCTGTGCATTCTCGTTCATGCATTATCTATGTGTTTCGCGAGGTATCAATTACTGCACAAACAACGTATTCCTTGGTGAACACTCAACGCAATGGCTGGAAGCCGGCGAATGTGTGTGCCGTGCTATAGAGTTACAGGAAACTGCGGTGTGCCGTGGTATAAAGAGTTAGCGGAAACGGCGATGAAGAAAGGTGTCGTGTTGTGGGACAAAACTCTTCTACAACCGCTTCGTTACAAAGGAAACTAAGATGACGGTTGTCCGTGCATCGATCATCTTAGGTAAAGCCAGCTGTGGCATCATCAACTCATAGAACACCACCATGCTTAAACAGTCTCATGACCGCTCACGCTATGGTCCCAAGTTGAGGCCAAATGTATATGCGAAGCAGATCTTGCTTGTGTGGATTTTGGTACGCCAAATACATTCCAGCATAATATTATATGTCCGAGCAGAACAGCAACACGCATCATAATATTCATGGTTCATACTGTTACTGCTGGCGCAGCTTCACTGCTGACACAGGCACTACTGACAGCATAGCCACCACTAATGACATAACCACCACCGATGTCAAATAAAGCGAAAGTACTGATGATCCTGCTTCTGTTCACCTCCATATGTCAAAGATCACCAAAACACGCAAAAAACCTAGATGTTTATTGACGATGATTTCATTGCTGTAAAGCATGGTAACAAGTGCTACGTATATAAGGTAAATTAAAGGACACCATCTTTGTCAAAGGCACCAGCGCGAGGCTGGTTCAAATACGGAAAGCGGGATATAAAGAATGGGAAATGTTATACCAAGTGACTTCACAAACTTCTGTCGATAATGTGTACGACATTTTAGCCAACGACACAACATTCTGGTGATGATGATATATTTGAACAATAAGTGTTGTTATTCTAGAGGCGCCAGTCGTGTTGTATATATATATATATATATATATGCAACAATCGACCGTATATATATATATATATATATATGGTCGATTGTCACGAAACATGGACACATTACCGATGTATATATGTGTGTGTGTGTGTGTGTGTGTGTGTGTGTGTGTGTGCGTGTGTGTGTGTGTGTGCGTGCGCGCGCGCGTGTTTGTATTTGTGTGCGTGCGTGCGTGTGTACGTGTGCGAGCGTGCTTGCGCGAATGCGTGCGTTTGAAAAAAATGCGTGCGTATGTACATGTGCACGTATTTTAATGCGCTGTAAGTTAGAACGTTCTACAATCAAATACTAAGAAATTAACGCATCTTCTGCAGTCAAAAACCGAAACGTAAACAACAAAACAGTTTCTCAGTAACACCGTGGCTTGCCCGGGAGCAAGAGAAGGCCATTCTCGCATCAGAAATGTCCAATAATGCAACAGTAACGATGGCGTCAACGATCACAGTATGCGGGTCGCCGTATGTACTCTTCAAACGTTTCGTATTGATTGGTACGTAATACGTAGAACGGCCATTATGGCGGCATTTTACAGCATAACGTCAGGCGATCGATTATGTGATAAACAATTTACGGATTTAGCATCTCGTTTACGGCGCCGATCCGCGCCTCGTCGCGACTGTCTTGAACCAGCGTTGGGTTACGACGATTGCGCGTGTCATTGGCCTGGTTATTTATGATTACTTTGTTTTCTGGCGTCGAAATTAACAGCGCAGGTAGCTGTGCCGCACTGCAACGTTACCAACAACAACAACGATCAACATGTAATAATAACGTCGCTGTTACGTGTTACCTTCATTGTTTATGACGGTTTTACAAACAGCAATATGCAGAGTAATGTTTATGGCATCAATAACATCGCCATCGATAATATAGTTTTCAAAAACAGTTGTTGTTGTACTGTGTGATTAAGCTTAAAAGCAATAGTCGCAAAAACGGCGACACTGTGTACTATCGAAACAACAAATATAACAAATTATATTTGTCGTAATCACAACAACATTTCCTCGTACGTACGTCATAGTGATCAACATCTGCAACTTTAAATATAATTAATTTTACCTTATCGAATTTTGCAATAAAGTTGTATCAACGACCTTCCTCACAACGTTACCAAATCATCAATACAGAAAATGTATCCAGTAGAACACAGAACGCATTTTATGGCACCACGCACGTATTATGATAACCAACGACTACCCTGCGTCATTCCAAACGGCACAGCGTATAGCAAACCAACCTATGTACATTCATAACAACAACGTTTACTTTGATGCAAACAACGATAATGATAACAACACAGTTCATCATACACTCGTAACAACGAAGGCGACGGCAACTATACGACTACGATGGCGACTAATACGACTACGAAGATGACTAAGACGACGACGGCGTCGGCGGCGGCGACAACAACAAAACTGTTTCGTGATTTTGGAGACGGCGACGACGGCGACAGTGACATCGGCGACGGCGACGACTACGGAGACGACAGCGACAACGTTGCCGGCGGCGACGACAACAATGACCACGGCGACGCACTAAACATAATATCGGAGACATTATAATATCGTCGACTGACGTAGAAATTATCAGTGACAACATTACTTTATTCTAGCCTATAATGGCAACAATCGTAACAATGTTTACTAGGGATTCACACAAGGTAGAGCGTATTTAATAAGAACAGTTACCACAACTTATATTAACAACGACAACTGCATAAACCCATTTAAAACCCGCAGCAATAACAAAGAAAAAGTACACATCACGAGACAACGACTACTTCGTTTTGATGCGTTTTGCAGAAGTAACCAACAAATTGCTACACTGGGAGCCCTACTGCCCTCTGGGAAGAGGTCGCTCTGAATCAACTCTGCTAGAGATCACTGTGAAGGACATCATACTCAGTCGGTTTATTCTCGCAAATGTCATGACAGACCAGAAACACTGAAAATAACTCACCATGTCACCATGTTTAGTGGTGACATGGTGAGATAAGATAGTAATTACCTAAGTGAGCAAGTAAGTAAATAAGTAAATATGTCAGTCAAGTCAGTAAGCATCATGCCTGACAGAGATAGCAACAATACACAAAACAAGTGGCAACAAAATGTAAAAGAACAACAACAGCTACAAGAACCTCAACCATAACGTTTTCAGCAATGCTGCCGCCTGTGTAATATAACATTTACCATGTGCGATATCAACGAATTTAACATTTACACTAGCTATAGTGTCATCATCGATACGTGTTAACAATGGCACCACCAGCAGTAACGGTAGCATGCACGTTTCCATAGCAATAACACAGTTTTCTATACAATATTTTCCAAAGTATTATAACGACATAAACAATGACACTGTTTACAATGTCAATATCAGAAACATTAATATTAATAGCAGTGTAAACAACGGAATTATTAATGCACTGCACGTTAACCACAATACAACTATCCACACTATCATATCAACATATATCAAGTTATTACACGACTGTTGAAGTTGTTCTTGTGGTGACTTTAGTTCCATGTTCTTCAAGATACTGTTCGTAAGCTCGCCGCAGGATCAACGATTTTTTTTCCGGGGCTGTGTACTGGTTATTTCATCGTTGTCGTTCTCATCATCAGAAACAACTTAAAGAACCTTTACTAAACGCATCCAAGTCATGCATTCGTTCACTTTGAATCAAATTTGGTTTGTTAAGACATATACTGTTAATTTATCTTTGATTTTTCTAATACACATTCAGGGGACCTTAAATACCTTCTTTTTCATTGACGTAAATAGGCAGCATTCCAGACGCTGCAGCAAATGGTAATGTATAACAGGAAGTCGTTGGAACGACCACAAATTACCGTCTGCGAATGTATTTAGACCATGTGACAGTAGGGGTGTTCTGCGATAGAAGACTCCGTTCCTGTACCCGGATCTAGGACATTCGCACGTAATTATGATGCACGACTAACAAAATCAATATTCCGAAGCTACTAGCACAATCCGAATATGTGAAGGTTGATCGGATACGCAATCATATCAGTGGCACGCCACGAGGTGTCTTGCGTCATAGATAACTACCGTTGAATATGACATATAATCGCTATGAACCTAGTTGTTACACAAATGTGTCCTTTCCCGTAAAAACAGAGTTAATTTTGCATCAACCATTGCACACTAAATGTATAGGTGGGCTGAAAATTAAAGACGTTCTAATGCAATATTTTGTGCAATCACATGCTTTACAAATTAACATAATCCTAACATAATAAAATTCTTTTAACGAGATTATCCCATTTATAATAATTTACCATTCGGCATGCCCAACTATGTTTGTGAAAAAGTTTGTGACAAGCATAACAATTGTAAATACATTCAACCGTAATGGTGTAACAAGATACAGGAGCACACAGCACGTGTTCGTGCGTGTGGGTGACACTTACGTTGTAGACGGTCACTATTGACATGCGACTGGGCTACATTTACGGATGATTCTGGTTACAACTGGGAATTACTTCTACTGTTGCAAATTTTGAAAATTTTCCTTGGTTGACGTGGCAAAAGGGACAAACGACTGTTTTTTGTAACACAGCTGTTTGGCTAAAGTCGGCAATAGAATGCAATCACACTTATGGTGAATATGCATCAATGCATGACAACATATAGCGAAACTAACGCTGTCGCATTGTCATCACACAATGCCGTCAAATAAACCGAACCTTTTACAAAAACACAATTACATAGACACGTTGTCGCCATTTGTAGTTACACAGGAGGGCCAGACAACTACACGGATGTGGCAGAGTAAACGTTTGTGTGTTGATTAAACACACACACACACACACACACACACACACACACACACACACACACACACACACACACACACACACACACACACACACACACACACACACACACACACACACACACACACACACACACACACACACACACACACACACACACACACACACACACACACACACACACACACACACACACACCACCACCACCACCACCACCACCACCATAGAGAATGCAGTGTAATGTAAAACTTAACTCCAGCAGCAAAATGGAAAACAATAGAAAACGTATTCGTTTAATCAAAATGTGCAGGACAGACCCAAATGAGAACTCTGGCGGGCACCACGTCTATTTATTTGGTTGATACAATAACATATTGAATTATGTTAGCGTTATATTGAACCAAGCACAAGATCACAAGTCGGTTATAGCGACAGTCGATGTGTCGGCTACAACAAAAGGATGATTCAATTCTCTTGCCAATACAATGACTCTGATTTTGTTTCCTATGGATAATCGCCAGTAGTCGTGATCCATTATGGACAACTAACGACCACGTGGCGTGACGTGACGTGACGTCCCAACATTGCGACTCGTAAGCGTTGCCCGTAGCGACGTTGCAGTATGAAAGGATTACGTATCTCCAATTCTACGTTGTATCCAATTTAGCTCCACCGTTCTACCGGAGTGAATCACACCATAACAAAGTAACCGTATTATTTTTCGCGCAGCAGCGATATTGCCTTGCGGTAGGCAAATACATGTGTATTTATGGAAGTACACCACATTTTATCATGATTACGTTTCTGATGGAGATCTTTGAAGATGCTTTCATGTTATACTGTTCTATAAACCTAATCTTCAGACAACTTTGCTAATTGATACACGTCAAGTTAAGATATATCGTGCGACCGTAATCCGCAGACAAACCTATGAAAATTAGTGACAAACGCATTATCTCAAACACTGATCATTTCCCTATTATCAGCAGGTTCGAACGCTTCGTTTCTAGTGTGCGTGCGTGCGTGTGTGCGGCCGTGCGTTCGTGCGTTCGTGCGTGTGTGTGTGTGTGTGTTTGTGTGTTTGTGTGTGTGTGTGTGTGTGTGTGTGTGTGTGTGTGTGTGTGTGTGTGTGTGTGTGTGTGTGTGTGTGTGTGTGTGTGTGTGTGTGTGTGTGTGTGTGTGTGTGTGTGTGTGTGTGTGTGTGTGTGTGTGTGTGTGTGTGTGTGTGTGTGTGTGTGTGTGTGTGTGTGTGTGTGTGTGTGTGTGTGTGTGTTTGCATGTGCGGCGGTGTTTGTCCGAATGTGTTCGTGCGTGCGTACATGCGTGCGCGTACGCATCTGGAACCACTTCCTCTTCTTGGCTGACGTACGAGGACCAACTTCACACTGCCTGATTTGTGTCGGAGAAGAAACGTTTTGACGACACCGAGTCGCCATTTAAAATGATCGTAAAACCAGTTCACTTCTATACTTATACGCGGAGAGCAATGACCTGAGGTCGGTGGTGTGCCATGTCTGGGATAATTTATCATCAGTCACAGTTTTATACACTCAACACAATAGCGACCTTGTGTGAATCCACGCGATACGCCACTCTCGCTTATAATCATATCATTGTGTTCTGGTTCGGCGCTCTGCCTGGTTACAGAGCAACGACACATCTTAGCAAGTTTCTCACACGCGCTCCCAATCATTGGCATAAATCACGTGCCGGTCTACGCACCCATGCAAAATGTAATAGGTTGCAATTTAATATGATTTAATAATATATAACAATATTACAACCCAGAGAATTAACACCAAATCGCAAATTGACAAGAAAGCAAATTTGTGTTTTATATTTTTGTGTATCCCGTCTCTCTGAGATATAGGTCGATTTTGTTTATTAGATTTCTATTCTGCTAGCAGTATCCACATAATCGGAAGATGATCTGTTCCGCTCATATATTGTCCTCTGTCATAATGAATATTTGTTGATATCTTATATACACTTTCCGTCATTAAAATGTTACATCATGTTCTCTAGTCCTTTCATCGTTCTAAACTGAGAACAAATACTTTTCTTAATATTTTCGTGCCAATTATTCTCCTCTGCACTGCTGAATGTTACATTTCAACAAAGATGCTGAAAGTCGAATTCGTTGAACACATATCAGTAGAGCGTATTATATAAAAACCGTACAAATAGAAATGTAGCAACACGGTAACTTATACAGTAAAAGCAAGACTAACCCAATTGCAAGTGACCAAAATTACTCAATTGAGATGTCATATGGTCATGAGATGACAACAGAAGACAATTATTTTACTGTAAGTTGGTGTAATAGAGAATGGGGTTATGGTGGATATCAGACAAACCATGCAAATGCAACATAAAGAACACGACACCAGTCAAAGCAAATATTAAGAGGACATAACAATAAAGGAACCGTAAATAACTTCAACAACAATTAAAGTGTTTAAATAACGATGTATCTCGGAAATCTAGCGAAATTTTAGCCCTGTTGAAATCAAACGTTCCCTCTGCTTAAACGGAAATACGACCGTGAAGCTAGAAGCAGGACGGCGTTGATGGACAGCGGAAACGAACCAACGTCAATATGGCGAAACCATCTACGTCAAACAATGCGCAGTCGAACGTGAAGAAACCGTTCTCGTACATCAATGTGTAGTCGACTGTTTCGTGTGATTCACGCGTCTCGCACAACAGTGTCAAGTAAAGCATATGTCAGAATAGCTAACTGTTGGTATCCCGCAGGAGATGTTCATAAATACACTGACGCGTGGAAGTGTTAATAGACAGACGATGGACGACCAACAAAACCGCCCACTGCCGGTTTTTTTTTGAGATTCTCTTCCACGTATGTCAACATTGTCACGCGTACGAACAACCGATGTGGAAGATGCCAACTGTTTCTGTCCACGTGTCGTCCTGTGTACGACGGTATATCCACCTTTATGATGCATAACAAAGCGCCACGTGGGTCCCAAAATAAATGTTTTCTAGAGACATACCTAGCTACATTATCAATATGGGCAGTTACCTGGAAGTGCAGTTCAATTCCATAATTTGTGTAACGTCGTCAAATTCAAATATCGATTCAAATGTAAGCGACGTCGGATCGATGAATTCAGCAATTGGGGCGACCTAAAGCGACACACAAACGCGCGGCGAACATAAATTTAAAATGACCGGCGTCTGGTGACATTTGTAGATTATTTTTGGTAAAATAATGCATTACGCGTGTGTTTATTTTCACGTACGTAAGTGAACTGACGTTGCGTTGTCACGTGTGCATTACTCCTACGGCCAACAGTAAACACGAAGTGAAATCTCAGACGTTCTGAAAGAAAACGGCAATCTACGGAAACATTGACATACTAAATAGCCCATGTCAAACAAAAAGCAATGACGATATCCTTGGTTATCAGTTCCGTCCAGTAAGTATAGTACACGTAATAACTGGACAACGAGAGATGCTCGCTGAGCTGATTATATTCAGATCTCAGATTCAAACTGTTTATTACCAAGTAGCATTTAAAATGTACGAGGAATTCTTGGCGTTGTGGCGTCAACATATATACACGCTTGTCTCCCCTGCCCCCCATTATGCACACGCAAAATATACAATCAGAAACATTATGAAACTATGCTAAAACTAGTATAAATTTAAACCAAGGCCAACTGCCAACATATTTTAAGACAGTCGTACATCTATTGACATAAAGTTGAACTAAGAAAAAGACTCTCTCTCTCTCTCTCTCTCTCTCTCTCTCTCCTCTCTCTCTCTCTCTCTCTCTCTCTCTCTCTCTCTCTCTCTCTCTCTCTCTCTCTCTCTCTCTCTCTCTCTCTCTCTCTCTCTCTCTCTCCTCTCTCTCTCTCTCTCTCTCTCTCTCTCTCTCTCTCTCTCTCTCTCTCTCTCTCTCTCTCTCTCTCTCTCTCTCTCTCTCTCTCTCTCTCTCTCTCTCTCTCTCTCTCTCTCTCTCTCTCTCTCTCTCTCTCTCTCTCTCTCTCTCTCTCTCTCTCTCTCACACACACACACACACACACACACACACACACACACACACACACACACACACACACACACACACACACACACACACACACACACACGGAGTTATACATGTCCTGTAAATCTCATGCAGTGTGATACATATATTCACTACAGGTATGCTCGTGGTCGCAGCCGTCCTGTGCCAGTAACGCATACTGTAATTAAATATGACTGACAACGATTACAATTGGCGAGAAACAGCGGGTCAAACAAGGTCGCTCCAACCGTTGACCGTTTATCGCGTGCACTGCAATGAGTCACGCGTGTCCCTTCAACGGAGCGTAAACACGGCCGATAAGTTATGTGGTCGACAAAATGCGTGACATTAGGAAGGAAGACGCGATAGTCATGTCCCTTTGCAGTATCGAGGTTTCATTACGAATATTCATGACATGCAGTGAAGTAGACAAACTTGTTTATCATTATACTACTAACCTGCGTCGAATTAAATGTATTGTCAACATTTGAAGTGCATAGTCAAGGTAAACCTTTCCGCTGGTAATATGCAAGATATGGTTCACAGCTTATGTCGTGACAGTTGTGAAGGAAGATACATGCGTAAGAAAGAAGATAGGCAACACAGTAACACACATACGCCAACTAACACACACACCCACACACACAAACACGCACACACGCACACACACACACACGCACAAATTGTATCCAACCATCGCCAATAGCGGCAATTCCTGCCAAGGAAAAGTGGCTGAGGTGCCTGTTGCTACGGCAACGACAACGACATTTATTTGTGAACGGTTTTGCTGGATGCATCGCAAACTGAGCCGATTTACAAATCACTGGTATGTCATTCTGAACAACATGGCATATTGACATCTTCCGTAATGTTGGTAATCGTAACGAATCTAATTATTCGCTATACGACTAAGCCCGCTATATATTACGTGGGACGGCGGCGATAATACCCGACGCGACGCGATGCGACTAGACGCCGTGGATGAATCCTATATAATCCTTAACTATCTTATCGTGTTGTGACCCATCTCACATGCTAAGATGATTCGTCGTGGACCCGTCGTTGACGTGCTGGGAACCTAATGTTGTCACTAAATACAAGAGAAAAGTAGTAATATGAATAGAAAGAATCGTGTTATGTTTGCAAATGAGTTTGTCTTGACGTAAGAAATGGGTCGACGGAATTGCTGTTGGTGAAACGTTGAATGGAGAAAAGACTAAAACAGGGAACCTTGCATAATTTGCTCGTTAAACCGATAATCGATTTGTATTATTGTGCACGCCACTGCTTTTGTTTCGACGTTCCTATGTAATTGGGATATGATTTACACGAACTGTGAAATAAACAGCGGTGCTAAAGACTGTCATCTTAAGAGTGCGTATTGAACGGCTGCAGTCACACGTCTGAAAGTATACGTATGACGTAAACGCGTAGAACGACGTTGACGACGCTGACGATTCATCGTAAATCTTACCGAAGATCGTCGTGAAGAATCGAAACTCAAACGACGTTCCATCAACCGAAGATAGATCATTATTTTTTTACAGCCGAAAATATTAACGCTGTAGTGCTAAATAACGATTCGTAGTTTACTACAATGGCATAACTTGTTGCTTATCATGTCATTTACCAGGTGTAGAAGTTTCATCAAATCTTACTATTTTGTTTTCGAGAAAATCGACACAGACGATGATCCCTGTCGAATGTTCCCAAGGAGAAGAAGATGTTGTCATCATTCGCACGGAATCAGTCCGTCAGCGACATTCCTACATGACGTTAGCCAGCTACTAGAAACGTAAACCTCTTACTAGTGTAATATTGCTGAACATCGCTGTTCTTAAACATGCCTATTTTCCTCTTCATGACTATGTTCATGGTCTACATTAAACCAGGAAGTAATTCAGTGACACATCTCCAATTACAATAAACAAAATGTCGCTGTTAACTTAAAATAATAATTTTTATTAATATCTTTGCGTTGGCAAAATAAACTATCTGTATATAATTAATCCTATCGTTAACAATCAGGAAATACGTGCTGCGCGTTTAATCAATCTTGCACTGGAATCGTGACGGGATTTACTTGGTGAGTCGTAATTCGACATGAAACGTGTGTCGCACACGCCTGACTTATGGTTCCCACGTTGGCAGTTTGGTAATATTGTTTTTCGTGATTTCAACACACAAATGTGTTGTTACACATTTCCTGAAATATTTGTTAGTTGTGTGTGATGTGCCTCTTCACTAAGTGCTATCGTGCCCACGCTAGCAGTTTCATAATACTGTTTTTCATGTTTACCACATATGACCGGATCAGTGTAGTTGTATTTCGTGAAATAAGTTGTGTGTTTATATATATATACATATATATATATATATACACATATATAATTATGTATACATATATATATATATATATATATATATATACATATATATATATATATATATATATATATACATATACACACACACACATATATATATATATATATATATATATATATATATATATATATATATATATATATACCTCCACAACTGCCTAAAGTATGGAATTATTTTATTCACCTCAATGACCTCAATGACCTCAATGACCTCAATGACCTCAATGACCTCAATGACCTCAATGACCTCAATGCTGTGTGACTGAGTGCGCTTCCAAAGAATCGTAAAAAGATCCAAACCCTGGCACTGTCGATTGAGGCTAACGTGTTTTTATCTATGCTGCCCACGTAATACTATCACCACTTGACGGTTTATCATTATTTCTATCAATAAACGACCGAGTTTTAAATATCGTATCGCTCCTGCAATGCTAATCACAAATGCAACGATTTTCAGCACCTCGTCGTGCTCTGGTTTTAGTGTCTAAAACCGCAGTTTACTTCGCTGCAGTGACGAGATTTGTGCGCTGTTAAGCAACTGCTCCCCGCTCGTTGCAGTTGGATCATTACGTAAACATCACCGTATCGCGTCATCACTTCTTGGAGGGACAAAACAACGTTAAAACCAAGGAGCCTCTATCTGGACAGGAGGTGTCACTGAGCGAGAAAATGGCAGTCTACACTGAAGGTTTTTGTCCGCCATTCGGGAGGCAAGCGCATGCGCCTGCGGGACCGCAGCGCGCGATGTTAACGTTTTTGTTCAGTCACCTCATTTCATCAGAATAATTATCAAGCTGTGATGCGTCATATAAAATTAAATATATTAAAGTAATCCTTGAAGTGTTTTACCTATCACAATTCAAAATAATGAAATTTGCAAACAAATCACGTAGAAACTTTGCAATTATTTATTGAGCCAACTGAACTTCGTCGTGTTTCATCAGAATAATCATCAGGCTGTACCACTTGTTATATAATCAAAATATTGAGGTTATCGTTGAAAATGTTGAGCAATGGTAATGTAAAGAACTGCATTTTCTGTACGCGTATGGTCTGGCTTGGTGCAATTCCAGAATGGCGGACGAACTGCTTACGTACTTTCCTCGAACAATGTAGATAGCGCGCACTGCACCGTATTGTATTGACTGATATACGGTCTTTGGTTAAAACGACGTTGTCGCTTCCGTTCTCAGTGGCAATAATTATTAGCAGAAATCTCGCTTGATGAGTTCTATTTTGCCACCAATGGCGGGAGCCCTGCCTGGTCGTGCACAAATTTATCTACATGCGATTAGCGTCACCTGTTTCTGTAACAGCCGTGTTTACAACTTGATTAACTTATATTCCTTTCTGACAGCAACGATTAAGTTGCGAGCACTGGTTTGGGCTTACTAAACGCTATCTGGCGGGAAGTATGTATCCAACATAATGGCAGCTATAACTAGTGCTAAGAACGTTGTATTAAGAAGTGATGCACAAACAATGTCCGTTTAATATTGGCGGATGTGTGCACAAGTGGCGGAGACAACAGACACGTGATTTGGGAAGGAGCAACGTATCATGCGGTGAATATGTCTAGTCGCACGCATTCGTAAATTGACCGCAGGCCCATCAAAGGCATCCGTGAATGGAGGACGGCGATAGAATCAAACGTATCGCTTGTAGAGACTGACGTCATTCGTGCGAATAACTTGGCGCCGTTCAATGTGGGTTATGCTTCGGCGTAAATAATATTACCTCGAACGTCACTCGAGTCGTTTCATTGCCGGTAGGGTCGATATTTGACGTCCGCAGTCGTTACGGGACCGTATCAGGCCAAAGTGGGGGAGGGAACGACGAAGGTACTGATGGACTGGCAGACTGGCGGACTGAAGTACTGGCGGAGAGAAGAAATAACGGAATGGTGGATTGGTGGACCGACGGACCGACGGACATACGAACATACGGACAGACGGACCGACACACTCTATGGACTGGCTGACTGACGGAGACCGGTGGACTGCCGGAATGACGGGTGTCTGAGTGACTGAGTTTATCGGAGTGACGGACCGACGGACCGACGGACCGACGGAATGACTGAGTGAGGGAATGACGGATTGATGGAGTGACTGAGTGGCGAATGGGTGGATCGACGTACCAATAGAAAGATGGACTTACGAAATAAAGGCTTGAGCGAGTGGTTGACTAACTGACGGACCGATGGCCCGACTTCTTATTCCGTCGCCATTATCCTTCACGGGGTCGGCCTTAACTGTACGAATCGTCGCCACTTTTTCGGGTCTTGCACGTCTTCTTCTTTCAGCCCCCCTCAATTCCATCTCCTTCTTCACATTGTCTTTCCATCTTTTTGCTGGTCTCTCCCTTTTTCTCTTCCCGGCCACTGGCAAGTCTGCTGCTGGGCTCTTCCTCTCTTCTCTGGACCTAACCAGACCAGCGAAGCCGGGCAGCTCTCATATTCTCTTCTATGCCCTCAACTCCCGCCAGCTGTCGCACCTCATCATTTATCTTCTCTTCCCTCAGCGATATGTTTATCGTCCATCTGATCATCTTCATCTCAGTTCGCATGAGGAGGAGCTCTTCTTTCCTCTCCAGGGCCCACGTCTCCGCTCCGTACATAAGGACTGGCCGAATCACCGTGCTGTAGATCTTGCTCTTTAGCTTGTGTGGTAACTTCCGGTCACACATGACTCCACGTGTTTCTCTCCACTTCTGCCAGGCTGCCTCGACTCTTGCCTTGGCAGCCATTTCACAGCCTCCGTCCTCCTGTATCCCAGATCCTAGGTACTTGAATTCGGTGAGTTGGTTTAACTGCGCTCTATGGATGTCCACTATCTTGACGCTGCTTTTTGTCGCTCCTTCTCTCTTTGCTGTGTTGACTTGAGCATTTTCTTCTCTGGGGATCCCTGCCACTTCTGCACCTTCTCTTCCAGTGTCTTCACGGACTCCGCTGTGAGGGACAGATCGTCTGCATACAAGGTCTCCATTGGCAATCCGGTTCTGCATGTCTCGCTGATCACATCTAGTACGATATAGAGTAGTGGACTTAGCGCTGAGGCCTGGTGCAATCCCAGTCCTATCTCAAAGCTAGATGTATCGCCGTGCGGCGTTCTAACTACTGTTTGCACCTTCGTACATGCCCTGTATGATCCGCACCAACTCCTCCGGCACTCCCTTCTGTCTTAGGCACCAGTTCTTTTGGTACTGTATCGTATGCCATCTTTGGGTCTACGAATGCGTGGTAGAGTTTCTTCTGTCCCTCTAGGGTCTTCTCCTTGATCTGTCTCAGCACAAAAATGGCGTCGGTTGTTCCTCTCCCTGGTCTAAATCCAAACTGCATTTGGTCTACTTCCACTATCTCCCTCAGCCTCTTGTCTATTATCTTCTCTAAGATCTTCAAGATGTGCTCCAGTAGCTTTATTCCGTGATAGTTCTTACATTCTAGCACATCGCACTTCACTTTGAAGATGTGGATCAGCAGGCTTCTTTTCGGATCGATGGCCCAACGTACCATTAGAAAGACGTGCTTACGGACTTACGGACTAACGCAATAAGGGAGTGGCGGATGACTGACGAACTGACGGACTGGCGGGCTATCGTCTGACTGTCCGTTTGATTGGTGGACTGACTCACTGACAGATTGCCGGATTAGCTTGCCGACAGTCTATGGACTGTGGGACTGGAGAAGGGGCGACAGACGGACAGACGGACAGACGGACAGACGGACAGACGGACTGACAAATTGACGGACTGACACTCATCGGACTGACGGACTGATGGGTTGTCGTAAGCAATCCATCAGTAATAATAATAAATTATACCGGCAGAACGTACGACGGCCTGATAACCCGGCACACGATTTCTGGTGACGGGCTGACTGACTTTCAAACTATGAATTTCCATGCGTCCTGACGTCCGACCGACCAACGGCGACGAACCGACAGACAGACCGTAGTACCGGCGGACTGCCGGACGGACGTAATAACGGACCGACACACGGAAGGACCGAGGACTGAAGGACTGATGGACTAACGAACCGACGGATGGAGTATTGACGGAGACCAAAGAAACAAGTAAAGGAATGACGTAGTGACGGAATGACAAGCGGACGGACAAACGAACTGATATGTTGACAGACTGACCGACTGGCGGACAGAGGGACTGATGGAGTTACGGATTGACAGGCTGATTGAATGACGAATTGAATGAACTATGGAGTGAAAGAGGGACGGAGGAACAAAATGACTGGCTGTCGGTTTTTTAGGGATTGACATAATGACGTACGGACAATCTACAGAACTAGGCACATATGGACAGACGGACCGACACTACAAGCTGACGGATTGACGCATTTACGTAAACATCGACTGTCGTACTGGTGGATTGACATACTACGGACTATCGGACTTGCGTACACACAGGGAATGGCGGACTGACGCACTAACACAATATTTCACCGATGGACCAAAGGATTGACGGATCCGCGGTCCGACAGAACGACAAACTTCGGACCTACGGTCCGACGGGCCAACAGACCCACGAATCAACGGACCAACTGAACGAAGGACTGATGGACCAAAAGAATGACGGACTCGATCACGGAAAGACTTACGGAATGGCAGAGTGACGGAATGACGGAGTGATGAACGGATGGATTAACGGACTGGTAAACCGATGGACTAACGAACGGACAGACCGACGGATTGTGAGATTGACTGTCGGACGGACAGGTGGACTGAAAGAGTGAAAGACTGGCGAGATAATGGACTGGCTGTCGGCTGGACTGATTCATTGACGGGCTAATGGAATTGACGGAATGACGAATGGCTGACAGAATGGTGAACTGACTAATTGACTGACGGGTTGTAAGGGTTGGTAGATAGACGAATTGACGGATTGACGTACCTACAATCTTCAGACTGAAAGACAGACGGACAAATGGACTGACGGACCTACGGACCGACACTCTACGGACAGTAAGACTGATAGATTTTCGTAAGCAATGATTGTCGAGATGTTTCGGGTTAATAGATTACGGGCTGACGGACTTATGTACATAAGGAATGGAAAGCTGGCTGATTGGCACGCTATCGCACCGAGTGACTAATCGGTAGACAGACAGACAGACCGAATGATCGACAATCCGTCGGGCGGACCGGCGAACTGACGGAATAAATGAACGACGGAACGGCGGAACGATTGAACGAGAGACCGTCGGGCTGATGGTCACTCTTATGGACGGACAGACGGTCAGACGGACGTTCGGATGGACTACCGACTGACCGACGGACGGGTGGAACGAAGGACGGGTTGACGCACGAACGAACCGACGGGCTGGCGGATGGACCGACGAACCGACCCCAAATGGTTTGCCGGCGACATGCCCTCATCACTCCGATGCGCTGACTCGTTTATCAGTCAAACTACACCAATTCACGGCAATAACGAAGCAATCACATTCAGACTACGCTGTGTATACCTCGCCAGTGCCAGCGTATCTCCCCGCACGCGACGAGCCACGCTCCGGCAGGCAATCTTTGCACGACGCGCCTTGCCCGCACTCATTCGATTTCCCATTAATCAGGTTACACGATAATCGACGGCGTGACGTCGTTCCTCGGCTTGTCACCAAAGGTCCTATGTGCTCATAGCGACGTCTATTTTGGATTTGTTGGGACTTTGGTAGAGCGCTCCTACGGCTAATACTGACAAGACCTCAATGTATCTTTAAACAATCATTTAAAACATGTTAAAATTGTATTATCAAATTACCCTTTTTTAGCAGAACATTACACTAAAACAGTTAGATTCAAAACAGTTTATAACCATCGCAATCGTATTAATAATAATAGTCTTACAATTATTATCTTTATATCAGTTACGGGGAGTGCTGAAGACGACGACGGAAATGAACACGCTGACCGACATAAACTCAAACACGCAGCAATTTTCGCCTGGGAGGTAGCGACGATATTAGAAACCGATTACGATCGATGTTAATTTTTTTATTTATCAAACACAGCGAAGTGTTCTGTTTCCTACTGGAGCTGTGTTTGTCGACTCCTTCCCCTAAGTAGAAATATATGCCCAGTACTAAAAAATATATTGCAAAGGTGAACATTTTCTTTTTCTACAAACCACACGGTTGAGTTAACAACGAAGACATGTTGGCTTAAAATCGCATCGCAAGCAAGCACATGTTTTGTATCTCCGTATATTCATCTCTGACCGCAGTATTTCAGTTTGATTGTCTCCGCCAAGAGACACGCGCGACAGAGTGAAGTTGACTAAGCAACGCGATTTTAGCGGCGAGATTACAACGGCGCCTACACGGATGGGTGTGTGCTATCGATTTCATGCACGTGCTGAATTTGCGCAGGTCTCTGCGGCTTGGCAAAGCCAGCTCGTTAACGGACCGACACAATTTGCATCGTCATGTCGTGCACACGTTATGGGAGTACGCATGCACGACGCCCGTCGGTTCAGCGCGTGTAAACAACACGCTAGTTAAACCGGCAGTAATGAAACGGCATCGTCGAGTGTTTGTCGTAGGGCGGGCGGGCGGGCGGGCGGGCGGGCGGGCGGGCGGGCGGGCGGGCGGGCGGGCGGGCGGGCGGGCGGGCGGACGGACGGACGGACGGACGGATTCGGAGATTAACAAACTGACGACGTGAAGGGTAGATGAACGAGTTGATAAATATTAAAATCACACAACTCACTGTCTAAGCAGCATAGGAACTCGCAACTGTGACTGATATTCATAAGACTACGCAACTTACATGTTTTCGTAATCCACAGTAGATCCGATCTTTTTTCTTTGCCATAATCAGTTTGATGAAAATACCCTAAACCTGTCATACCGTTACAAAGTAAACAGGTAAAAATAGATTATGAAATAGGAAACAGATTACCATAATCCACATTGCGCTACGCCTATGTCGTATACTATAATGCCCTTAAAATGTCTTTAGACAACAATTCCCCTTGTATGCAAAGACGTTACAAAGTCGTAACAAAGTCGCCACGACACAACTGACACGACAAACACATACGAGATTACAGACGTTAGTGTATCGTATGTCCATTGTGTTACTTTCTGAGTTGCTGACGTCACTTATACAACTGCGCTAACCATGGTTACGATCGTACCACCATCGTGCCAATTGTTATGCCGCGCGTGACGCGTTCACGATTCAGAGGGTGTGACGCGTCGATATTGATTGACTGTGCTGAGCATTCGACCGCTGACATTGTGCCGTGGTTTTCTTGTTGACCACGTTGTGTTGTTTGCCATTGTGATGGCATTGCGCCAAGCAGAAGAATTTTAATATTTTATCTAATTCCGCACGTCTTGACGTACCCAACTAAAACTTACATCGGTATGTCAGCGCTGTTATCGTAGCATCGAGTTACAAACCATAGATATATATTTATTTGTAAAAATATTTACTGACCTAATTTACTTTAATAAACATTAAAATTAGAACATGCTTCGATTCTCATCAGTTTAATATGAATATTTCGAGGCAGATATCGTGTTTACATTACTGCACTTTAGGCGTACATGTAAAGCAATATTTTACGGGTGTCATTATTACTGAACCCATTAAACTTTGTCCTCAGGTAATGGGTACTTTATTAGCTGTTAGCGAATGTATTTGAATAGCCGATAACCATACAGAGTAGGGCGCAATCAAGAGATACCGATATAATAATACCTCCATATGTACAATAACAAACCATGCGATTGTTGTCAGATAATGCTCAATACTACTGCTTAATTCGGTACTTGTTCGGTCTATGCCACGCATTGTTGTCAGCTAAGGCCCAGTACTACTGCTTAGTTCGAGACTTGTTCGGTCTATGCCACGCATTTTTGTCAGCTAAGGCCCAGTACTACTGCATAGTTTGGGACTTGTTAGGCCTATGCCACGCATTTTTTCCAGCTAAGGCCCAGTACTACTGCTTAGGTCGCGGCTTGTGCGGCCTATGCTACGCATTTTTGTCAGCTAAGGCCCAGTACTACTGCTTAGTTCGGTACTTGTTCGGTCTATGCCACGCATTTTTGTCAGCTAAGGCCCAGTACTACTGCTTAGTTCGGGGCTTGTTCGGTCTATGCCACGCATTGTTGTCAGCTAAGGCCCAGTACTACTGCTTAGTTCGGGACTTATTCGGCCTATGCCACGTATTTTTGTCAGCTAAGGCCCAGTACTACTGCTTAGTTCGGGACTTGTTCGGTGTATGCCACGTATTTTTGTCAGCTAAGGCCCAGTACTACTGCTTAGTTCGGGACTTGTTCGGTCTATGCCACGTATTTTTGTCAGCTAAAGCCCAGTACTACTGCTTACTTCGCGACTTGTTCGGTCTATGCTAAGCAGAAGCACAACAGCGGTTGCAAACAGCAAAACAGAAGAGATGCGACGTAAACGTTCCGGCGATGTTCATATGTGTGCACCAGACACGTGCGAAATCGAATATTATATTATTGGCGTCGCCGTGCGAATTATAAACAGCTATTTACAGTTCGCCGGCGCACTTGTTTGCCTTATCTCGCAGCATATCGCCGGCATCTTTGTGTTGCCTAAGTACTGCAATGCGCGTCACGTAGAGGTTGGATCGTCATGCCACCTGCAAGCCATACAGTTCAAATACATTCAATGTACAGAGCTATTGGTCGAATGGTGAATCATATATGTACATCTGAAAAAAACATGCATCACGGTTCATGACCTTTGTGAAATATACTTTTTATAAGACACGGATCTAAATCTGCGTCAATAGCACAAACAACAAGTATCGCAATATATTGTATACTGTAACGGTAGGAAAATTAAAAAAACACGCAGTCAAAGTATGATACACAATGTCAACGTTTGTTGGGAACCCTAAACGCCATCATACAATAAGTGATATGTCACCAGTGCTATACGTAATACATATTAAATTATATTATTAATATTACTTTAATATGAACATATTTACACCACACATACAAATCCAAACGATACCATTTGATTTAGTTATTGTTACAACCACAACACAATAAGTGCGTCGTAACGTGTCTTGATGCGTGTCTTTTTGTTTGTTTTGTATGTGGGTTGTTTGTTTTGTATGTGGATTGCGCTTAAACCTCCTTTCAAAACTGGTTTGTTCCATCGCGAATTAAGTTTGTAGATGTTCAACTGTGTAATAGTCCAGGGGATAAATGCAGAAAAATGAATGTATGAATGGTTTAAGTTATATCCGCAATCGGTTTAATAAAAGAGAATGGGTTATCTTTGTTAAAAACATCACACTGATTGTCGATACATCTGGTATCTTACGAAGGTATGAACAGACTCCTGTTAAAGTATAACGTGGCTGAACCATTCCCGTTTTAGTTGACACGTTTTATTTAGATCGTATCTGCTAAACATAATTAAAGAGTCTGTCCGGTTATGCTAGCAAGGACAGGAAATGTACATGAAAATAATTGCGGATAAACGATCTAGTATCGCAGACGATACTAGAATTGTTTTTCTTCACGAATTAGGTTTGAAAATAGACATAGACAAACTATTACAATCGTGTGGCCGAGCGTTAAACTCCCGCGCCAGACAATGAAACAGCTCGTTTCAACAAGCTTGCCGTAAGTCTTGTAACCGGACTCGCCAACAATCGCCAACATTGTTCAGGATCGATTACGTGTTTGTTGCGTATTTGAGGGATAGCATCCGTCGCCTCTTGAAAGTAGCATTTTACTTACGTCATCGTTGAGGTTTTCACAACACCTCGCAAAGTAAACGATGGCCTATGTTTTTTGCTTGCTCGAAGAACGGAACGGCAGACTAATAAACAAAATTTTGGTCGATCCGCATCTACGCGTCACCGTGAAAACCCGTGGACCGCTCTTGGTTCTGGTGTTAATTTTGTATATTTCGCAATATTCACAGCTACGCCTACTCAGTCACAACACAACGGCGCTGTTACAAGACTCCGATGAAGCACCGCTGTCATTTTTGAATGCGGTTAGCGCAACGGATACCGACCTTGCAATAACAAAATATTTAAACGGAAGGCGTCCGCGACGGCACGCTATTTCGACTAGTATTCAATCACCAAAACAGGGGTAATTGCAGTGCGTCACACGACGGGACGACATGCACTTGAAACGAGATCTCTGTTTGCGGATATCGCGTGTTTGATGTTGACCTAGATATCGCCGGTCAAAGGTCACAACAAAGCGCCGCGCTGAAGCTTATTCTGGCGCCGAGCGGCCGTCACAGAAGCACTGCCTGCGACGAAATAATGCTATCGCAACATTTGCGTCACGGGAAAATAGTGGTTGGCCCACAGATAAAGTTTTTAGCGAATTTGTTATTCAAAACTGGTGTAGTAGTTCGCCACATTTGTGATTGCATCGTGTTGTATATTGCATAACGATTATTTGATAAACGACAATTTGTGGTTTGTTCTGCCCAAATAATGTTATCGTGGTTTTAACAATAGGGGACCTACTGACATGTTTGGACATTTTATCGTTGTAGACCAATGGTGGTTGTACAGTTTTCTAGTAACTCTGGTGCACGATTGTCCCTACACTTACTGATATTGAACTTTGGCCAAGTTGGCGCATCAAACCAATAGAAACGTTCCTAAGAATAACGTCGGTTGCACCACGGGATGAAATATTCAGTAAATGTTGTTCGCGAATGTACGTTATAAATGTCGTATATTAAAGACAATATTTCGTATATGTGCATGTTTGAAAACGATCCCGGCAACCGATTATGTAACTTATAATAGAATCAAATAAGCATTTATACGTTGTTGGTGGCTATGATGTTTACTACGGGTTGATGTAACAATGAACCAATAGTAAAACGATGATGACACATTAAGTGTTTAATAATCAGTAGCGTTTTGTAACTAAGGCATTGGTGCGTTTACACTATTAGCACTAAGGTATCACAATTTAACGCTAATTAATTAATATTGAGGTTTTTTTCTCAAAAAAATACAAAAAAATTGCACTATTGAAGTTACACAATTTATTCTCTTTTTAAAATATTGAATCCTCAACCATCTAGGTCGCACAGTATATGATTTTATATATATATATATATATATATATATATATATATAAACCAATTGTTAGAAAGTGCAGCCAAATTGATGCTAGCTGATATGTAGTGTTTTGATACCCCAAGACGCTACAAATCGGTTTTTGTAGTGCCCAATTGAGACCAGTGTTAAAACTCCATCAGACAAAGCCATCCTGTGCGCAAAGTTACAATTAGGTTTTTATTAAAATTGTACATTTTGCTTTTGTCGCCCCCCCAAAAAAAAAACCGGTTTCTGTCTTCGTAATCGAAGGATCCTCCCTCCGATGACATGTGCGTATGCGGCAAATGTAAATGTAGGCTAGTGCGCAGCAGAAGTGTTGTTGTCTGCAAATGTGTCCCTTTCGCTGTTAGCAGACATTTGTTTCAAGGCGAAAAATATCTTAGAAAGACGTTACCGTCTCAAAACCATTGGCACTTCTTATACCATAAATGCGGACATATCTCAGGATATCTATGCTGCAAAATTCAGGCGCACTGCTCATATTTAATTTTTTAAATACGTGACACAGTTAATAATTGTTGAAATGGCGCCATCTTTAAAAGTATCCATCAAATTTAATTTCAAACGGCCAAAACTGTGCGCTTGCAACGAAACGCACCCAGAACACGGAACATGTCAAAGAATGTCTTTGTCTAATCCGCTATTAGAAATTTCGCAAGGTTATTGGAAAGAAGTAATTGATCCACAACCGGCCGAGATATTTGACAATAGCTGCGCGAACATAAAAGGAAGTAATTGATGGTTATAGTTACTCGATTTACTGCGCCGGCAAACTGAGTATTTCACTGCCCATTAATTAGTTGGATCTGACAGACTCGTTGAACCATATATCAGGGCAAGCATTATCATGGATAGGAGACCCACGGAGGAGGTTAGCCGTGAAAGGGCGAACGTTGGTATGTTGCTATGCTGTGCAATAATATCGCAAATCGCAATTAGTAAACGCATTTGAAAATAGGACAGCTACATGCATCGTTGCTGAATATCCATGAGAAGTCGTCTTGTAAACGTGGCGTCTTTTGTGAACGTGCTCGCGTAACTACTATGAATAATAAATGACGATGACAACCAAATGATCCTGGTGCACACAAAAGCGGCCGTCTCAATGAGCATAGGTCACATTCGTTTACAACATGGCGACTCCCCGGTAACGAACGAGACGGTCATCGCCAACACATAAGAAATGCCGCAGGCGAAGCGCTTACGGACAGCCAACGGACCGACATCGGGCCGCTAGCGGACCGCCAGCTGGGTATGACACGACGGCGAAGAGAGACAAAGGACTGTACTAAATCATGTTCGGGCGAGCGTGAGTGAGAGTTTCCGGTGTAGGCGTGCGTTAATTTAGGAGGGCAAGTAATAAATGGTGTGCGTAATTCTTGCGTTCTGCACCGCATAATGGTCACACGTGTTCGGAATCGCAACCGAATATAATGATAATTTGTGTTCGGTGCAGGGTCGCAACGTGACGATTACTTGAGTTCGACACCGCGAAGTAACGTAACGCTTATCTGTGTTTGGCATTGTGATTAAACATTATGTCAGATATCAAAAAGTAACATAGAGTAACGGACTTGTGTTCGGCACTGCGACGATACATAACGCATAGTTTCGGTACGACGACGCAAAGAAAGATCACATGTGTTCGGCGTAGCAACATAATACAACGGTCGCTTTTGTTCGGCACATCAATATAATGTATCGGTCACTTTTGTTCAGCATCGCAGAATAATTTCGCAGCGTAATATAACGGTAGCTTGTGTTCGGCATCGCAATGCAATATAAAGGTCATGTTTGTTCACTTGTGTTTGGTATCACAATGTTTTATAATGGTAACTTGTGTTCAGCATCGCAGTATACTGAAACGGTTGGAAATCACAACGTACTATAACGATCACGTTTGTTTGGCGTCACAGTATTACAGAACGTTTACATGGGTTGGGCATCGCAGCGTAATATCTACGGCCACTTCTGTTCAGCAACACAATATAAAATAAAATGCCACTTTTGTTTAGCATCGTCACGTAATTTCGCAACGTAATATTACGATCTCTTGTGTTCGTCATCGCAACGTAACATAACAGCCACTTGTGTTTTGCATCGCGACGTTACATAACGGTCACTCGTGTTTTGCATCGCAACGTAATAAAACTGTCACTTGTGTTTTGCATAGCAACGTAATATAACGGTCACTGGGGTTTAGCATAGCAACAACGGTCACTTGTGTTTGACATGGCAACGTATTATAACGGTCACATTCTTAACGGTAACAATACAACTTCCCTTTTTATCTGAATCTCGAAAGTGAATAATAAACTCTGCTGCGAAACGGTGGTCGTCTACCACTTTTTCAAAAGGTACGCAATAGCCGCGTTATATTGCCAACAACGTTATATCCGATGTAGTCGCGCATGTTCGATTACGAATTTATGTCAGCATCCGGTATTCGATAGAGTATACTGCGCGCGTACGTACGTGATAATGAGCAAAATCAAACGAATTGCAGTTTGTTCTCCACAAGATGTTGCGGTTGAATTACAAGTTACGTGCTCAACACCGACTTGCGGTGCCTTCAACACAGGCATGCACAGGCGCGTGCGCGCTCTGCGAAAGTTATCAAGTACATGCATGTGCTAGTGCGGACGCGCGCGTGACTCCTACGACCCGTTAACGCCACACCGCGCTCACACGCTTATATCTTATCGTCGTTAACTCTCAAGTCCGGAAACGGAACGCGCCACCCTGACGTCAGCTCGGCGCCGCTTCTAGGCACCGCCTGTGGCGAATCCGCCAAGGCGACGCTGACCTACATTGGCGGACGAATCGATCAAAACACGGAACGATAGTTTTATCTTTCGTGTTTTGTTGCGTTTTTTCGTGCGCGGCCGTTTCGCAAATTACAATCGATCAAATGAGGAACAACTAGTTAATTTTGACGTTCGCACACTTGCACGTGTGCTGACGTGTCGGTCGTCTACGTAAATGCAATCAACTGTTATGCATTGAGCGTTTAATGGGCGCGCTAATTGCTCGTTTACGTCACCGTTCGACGTGACACAACTCAATGGCCGCTGTTGCCGTCGCCTTGCGCCGTTGTCGACTGTACCATTAGCCAACGACTCTCTACGGCCGACCCTGCTCTTACGGCGAGAGCGTCGATTTCACAATCGACGGACTTATCACGTGACCAATTGTCAACACAGAACAGATCATTATTTCTTGTTACATATACAACACATGTTAACGTTTTATAGTACAAAACGGAAAATAAAGATTTGGGTTGTATCACAAAGAAATAAGTTGTTGGTTGTCGTTTACGTGACTGCAGTTGAATTTTTGTCAAATCCTCCAATTTAGAAAATCAACGTCGGATATGTTCCCCGTCGAATGTCATCTAAACAGGAATATGTTGTCTTGAAGCGCAGACGAACCTTTCCCTGGAACATGCCCAGACGCTCTCAACCAGCGTGTAAAGTAAACCTTTGACCAGCATTACTGTTGTAGTCTTCAAATATTTCAAATAGTTATGCACGGGGGTGCATAACTATTTGTTCGGAGTGCAGAATAGGAAGGAGGCAACGTCTAAGAATAACTGTCACTGTTTTCGTAAAGTAAGTTAGTGATCTATCCCCAACATGGCGTCAAGCTAATGAACTGGACGCCCCACACGAGTCCGACATTCCATCGTATTTATTGTTGAATCTCTTGACCCAGATGTTTTTCTTACAGGGAAAGGCTGTTTAATCGAGAACTGAGTATGCGGAAATATTGACTTGGCAAATGCCATGCCGCCCCGTGCTGTAATATGTTAAAGTTGTTTGGTAAACTAAAGCCAACGTGACGTCACCCCGTATACTTATGATTATGACGTCAATATCCCGATTCATCAATTATGCGTGTGATCTATTCAACGTAGAAGAGGAAACAAACTTAATTCCCACAATTCAGTTCTCCACAAAAAGAATATCCATAGCCGTCTAAACTTGTGTAACGTAATGTAAATGTCATTCGATTTACGTTTCTTGCGTACAGTTCTCGTTTGAACAACGTTATCCTACGTATTAGTTTCAAAGGAAAACATTTGGGGCCATAATTCAACAAAATATAGACGGAATGTCCGACAGTCTCACATGAGCGGCGGCCATTTTATAAGTTTGGCATACCTGGTTGCTAGGCAGTCAGTGACGTAGTGGATCCGTAAACTGTCGACTACAAGTATGAGCGAAGATCGCGATGCGTGTGTGCACAAACTATATTTCATTTGAACTACAGTCATTGGGGAGATTGCGAGCGTTTGTTTTCTGTAAGACGAAAAATGAACATGTAAAGGTAGACGGGACGCCAGCAAACTATGTACACTTCGAGCGACTTTCAGACATCCCTTGTGCGATCATACGCCTAACTCTAGTAACAGCGCGAGAAAATAAATATTGACCCGTCGTCGGCTCCATCACGATACGATCAGTCCACGCAGGATTCTGCGCCGTAAATCGCGGGTTTAATTTAGCGAAGGCACGCGCGTGCGATGATATCCCATTGCCGAACGATTCCCCGACCGCGCCACTACCCGACGACGGCCCCTCGCGGCCTCGCACGACTCCGTAAATATCAGTCGACAACGGCGGTCGTGCGTTACACCGCTGCTGACGCCGGCGGGCGCAAATGATGCAGCCACGTAATCACTTTGATTATATCCGGGACTGCGCCGAACTCCGCCGTTCGACGCACGAACGCCGGTGTCGTGTTTTCTAGACGGCGGTAGCGGCGGCGGCGGAGGAGGCGAAATCCGCCATTTTGCATCCAAACTGTTTCGCCTTTTCCGCGACCGCAATCCGGGGAGGTTAACATTTCCGTAGACCGGAGTGAATATTTTGATTCACGACGCGGTCACCGCCAGATAAGCACGAGCCATTTTCTTATCTAAATGTGTACCATATGTGGAAGTTGCGACGTCGCCGCGCGTGCGCCTGACCTACTTATATCGCCTTACGCCAGAGACATCTTTCAAACGCTCCGACGATTCCGCCACTTTATCTACGGAATCTTCTTTCACGTTCCGTCGGCGACGTTTTAATCACTGCAGCGTTTACGTCATACTGCGCCTTAGTTTACAACAACGCATCAACAATCTTAACGCCGGCGATAGTATAAAACTAACGACGGAAACAAATGTTTCGAGTTTTAATATATGTATTTTGTATCGTAACGGCGACATTTGTGAACCCGTAAACGCCACCGTATGAAAACACTTAAACCATAGAGAGGGAATGAAGAATCTATTGACGCCACACGTGGATATGCTGTCGATAGAAAGCCTGCAGTGAACAACGTCACAGTCCACAATGGCGACTGTACCGTGACATTTGACCTTTGCGCGCGGGCCGCCCACTGACGCAAAAGCACGAAGTACTTCTATCGTGTTGTTTCGTTTCGCTTCGGGGCGATTACCGCTCGCATTAACCAGGCGACGCGACCCGTATATTTAGCCGCTGTCAGATCCAATACAGACGATCGTAGCGCACGTTTACGTGCATTATTCCGCGAGAGCGCGCTCGCGTGCATGCGCGCGTGCATGCGCACGTGCACGCGAACGCGCCATTTCTGATGCGCGTGACACCATCTCGGCGTGTGCCTGTCGGCGTGGGCGCGGGCGCGGGCGCGGGCGCGGGCGCGGGCGCGGGTGGGAAACGATAGCGTTCGTGCGAACAGGTTTACGTGCGCACTAACATGCATGCACCTAACGACGCGATCTCGTGTGTCGCTGTTGCGTCGCCTGTCTGGAGCAGTTCCGACTCCAACGGGTCACCACCACCTTTGCGCTGCCTAAAATATTGATAGTGACATTGATCCACAAAAAAGACAATTTCATATTAAGACCCTCTCAAAATGTAGGCCATGTTGAATTATTCTCATGGTATGTTTTACTTCCGCCCCTCTTCTAACATTGACTACCATGTTGCTAAGGATTAAAGAGTTAAGAGCTTGCCGTAAACAAGTAACGAAGGTTTCTAAATTGCCTCTTTACGGTAATGGCCGTATCGCACTGCTTCGTTTCCGTGGTAAGACCACATTAAGGATTCGTCCGTCATTACCCACCGAAAGAGTGCCTTTGACAATACCATTTTGGTGCAATGAATATGCACTAGTCGCTCGCGTAATCGCACAGTGGCTATTTTGCAGCGCGTACCAATATTTCAAAATGCGTCAACAGATTGGGGCGACTTTGACGGGTGTCAGGTTTGGGTGAATTTTCACTAGTTTTCCACAGCACTTGTTTTCAATGGAGGTTAAATATGGTGTGACATTTTCAAGAAAATCGTTAGACAAATTTTGCAAGAAATGAAGGAAACGTTATAACGGCTGCCTATGTAAAATTTAAATGTGGTCTTACCCCTTCCTCAAACCAATCAAATGGCATGCCAACAAAATTCACAACTTTCATAAGTCCACATCAATAGGTTTTAGGTAAACATGTTCGATGACTCTTCCGAAAATAGCAGCTTTATGACTTACAATGTCATCGATACATCCATTACCCAATTTTGGCAGTGTCACATGCCAGCTTAAAATACACTACTGTATGAAGCAGCGGGCCTATTCTCGTATCGACCTACGAACTATTATGTATCAACATTCCGCCGATTGCCCCCGGGCAACCCGTGAAGTCTGACGGAATGGGTTAACACGTCTCGTGGCGCCCCCGTCTCGACCCCGCTGACCGCCAGCCCGTAACCGCTCAGGCACCACGAGGCCTCAATCGATAAGCTGCGAAATCAGTAGACTCCGTATTTTTATACTTCCTCGTAACGTAGATTTTTTCCCACCTGCGCAACACCTAAACGATACTCACGCCTGTGGACCTACTATATCAATTGCCGATTTCCGTAAATTTCCATAGTAAATAATGATGTCCCCGGATAGATAGATCCCACCGCGTGTAGCCAAATGTACTTGTCGTAGGTTACAATAAGTTGCGTAAGGATTTTGTACCAGTGTCATATTTAATCAATATTTTGGCGGCCATAACTATGATGAATCACACCCAGATTATTACATTTGCGATATTTGCAAATCGGGCTGATCGCGTATTCTTCGTTTCGCGACTGACCTATAACATATCGCAACAATGTGCAGTTTTAAAACAGCCGCGATTTGAAAATCGTAATTTGTTAACTTCATTGTGAGTAAATTATCACAGTTTTTAACTGATATATTGGTATTGTTTCCTCGATTCTCCATTAACATTGTTGGTACCCAATAAGTGCTTGCATTTGATCAGAAATGGTTATTAATACACAAGTACATTACTGATATATCTCCCAAATATACGTATCCGTCAAAACTTGTAATCCTGGTGCGTCGATTGTGCGGCTTTTGCGGAAAGGGGTGTTCAATCGCCCAGCGCCACAGCCAGTGGCGTTGGGGCCGGCTAGCCCTATGTGGGAGAAAAGTGAAAATAGTAGCCTGCCGGTAAATCGTAGAACATCCGGGTCAACCTCACCTACTTGCGGTTCCCCCTATTAAACCACCACCTTGCCGTTGTGGACAAACGAGACTCTGACTAGGGGAAGGAAACCCCTAAAATTAAACCCACTGCGGAGTGCCAACAACCCCCCAGTTCAATAATTGTTACGGAAACTGAATGTGTGACGTCGCCAGCACATGCTGGAAACGGTTATGACGAGGCGACGATCTATACACTTGAGGACATTGCAGCCTCATTAGCCACACAGCCCGAACAAGAAACGTAATGTAAGGTGCCATGCGGCGTACAGTAATTGTTCCAGTACCAACAGTCATAGATACTGCGACGACATATATATGCCTAAATTGACTTGTCAATATTTGGTACGGAAATCTTCCATTTTAAATATGAATACGCTAACGCTGGAGCATTGTAAGCGTAAGTCCTCTATGGCGCCGATGTTTATCCACACGGTTCGTTTTACGTTCGTTCGCCTCATTGGACCACTGGAACAGATCTGCCAGTTGGCGATAATTTGTTGAGAAAAATACCACAAAAATAGTTACAGTTACTTCATCATGTGTTTGCAGTGCATTTTTTCTACCTATCGGAGAAACGTGTAAACAATGAGTGGAGAATAACTCTCAAGAGAGGGCGTCATTGTTGTGGTTTACATAATCTTTACGGCATGCCGTAAACGGTCGGCAGGAACGTCTGTAAGATCAAAATACGGCAATGGTAGTAATTGCTCTCATGGTGTTTTGTTCCATGGCATGTTTGCTAATGTATAATGAGCACTCTACCCGAATACTTATCTCGCGCAATCTGTGTTGTTGGTTTCCGCTGCGGGCTGGCCGGATGTACATTCTGTTCAGTGGTGCATCGAGACAGGTTTCGACGGGGAGACGATGCGAAACGTCTGGCGGACTAGTGAGGGTTCTTACAGTGAATCACGTACTGATAACACAGCCGCACCAGTGTCAATAGATTGCGTTCGTTGCACGACAACTGAAACGTTATCACAAACACTCGTTGTTGCTTCAGACAATGCGGGGGTGCGAGAATGAAATGGCGTTCGTTTGGGATGTTGAACCCCGGGTTACAATTATAGATACAGCGACATACAGTTCGTTGATACGTGTAATATAGGTTTATTCTAATGCACTCGGCGGTGGTCAAGTGGACGGTTTCGGCGAAACTGGCACAAAGCGTAGACGACGCTATCTGTGGCCAAATCGTCGAGTGTCAAACCTGAAAGACATGTATCTGCATTGATCAACATTCGTGATGTTACGGTCGAGGTGGATCGATACATGTTATAATCACGTGGAGACACAAAACACATACATACACGTGAAATAGTTACAAATACTTTGTCGCACAATTACGATTTCATGCAAGATATACCATTATTGGTTAATAACCACTCGTCTTCCACACTGCTAACTCTAACTAGTTAGATGTACCACATTATTTTCATTTCACATACATTATCATCATAGTCAATATTATAAAACAAAATAAAATATATTTAAAATTGATATTCACAAATCATATTGTTACCGATTTAGAAACAAATCACAATTTGAACAAAAACCTGCAACTGTTCTCTCTGACTGGTATGGAAAGAATAATTCGAGCCACACGGAGTTTTGAACAATTCCTGTTGAATTAAACAATACCTTTGTAAACGTTTGGGGAGGTAATTATACACCGTATAATTATAATTTTAATTCCCACAACAAGAGGAAGTACATTGAGTGGCGACGGATGACGTCAGCTCAGTGCACACGTATATATGTAGACTATAAGCTAACACTGTCGCGAACGATTAACACCAGTCACTGGACATTCAGAGAATAGACACAAACTACCATTTGTAAAATAACAGTGTCAGATGATCGTAGCAGGGCATGCGACTACTGGCAATCGCTTAATCGACTTAACCAACTCTCGTTCGGCTGCGTGACTTCGCCGAGAGAGAGACTCTGGTGACAGATGCCCATGTATGACTATTACCGTCAGAGGGCATCACTTCATTTCAGCGATTGAGCCTGCATTTATGTTTACATTTTAAATATACATACTTATATTTAATGCGATACGGTATGGTTTAGTTAATATAAATACTTTTCTTATAGTTTTACAGAAAGTAATAGGTACTCAAAAATAAAAGCGTTCGGAAAAGTCGACTATTAGTATTATTTTATTAAAGTCTCACTCCACGTATACATGCATTAAAATACAAGACAAATAAATATATTACATTCAAAGTTAGCACTGTATACAAAGACCACTCAAAAACAGTTATGAGAGACTTGCAAAAACAAAAAATGTACAAATAAAAACAGTATTAGTTTAATAAACATGTGCTATTATTTTGTTGTATTGTGTAATCTTGTGTGCAGTATTTGTTAGAGGATGCTGGCAGTTTTACTTATTATATTGTCATTACTCAATAAATATACAAATTTATCTTGATCAGTCATACTGGAAAAAGCTGGATCATTAATTGTTGCATAGCCTATTAGTTATTTTCGTTCGTTAAAATATAAAGGGCATTTCATTAAAACGTGAAACAAATTTTCTATTTCATTCGTGTAATTATAACACGTCCTAGCTTCAGGTGAGGGGTAATTTTGTTCAAAACGTCCAGTTTCAATTCTGATTGGTGCCACGCCACATCGAAATTTTGCAATGCTGATCGATTACTTCTAGTCATAATTTTCTTAACATAGTGCTCAGTTAAAACATTAGTTTTGAACTGTTTATAAGTTCTTAGTTTATTTCTACTACCATTTCTGCCCTCTCCTCTATTTATAATATGAAGCCATTGCTCCAGGCAAACATTTGTGTGTTCTAATATAGCCTTTACATTAACACGGTCTCTTATATTAGTAAGATTATGCATATTTAGGTCATTATAACGATGGTATACTTCGTAGCCCCAATTTCGTTTCCCACTTACGGCCATTTCCATCATCCATAGAAACACACGTTTTGTCACTCTAGATACATCCGTATTGATCAAACGACACCAGAGCCTAGTAACATATAGCCATTTTTGGTGAGTCGGGGTTTTCCACCCCATTTCACCCTGTACTGCCGCTGATGGGGTATATTTACCCACACCTAGGAAAAATCGACAGGCCCTATTAGGTATGCTATTTATGACCGAATATTCCTTTGTACCCCACACAGCAGAACCATTGTTAATAATGGAGAGCACCATACCATCGTATAGTTTTGTAAAACAGTTAAAAGGCATTCCTCCATTACACTTTGTCTTAGCCATTAACAAACCCAAAGCTCTGTTCGCCGTAGTAGCTACTGTTTTTACCATAACCTTATAATAAAGATGTTCAGTTAAAATCAAACCTAAATATTTATACTTATTTACGATGCATATATTTTGGTCACCTAGTAGAAAATCGCAAGTAGTCTCAGATATCGATGGATTACGAAAATGTACAATTTGAGTTTTGTCTTTGTTAATAGACATGCCCCAGTCATTGCACCATTTCCAGATAACATTTAGCAATGTCTGCAGTTCTTCAGCTGATTCGGCCAGCACCACAATGTCTTCTGCGTATGCTAACATTGTAACAATTTCGTCTCCGATCTTAACAACTTTACCCGTGCCTTTCAATTCAGCTGATGAATCGTTTATAAACATATTGAACATGATAAGTGATATAACACATCCCTGCTTAAGCCCGCGTTCAACATTGAACCAGTCAGACTTTACGTTGTTGACCCTAACACAACATTTGTAATCAACATATAATGATTTCAAAGCCTCAAGCATTTTCCCTTGTATGTTGACGTTCCTAATTTTGTTCCAGAGGAAATTTATGTTGATACGGACATAAGCTTTACTAAAATCTACGACACATGCAAACGTTTGTTGTCGGCATTTCTTTCTAGTATTGATTATGTTTGTAATGGTAGAGACAACTGCGACCTGGTCTAAACCCATTTTGCTCATCACACAAAAGATTGTTGCCCTCTACCCACGATATAAGACGATCATTTAAAATAGAGCAGTATATTTTATACACATGGGAACTAAGCGTAATTCCCCTATAGTTCAGGAACCATGTTGTTGTTAAAACGTTGATTAAATAGTTCGTAAAGGAAGTCTATGGCATTTTCATTGACCAGCGTTTCGACTGGGATGTTATCATCACCCAACGCTTTGTGTTTCTTGACCTTATTTAAGGCCAGGCGAATGTCCTCCTTAGAGATAGGCCCATCAAGGTGTTCATTGTTACCCAGTAAGTGGGTCTCTACCGGCGGTTGATAGTCAATTGTTTGTTCGAAATTGACCGGGTTCAGCAAAGTGTGAAAGTCTGTTCTCCATTTATGTAATATCACGCTTTGATCAGTGGATGTGGAGCCGTCCTCTAGCATCACTTCCATTGGTATATCATGGATGCGTTCTTGTTTTATCCCTAATTTGTCAATATGCTTGCAGAAAGCATTTGGATCATATGACGGCAGATCAAGTAGTTTTTCTTGTTGTTGACGCCAGAATTTGCGTTTGGCAGCTTGCACGTGCTTATCGAACAGTTTCTGGGCTACCTTCATTTCCGCTTTCAGGTGCGGTTTATTTTGTTCGTCGCCCTTAATCCACAATTGTTCAATTGTTGTGAAATTATTCCATAGTTGAGTAAGTTCATTTGTCCACCATTGTTTCTTGATCCGTCTGCGCTTATTACTGAGCGCTGAGTGGTTTACGTGGACCACTTTTTGAAGTTTATCTTTCATCACCGTTTTAACATGTTCGCAGAAACTATCATATACATTGTTCAGATTTTGTTGTGTTAAATTAGATCTTTGAATGAATTGCATGAGAGTAGCACAATGTTCTTTTGTTGTGTCGTCATCGAGAAATGACTGGTTAATGCCTTCTAATTTATATCTCGTTGTACATGGGCTTTTTGGGTTCGGATCTGTATTATCGTAGCATTCCATGCAATCCAGGAGTAAAACCCATGTCAATTTTGAGTGGTCTGGGATGGTCTTGTGTGGGTAAATAATCGATACACACCCAGAGTAATTAAATATCGTTCGTGCCGAAGTTATTTTAAAGTCGGTAAACGACGCCAAACGCTCATGCGGTACGAGGCAATAATCACCGACAGCCAAACTTTTGGTTGAAACAGATGTGAAGCCGTTTATCGACGAACCGCGACCGTTCAGCATGCAACAGTTTGATGATATTAAAAGGTCGATGAGGTATTGTCCATGTGAATTCACTTTAAAATCAATAACTTGTCTCTCAGGAATGTCATCCACACCTTCAATGTAATCAGGCTCACTGCCACAACGGCCATTGCAATTGTCACATATGAAAAATATTCCAAGTTTCTGGTTTCGGTATATTTGTGATAATAGTTCGTTGTAATGGGTTTTGGGGTCATTGTAACGTGATGACCCGTTAGGAGGAAGGTAATACACACCCATCCTAAAACTAGTGTCCGAGCTCTTACTTGTGAAAGTTATCCACATTATTCCTTCCACAGATGTGTCTAGAATGTTCACATTAAAATCATGCAGCAGAGCATCTTTTACAAAGATGCTTATTCCGCCTGACCCTGACTTGGCCCGACAGTTCAGGTTTGTGCGATTATGCCCCCACCATTTATATATATTCATTTCCAGCGTGTTTACATCTGTAAGATGTGTTTCCACCATATCCGTATTGAGGTGTTTAACACATTTTGCCCTCACTTGGTAGTTGTCGGTGTTTTTGTTTAGCTTCCATCCGTTAACATTCCAACATCCCACGGACACCAAGCGACGACTGCGCACATCTGATCTATTGTCGCGCTCCCTCGATTTCTTCGGTTTCGACCACGACTGTTTCCTTGCTCATTGTTCCTGATGGTTGATGGGGAATTGTAAGCGCGGTTGTTGGCGTTACGAGATCCGGCGTCACATCTCGTGATTCTGGAGCCGCGTAGTTCCAGGTTGTTGTTGTCAAGAGCTTTCACGAGGATTCTGAAGTTCGATTCGATTACACGTTGCTCTTTTGGCTTGTCGTGGACTATTATGATGTCACGATATTTCACACTTTGTCTTTTTCTGTTTTCATTACTTTCGCTTTGTCATTAGCGGTTTTAAACGTCGTTATTACGACGCCAGGGTAGCCGTTTCTGCTGGATGTTGTTCTCCAAAGCTGTAAGACGGCCCTCCAGGTTCTCGTCCGTATCTACACAGGCATATCTTTGTTCGAGATTTAGTACCCTTTCTTCTAGAGCTGCTGTTCGTGTGTTAATGTCGTCACGGAATGCTTTCATCTGATCTTCGATCATATCCGAAATCTGTTTAGGTAGTGTTTTCTCGAAAGTTGAGAATCTATTTTCAATGATGTCCCTAAACGACTTGATGTCAACAGCGATAGATACGAGGCTTGGTTCATTGTTCGTTGTGTTGTTAGTCGCCCCGCTCGCTCTGGTCATTGGCTTGTTGGTTGTAACACTCGCCATGACGCAATAGTGTACCTTGTGGGTGTGACGGTGAAAGGGCACACGCAACACGGGTACTACAGGTAGCCACAAATGTAGGTTGTTGTTGTAGTTTTCAACTGGTGGTGAGACACCTGTTGGTCACTGGTTGGGCGATAATGGGCTTGTACGTTCAGTTGAAAAGCAAAATCATAAAAGTCACTCACACAGGTTCATCACACGTACGATTCATCTTCCCGGCGAAATCCAGAAGCGGTGTACAAACACATAATACGAAACTTGCTGATTAAAAAAATTGGTAGAAATAGACGACTGATCATAAGCGGTGTAAACGTACGTCGAGTATGTCTCGTAATCACATGGATATGAACTGCGCCCTGACTCGTGTCAACGTATTTAAAGTTAATATGTAGTTCGATTGTTTCGTAGAAACTATAAACAAATTCTTGGTGACTTAGCACAAGGAACAATTCAGGGTAACCAATCGTTTTCGTCAAAGTAAAAGTCGCTAAAATCCCCAAGGTCTCGCACGCACGATATACGGTGTCGCCTCACTGCGGAACCTGGGTAACCAAGGATAACGCAACTGTCTTGCTGGAACCGCCATTTTGAAATTCGAAATGGTGGCCCTTTATTACCCTTCATGCATATTTGACAAATAAATGTATTAATATAAACGGGTAATGCCATTGTTGTGCGTTATAGACACCACTCTAAACAGTAAACGAATGATTAAAAACTGGCTAAATATTTTGATGGATTTCATATGCTGGCGGTCATCTTGAATTTCTTATCTTGTTAAACAAATTGCCTCTCTAATGGTAGGAAGTTGGCCTTCTCGCTCCGGTTCCGTGGTAAATTTGATGTTGGGGTCTATGTTGTTGAGAAAGTTAGCCAATGTCTTAGCTGCATTGTAGGAAGTGCTGCCAATACTAGATATTATCGGCCTAAGCGGTGCGGTTTTACACCTTAGCAATATGACGATATAACATCAAATAAACGTTTCGTTTTAACAAACGTTCTCCACGAAAGCATTTCGTACGACGCAATGGCTTACGGTAACTTGACTACACGGCAGCGACCATTGCGCTTCGACAGCGCGCGACATGTTCCGACTGTCTGACGCAGCTGCCGGACTTGACCTATTTATATCAAGTTACTATGGTAACGTCTTACAAACGCGATGATTCCGCCCACTTATTTATGGAAATTCAGTGCGCTTGGGATCTTGCTTTCGTCCGTTCCTTTCCGAAATGCGCAAACCTACTAGAACTCCTCGTGACATATACGATATATTTAGACCAGTCGCTGCGTAATTCCAAAAGCGAAAACACTTGTTTCGCTTGTCTGCTAATTTATTCCTGTTACTAGTTTAATAAAGACGTGATCTGCTCAGTGTTCTAAAGCTGTCTTTATTTCATTGCGTACATCCGGCTGCTTCGCTACGTAAATACCGTGTGCCAAACTGAATACATCTGCCGAAAGAAAAGATGCATATGCATCCGTTGTCGTTAAAGCCTAGCTTTCATTATTTATTGCAGCTACACGCGGGCAGGCAATTGGAAAACCTGCTGCGAAAATCGCGGTAATGTTCAGTAGATCGTATAATACTCGTTGACGGAAATAATCACTACTACATTTGCCGCTTCTCACGGTGGTGCCGCTGCTGCAGCTTCGGGTGGTGTTGTTGGTGCCGCTCCCGCTGCTGCAGCTGCTGCTGCTGCTGCTCCTGATGGTGTAGTTGCTGCCGTTATCACTACCGATGGTTTTGCTACTGTTGTTGTTGTCGTTGTTTTTGTTGCAGCTGCACCTGGTGCAGGTGTTTTCCTACCCCTACTGTTGTTGCAATTACTACTACCACTATTGCTGCAGTGTTATTGCAGTTATTTTTATTATTATTATTACTTCCGCTGCTTCCGCTTGACATTATAGCTACTGCGCACGGCGGAAAAGGCGCAGCGGAAACAAGGCAACGGTTACGACGGCGACGGCGACGGCGACGGCGACGGCGACGGCGACGACGACGACGGCGACGACGGCGGCGGCGGGGCGGCGACGGCAACGAAGACGTCCTCTTGACAGCAAGAACACGGTCGAGGAAGTGTTTCAACTTGCAAAGCCGAATGCTATGAGTCACCGGGTGACACGGACAAACTGACGGCGATAACACGTCTAGACAACACATAAACAGGTCTGATTACAATTACTTGTAACACGCCCCGAGCTGTACATTTCTAAGCGGGTACTGCAAAGAAATAATGACGTGTTCACATCCGGAAGTAAGCTATGCTGTAATAGAACGAGTGGCATACATTCTACAATGTACTAGTGTCAAAGTTTATCAGTCTGTGCCTATCACAATATAGCAAATTCGTAATAAATTCCAGCTTAATTGGTGTCGCGCACAATCGATCCAGTGACTGGACAGAACAAGGAAGACCAGAAACTAGGACGAGCTTTTGTAACAGGAACGAATTCATGTTTACTAAATCGATAGAAATAACCGACATCTGATGAACGCGTACTGGGGAAAAAAGTTTGGAATTTATGTTTGCTAACAATTTCAGTCAACACGAAAACCACTGTACATTATGCATGCTGGAGCGCGCGTGCACGCACGATTGGACATATGCATTTACGCACGTACGCAGCGCGCGTGTATATATGTATGTGAGTGTGCTCCCTGGCAAACCTGTTCAATCGAACGCCATCTCGGCTTCTCTGGGAAATCATTCAGCCACGAACGAAATTGCCCAAGGTTCGACACGGCAGCACATGATTCGAACCCGGGTTCTTTCGACTGGGAATGCATTCCTCTACACTGCGCCACTGCGCTCCACAAACATCTGCATAAACGTCTTAAACGTTATTTTATATATATATATATATATATATATGTATATATATATATATATATATAGTTAAATAACAAACCCGCAGATGCATTTTCATTAAGTTTGGCTTAAAAATAATATTGGTATGTATAGCATATAACAATTGGATGAGGTTGAAGGACCTACAGTGCATACGTTGGAGTTGTTTACGGCTGTTGTCGAGGATTGGTGATGAGTGAGTCGTGCAGACGTCGACACGTCGTCTACGGGAGGTCGCGATGGTCTAATAGAGATGCCGAGCACGCAACAAGGATTTCGTATCATGCGACTCGTGGCCAGGAGAGGCCGATAACCGGCGGTGCTTCTGAACGATCAATAGAAATTGGCAACGGAATATTGGCGGTTGAGTGAAGGCGACAGGCACAGAATATAAACGACGGAGGAAGACAGATAACGACAACAGCGACGCTATCAAAGATTCCAGAAAGGACGACGACGACGACGGCGTCAGTGGCAAAAAAACGGCGACAACGGTGACAACGGCGACAACGGTGATAATGGCGACAACGGTGACAACGGTGACAACGGTGACATCGGCGACAGCGGCGACAGCGGCGACAAATGCGATAACGGCGACAGCGGCGACAACGGCGACAAGGGCGACAACGGAGACAGCGGCGACAACGGCGACAACAGAGACAACGGCTACAGCGGTGAGAGCGGCGGCGACAACGGCGACAACGGCGACAACGGCGACAACGGCGACAACGGCGACAACGGCGACAACGGCGACAACGGCGACAGCGGCTTCAACGAAGACTACGGCGACAACGGCGACGACGACGGCGGCGACGATGGCGATGGCGATGATGATGGTGTTTGATGATTACGATTATTATAATAGGTTCATAATGAAAAGAAAATGATGATAATGATTATGTCGTACGGCCCAACCGCAGTCAAAAAGGTCACATCAACGTGATTTTGTGAGTCTACTAATTGTACTATAATTCACTAAGCAAGCTCCGTTCATAGCAACATAGGATTCGGAGTGGTAACTTGCCATATTTTCAAAACGATGAATATGAATGTAACCGCGTCCGGAAGCAATTTACATGCTAAAATACAGTAGGGGTATTTTTAACTCAAAGGCTGAACAATGTGTGTGGTCTTGTAACTGTTAAACATGTAATTTGTGTGTGTTTGTGTGTGTGTGTGTGTGTGTGTGTGTGTGTGTGTGTGTGTGTGTGTGTGTGTGTGTGTGTGTGTGTGTGTGTGTGTGTGTGTGTGTGTGTGTGTGTGTGTGTGTGTGTGTGTGTGTGTGTGTGTGTGTGTGTGTGTGTGTGTGTGTGTGTGTGTGTGTGTGTGTGTGTGTGTGTGTGTGTGTGTGTGTGTGTGTGTGTGTGTGTGTGTGTGTGTGTGTGTGTGTGTGTGTGTGTGTGTGTGTGTGTGTGTGTGTGTGTGTGTGTGTGTGTGTGTGTGTGTGTGTGTGTGTGTGTGTGTAGTGGTTGTCTTTACATTTGCTAGCTGTGTAGGGCATTCATGTGGAAAGTGTTATACATAATTGCGTTTCCGTTTCCAAAACAGTGCAACGCCTAACGCGATCTTCGAAATCTTACTGAAGACGCTAACCGCCATGCATTGTTGTTGTCGGAACGATAAATTGTGATACGCATTCTTGGTTGAGCAGTTTGAATAGTCACGCGATACCTCTCAACTAGTTGAACGGAATGCCGACATGAGATAGGTGAATAGACTAGCGTGATACGCGACAGTGTATGAGAAGCCACTGTCCAGTGTCAATGACCATGACAGCAACATTTAAAATGTCGATAACCATCATGACCAGTACGTGACGATTACGCAGTCGAACGATCCGTATTTGGATCTTACTCAGGGTGAGTTCTCGTGTAAATCTAGCCGTCGCATGGATTTTACCTCTTACTTCCACCCCCGTTGCCACCAGACAGACAAGGCGGACATAAATCCACGATTTGGGTCTGGATTTGGTAATACGAAAGTAGGTGGTTGTTATGAATTCATATTCAAATCACATCAACTATGTCATGCCATCCTGTTCTCCAGTTTCGGTTTGGTTTCTGCTGGTCAAGACAAGTGTTTACGAGTACACCAATTCGACCAAAAAACAACTCGAAATATACTCAAAATATACATACATACAGTGTAGTTATATATTATGCTGCCAACATATTCCAACAGTTGATCAATGGAAATATGTGTTCCATTAAGTAACGACTGTTTGACATAGCTTAGATTTATGGTTATTGCAATAGGCCAACAGGCGAGTAATACGTGATGGCAGCGACGGCGAATTGGCATAGTTTGGTCATTAGTGTCACGTATATGTTTATATCGCTTGTATGTCACGTTGAATTGCTGAATTCGTCAAGTGGTTGTACTTAATGTGCAGGATTCGACAGATTGTATTTTGAAGCTACATAAATGGCGACTACGGTGTTAATACGAGTAGAGCTGAAACAGTTGATGCACGGTTATCATGGTTAAACCACCACGCGGAAAGGATGATGCATCACTAATACTAACACTAGAACAATACTTCGCGCCGTTAGTACAGCGCCTTTAGTATAGCGCCTATTCTGGTTATTCCTTGAAATAAGTGTGTTTCGAAATTAGTCGACCGCGCCATTTGCGTGTAATACTGCGATCTGGTGTAGGCATACCGGAATTGAACTGGAATTGAATTACATTAATAAATTGCATCAGTTAGTTTATCACGCTAGCGACATTATTACTATTTTCGATTAGCGCGGTGTGTTCAATAGTGGACTCTCGAATATGCATGTACGGACATATATCACTGTTTATTTTATGTTGGTTGTTATACGAGTGTGTTCCATACGTGTGTGTTTATTTGCATATCACTCGTCCGTAAATGCGGACGTGACGAAACACAGACAATCTGAACACATTTATATACTGTTTTTTTCTGACGAAGACTGTTTAACAACGTTGCGCCAAACAGCAGAAGTAAACATTCACTGGCGACACCCCCATTGCTGCTAATGATAGGGTTGAATATTAAGGAGATTGTACAACTAAATACAGTATTCCTAAAATTCCTTAACAGTGTAGCGCCGTGGTGCAGTGGCTAGAGCTTCAGACTCTCAACCGAGAGAACCCGCGTTCGAATCCTATGCGGCAGTGTCGAACCTTGGCAAGTTCGTTCAATCTACGTTGCTCCAGTTCACTCAGCTGTATGAATGCGTACCTGGTTTTAAACAGTGATGGGTATTTGTGTACAAATAGTCTACGCGCATTAATTGCAGCGTGGCTGGATACTCGAGATGGTGTCCGATTGAACAGGTCTGTCAGGGAGTAAAGTGTAAAGCGCTTTGAGCAGTCCTGGGGACTGGATACTGCGCTATATAAGAACTTATCTTTTTCAATTTGTTAACTAGATCGTAAACCCGCCTTTGAGACGTCCCAAAAATGCAATCACATTTCCAAGTTCCGAACAATTTGCAGAAAATTATTAACAACTCAGAATTAAATCCAGTTTTGACTGCGAGTACACTTGGTAGTGCACTCGCGGCTTAAGTTCGTGATGATATATATGTTACTATGCTAACCTTAGGTCCATGTTAATGCACCTCCTCCGAGGAGCCGGCGTCCATTCGCCTCGTTTTATGCTTGTCCGCTTCATTTAACCATTGGACTCTGATTTACCAATTGACGATGCATTTCAGAAAATACAACTATAATTGTTGAGAATTATTTATGTTCTTGTTTATGATATGCAATGTTTTGTCAAATAGCCTTTCTCGCACGCTAGAGAATTGATTGGTGATCTAAAGATGGCGCAACCGTAACGGTGATATTTGAAGCCCTCGGTTTGTAGCTCCACCGATGGGTGGGGGTATGCTAACTTAGATGAATGTATACATAAAAAAGATCGTTACAATTGGGATACACTCGATATAAGTGGCATTATGTTCGACGTTTACGGATACGCAAATACATAACGATTTGCTCCTTGCTTGTCGCGTCGCGTTCACTCACTGACAATATGTGCGCGAAATAGTCAGGTATTTCCAGTGAGCTACGGCAGGCAGCGGATGCAAACGCCTAATCCGTAGGTCATACTGCTGTGGAACGTCTGGTAAGTGTGTAACTGTACGATCGTTTCTGCAATGCATTATCGTTCTTCGTCAGTTTGCGCAATCTAAAAATGACAACCGCTGCACGACATCCGTCAACGTTGGCATCAGCATTCGTTAAGGATTTACTGTTGTGTGCTGCATATATTAACTAAAATGACGTTAGTGATGTTTTAGTACAATCAGTAGAATTAATTTGGAGTTAAAAAATGAAGATAAGGAACACTACACAGCCAACCGATATTGCTTCCAATGGATGTCATTGCAGGATTTGTCGATTTAGAATTAAATGTTCGTTGTTTAAGATGTTGTTCTGTTGAGTCGGTTTAAAAAGAGCGTAACAATCTCAGCAAGACCACACAATTCATTTTATTAGAATCGCTAGTACATATATATTCAAAGTACTGTATATATAAAATAACATAATTACAGTATACGTGCATGTTCTTGTCAATATATCGAGGCGATTTATATTTATCGAATAAGATAATTCTTAGCAATGAATCTGGTTGGTTGATGAGGCAACTAGAACAAAGTGCAATGCTTCTTATTGGCTGACGCAGCAACTGGAAAAAATTTCAACGCATCTGATTTGTAGACGCGAAAAGTGTGATAAAGTTCGTCACATTGGATAATACGACAACTTGGGCATAGTTGAATTCCGTTTGTACGAAACGAACACTATATCACGACTGATTCGTGAATATGGTGTCGGTTACAACTTAAACAAGTTTAACTAGTTTAATTAAGTCAATATATACTCGGTGCGGGTGTATATGTCCGTTACTTAACATTTTCAGAAACGGAAGTAAATAATACGGAATTGGAATAAACGAACACATAACAACGTTTTCGTACGTGCTTGTACATCAAGAACAGTTCGCGAACTTGCGTTCAATAAACAATTCATGACCATAAGTTGTCGACAATGTTCGGTGCAAGGTTTCGCAATTTCACGCGCACTAAATACATGATAACCGCATAGCAAAACGACCGATAGGTCCTAAACTTGTCACGCGATTTGGTTTCATGAGAGTGTGTAAGAACCGCGATTTGTTACGACTTGTTATGGGGAAGAAACAAACGTCTTTCTGGTTTACAAACTGATGTCAAATAAACTCGCGTCACCGACACATTATCGTAACATGTTCGATCGCCGTTTCGACACGATCCCTCACACTCGCTATACGAGCTCGCCTGTATTTGAGGGGACATCAACATACGGTATGAGTGAGCGCGCCTGCACGAAGCAGCGTGTCCGATCCCGTGGCCCGCTAGCTATATGATTGATTTCAAAGGCGCCATCTTGTCGTATCGGTCGCCATGACGACGCTCGGTTGAACGGTTGGCATACGTTAGCACGACGAGTGACGTGACGCGTACGAGCGGATACCGTCGCTAATACGTACGGGCCACCTATGTCTTTTACGTCCCACGGTGAAGGAAATATGGAAATGGTGGAAGTCATTGAACTTGTACTAAAACACCTATCGCAATTCAGTTAGCTTATTTCATCAAGTTCGTTGACGTTCTTGCACGTGGGTGTATTGCTTGTTTTCACTGACGTAAACCGATTGTGTGCACATACCCAGACTGCCTTGCGCGTCGCCATTTCATTCCTGTGCTAACTTGCCGCCCCGTGTTTACGTATTGATCAATGTCTTCGCTCACTTATCGAGAGTTCTTTCCCGCAGATGTACGTTTGCGGTGTGACCGCAAAATAGAATGCATAAAATGCGATCCGTACAATGTGCCGGCAAATGATAGCAACGTCTCAAAATGGCCGGACGTAGAGTACATAGATATAGTAAACTACCTCATATTTAGCCAGTCGGCCTACACGAAGGAACAGCTCAAGAAGTACAAGTCACTAGCGGCGTACAAGCTCTTCCAGGATGGGTGGATACGACAGATCCTCCACAAAGTGATTGCAGACCTTCATCTGTTTCGTGCAAAGATCCTATAATCATGATTGTTTATTTAACTGCGACATGTATAAATGCAGGCATGCCACAGCTACGCTCACGGGCCCTCAATGACAGGCTGTGGTGGAGCCCTGGTCTAAGCCTATTAGTTGCAGTTGTTATGTGGATCAATTACAAAAGTATAATACAAACATTAAAATATATATACGGCTTTCATTTTCAAACTGTATTGTCATCTATAAAAAAACTTGCTGTGGAATGTGGTGTATCTATAAAATTAACAACTATGGCTACTTATTTGTAACTCGCTTAACCTAGTAGTACTAAGTAGTAGTAATCAAAACTGTGTTGATGCCTTCACTCGAATCATGTTATTGTGCAGTTATAAGTATTTATAACTTAATATGCATGTTGCTTCTGGTCAATGAGAGTCAACGAACAATCTCTGAAGGCCTGGGTAATTGTGAGCAGCGATGGCACTGCAGCCAGCCCACTGCTCATGTATGACAGGCTTGAGCGAAGGATCCAGCTACATCGCAGCCGTACTCTTCGCACTGGAGCATGGTTCTCGTGTCAACAAGGAGGCTTCCGTTACGGATGTGTCAGCGTACTGACTCTTTCCGACCATAGCAAGTTCAGCACACCATTCCAGCGGATATGTGACATGGACTTTCGGTCAGCATAAAAGTACGGTGACCGCCAAGACCCCTCCTTCGTCTTCACAGCCTGCTACTGTGTCGACACCAAAGGTGACGTGCATCCGAAATCCAGACTCGTGTGCAGCCTTCTTTGATGCACTGCACAAGGCTTTGCCAAACGCTGCAGTGTTGTCATTGACATATGAGTATTGTGCAGACTTTATCACCAAGACTGTCACAGACCACCCCACTTTGCAGTTGGCCTCATGTGAGGATGTGTTGTCGTACTCTGTTGCGTTAGATGTTTCAGTCAGCCCTGAACAGGTCATGTTTGTGTTACGCCAAACACAGCAATTCACCATGAACCCATTGTGGTTCAAGATGCGAGCAGGCAAGGTGACAGCCTCCAACTTCCATGCAGCACCTAGCCTTGGACCGTTTCAAAAAACCCAACTGGTATTTCTGCTTCAAAAATTCTTTATTTTCTGACGCCCAAGCTGTAAACAGTTCAGACAGTTCAAATCAGTCTAAACCACTGCCACTTTGTTACCAAACTCATGCCTAAAACACATTGGCATAGACTTTCTTACATTTTCCCGAGAAGGCCACTGGATAAGAACATCCAGTTCGAGGTAGAAGGCATTCAGTGTACAGTGGAATACTCGCTGGGTAGCACCGACTAACACATTCAACTGGTACGCCGTATCTCGAAACAAGTAATCCAGACGCAGTTTCACTAGACACACCAAAAGTTGCTGGTATTGTGTTAGTTTCAACGAACCTGATAAATGGCCTTCAACATAATGATACACAACGTCAAGCACTGCTGGAGATGGTATGCTAGTGTAGATGGGTACTTTAGCAGGTTCAGGTTCATACCATTCCCCAGTGTACTCTTTTGAACCACTGTTTGATCCCGGCTCTAATAGTCTAGCTCTGTCGTCATTTTCAATACAAGCAATGTCATCACGTGACAAAACAGTCTGCACAACAGCGTGTTATTCGTTTGGCTCCACATTCTCTGTAACCACAGTTTGGGAAATTGGGGACCGGGATCGACTGCGAGACTGTAGGTCCAAGTCCACTGGGCAGTCATCTGTTGGTAGAGTCGCAATCGTTCCCAGTGCCGACAGTGATGACACCGCCTCTGCTACCTTCATTTTAGTGCTCACGCTGGGCCGACCTGGCATGTCGAACGCCTGTCGATACAGATGAGTTGTCGTAGCCCACGTGTAGAGTTGGTACTCATGATAGGTCTGTCTTTGCATGCAAGTATGCTTTCTTTCCCTAAATAATTTTTTGTAATAGTTTCAACTGAACTGTGGCATGTTACTACTTGTCTACAGATGCAAAGAACAATTCTGAGAAATCAACTCCAATCTATCTCAGACTAAGTTTATTTTAACTTGGTATAAACATAAACAATAATTTACAAAATGCATTCAAAGTCAATGAGAATCCCATTGTATATAAACATAATTAACATCGTGTGGAAGAATGTACAAGGTTATACCATTTTTTTACATGGGTTTATAAATATCCACGTAGCCGTAGCCAAGCGATGTAAGATAGGAGAAGTTTGGCGGCTCTAGCTGGTCGTGTCCACGTTTGGGTAAGAAAGAAAAAGATCACCTTCACGTACACTTATATATAAATGTACTACATTTTGGAAATAAACTATTTGTTGAATCCAAAACTAGCGTATTTTTACGAACCATTCACAAAATGCCTCGAACATACAAACGTTCGATCCCATTTAGCTTCTGTCAATATGATTTGTCTTCTTATTGCCGCTTTCCAAGACCGTCGTCTTACCTCACTAAGATCGCGAGTAGCTTCACCTTGACTACATACAATTTTAGGTGTCTTGTAGAACGATTAGCGCACCCGATCACGCCACAAATGAGCATCCTTGCTTTATTCCCTTTGGCTAGGGAATAAAAATGGCCGCGCATCCCATAAGTCAATGCGCGAAAACTTGTGCTGACGTCACGTAAAAACAAGCAATTAAAGTGAAAACAAACTGTTTGGGCCTATGCAAGTAACATAGTAATATGCCCTATATATAGTAACCATTTGCACTACAATCACGAATATCTTGCCATTAATTTACTAGAAAACCTGTCTAAGAACACGAAATTAAAATTGTCCTGACATCGCCATTGCCATATATAGTCTGACGTCACCAAGTCGCACTCTTACCTGTTCGCCGGTCGCTGAACTGAGACGCTAGTCTTGTTTGCGTTGTGCAGTAATCAGTATATTTCGGTGAACATTCATGATGATATTTTCTTATTTGATAATGCCACGTTCAGTGACGAAGTTCTTTTTATGTATACCGTGACATGTTTAATCCCACAGACGGTACAGCAAACAACGACGTATATAATTCGTCGTCACTTCGGCGAAATTCCTCGCCACTTAAATTTGTTTACATACGCACACTACACAGCGTGGCATTATAACAGTGTCTCCTGCATGTAAAAGTGTAAACCAACTTCTGGTTTGATGAGAATAGGAGAAACGTACACATTTACATGTATAGAAGATGGCGTAGCCCAATCTTCACCTTGACACTTCGAGCGAGGTTTGTGATTTTTGCCCGTCACAACGTGTCTACACCGAATGTAAAATCGGCGTTTATTGGTCAATCGTATGTGGTATGTCCCAATAATATATTAGCCGTCAGAAACTGTGACATCGCATCAAAATATACCATTTTGAAAATACGTTCTCAGTAAATCATTGGCATGTTATTGTTGGTTGTGGTTGCAAATGGTTAGTTTTTTAGGTGTATAAGCTCAACAAATGCCTTTTGTTTGGGTAAAATATATAACATGCGATGACGGTTTGATAAAAGAATTCGTATTTTTCTTAAAATCGTCCAAATACACCGGGTAACTAGCGAAAGGGTAAACAGGCTTGTGTTGTAGCTGCCGCATGCACAGGCGTTGTTATACGTTCTACCATTTTCGCATAATTTCTACCAAGCCCATTTTAATACAATACTTTGTACAATGATGTTTATCAAAACCAAATAATGTATTTTCACAAACGAGTTAGCCTGTCATAGTAGCGGATACCATTGGTACTAGGAAGGTTTGAATATTCAAAACATGGTGGTAAACAAAATAAGCGAAAACTTTATACTTTTTGTGGAAGGTGCCTTAAAGTGGACGAATGAAATCAGACGACCCGACTAATGCAACCATCTTATGACGCATAATATTAAACCAACAGCAGACACGACTGCTTAAGATAACACCTTTATAGGCCAGTGTATGTTAGTTGATAACAAGGCTATTGGCGATAGCCGTTATTGCCGCCGACTTTGTTGAACGGCAATCACCAATCAAACCATCCATTAAATAGTTCGCTAAACCTTATAAACATAGCGCAAAGTTATCTAGCGTCATGCGTAGGCCTAGGTCTTCTAGACAACCATGGTATCGAGGATAGAGGACTAGGTACGGAAATGTCGTGTGGATGCGGTGTGCGGCGAAACAATGAATAAAGAACCCAGTGGGAATTAATAGAAGTAGTTCCGGTTTCAGTACATAGGAACATAGGAACCAGTTTCAGTACATAGGAACATAGGAACCAGTTTCAGTACATAAGAACATAGAAACCAGTTTCAGTACATAGGAACATAGGAACCAGTATCAGTACACAGGAACATAGGAACCAGTTTCAGTACATAGGAACATAGGAACCACTTTCAGTACACAGGAACATAGGAACCAGTTTCAGTACACAGGAACATAGGAACCAGTTTCAGTACATAGGAACATAGGAACCAGTTTCAGTACATAGGAACACAGGAACCAGTTTCAGTACATAGGAACCAGTTTCAGTACGTAGGAAAATAGGAACCAGTTTTAGTACGTAGGAATATAGGAATCAGTTTCAGTACATAGGAACATAGGAACCAGTTTCAGTACATAAAAACATAGGAACCAGTTTCAGTACCCAGGATCATAGGAACCAGTTTCTGTACACATGAACATAGGGACCAGTTTCAGTACATAGGAACACAGGAACCAGTTTCACTATATAGGAACATAGGAACCAGTTTCAGTACACAGGAACATAGGAACCAGTTACAGTACATAGGAACATAGGAACCAGTTTCAGAACACAGGAACATAGAAAACAGTTTCAGTACATAGGAACATAGGAACCAGTATCAGTACACAGGAACATAGGAACCAGTTTCAGTACATAGGAACATAGGAACCAGTTACAGTACATAGGAACATAGGAACCACTTTCAGTACACAGGAACATAGGAACCAGTTTCAGTACATAGGAACATAGGAACCAGTTTCAGTACATAGGAACACAGGAACCAGTTTCAGTACATAGGAACATAGGAACCAGTTTCAGTGCGTAGGAAAATAGGAACCAGTTTCAGTACGTAGGAATATAGGAATCAGTTTCAGTACATAGGAACATAGGAACCAGTTTCAGTACATAGGAACATAGGAACCAGTTTCAGTACACAGGAACATAGAAACCAATTTCAGTGCATAGGAACATAGGAACCAGTTTCAGTACACAGGAACATAGGAACCAGTTTCAGTACATAGGAACATAGGAACCAGTTTCAGTACATAGGAACATAGGAACCACTTTCAGTACACAGGAACATAGGAACCACTTTCAGTACACAGGAACATAGGAACCAGTTTCAGTACATAGGAACATAGGAACCAGTTTCAGTACATAGGAACACAGGAACCAGTTTCAGTACATAGGAACATAGGAACCAGTTTCAGTACGTAGGAAAATAGGAACCAGTTTCAGTACGTAGGAATATAGGAATCAGTTTCAGTACATAGGAACATAGGAACCAGTTTCAGTACATAAAAACATAGGAACCAGTTTCAGTACCCAGGATCATAGAAACCAGTTTCTGTACACATGAACATAGGGACCAGTTTCAGTACATAGGAACACAGGAACCAGTTTCACTATATAGGAACATAGGAACCAGTTTCAGTACACAGGAACACAGGAACCAGTTACAGTACATAGGAACATAGGAACCAGTTTCAGAACACAGGAACATAGAAACCAGTTTCAGTACATAGGAACATAGGAACCAGTATCAGTACACAGGAACATAGGAACCAGTTTCAGTACATAGGAACATAGGAACCAGTTACAGTACATAGGAACATAGGAACCACTTTCAGTACACAGGAACATAGGAACCACTTTCAGTACATAGGAACATAGGAACCAGTTTCAGTACATAGGAACACAGGAACCAGTTTCAGTACATAGGAACATAGGAACCAGTTTCAGTGCGTAGGAAAATAGGAACCAGTTTCAGTACGTAGGAATATAGGAATCAGTTTCAGTACATAGGAACATAGGAACCAGTTTCAGTACATAGGAACATAGGAACCAGTTTCAGTACACAGGAACATAGAAACCAATTTCAGTACATAGGAACATAGGAACCAGTTTCAGTACACAGGAACATAGGAACCAGTTTCAGTACATAGGAACATAGGAACCAGTTTCAGTACATAGGAACACAGGAACCAGTTTCAGTACATAGGAACATAGGAACCAGTTTCAGTACGTAGGAAAATAGGAACCAGTTTCAGTACGTAGGAATATAGGAATCAGTTTCAGTACATAGGAACATAGGAACCAGTTTCAGTACATAAAAACATAGGAACCAGTTTCAGTACCCAGGATCATAGGAACCAGTTTCTGTACACATGAACATAGGGACCAGTTTCAGTACATAGGAATACAGGAACCAGTTTCACTATATAGGAACATAGGAACCAGTTTCAGTACACAGGAACATAGGAACCAGTTTCAGTACACAGGAACATAGGAACCAGTTACAGTACATAGGAACATAGGAACCAGTTTCAGTACACAGGAACATAGGTACCAGTTTCAGTACATAAGAACATAGGTGAATACGTCTTTTTTCACGCGGACGCGGAAAATTGGATCGTATCCGCTCAAGAATCGGATAATTAATTCCCAGAAGTGATATCATTACAGAGGTATTTCCATTTCTTTCTGTAAGTGTGGAATCCTAGCTTAAGGGGGGAATTTGCGTACATGACATAAGCTAGGATTCCATATATTCGACAACGGCGTTCGGAGTGGGATATACCTCTGTAGTGACGTTACATCTAGGAATGTCCTATTCGATGCGGATACGAATTGAACCGCAACATGGAGCGATTCGATTTGCCTCATCAAATTGCAGGTAATATTGCAGAATAGGGTACCGTCAACATTTTTTTAAATTGGTTTTACTTTGGCAATTTTGAGTTTATCGGGAAAGATGCCCGTAATTAATATTTGTTTTGTGATTAAAGTTTAAGATTTGATTAAAATAGGTTTAAGTGACTTTAATAGCAGTGAAAAAATACCATCAAAGCCGGAACTTGTCTTTGGATGCATATCATCTATAGTTGTGTATATTGTTTCTTCATTAATAAGATGAAAATTAAATGTGTTGTTATGTTGTCCAATGAGATAATGTCTGAAGGTTTTATCTGTGGGGTGTTGTATTTGGTTGGCTAACTTTGGGCCGATACTGGTAAAATACGAGTTAAATGTGTTTGCTATTTCTGTTTTATCTGCTATGGTATTTTCATTAAAACTAAGGAATCAGGGAAGGTTTTCTTCCTGTGTGCTCTAGAAAGAATGCCATTGATTGTTTTCCACGTTTTTTAATATTATATTTGATTTTCTTAAAACAAGAATCGTAATGCATGTGTTTATCTGTACGTATACGTTTTAAAGAATGGTATAGATAGTCAGGTTGGTCCGAATTGCAGTCTTCTGGTGATTCGGGTTGAGTCATTTTGAATATCTTATATAGTTTACCTCTGTATCGAATTGTGGATTTATTGTGTATGTGGTTTTTTTATTTAACTGTTTAGTATACTTAATTTTGAACGTTTGATTACGTCATGTAGTATATCATAGATTATGTCAGGGTTTGCACCGGGAGATCGGTCTAGGCTGCTGTAAATATTTATTGGGGATACCTCCTGTACAAAATTGATATTGCATTAAAGTTTTGAACGCAAATTGTTATATGTCTTGACAAAGGTTATGTGTGGGAACATGTATTTAAAAAGGTGAAGTACGGTTGGTGGTCTGATAATTATTTAGCTAAAATGCCTGATTTAGGCTTCATTGTGGATTTGGTTAGTTTACAAAAAGAAGTTATCAATTAATGTTCCATTATTTGTTGACAGCCTGGTCGGGAAGTGTAATGTGAGGGTAAAAGCTACATAAAATTAAGGTGTCAACAAATTCCCCAAATACTCTTTTTCGTTTATTTTCTAAAGGTTTATACTTAAACCCCCTGCAATAATAACATTTGAGTTTGTTCTGCCAAATGGCGAGACGATGGGTATGAATTCGGCAAGGAACTGTTTGTAATTTTCGTTAAGGTCTCTTTGTGGCGTGTAAATGTTGCCAATTATTATATCTTTTGAGAGCCCACCACCAGTTGCTTTAATCAATTGGCCTTCCCAATTGTCATAGTGATTTAGAGATAAGATTACTTTGTAATTTTTTTTTTTAATGCATGACCAGCCCACTTTTACTGCTACAAGTGTTGTCTTGCGTAATGCAATGATATCGCTCAAGTAGTAAATGATATATAAAATCATTCTCGGAAAGCCAGCATTCCTGAAAACATCTTAAGCTAAATTTAAAACTTATCAGATTAAGTTCTTCCAGAAATGCTTCTATTTCACAGTATTTAGCATTGATCGATTCTATGTTTGTGCTTAGAATGCTAAAACGTTCTTTGTTTTTTTCTGCCAGAAACATTAAATTATCAAGATCATAATAAGGGGAATGACGCATTAGTTGGATATCCTCATCATATGTTTCATTTAACTGTAATATATTAAATAAAGAATTACGGTTAGAACCTCCTTGAAAATGAATAAATGATTCATCATCCATCATTCGGTTTCATACTTTTGGTTACGAAATATGCAGTTATAACCGATTGTCTGCTATATATGAAACATTATAGTATTTAAGATCCAATATAGAGTCAGCGTGTACTTCATGCTGAGAGTTACAATGACTGCCTGTGTAGTAGTATACAAAAAGTTCACATGAGTGTAGGTACAAACATGAATAGTTGGGATTAGCAAAAACAAAACAAAACCAATAAAAAGAACTATGCGTACAACAGAGGTAATCTGAATACGAAGAGAAATGGTGACAAAACAAGTCACAATACTATAGTGAGATATGTCAGCCTATCATATTAACAAACGTGTGTGCCCATTAAATTACATGTATACATATATGTCGGGTATGATCATTGAAATATGTTGCCCGAATAAACAAAACAATTAACATGATATACCATTTCATGATACCATAACAGTAAAAGAAATAACACCCATAAGGTATTCAATATGTCTAACCAAAAGTAATGTGTTTTCCCAAAATGGCAGACGGGAAGGGATTCATCTTTCAATATACGTTCAAATCCTGTTTGGATTTGATCTCAGCAACCAATCTTCTTTCCTTTCTTCAATGTTCGGGTTTCGTATGACAGCGTTGCTCTCCTAGCAGTCAAATCTTCAATGACGTAGATGCGGTCCGATTGATGCTTCTACGGGAGTTTTCTTTGTTGGAACACCTGGTCTCTCGCCTGTTCTTGCTCAAAGTGAACAATTGGAACGCGAGGACGAATGACCCCTTTGCGCACAGGGCCAACCCTGTGGCTGCGTGCGATGTCTCGCACTTCTAGCGGGGGTGTCACTTCCATTACACTCTTGATAATGGAGATTACTTTTTTCTGTAGAGTTCTCGCCTGGGGTCTCAGGGATCCTCTGGAAGCGTAGATTCGGCCGCCTCGTGTATTGGCCATGGCGGTCGACTTCCTTCTCCAGGGAGATCACCCGAGCCTCGAACTCGCCGATGCGTGGGTCTTTTCTTTTAATGTCTCCTGGACTGACGTCAATGCCGTTTGCAATTCTTTAACCTCTTCCGCTAACTCAGTTGAGAATAGTGCAGTAGCTTAATTTTCCCCATGATTTCCGGATCTTGGAGCACACAGTCGTAGGTTGAAGGCCAGCTGATCTTCTTCATCAGTTGTCCCCCGGGTTCTGCTGCTGCTGCTCTTGTGCATTTCCTTACACATGATAGACAGTAACAAAGCGACACAAAGCGGCGCCAGATTACAACAGTCGGTGGACGTACCAGTGCCACGCTCGCTTTGATTACGCAATTGTTGACAAGCTCACTGAAGCGTTAACAGCAGGCGGGGGGAACCCGGAGAGCGGGGGGACTGTGGGGTCTAATTCAGCAAACGTGCTGCTGTTCACTGTATCATCGCTCACAGCAAGATAATTTCATGCAGTTCTACTTCGCAACCCTGAGATCACCGGAAACAAAGCACTTCACAACAAGGCATGCATCCCGCTATGCAGGAAGCATCAGAATGGGCAGCCTTGTTCTCATACAAACATGTGCTGCTCCCCCCAAGTTCATTATTTGCACCTGTGCACCCCCTGTCGGTATCCGCATGTCGTTTCCGTACATGACATGTAATGCTAGCTTTACGATATTGTCTGCATACCTTCTACACTGCCAAAATAAGAGAAATAGAATTGTCTCAAAATGCGTTTCTTGCTTGCTTGCTTATTCGTCATCCGAACTGAATACACCGAGCAACGAAGCAGTCTGCGTACAAGAGAAAAAGGTGTCCCCTAACGACATAAACAGCATCAATACACATCGTGACATTCCTGCAGAGTGTGTCGCTCCTTTCGCATCCGACTCGATATCGCAAGAATGGATGGTGACTATCGCCAAACTGAATGTTGTCAATGAACCATCTGTCGTTCAATAAATGGATTACAGAAACAAGACAGTAATCGTTGTTGCTGAAGCTGTCCTTGAACGGTCGGCCCGCATGTCGCGTATAACTGCCAAACTCATTTAGTAGTGTTCGCTTGGTGTGTCACGTCACATGCATAAGCATTTACAGTCTGCATCAGCGGACAACCGAGATTGTTGTTCCCGTCAGAAGTGTCGAGTCTCCGCTCAACACTACACGTGATCAACGCAGTGCAGTTCATGTCAGCAGTGAAATGCAGATCGCAACTGTAATATTTTATATTCATCTCATCTTATTTACTTTACCAAATTTGAAGTTGTTGCCTATTTGTGTATCGCTGCAATAGACTACCACACACACACACACACACACACACACACACACACACACACACACACACACACACACACACACACACACACACACACACACACACACACACACACACACACATATATATATATATATATATATAGTACGGCGAGGTCATCGCGTGCAAATGAACTTTCGAGAAAGTAGTCGTCGACAATATCCCTCAAGAAAGCTGGTTTGCGGTACAGCAATAACATTCTACATTGCATATATATATATATATATATATATATATATATATATATATATATATATATGCAATGTAGAATGTTATTTATATGTTATATATATATATATATATATATATATATATATATATATATATATGCAATGTAGAATGTTATTGCATATGACCTCGCCGTACTCCCAGTAAAATTAGTTCCACCGCACACACATCGTCATTATGCGAAGTCAGATACTCCATCCAGGTACGCATAGAGTATATTGCGTGCGTGTGCATCAACGTGGGGGAATACCAACGAGATCATAGCAGATCACTCAACTACCGAAGTTACGGAGTTGAAAGCATATTCATTGACATTCTTGTTGTCAATTGTTCACCACGTAGCCGTGTAGAAAGGATAATGTCTCTTTTCCATGACAGACAATCCTTTAATTGTTTGTGGTTTTACGCGTGTTGCAGGTGTTAGGTGATATGTCGCTTAACCGATCTTCAGCATTAGCGTACCGCTGTGTAATATAGTGCGAGATGTCACCGCAAGAATAAACACACCAAAGGTCAGAAACGTGAGATGTGCGCAACACGCTTACGCTCGCGGAGTTAATGGAGGGGGCCACCTTTAACATAATGATTTCTCTGTCATCTTATATTTGGCATATAAGCAGATAAAACAAGAGTGATGATTTTTGTCATTCTCACTGCGTTCACAGCAGAGAGCAGAACGATTGTACCTGAGAGTCATTTTGTTTACCATTTATTTATCTAGAGAACGATATAACTGTGTACTAAATATAGTATTCTGGTCGCCAATAAGTTATCAAGATTATAAAACAGTTCGTTCTCTGTTTGCTTGTGCCCCCCCCCCCCCCCCCCCCCCCCCCCCATCTCCGTCAGTGTTGTCATTTAGCGTCGAAATTATCGCCCGTAAAGTTAGTGTATTATAAAAAGAGAGTGTCAAAAGTTATATTGGACAACTAGGAATATGACTTATCTGTATTATAAAACAGCTCGTTCTCTGTTTGTTTGTGCACCCACATCTCCATTAGTTTTGCATGTATCGGAATGAAATTTCAACCCAGCATCCGCTGTTGCAGATTACGTCAGTTTCTGAGTTAGACGGGTGGGCGATTGAGATTAAGATTTATTTATGCGGGTAGGCTGGAAATATTCGGGATGGGTTTGGGGTGTCTGGTACATAACTGCTTTTTTCCACGGACAGCGCCGGGTAACACATCTAGTTTTTGATAAGTATATGTTTTTCGCAATGAAACCTAAATGATGTTACCTAAACATGTCGGTTTATTTTCCCCAGTCTAACAGGAACAGGGTGGAACTGAAGACATCAGGATGTCTTAAAAACGAATCCTCAGGAAACATCAACTAGGAAGAACCTGTTGCATGCTATAAATACCAACTTACGCCGGAAGAAAAAGTTAAACCTACGCTATCTTAGGGTGTCAAGTACAGTATGCCCTAACATGCGGAAGACTTCTCTTTTCAGTTGTCTGCTAAACAACACTGTTATATCTTTACGTAAACAGAAAATGGGAAATTCTCCAAGTAATTCCCGACTGGATGACTTATTGTCAATGGCCCGTACGTTAAACGGAATAAAAACACGTATTGCCTGAATTCATATTATATTACATCCTGCTATATATTTTCATGTCCACCCCGACAAAAAAATCAAAAAATTCAATGAATTAGAAATTCCACATTTTATGTTGTGCATCCGGACTTTTTTGAATATGCATATTTTTGGCGCGCTTTTCGGGTTGCCGAGATGTGACGTCGCAGACGACATGTACTCACATCAGGCCGACCCCATGCATGCATTCAGAGCATGTTTACAAGGATAGCTTTTGGGTCGAAACGAAGGTCAAAATGAGTTATTATGCGATATTCCGATGTAATAAAAACACTAGTCATCATAGAGGAACAAGCAGTTATCTTACGGTTCCACATGAATCCAATTTTAGTCAAAACAGTGAGTACAAATGGGCCTACAAGCCGGCGAGTTTTCGCGGAGCTTCGGCTCGTTTACAGAATAATGATATCGATTGCAACCCACTGGAGATAATCTACACCAATAAACATACATACAAACATATATTGTATCCAGCTACAGAAAGTAACGTTGTGTAATCTCATAATATCACTAGAATATCGATATATGAAGGAGGGGTTGTACAACTTATCATAACGGACGTCGGAACTATGGAACACGTGGAGAAAGTTGAGAAGTCTTCAGCTGAAAGTAGTAACTGAGCAGGTTCCAAACAATTTTAACAAATGAGACAAAGTAACTATGTATAAGTGCGAGATGTCGTTTGCATATCGACGACGTCGTCCGCTTTCTAGGAGAATAAAGATGACCGTTATGTCGGTGATGAAGTGTTTGCCTTATCAACGAATTGTGAACTATCTACCTTACCTAAACACATCCACGCTCATGTTTGTGGTATTGTTGAACCAGCAGTCTTCGCTTAGTCAACGAAGCTGCATATGAATTCACAGTTTATATGGACTTTATACAACGTTTTATTAATGCTATCTTAAAATGATCTCACATTATATCAACTATACCAATTCTAATATCGTGACTACCCGAATGTGTTTTCTCATAATAATGTCAATGCTACTGCTCAGCATTAATTAAATCATGATATTCAAGTTGAAATATTGAAAGTAAAGGTCAACGTATTTTAAAATATTTTGGTTCACTAAACACAAGTAGACGTTAGATTAAATAGAGTTTATACTATATAACATTATGTAAGATAACTATTGCCGGAATGTGTACTTTTAATGAATAACAAAATGAATGCTTCTTTCACCGAATGTGTATGTGAAGGTGCTGTGTAAACCGCTGCTTAACAAATATGTTATGTTTTTTGAAAGATATTACTAAGTGGGTAGACGAGAGATCGTCTACTTAGAATTTCAGAAAGCTTTTGACAAAGTGCCACATGTAAGACTACTGCTTAAACTAAAGGCCCGTGGCATAGGAAATGGTTTAATTAACTGGATAGAAAATAGCTAATTGACAGAAGACAACGGGTAGTAGTTGGTGGGGAGGCTTCAAACTGGAAATCAGTTTTGAGTGGGGTACCACAGGGATCAGTACTGGGACCTATATTATTCTTAATATATATCAACCATTTAGATGACGATATAACAAGCAAGGTGTTGAAATTTGCGGATGATACAAAATTGTTTAGAAGGATTAAATGTGATGAAGATAGACAGCATTTACAAGATGATCTTGACAGGTTGATAAAATGGTCTGAAAAATGACCCACGTAAACTCACTCACTCACTCACTCACTCACTCACTCACTCACTCACTCACTCACTCACTCACTCACTCACTCACTCACTCACTCACTCACTCACTCACTCACTCACTCACTCACTCACTCACTCACTCACTCACTCACTCACTCACTCACTCACTCACTCACTCACTCACTCACTCACTCACTCACTCACTCACTCACTCACTCACTCACTCACTCACTCACTCACTCACTCACTCACTCACTCACTCACTCACTCACTCACTCACTCACTCACTCACTCACTCACTCACTCACTCACTCACTCACTCACTCACTCACTCACTCACGGGTAATGATAATGTGAGTGAGTGTGTTTACGTGGGTCGATCCACGACCGTCATTATAATACATGTTTCAGTTGGCTTGGAACATCGCAAATGTTTGAATTATCTAACGATTGCCAGTTATACTGTCGAAGGAATCTATGTAGAATATCAAGAGCGGGCATGACATACAAGCCTTGGTTGCATTTATGGAAGCTCTTTATTGTAAATGTCATCGCATGGGGGTAGGGGTACACCATTCACAGTTTCCCTGCCCCAGAACGGTTTAAAATTATCAATGTTGGCCACGACCGTTGCTAATGCCACGGTTATTGATACAAAAATACGGGATTTATTCGTTTGTTTGTTTTTTACAAAAAAAGAGAATATTATTCGATACCCAGAGAGTGGGCGGCCCCATCAGACTCCACATCGAAAAAAAAATTCATTATATTAATTAATTTTCTATTCAAGTTTGTTTTGGGATGGGGGCAGATGATTAGGATTTTTATGTTACACATATGTTGTAAAGAGAATGAGCTGTTACAACTAAAAGACGTATGGAGGGTCAAGGTTTGAAGAAGGTAACGTTGTCGGCCATCTGCTATCTAAGATGCTGCTAACAACCACCATGTGCATCAGTGTTAGTGGCAATTAAAATGAAATGGAGCGCTCACAAAGGAACCGTGAACATCTGCTTAGAATTCAGGGCCAGTATTTTCAAGAAAAAAACTGAATTAATCCTGGTCTGTTTAGTAGTTGAGTTTGAAAATCACAAAATTCGATCTTACGAAGGCATACGTCAGAACCTTAGCATTTCAATGTGCAGCTACAAACAAAATCAAGAACCAGTTGTGTGTTCTGTGTAAGAGAATATACAGACGTGTACTTATGATGATATTGCAGATGATAAAGATAAATTAATCGAAAGATAAACGACTCTTGGTGACCGGCCCAATGCACGGGGTCAGATGAGCCATCGATACCCACTTGTGTTTTTGCGCTGTTCTTCATAACCATGTGTCTAAAAATAATTCCTGTCACAATATTTTGGAACAGACCCATCCGCACACACATCGTTAAAAACTATGCAGGTTAGGACTAAACGAATAAACGCGTAATTTATTCTACTGTACGCATTAGTAATTTGTTCTGTTTCGTTAAATACACATGGTTTGACACGGAACGTCGGATTCTCGTATTTATATCTGTGTTGCACATTTCGTAAATACCAACGAGCTGCTGATGTCGTGATATATTCTGTTGTTTACTTAAAGCGACCCTGCATATTCTGCTAACCAAATCATCATACCAAACCTAATAGAATTAGTATGACGTTCGTTGAATTAGTGGACTTGGTTGTTGGAACCAGGCGACATCAAAGAGGAATTTCAGGAACTTGCGGTTAGCCCCGCCAACATCCGCTTTAGCTGGTGTAAACAGTGCTTATTATTTAAATGCTTTATTAAACACTTGAACGTTTCGTGGGGCAACAATCACATTGCGAACAACGCTTCTGGCTTAATAGACAAAACTCATTTCGACGTCACTATACCATCAACATATATATTATTGAATTAAAAATAAAATATTACAATACATATATATATATTTATTTAAAAAGAGGAACAGCAAGAGCTTCTTAATATTGTGTAATTAATACCAATTAAAAAAACGGGAATTCTTAGTTTTTGTTATTGTAGATATCATAACTGTACGATATGATGCCTCAGGGGAACAGACATGTCAGCAAATGTAATCAACCCTTTTATTTACAACTAGTTGCATACATACAAACACCCACGATCATGATAATACTTGTGGAACCATCAGTTCAAATAACACGGTCCACTGCTGCTAAGAACACAAATAAAGACAAGAGTCTGTGTTAGTCTACGGTCGTCGCATTTATAGCAAGCACTTGGCCTCGTTCAAACCAGCAGATCCGGCGTTTCGTTTCAAACAGATACGCGACTGTCTTCGTGCAGCGATCGACGCGCCTCCTGTTGACCCGAGTCACCTGCGCGCGCCGTGATTGGTTGCCGGTGACGTCATTAGTATTTTCTCCACAGCCGTCCGGACTGCGCGGGCCGCGTGCTCTCCGATCCGCAGAATCCGCATCATCTGGATCGCCGTGAGGTTCTGAAGAACGCGTCCGGTGATGCGAAGTTCCAGGAATTCCTAGAAAGAAACGAAATTAATGTACTGAATATAGTTCTAAGAGACACAGCGCTGAGAGTAGATCAAAATCTCGCCAAAAACAAACCAGCGTTGAAAACATATCGTATGTATATCCACCGAACGTCCACAGTGCGTCTAATATAATCCGGATATTAATGCTCAAGCTACCCGTCAGCCCATGGATCCGACATTAAGAACATAATTTAGACAGTTGACATATCTATCACGTGACCAAGGTCCGTCAAGCAATCATAAATGGATGGCGAACACTTGGAGCGATCCGACATTCCGTCGTATATTTCTTTGCAATTCTGGTCCCAATTGTTTTTTCTTTATTACGAAAACGTACGTCAAAGTTGTTGAAGCGACACGCAGCTGTTGAAGCGTCACGCAGCACTAATATTGTTATATTACTTATGTAAACATTGTTGACAAGGCAATGCTTGACGGAGATCGCGCATAATTTTGTTTATGACGTAAGCAAACCACGACGTACTGGATCGATCAATATGTCCAGCGCTATCAAATGTGTGATGGCCTTCCCCGTACGTGTCAACTTAGTCAATACTCCTACAGGAAACATAACTGTCGGGTGACACACACGGGTAAGAGAAGCGCGCGGTTCTTGCGTAGGAAAGTGAATTGGACTCGATCGCTACGGAATAACAATTTACGAACGAGAGCTAAAATTCAGTAATACGCTTTTACCAGGTGCGTGTGTAACTTGCGCTACAGGTCAGTAAATGCCCCACACACACATATGGCAAATATCGGACATTGCTAATATGACTGACTCACTAAAGTGATCCACAACAGAATTGTTGTCCTGGTTGGGGCCATGACATCTACATTAGACTCCAAGGACAAGGACGGCTTAAATAAATAATCGGACTCTTTAAATTGGCTTATCTGTCTATACGAAACGTTTTTCTGGATGTAATTCAGATACGGCATCATATACCGCGACAGCACAACACACCTTGGCGTAGATTGCGGCGTGCGGGGATGACAGAACGAAGGAATACACGTCGTCGGCAGTCCACGAACTGATGTGAGATCGACGGACTGGTCGCGTCATGGCCGCGGCTTGCACCTCGCTTAGTGTTTTCTCCGTCTGGTGGGCGCCACTTTGCGGATGGGCGCCACCGTACGACACGCCACACGTGACACTTTTCGCTGCAGCATCACCAGTGATACACTTGGTAAGATCGAGTAGACATGCGGCTGAATCAGGTTTGTTCATTGGCCAGCTGCACCTCTGTCTCTTCGCCGCAGAGTTTGTCCTCGGCGTAGCCATCTTGCGCTTGCGCGCAGACATTTCTGGGATTGCCGGCGCTGCTCTTCCGTTCTGCACCGGAAACGACGCGTTAGCACTGTATCTCTTTGGTATTTTAAGCAGACATTTGTCGCTATTGTCGACGTTGTTGTTAGTAAACCTTCTGTTGTCGGAATGTACGATCTGGTTCGTGGCGTCTACACGGGGTTCGGGCCTGTACGTGCTGAACGGAAGCGAGCCGACGCCGTTGGGTTGGGCTGTGTAGTAGACGGTCGCTCCGTTCTCGTTGACCCACGCCTGTGTCCTCGCCTGCCCCACCGTCGGCCCCGTTAGCTGCCGGATGATAGCACTCTCCTTCCGTCGTGACTTCTGTCGTCGAGGCGCCGCATTCATGAGATCCCCGGCGGACGAGACTAGGGCCGGGTGCAGGACGGAGGAGGCCTGTTGAAGACCACTCGACGGCGGCTCGGAGTTCGTGTCTCTTGCACTCGGGGACAGTCTCTCAGGGTTCAAGCCTCCTGGGTGAAGAAGTCTGGAAATTTTGTCTGCAAACAAGACGTTTGTTCTGGTGACGACAATGAACATTTATATACAACTTTAAGTTAATGCTCCAAATGCATGTAAGGATGCGGCTTGGAGATGCGATATGCAGAATACGTTCTGTACGATTCCGTAATACGGAATGCAATGCGATTTTTCTTGCTACACCTTTGCAGACAAGAGTAGGAGATGATAACAACTATTGCCCCAGCAAACAAAACCTTACAACTGTAAAAGCGCACCGTTGGTGTTTATGTACAAAACTCCAGAAAACAGGCCATGATGCGGCATATAATCATGCACCTGGTCAACGAGATATCATTTAAAATTAAAGAAGTTCCAACAGGACTTCAGGCTGACCGAAGAAATACCCAAAGGTGACGTCCCTGCATTTGGAATTCTAACTATATACATTCGATGTTGTAAGCGGAACGTATGACAACCGTTTTTATTTGCGCCAGCGAGTTCAGGCAACACGACAGTGTCTTTCTAAACAGCACGTACCCGTTTGTGACTGTTAACGTTTATATAATTCTAGTTATGTTATACTTAGTTGTGCTTCAAACCACCATTTGATTTCATCGTTTCTACAGACAATAAAAAAACTAAAACCAAGACAAATTAGAGGATCGAACCAGTACCTGGCGGTGAAAGAATGTGGTCCGCGTGCCGTTTCTTTTCGTCGATTTTCGCCGACAACTGTTTCTTGTATGTCTTCAGCTCCTGGATAATGTTCAGCAGTCTTGCTTCACGTTTTGGACTGAAAATGATTCGTAAAATATAAATCGTGCTTCGCACATGTTTTTAAGTCTGTTTGAAAGTTTGAAAGAAAATAAACAAGTATGGCTTTGAAGAAGTTATACGATTGCATGTCCTCTTTTCACAAATGTTAACATCCAAACACAAACCATTGTACTTCTGACACATTACGCACGTAGAAGACAACAGGTTGAAAAGGCACTTATGATTGGAATGAGTGAAGGCAAGCGGAAGAGAGGAGGACTACACTTGAGATGGATGAGATCAGGGATACAACAAAGAGAGGAAGACCGCGCATGAGATGGATGAAGTAAGGGACCCAACAAAACTTACAATGGAGGAGTTGAGAGAAGCAACAAGAGACAGGATTGTTTGGAGACAGCTTGTCGTGGACGTCATATCCTCGACAGTGTTAAGGACAGTTAAGTGCACGCGTCTCCGCTACCGATCACTTTCTGTGATAGTTTATCCGAAGGCCTTTGAATTCATTGTATCTGTCGCATGCGCGGTGTCAAGTGACAGTCGGGCGTTGATTTTTAATACCTACATGTGTTTGTCTTCCTGAGTGCGGATGAACAAAACACGCAGATAAAATGCATTGCATGTTGACAGATGTAACCCATGTCAATGACAACATTCACTACGAACAATACGTCTAACAAGCATGTCATTTATGCATTCAATGTTGAAAGGAATGTTTGAAACTGGTACAAAAAAATAGTGAAAGAACCTCATCTATCTGTATTTTAAAATGTATCTTTACAAACGATGTTGCAAACATAACTCTTTATTTATAAAGTAGTTTTGGGCCATGATGCATCGGAAGAAGTGATCAGATTGGGAGACGAATCAGTGAATCTAATACTGCATTCCGGGATATGTATTACGTACGGACAAACATTGCTTTACATTAATAAGAAAAGAAATTAAACCGGAGCAGTTACTGTGTTGTGTTAACGAAGTCCACGGATATGTTCGTTCAATATCCACAGCAAAGTTTGCTGTTTCTTGACGAGTGTTGTTTTAATATAATGTAGCCTATGTCAGTGCATGCAGAATGGCCAGGAAGGAACAAAGAACGGTTTCTTAGAAGAACAATATATACACTTATTAACACTAATACAAAATTCAGGACCAATGTCACCCGAACTACGGAGACAAAGGCGATAGTAACAACTGATAACAACGAGGTGTGACAAGATTAAAGAAGTTCGAAAAACAATAACACAAATTTACAATTTGTCTTGAATGTAATGACAAACAATCTAAAAGAATACCGGAATGACATATAACTGCAAGGACAGAGGAATTTGGTCAGTTTGCGCAAATGCACGAGAACACACACAACACTGATTGTACGACCAAGCGAGCTGATATTTGCTTATATAATCATACGAAGCAAACGTAGATAAACCCACCTGATTACTTCGCCGCGCGCTGCCGGTGACGTCAAATTGTCGATGTGTTCCTTTGTGACGTCATCCGCTGGACCAACGTTCTCGGCAGACGAATTCTTTTCCGTATTGATTTCGGGATTTTCACTTTTAGGTGTAGCGAATTGATCGTTTTCCGCACCAGACAACGCGTCGCTGCTGGAGCCGTTGCTATGATTCCCGACTGTCGGAGTAGGTACAACCGTATTGATGGCTTTCTGCGAAGTGCCATCATCAGCAGAGACGCTATTGGCGCATATGTCGGCCTTGTCTATTGTTGCGGCATCGTCTGTCGGCTCGTGTTCTTCGTCGTGCTTTGGTTCTGCTATAATAAGTTCGCCCGACCCAATCGTTTCACAATCTGAAACTACTTCGTCGACCGCAGAACATTCAGTTTTAGAATCTGTCGCCACTTTGTTGTCAATAGGACCACCCACTTTAAAATCTGTCACCACGTCTGTGTCCATGGGACCACTCGTTTTGGAATATGTCACCACACTGTCGACTGTATAACGTTCAGCTTTACAATCTAACACAACATCGGTGTTCGGAGTACCATCCGTTTTAGAATCAGACACAGCGTCGTCGTTGTTCGTATGTCCTTCAGTTTTATAATCCGTCCCAAAATTGGTATCCATAAGTCCATCCTTTTTGGAATCTGACACAACACCATCGGTGTCCGTAGAACCGTCATTTTTACATTCTGAGACAACATCTTCAACAGCAGGACCATCAGTTGTACAATCAGACACAACATCGTCGTCAGCGGGACCAGCAGATTTAGAATCTGATACAACATCGTCGTCGACCGTAGCGCTGTCAGGCTTACAATCTGGTTCGTTCGAGGTATCTGTCACTGCCGTCGACGCTGATGTATCGCATTTTCCCGGTTTCGCTTTATTGCAATCTTCGACAGCATGCTTCTGCTTACACGAAACTGTGTCGTCATCCACTGTTTTCCCGTTCGACATCTTCTGCCGGCAGACTTTGCGCCGTTTTTTCGAAGCTTTCTCCAAACTTTGTTGTGTAGAACTTCCTTCGTTTTCTGCACCGTTCTTATTAACCGAGTCCTTGTTTTCCTCCGTTTCGCCGTTTAGCTCATCTGGTCCCTCGTCTTTGTGTTTGACTGCGTGCGTCGCAGCTGATTCTTCATCATCCTGCATATCCGTATCGCTATTTGACGAGGCATCTTTCTTGTGCGACAATTTGCCCGACGTGGCACTGTCGCTCTTAATGGACGAATTCGCGTCAGAGTCGGTTTCATCGCCACTGGCACCATTCTGTTTCGGACTTGAGGTATTCGCTTCTGTTTCAGATGCTACGTCTTCTGGTTCGTCCTGGCTGACGTCAGTGTTGTCATCGCCGTTTTCGTCCTGGTCGGCGTTGGCAGTTTCTGATGCTGCAGGCGTCTTCCGTTTGGCTCCCTTCTTTGCTCCCCGCAGCCGAGCTCCGCGTTTGGGCTTTGCCGTCGTCGTAGCTTTCTTGACGTTTTTCCTCGCCGAGAGACGTTTTTCTCTGCGTCCCACCGGGAGCTTCCGCTTCCGTAGCTGTCGCACCGGGGAAGTCGGTCTCTTGCCGCCATGTTTGGGCTTGCTCACTTTCGCCGACTTCTTGGCGATGACATTATTCAACTTTTGTTTCTTTGCTAGTTTTGCAAGTACCTTCTTTGACGGCTTCTTCTGCGTTTCCTGCAATTGAAACAAATGCTGCATTTAAAATACGACGATATTGCATTTAGGAAAACTGAAAAATTGCTGCAAACGTCACCTAAAGTTAGCTAAATAAGAAGTATTCAAATAGAAAGTTGCAACGGAGGCAACCATTTCAGACACGCGGTAAGTATGGTACTTCAAATGTGTCACTGCAGTTTAGTAGTAGAAGCCAACAGAGGTGGGATATGTAATGATAAATGTTTCTGGACTTTGATTGGAACTCAGTTCCGGTCAATATTTACAACAGTACTGTGTGCGATCCGCGGATCTTTGCGATAAGAATCGCATTGTTACGAGCCGCGAATCTAGCGACAACGGACCGAGGGTGGTCATTGAGTAAATAGAAACAGTGCAAATAATAAAACAAATAATGCAGACGTGAAATTGTGTACACATGTTATTGTATTATCAACAGTAAAAACGTTCTCATTTAATTTCAGTGTCTATCTATGCATGCTTATGTGCGTATGCGCGTAAGTGCGTATATATATGCATCGAATCCGCGCGTGTGGTACGCACGTGCATGCGTATGATATCCGATGTATCATTTAATCATTTTAATGATACATTAACATTCAGCGTAGCATCCAGCGACATGGTTTGACTGAATGATATGGGGAGTTTCAAGGTCCGACCACTATGCGTGTCGTACGACGAGAGAGCGCAGGTCTCCCGTCATTAGACACGCCACGGAGCGCGTTGTGTATGGAATAATTGTGTTCCCTCTCTCCGTTCGTCGACCAATTCCGGTCGCGTAAGTGCATTTACGACCACGGGTCAGTTAACTTGACATGCGAAACGGCAACATCAAAGGCATTTGCAAAACACCATTGTGTTCGCGATGGTTCGTAGAACAAGCATACCGTTATACACAACACTCATACAGATACACCAATAATCTGCATGATGTGACACAGTTCATATGCGATGAGTTGCAGAGATCTCCCAAGTGACACAGTTCGAAGGAAACGGACTTCGCAATTCCCACAAGAAGTAGCCGAAATGCCTGCGTACACTGAACGTCTGTCTTTACTATAGTCACAGAGACGGTTTTTATTTTGTTGGTGTTCCTTTGTAAGATTCAAAGAATCAACACCGTGTTTCGCCTACACTGTGTGTAACCAGATTGCCGCACGAACATTTGCGCGCATATATAACGTATACGTTGATTGTTTTACGGAATTGTTTTGTCTAAGCCACATTATGTGTTGGATTACTTTTTAGAAATTAAGGCAATATTACGATGATGTCAATAATAAACAGGAATTAAAAATGAAGCACTAAGAAAGTGAAGGATACAACAGAGAAGAACAACCGACAGCGACGACAAAGCCACCCGACTGCGACCGACGATAATCTACGACGACCGACGACGACCTACAGTTACCGACGACGACCGATGACGATCGGAGACGACGGCAATGACGACCGACAAAGTCCAACTGCGACCTGCGACAACCGACGGTGACGGTAACAACGAGAACTGATGTCGACCGTCGACGACACTATCCACGAGAACAGCCGGGTCCAGATGTGGTCACAGAATGCATGTGTACTCTGCGGGCGGAAACGGTAACTGAATAATATAATGCAAACCGGAAATATTAACAGCGCTGGTAAATACATCCGGCCAGTCCGTTTCGCCGCGAGCTGCACTTGACGTCGGTGAAGCGAATCAAATCGTGTTAACGGGTTACGGTGGTCACAGAGATTACGACATCGTGTCCTTATTAAGCCGACTATCACCATCGTGGTACTAGGTACGCAGACGCACTCGAACAAATAACAGTCAATCACAGATAGGTCAAATGAGAACTGATAGGTCGCACAAAACACTGACAACAGAACGCAGTGGACCGTATGTAGAGGAAGGATAAGAAGCTGTCGTAGGAAGTAAAATAAAGGGAATAAGCCCGACAAAGAGTAAGACCGACACCAAGCTTGCCATTCGAAGTGGTGTTAGCTTGTTTACAAGATGGAAGGAAAGTCTGCGATCTAAGTCATCAGGTCTAGACTGCATCACAATCTCTGAGAGTAGGAGAATGTATAGCAGGCATCAACAATAACTTGCCTATAGACTTAATAAAAAGTCACACTGTTTGGCACGTAACTCGCAACGCCGTAGTTTATGTACGCGTCACACGATTGCGCCTCACGTTGTCGTTTTCTTGTGGTCTCGTCAACGTTATCGATTCTTCTAATTCGTTAAAACAGTTTCCTTATCGGTTGACACCCGATATGGTGTTTGTTTATATTCGTTACGGTTACAGAAACCAACTACGATGGGGCGTGTTCTTTTCGAAGAAAACTCTTTATTTATCCGAAATGTCGCAGTCAGATATGTTCGCGCCAATGTTGTCGCCGTTCTAAAATAGGTGGTCAGATTTCGCCGACGGCGCTTCCTGACCACGCCAAACGGTTCGTCCCACTGGGCGTCGCGTCGCGTACACCTCTATCGGCATCGTCCGTCACAACGCCCTCCCGCCCCGCTATCCGCGCCCCTCTCCCCGGAGGCGCCTCGCTGTCCGCCGCTTCCTTATCAAGATTACGGCGAGGCGGTCGCACGCGAACAGACTCGCAAACGGCGGGCAGTTCCGGTGTCGGGCTGCGTTGTCAAGGCGACGCGCACGCTGGATTAAAATTACGAGCAAATCATTAGTATAACCGGTCAGCCAGGCCCGCCCGCCGGCCTGCACGGACCCCGGTCGACCGCCAGGCCTCGACGGCTTTGTTATTGATAGGCCTCCTTCGTCGGCGGCTGTAGCCGTTCTTCCGGCTCCCCACGGCCCCGTAAACACGGCGGACCATCGCGAAAACATCCCCTACACCACAAAACACGTTACTTTGCGCTTCTATCTTGATCGCTGATAACTATGAATACGATGAACCGACGTACGGAAGAAAATAACACCTCGCAGCGCGCATTACAGAATCCGGCGTGAAACGTGTTATGTTACGACGTATAGGTTAGATACGCTGGAAATTTACGTCATGTTAATTACTAATGTATCCGACGTGTTTTGGGAAGTAAGGAATATATCTCGCGCATTCCGCAGATGTGTTACGGTTTTAATGTGTTACGGCGTTGCAATGTTACGCGGTGTTATCGTGTTATGGGTTGTGTTCCTCTTGACCCGAAGCGCCAAAGCTTGTACGGAAACGTGTACGGAAACGGCTTGCGGAATAGGGAACACCTCTGTCACTTCTTGTAATTTCCTATCCAATTCCTGTGCGGGTACGATTCGAATCGCTACACGGGGCGAATCAATTTGTCGCAGCCACACAAAAAACAACACCCGCGTATGTGTCTTACGGAACTGCATCTACTAATTTCCACTAGCACTGTATTGAGTATATTCGCTGTTTTGCCGCATCCCGATTCCGTACACATTGAATCCTAGCTTAAGGTATGATCATCATCGTTTCATACGTACCATCTGGTCTATATGAGTTATATATTTCGTGAAATTCGCCCCCGACACCGTACGTAGCTAGACGGGGGTCGCTGATTAGGCAAACATATTATGAACACGTCGTCGCCCGCCATCGACGGAATCGATTACGTGGCGGCGTATGTGAACATATCATCGTGCGTTGGCGATGGTACTGTTGATTACGTGGCGAATGAACACGTCGCTGTACAAGCGCAATGGAGTCGGTGACTAGAAGCCGTATAAACACGTCTTGGATGATTGAGGACTAACGCGCGTGGAGGCAGAGTAATACTAATTGTTGTTTCTTTGTGCTGTGGTGCGCGCCCTGCACAGTCGCACCTCCTGGCGGTTACAAGAGTTGTCAGTTCATTGTTGTCTGAGAGTCTACAGAGAGTTTTCCGGATAAAAAATGTGTGCAGTAAAGAAATGTTTCCATAGGTCATATGTGAAGTCACATACACTGTGCATTATTGAATTGCACTGTATTTTCCATTGAAACTCCAAAAAAAACATTGCTTATGACCCCCCGGGTTGATACCATTTAAATAATGATACACCTAGAGCAATGGAAGACGATCAAATCAAATGAGATGATCTTGGGAAGTGTGGGGGCGGTGGCGACGACCAGTATGCGGTTTACGGAACTGTTCGTACCACGAGAACCAGTAGTTGTAACGGGGACATACTTGTATCCATCCACGCAGTGTTTCCAACCGTACTTATGATTCCGTGTTGAACGCCACGCTGCTTGAGCACTACGTCCTGTTTCGCCTCCCCGGCATTCGACCATTTCCCGGTTCAAAAGGAAACATTTTGGGATCTACGAAATTCCTTTAAAAAGTGCCAGATGAAGCGCATTTGTTGCAGATGTCTTGCTTCGGTTACGCTGCCAAGACCGACGAACACAAAAGTAAAATCAAATAACGAGGAGATGCGCTAAACTTATCGCAGTTTGTGTTTGTCCGTGAGCGAATAGTGGTTGAGATACGGACTCTGCGACAATCTGCTATAACGCTTCAGTGGGTTTCGCACAATCACAAATCACTTCGGCTTAAAACTGGACGTCGACCACCTATAAATTGTGCACATGGCAGCCACGGACACGGGGAAAGCGGTGATCAAGTTAAGACACTGGTTTAATGGTTAACATTGCAAAACGGTGTCAATTCGTGGGCAGCACAAGTGTAACCAAATATTATAATTGTTCAGGGCAACATAAAATATAGATCTTGATTCCCAGCACGTTTAAAGAAAACTCGTACGCATTTCACTCGTACAAGACATACAAACGAAGCACATTTGCATTTACTGCGAGAGGAGAGAGAGAGAGAGAGAGAGAGAGAAGAGAGAGAGAGAGAGAGAGAGAGAGAGAGAGAGAGAGAGAGAGAGAGAGAGAGAGAGAGAGAGAGAGAGAGAGAGAGAGAGAGAGAGAGAGAGAGAGAGAGAGAGAGAGAGAGAGAGAGAGAGAGAGAGAGAGAGAGAGAGAGAGAGAGAGAGAGAGAGAGAGAGAGAGAGAGAGAGAGAGAGAGAGAGAGAGAAGAGAGAGAGAGAGGGAGAGAGAGAGAGAGAGAGAGAGAGAGAGAGAGAGAGAGAGAGAGAGAGAGAGAGAGAGAGAGAGAGAGAGAGAGAGAGAGAGAGAGAGAGAGAGAGAGAAGAGAGAGAGAGAGAGAGAGAGAGAGGAGAGAGAGAGAGAGAGAGAGAAGAGAGAGAGAGAGAGAGAGAGAGAGAGAGAGAGAGAGAGAGAGAGAGAGAGAGAGAGAGAGCAGCGGTCTGTTAGTTTGAGGGGTAAAGAGAGCATACCGCCGACTATTAGTGTGAGAAAATGCAGGCGACCCGTCGTCTGTCAGTCTGGGGGAGAGAGCGACCCACCGTCCGTCAGTCTGAGGTAGAGACCGACCCGCCTCCGTCAGTCTGGGGAGAGAGACCGACCCGCCGTAAGTCACTGTGGGGAGAGAGACCGACCCGCCTCTGTCAGTCTGGAGAAAGAGAGCGACCCGCCGTACGTCACTGTGGGGAAAGAAAGCGACCCGCCGCCGACACGCAGTTTGATTTATGGGAAATCGAATGACGCACAAGCGGTAGATCGCACGGCTGGCGAGGAGGAGACGACGGGGTCATATCCGTCTTAGCACGTCGCTAGCTCAGCCCCGCCACGCCGACCGGCCTGTCGATCGATCGCGGCGCTTGTCGAAGTCTGATTGCTTGGTTATTGCGGCGATTTGACGCCGTTCGACGACAGAACGAGTTGTCGAGTTCGCCGCAAGCGGCGGCGAACTCGACGGAACCGCGTGGGTGCGGCCTTCTCCGTTCGATTTTTCGCTATGACGTTTCAGACACAAACTCGAACTTATCTAGGGATGGCTACGACATGCTAGCTCAATATGCGAATCTATTGTTTAGTTTTGAACAAATCATCGGAAAAATAATAACCTGTTTTTGGTTCCACCAACCGAAAAAAAGTTAGAAAATATATATGGCATCGTGTTGCCAAGTCTCTACATATGCATATAATTCGTATATATTGTATTTAATTCCGGAGTGCAACAGACAAAAATAGTCCTTTACGTCCAGGCTTATCACTGACTCTTGTGGTGCGCTTACGACATGCGGGTGTAGATTGCCAATTTGCAAATTGATGGTATGTCGCGTTGCGTATCACTGTTACTAGCACGACCATGCAAGACGAGAAACCTGGCACCGGTTCCTCGAAGCATTCGTTAGGTAAGGACATCCGTACGAAGGAATTTTACATAGTTATGTACATTTTTCGCAACGTTTTGTGTATCTTTTACAATTGTTCCAAGTTATGTAATCCACACCAAAACATACATGTACGAACTATTGTACGGTACGAATTCATAACCGGCCCCGTCTACGGGTCAGCTTCTCCATCAAGAAAGACGTGACTTAGTTAACTACGTGTGCCATCCGAATGACGCACATATGATCCCATTCGCAACACCGTGAAAACAAATCAACGCTGCCCTGTTATGAAATCACGATCGTCGGGTGACAACCACGACCCTAACCCATGGTCCAACGCGGTCTATCCCCGCCGATTACGGAGCGATTTCCCGCCCCATCCCCAGTGTGAAGCCACACACCGGCGCCGACGTCGCCGCGCGCTCGCTCGCGCTCAAATCGGGATTAATCATTCATAAATACTGCATCTTTAAAAACGACGTCAACCAAGCTGAGTGCATTAGCCGCTCTAACGAAGGAGCGGTCGACGTTCCTCTGTGGGTTGCAAACGATGAGTCACGACAGTGCGCGGTCGACGAGACAGCCCCACCGGGGCAGCTAATTGAGCGAGCCTCGGGCTGGGCGCAACCTGCGCGTCGGTGTGACGGAAAATATCGTGGCTCGGCGAAGCCTGCTGTAAGTGTGACGTGTTATTACACACACACACACACACACGCACGCACGCACGCACGCACGCACGCACTCACGCATGCACGCACACATGTTGTTCCATTCGGGGGGTAGTTTATGATTTCATAATCGCACGCGTTCTATCGCCGCGTTCAAAACGCCGCTAGCGTTGAAGACGACGCTGTTGGGCATTTCCATGAAAACAGGGAAAATGGTCATAAAATAGTTTTTCATTGAATTTCCAAAGAATAAATTGTTATGGTGGGACATAACTTAAAGTTGTCGGAGATAAACAATGTTCAATGTTTGCATGCTACATTATGTGAAAATTCACCATTCAAACATTATGTATAGAATTTGCAAAATTCACTCATCCAAAATATCATAACATAACATAACATAACGTTTATTTGACCCCATATAGGTACACAATTAATTGGTTTTTGAACATCACTTATGCTGTAGTAAACAACAAATATAAACATTATGCAGACATACATAAACGAATATCAGTATATGTTCAACATACTATTCGGAAAATACATACAAACGCATGTACAGCTATTATGGTATTGGTGTACCATATATATTAATCATATAGCTTATTCAATCGGGGTCGGTGACTCCTATTAAGACACAATTGTCGCTATCATAGGAGCCACCCTATTTACGTGATAATTTATGTGGTCATTTTACAAGGTGTCTATCTCATGTATGTTTTTTTGGGAGTGCTTGTTTAATGTGAGAATGTAAGTTTGTATGTGTGCTGGTTGCCTGAAGCTAGCATCAAGTGTATTGTATTTAATGGTTCTGTTGACATGTGTAGCAATTTGATAGAGTGCATGAATCATTATATTTGTGTAACAAGTATGTTTTTATATAAAATGAGAAGCCTCGCAAACTGTGAGTATATATTTTGTCTTTGATTATATCGGGGGTGTCATTTATAGCATGTGGTAGGCTGTATTTGAGACATTTCATTGCAAATTCATGCTTAGTTCTAAAAGTATGTATATAATTTTTTTCACGAGTATTATAATTATGTATGTTTACACTTGGGATAATTTGCCAGTCAAGTAAATAAGGAGGTAACATTTTATGGATGTATTTAAAGTAAAATTTTAATTCATGTAATTTTAATATGTCTTCTACTTTTAGTAGTTTAATTTTTTTTTAAAGTGGTTCCGTGTGTGAGTTGTATTTGTTTAAGGTTATTATTCGCACGGCTTTTTTTAATTTATTTTTTATTCTATTTATTTGGTATCCCCAAACCATGGTACAATAATTGATATGAGATAATATTAATGTGTTATATAACAACACTTTTATATCTAAAGGTAATACATATTTTAATCTGTTTATTATGCCAATTGTTTTGGAACACTTATTTGAAATTTTCTCAGTGTGTTTTTTCCAATTTAGGTTAGTGTCTAAAGTCAATCCTAGAAAGTTAAATTCATCTACTCTTTCATTATTTATATTATCTATTTTAAGCGTAAGAGTCTGCGTGCGTTTATTAGGCATATGAAAAATCATGTATTTTGATTTGCTTTTATTTAAAGATAATTTATTTATGTTTAGCCATTCATTAACTTTAAAAAGTTCTTCATTTATTAAGGATTCTGTACTTTTGTTGCGTGTGTTGTTGTTATTGTTAAGACATTTTAAAGAGTTAGATAATGTGGTGTCATCAGCGTACATGACGAAATTAAATAATTGAATAGCTTGTGAGAAATAATTTATGTAAATGATAAATAATAGTGGTCCAAGGATTGAACCTTGTGGGACGCCGATTGTTATAGGTAAGATGTCTGAATTTATTGTTTCAAATTCAGTGTATTGTTTCCTGTTTTGTAAGTAACTTCTGAATAACTGCAAAGTTGAACCATTTAGGCCATAGTAAGTTAATTTGTTAAGTAAAATGTTATGGTCAATAGTATCAAACGCCTTAGAAAGGTCGAGAAATACATTAATTGGTTCATCATTATTATCCATTTGAGTTATAATTCTATCTATTAGCTCAAGCGCAGCAAATTCCGTTGAATATTTTGCTCTAAAACCATACTGATTATCAAATAAAAGCTTCATGTCATTGAAATATGAATATAACTGAATAAAAATTAATTTCTCTAACACTTTAGAAATTGTGGGAAGAAGGGAAATTGGTCTGTAATTTTCAAATAAAGATGGATTGTCTTTCTTAAATATAGGAATAACTTTTGCAATTTTTAGTTTGTCTGGGAATATCCCGGATTTTAAAACTTCGTTTATTAAAAGCTTTAATGATTTTATAATTGCAGGCTCAATTATCTTGAGCAATTTTGATGAAATGCCATCAAATCCAGAGCTGTTTTTGGTGGGAAGATTATTAATAGTTTTCCTAATAGTCTCTTCATCAACACTCTGAAACGTAAACACAGAATTAACGTTTTTGTTTAAATAATAACTATAGTTTTTGTTACCTTTATATTTAATACCTTGTGCGATGGTCTGACCTATATTTGTAAAATAATTATTAAATTTGTTTGCAATATCCTTTTTATCAGTTATTTTTGTATCATTTTATATTACAAAAATAATGGTAATCTACGGTTTGTACGATTTTTTGAAAGAAATTCATTAATAACTTTCCAGGTATTTTTTATATCATATTTAAATCGATTAAATCTTTGTTCAAAATACACTTGTTTGGCTGCACGAATATTTTTCTGTAATATCGTATTATAAGTTTTTAGATTAATATTAATAGCTTCATAGCTTGTCGAATTTGGTTGTGTCAATTTTAATTGTTTATAGAGTTTTATTAAATTTCACCAGCTTAGTTTGCATATGCTTATTTTTTGCCCGTATAATTTCTTCGTAGATTATATCATAATTTTAATTTGTGTCTGCATTTAAATTTTTATTTAGCTTATTGTATATCTCATTTGATTTTATTTCGTGTTTAACTTTATGCATTGCCTCTTCATTTAGTATACTTATATCAATAATTAGATGCCCCTTTGCACCCTCTTTTCAAATTCAATTTGGGTTTGACTAACTGATACCATTTCATGAAAACAAAAACACCGTTGGCAAAAATATCGGTAACGAATGCTGCCCGGGCGCGTCATGCAATCGCCGGTCTTTCTCGCGCGACAGCAAAACTTGCGCTCTGCGATCGACCATCCGACCGGCGAACCACGCGCGGCCTCCCTCCGTTAATCTGCGCCGTCCGCTGCCGCTGGTGCCGTCGTGGCGGAGTTCAGCTGCTGCCCTTTGTCTGTGCGATAACGCGCCGTCAACCTGCTGCTGGGCACTATCTCCGCCACTGGTCTAATGGAGGCTTACGTGTAGCGGCTTGCCTGTATAAACAACACGCGCTTCCAACATTGCATCTCCAACGACTTCTAGTTGGACGGTGATGATCCGCGCATATTTCGTATATACCACCGTGCGATTTCTCAACCGATGTGCTCATGTGTTCAACGAAGCGCACGTCAATGCGTGTTTTTGTTTTACAAGTGCATATAAGTCGAAAGTGTCTTCGTACGGAACTGACTGCGCGTGACACGCTCATAAATGAATCGTACTACGAACGCGTGTAAATCCGCACTTGCGTCGCATACGGGTCGAGCGAATTTGCGAGACACATATAAAATAATGTTACGTATTATGCATCTGTGTACGTGTCGATGATTTCGGAATAAACAAATTAGCGAGACACGCGTGTAGTTTCCTTATCAAAAACGAATACGACTCAACCAGAGTCATTTTAAGGACGTTAAATCGACCTTAGTAAAGCACGGAAAACACGATAAAGAACTGATTGCGTATCAGCTTAAACGTATTTATTTACGACAGCTTGTTGTCCGGGGGACACCGCCCACCTACATATAAGTAGTATGCCCACACGCGCGAGAAACAATGTGACATTGTGTTGAGAGTCGTAAACTGCATACAGACGTTCGCCACTCTACTCTTCTGTCTTTTGTATGCAAATTCCGACCTGGTCGGAAGCACTAAAAAATCATGCCGTAGGCGTTCCTATCGTCACTCTACCATAACGTGATGGTAGAGCGACTCCAAGTTCGCAATGGGAACACAATTAAATGGCATTGCGAAAAAGTCAACTTTTCGCATATATAATTTAAATTCTCATTTGGGTGCGTCATAAGAATACGCCGTTGGCTACGACTGGGTTGGGGAGCATTGAGAGAACGAGTTGTGCGGGCCGGGCCGCAAGATAGGTGATTGAAATTTTCTACACTTTCAGTCTGGCGTCCAGACTGAAAGCGTCCAGGTCCTGGACTTGAGGCAACTTCAGTTGGTTACTGTCCACAAAATATGAAAAATTGATGTGGTCAGTTTACGAGAGCTTTTCTCTGTGACGACAGCTATTGCAGTTTGTTTTCATGCACTCGACTGTCCGTGGAACGAACAGCAGACGGATGGACAACATTAGATCTTATAAGGATACGGAGAGGGAAATGAGCACTGCAACGATAGATATGTAGTCAAAGACGAAATCTATATTAATTAACTACCGGGCGGCGACATTAGAAACGTAAGAATTAATTTAAAAAAAATTGAATGTTTGATGCGACACAGACGCACTGGTGTTGTGCGAATCTATTTTGTTTTAAAATATCGTGCATACGGAAGCAGGTGCGAAATCGCACCCTTAACGTGCGGTTTGAATATGTTCCTGAGGAGTGAAGAGATATCCTTGGTTTAAGTGAAAGGTGTGCAGTAGCGATAACAAGGAAGCGCTGTTATGAGCAGTGGAATATGTAATGTTGTCGTAACGTCGACCTTTGCGATTCGGTTAACGCGGACCCAGCAGGTAATAAGACCCGTGAAAAGTGTCTGTTCGTCAACAATCTAACGAGCACTACGCGATTAACACGCGCTGTTCAGTCACGTGCTCGTTAGTTGTAGACACGCGGTCGACCGTATCGACGTTGGCACGGATCATTGATTCGCACTAACCGACTCGCGCTTTGAGAATGACTGCAGTGCGCGTTGATCGCGCCAGCAGCCAATTGCGCGGCTACCGTCAGGACACTTCGCAAGCCATGTAACAACGTTGTCATTGTTCGCGCGTGTCTAACGGTGCACAGGCGAAATCACTCACTGGTATCTTTTCAAATCGTACGTCATCGCCGTTGGGCACTACGTACTACGCGGGTAGTACAGCCAAACGTAGTGCATTCTGTAGCAAATAGAGTCTTTGTCACCGCACAAGTTGCGTTGACTTTACGGAAATACTTTCAGATCAGTGATACAAATCGTAGCGTCTTCCCATGCGGTGGCAACTTCGCCATCTTCCGTAAGCGCACGTTTGGAGTGCGGCTCGATGGCCGAATGTATCAAGTGTCAGGAATAGGCGCCTATAAAGGATATGTCAGGAATAGGCGCCAATAAAGGCTATGCCAGTATAGGCGTTGCGAACGTGATTTATGTTAACATTACGTTAACACTGCAATTATTATAATACAAACTACAAACGTAACTCGAACAACGATTGCAATTACTTGCAATAAAACATCCAAAAATATAAAGGAGTAAAACTCCGCGCGGCGCAATGAACAGGGCCACGGCAGGTCACGTAAGCATTTGCCTATTCCGCGGTGCGACTTGGTGTATACAAGACAACGCCCGCGTGCACGTGACCCGTGAGCGACCCGGGCAGCTGTCGCGTTTCCGTCAGCGAATAGCAGCTGACGCAACGCAACGTCCCTCGTCACGGCTCACGAACGTTGCCGTCGCTGCCGCTAGATTTCTAACTGACAGTTTCTCTCGTTTTCGCGCGCAACCGAAATAACTTGTCGATTGTTTACAGGAACGTAAGACTGACGAAAATATCAGCGCGACGAAGTTTTAGCGCTGTTATGCATAGTTATCTTTAGGTAAATGACTGGTTAAATTTATTTGTTCGAGAACATAAATGTCAATTATTATACACGGCCTAAGCGTGTGATGTCGACATAACTATTGCTTGCGTCATCACGTACACACTGATAGGCCAATTTTAAAACCGAGTGACAACCGATAACGAATACAGAGAACACGGTCACAACTTTGAATGTACTAAAATCATTGTTTGGGCTAGGATAAGCAATAATCTATCAATCCCGCCGACTCAGCGCAGGTCGATTAGATCATCGAATGATTGGCGACAACCCAGCTACACGCAGTCGGATGCGGATCTAATTAATGTAAAATCTAATTAATATCTAATCAAGATATAATTACTATAAAATGGTACATTTGTTATCTGCAGTCATCTTTAATCGTACATGTCTGTAGGCAGAATAACGCCGATTTTGCGTGTTTTGCGACCGCACGCAACTAATAAAAGATACAATTTGATATCTGCTGAACACAAATATAGGGGTATAGCGCAGCTCTGCTGAACACAAATATACCTCCGCTGGTTATTCTGTAAAACAGTCGCATTTTAACGATACGTCATGTATTTGCAAATGGTTCTTGCGTTACACATTGAACAGGTTTCCGAGTCAACTTTATAGACGCTACTTACTGTATATTCTTCATTTTCACGACAATTATATAAGAGTATAACCTTGCCAGAGAAAAGCCTCGTAAAACGTGAATGTCTAAGTACCTTGTAAAATACAAATACACTGCAAACTGGCGATGGGTTTGCGCGACTTGCGGTCTGGCACGAATAAATGAGACTTCATTTTACGCCGCCGACCCAGCTAAATGTGGGTGGGCACGGGTCAACTAGTCCTTGTTAATTGGAACCGACCCAGCTACATGCGGATTGGCGCGGTTCGATTAAACCCTATTAATCGCCGCCGACCCAGCTACACGCAGTTGGGCGCGGTCAACGGGACCTTGTTTTGGCAAGGATAAGCAACAACCTATCAATCGCCGCCGACCCAGCTATATGGGATGGGCGCGGGTCGATTAGATCATCGAATGAATGGCGCCAACCCAGCTACACGCAGTCGGATGCGGATCAACGAGACCTTATTAATCGCCGCCGACACAATTCTATGCGGCTGGACACGGGTAGCTTAAACCCCGTTGATCGCCGCCGATCCGCCAACAAGTATTTGAGAGCGCGTCAATTAGACCGTATTATTCGCCGCCACCCAGCTACATGCGTTTGGGCACGGGTCGATTAGACTTATGTGTCGCCATCGACTCAGCTATACATGCGGCGGGAGCAGGTCAAACAGACCTTGTCAATCGGCGCTGACAACATTATATGCGGCAGGTAGATTAGACCTAGTTAATCGCTGCCGACCTAACTACTTGCGGTTGAGCGCGGGTTGACAATACGCAGTTTAACGCCGAATTTACAGCTACACGCGGTTGATCGCATCCGACCCAACAACACGCCTCATAACAACAAGATCAAGTTAATCGCCGTTGATATAACTACACGCTGATCAGCAAGATCAATTTAATCGCCGTCGATACAGCTACACGCGGGTCAATGAGATCTAGTTAATTGCTGTCGATACAACTACATGCGGATCAACAAAAGGTTAATTAATCGCCGTCGATACATGCGGATCAACAAGATCTAGTTAATTGCCGTCAACCCAGCTACATGCGATTCAAGAAGATCTAGTTAATCGCCGTCGATGCAGCTACGCGCGGGGCAACAAAACCTACTTAATCGCAGTCGACCCAGCTACATGCGGATCAACCAACTCAGGCTAATCGCCGTCGATACAGCAAAACGCGGGTCAATAATATCTAGTTAAACGCTGTCGATATAGCTATCGCCGTCGATACAGCTACACGCGGATTGAAAAAAATATAGTTAATCGCCGTTGACCCAACTACTTGCAGATCAACAAGATTTAGTTAATCGCCGTCGATACAGCTGCGTACGGGTAAACAAGATCTAGTTAATCGCCGTAGATACAGTTACATGCGGTCAATGAGATCTAGTTAATCACAGTCGACCCGGCTACACCACTATCAACAAGATCTAGTTACTCGCCGTCGATACAGCTACACGCGGGTCAATAACATGCAGTTAACAGCCGTCGACCTAGTTACACGCGGATCAATAATACATGTATATAGTAATTCATCGTCGATCCAGCTACACACGTGTCAACAAGATCTAGCTAATCGCCGCCGACGCTGCTACCTGAGGATCAACAAGATGTAGTTAATCGCTGTCGATACAGCTACATGCTGGTCAATAAGATCTAGTTAACTGCCGTCGATACAGCTACACGCGGATCGACAAAATCTAGTTAATCGCCGTCGACCTAGCTACACGCGGATCAACAGAGTCTAGTTAATCGCCGTCGATCCAGCTGCACGCGGGTCAACAAGGTCTAAATAATCGCCGTCGATACAGCTACATGCGGGTTAACAAGATCTAGTTATTCGCCGTTGATACAGCTACATGCGGATCAACGAGATTTAGTTAGTTGTCGTCGATACAGCTACGTGCGGGAAAACAAGATTTAGTTAATCTCCGTCGATACAACTACACGCGGATGAGCTTCGGCGGCAACCAGAGAACGTCGAATGTCACTAACGAATCCCGCCAGCTGCGTCGTATTTGTTTCGACCTCTTTACGGTCGATGACTTCCTCCGCTCGCTCCGTCATGCATGACGGCACCGACCGAGCAAGGCGTGATATAGTAACTGTGTCGGCCGGCGTGAGACCTCGATACGCTCTTGACGAGCGGCGATGCCGTGTAATCAGGTCACGGAAACAGGAGCGCGGTGATTGGGTCGTGTCGCCAGTTACGACCGCCGTAGCCCGACCCTACGCCCGCGGGCGACGCTCGGCTCAAACGACATCAACACTCGCCTTAACTGGCGACAGGCGGAGTTCATAAAAAAGTTGGCAATTGGTGCACGATACGATATAGGGATCATCAAAATATGTTTCACACTGTACATATGTATGCGATTGAAGTACACACCGTAATGCCTTAAATAGCCTAATGCCGACTACTTTTGTTTTTGGATGATATATTTCTTTATTTACTACATATACCTATAATATATTTATATAAATGCATGTGCTAGATGAAAGTGTTTAAATACTGTATTTCCCCCGCTTCCACCTAAACATATGTTATTGTGTATACGTACTTTATTTTGTTTGTACTTTTCATTTATTTATATATATATATATATATATATATATATATATATATATATATATATATATATATATATATATATATATATATATATAACAAGATTGATCATCGTAGGAATGGTGTTTTCGTATTCTGCACGACATCCCATGACACCGAATCAAATTTCAATAGATCCAACTCCCGACGTACGGAATGACATAGACTGGAATTACGCGGTCTCTTTTCCGTCGCAGCGACATTCCGTAATTATCTTCGAGCACCAATCACCAGCTGTTAAATTGCGCTATTACGTCGCGAGATTTCACTCATGCGTGATAGGTTGACTGGGTCCTAGAGCAAGACGCCAGTAATCTCGAGCCCATTACGATAGGAGCCTTTTATGAGTGTCTGTCCCTCCGGCGACGCACCAACCTTAATGTAAGTCGGGTCGTAAATTTTATCATCGCTCCAGAAAATCAACTCGATTTCATTGCAAGACTTCCGTGTCGTTCGATTTACAAGACAACCATTTTTCGACAATGAAACTAGCATTTAGTACTTATATTTACTTAGTAATTATACGTCTGACTCGGTTTGTTTGCCCTGTTTATCTATTCCGTCACAGTTTCAAACTAAGCTATCCCCTTAAGCAAGAAATATCACCGCTTGATGCAACAATGATTTATCATCGCGAAATCAGTCATATGATGACAGCGATGAATGCGGAATGGTTTCTGGTTTGCGAACAACGAATAGTTGTCGCATTGCACGTGGGATTCAACTTGATCATTATACGGAACAATGTTTAGTTCAGGTTCCTACATACACGGAAAACAAAACTAAAGTCCAACTACAAACGACCTGTTCATGCGTGGTCGGTTTCACGGAGCATTCGCATCGAATGAACCTTCGTACGAATGACAGTTCCTCGTTACGAACTATTGTATATAATAGTACGAACGTTTCTACGATTGTTTCGAGTACGATCGCAATCACAAGAAGTTCCTTCGTACGACCCGAAAGCTTCCTGAAACCGCTTTTACATGTAGATATCGCTGGTCTGCGACAATGTTGCAATGTCATAATGTATATGCAACAAGTGAAACTTCCCCAAACCGAAACAAGCCTGACATTATATTCTTGACCGATTTGTCAGGATGAAAGAGGAGATGTGTCGGGACAAACTCTACTGGATATGAAACGTATAAAGACATTAACTTCACCACCTGGATATATTCGTTTGCTCGATTAAACAGGCTCGCCAAATCAGAGGGGAAATATATACTGTACTGTATCATTACCCCGACCTTGACTAATTTATGAAATTGTGTGATTTAATTCGTCGTCAACTAAGTGCTGTAGAGCGTAATGTTATTGACATGCAGTAGCACCACTGCCCGAAAAACGGCGCAGTAGGCATGGTAAGAAAATTCAAAGAACACTCTCACTCTTGACTCGCACGCATGCACTATCTTTCTCTCTTTCTCCCTTTCTCTCTTTCTCTCTTCCTCTATTCCTCTCTTGCTCTCTTTCTCCTTCCTTCTCCCATTTCCCCCTCCCCTCTCTCTCTCTCTCTGTCTGTCTCTTCATGTCACTCTCCGTTTCGCCTTTCCCCGTCTCTCCATCCGTCCGCCTGTCTGTCTATCCCTCTCTCTCTCTTCCTCCTTCACCCTCTCTCTCTCTCACTCATATCTAACTCACGACTATACACTCATGTTGAACTTTGTACATTTCAGACAAAGAGGCGGACATAGTTGATATAAAATAAAGGTCCTCTTCATTACGTGAGGTTCTAAATACGTATCACGGCACCGCGCGGTGTATGTAAGACAATAAATAGGTCGTAATTGCATCAATACGTTTACCAACTCATGTTTATTACGAATTGCCGTAGATAGTACTTGAAGACCAATTGCGGTGGCCAGGTGGAAATAAAAAACAAGTTTCACTAACAGGAGTGGATGTTTTACAATTCCTTATATGTTTCCGTAACAGGAAATAAAACGGTTCCCCGGCAGGAATTGCCTTAACGGAAGCCCACCTTTAAGTTACTCTCATTTAGTGATGCTTCCTTTGTCAAAGATTGGCGAAAAATATAGGGCAATTGTTCTATACTTTGTATATTTATAGTGTTATTTTTTTTATCGGCGATACTATCATCGGTGCGATTATGGTTGTTCTTCCAGTCGAAACACGAATCATTAAATTTCAATTCAATGACCCAAGACTAAACTAATTCTAATTCGCTCCGATAGTAATATCGTATTCATTTACGATAGTAATCGTAATCGAGTGTAATCACTACAATGGTCAACTCTGTATCAGTAGTAAAACATATCAGTGGATGGTCATAATCATGTTTAGCAACCACTACAGCGTCTATATTGAATATTATATAATTTAACCACAAAAATAATACATATTCATCTTACACACCAAAGGACTATTCCGACTTTATCACTGATATTATGTTCCATTGAAATTGTTGAACTCTAGAATAGTCCACCTTTAAGACGCACGTGTTGCAAGTGACGCTTGCTTGTAATTCGACGGAAAATAATAACCAAACTTTGGCAGCGTTCCGCAACATCGATAATGGTGTTGTTGATGACCCAGTTACGATTACGTCACAACAAAACCAAGCAAGCGCTATTAGTCATGAATAAGCATACGGTAAACACAGTTATCCGCGTTCCATACGCGCTGTGCTGAAATGGTTGGTCCTTAAAGTTATAGGGTGTTTTGTTACACGACGCAAGACATCCTATAACTTGACGGACAAAATCACTTCAGCTCAGCACACAAACACGTAGCATGTTTTAGATTAAAGAAGAGCACACTCGGCTGACCTAAATAGTAAGGGGACACCTCTTCAAATGGAACTGCAAACACATAACGCGCATTGCGACTCCCAGATATTGTAGCAACTGTGCTCTTACCTTAGGTGATTCCGACGATGATGTTGTCTTTGTTGGTGACGGTGGTGATTCCGACGACGACGATGGCACACAATGTTCGCACTTACATACGGCCGGGTCGACGAACAAGAAGCCTTTGTTGATGAGCAACTTGAGACTCTTGTCGTGATGCTTAATGGAGCGCTTCCAGTCCTTGGCCGTCTCCCGACCACTCGCCGCCTGGAACTCGTTCGGCGTCATCCACGTCTTCTCGAAGAGAATACACGCGCCCTTGCTCCCTTGGCACAGTCGCTCCAGGTGGAGCACCGCCTTGTTCAGGCCGCACTCCACTTGTAGGACAGTGCGACCCTCGCCGGAGACTGTTTCCCCGTCTTCCGTCGATGCGACGGCGGCCACGTCGACCTCGCGGTCTTTCATTGTGACCCCTGTCTCTTTCCGTAAACTCGACCGACTTACGATTCCTTACGTGCTCGTTGAGTCCGTCGAAGACACACGACGGTCGTTCCGCGTAAATCCCGCGATGTTACGTCCAACACGACGACAACAGCAACAACTAGAAAACCGCTCTCGTCAGCCGGAGCGTATCCGCCGACGGAGACACGGAAATGGCGGCGTCGCTGGTACTCTGAGCCGTAGCTAGCGGTCGGGCTGGCGGCGGGCGGGCGGGCGGGCAAGCGCCGCAAACAAAGGCTAACCTTGCGCGCCGCTCTGCATCGACTCGCCACTGCTGTTTGCGGATGACACAACCTGGCCCGCGCCTCGCGTCCCGGCTCAGTCAATGCTATTTATATCCACACGGCTCTCGTGTCGTGTGCGGCTACTGAGTGTACACGTTGTACGCGCGGTTCCGTAACGCCTTCCCGTCGCTACATCTGCGTGCGACTTGTACTGCCGCAAGCTGCTCTCTCTCCAACCGTTGACCGCGCTCTTCTCTCCGCCGCGCGCTCTAATCTAAACCACGCGCTCGCTCCGTGGACGACAACAACGACGGTAACTGTGTCACGGCAGCGGCGTGCGTTCACCCGGCACCCAGCATCGATTAGACTCGCTTTGGCCAGCCGCGCCCCGCTCTCATGTTTCTTTAATCTGCCGCGTGTTACAACAACACGTGAGAGGCTCGTCCGCCGGCAATTGGCGATAGTCGCAACGGCCCCGGCTTCACGCAAGGCTGAGCACGACAACAATGCGGTGCTCCGGCGGCGCTGGTCGCAACGGTTTCGTCGACGTCGTCGCAGTCGTACAAGCGGCGGCGATTGCGAAATGTCGCCCTTCGACTACAGGTCAACGCCGGCCGCTTCCGTAGATCGTTAACGCCGCCGCCGACTTGGCTGCCTTCCGTAGCGGCCGCGATACCCCGCAGCTGACGTCTCGGGTTTCTTGCGACGATAACACGCCGTAACTGCCACGTAGCCTATCGGCGCGGCTGACGTCAGTGATTTCCGTAAATTTATAGCACGCTCGTCGATGCGGTTTAGCCCGATAACTCGGCCCTATTTGCTCGCATTGTTTCGCTGCCAGCGCGACGCGTTGGCCGGCCGCGTAACTTGACGTCAATTACGTCACGTTGCCGATGCTAGATAACAAACAAAACGGCGGATATAACAAAGAACGTTTTGCCAAAGCTCCGTAAAACTTGTTTCTGTAGATTTACGGGTCGAATTAATAATCAATTGTATAGATAAAGGTACATAACATAATTAATTTTTCTTTTATGGCATTGTGACAAACCGGAAATGATCGCCAATGCGCTGCTAGTAACAGGCGTGTGTGTGAGTCACCATAACCACTCGGACACTACGGCAAATGCCCGAGGGGACATTTGACATTCGACGGCGGACCACCATTTTGCAACACCTGTGTCGCGGAGACAGAAACGCCAGATATGCTCAAGCGCAATCAACGCCACTCAATTTCGGAGCCGGGCGTCAGCGGCTGTCGGTAATTATGGCGATAACGCTGACGACACACTGACGTCAGCCAAAGTGACGCGATGTTGTCACGTGTGTCCGCTGAGTAATTCGCGCAAACAAACCAATTTTTTTGCCGAAATCCGTATTTTTGACTTGACTTTCCGCAAAATCTTTATAATCCGGCGTAAACATTTTGCATTGATAAACTTGTTTACGTGATTCCTTTTCCGATCGAGTACAGCTATTAATGTTACTAAATAATCGCGATCTGCCAATACCCGAGGTAGGGGTAGGGGTAGGGATTCGAGATAGGGGCGCTTGCTGACACTTAACTACATTTTTCGTAATTTTATGACAGATCGCACACATGCAACATTCGGGTGTGTCTATGGGTGCCAGGAATGCATTGCGCGCCGCACGAAATGTAGGACGGTGCACATATTTCGCCGTCGTATTTCGTAGAAATTCCTCAGATTCCGGCGCTGCATCGGTCGGACTGTTCCATGCTTCCGGAACGAACAGCGTCCAACAGTTCGCTGCGAACGAGCATACAAGCAGTGCAGTGCAGTGCAGCGCGTCGGGGCAATATCTCCGCGTAATGCGATATTTACAGCGGGACTGCATTATCTCGGGGCGTGATCGGCGAGAGCAGGATGAGGACAGAATGTGCCACTTCGCCGGGTCGTTCGACCGAACGTACTCAATCGCGAGATGCCGCTAGCTGACATGTTTTTCTGAGCTGTCAAAGTTACGTTTTGCGTTGGCGCAATATGCGGTTTTCTGTAATGCGATTCTCTGAGTTACTGTCGCTCGTGGGTAGTGGCTGACTACGTATAGTTTTGATAGAGTGTAAATGTGTGGGAACTGCGCATGATTGCTGAATGCGTCGAGGTCGAGTGTGATTGCGTTGCAAATGCGCATGGCTGTTGATTGGGCAATGATGAGTGTGAATGTTTGGAAAACGTGCACGATTTCTGACTGCGTCATGATTGAGTGTTAATGTTTGGAAAGCGTGCACGATTCCTGGTTGGATCAAGACCGAGTGTGAATGTTTGGAAAGTGCGAACCAATACTGATTGCGTTATAAGACTTGTTTGACATTTGCAGCGCAACAAAACTTAACCCGTCCACTGAAAAGGAAAAACGATAATACGTGTAACACAACTTAACCAATGTAGCATTCGTGTACTGCGTTTGTCACTGTCACATTTAATGATTTGTAAAATTGTACGCGATCTTTTGCGATTCGATCGTGAAGTATATAAAACACATTGTGTTTGGTGTACGCCCTTCCAACACGAAGACCATGACGTGTTTTATTTGGCTGACATGTGCAGTCTCAACGCATTGTCAAGAGACTATTCATCGACACCGCGCCCCCTTTAACCGCAACATTTTAAAGGTTGCTGTTTGTTCTACAATTATCTATACGAATGCGGATGTAGACCGGCGCGAGCTTCCGCCTATCGCACGACTGGTTTCGATCCAGAAACGTATCTTACTAAAGCGACACTGGCTGCTAGTTTGGGCCATTATCGCTAGGCCTACCTAGTTTAGTCTAAGCGATAATGAAATAGTAAACAGTCGCGTAAATTCCCATAAAGTCACGTACATTACGTTTAGAACGTTCAGTTATCATATCGCATTGATGTTGACGTCCCGCTAAAACATTTCTTTGAGATATCACAATCAATATTTGTACATTTTAAAACAAAAAAATACAAAATTCAACAATATGATCACATTATATTACATTTGATTAGCTTGTGTTGGTCCTAATAACTTTATTTATTTTCATAGCAACCAGCGAGTATTTAGATAGAGCTAACATACAACGTTTGTTGGGACGTTCTGCAAGGGAAATTGTGGTCGTTTTATCGCCAACGTTTCGGTCGTTTCCCAAAGTATTTGTCTGCTATCTGGGTGACAGTAGTGTACATGGGAAACGGAACTTTATTTAGTCAATCCTCGTATCAACACTGCATAGTTTCCGTAAAACATCAACACTTGCGGAATGAACACACGGGATGCTATCTTTAACTTTGTTTAGTCAATCCTCGTATCAACACTGCATAGTTACCGTAAAAAATCAACAATTGGGGAAAGAACACACCGGATGCTATTTTTGTTTTAAATCTCGAGCGAGCACAGAGTTATTTCACTGTTGCATCAAATAAACCACGCTTCGTCGATGTAGACGATTTGCAGAAGGGAAATGCTACCCGTCTGCTCATATTTCTCATAAACCATCACGTTAATTGCGGATGCATGTTCCGTGATGTTTCTATTTGAAACATCGGTACGAGCAGGATTTGCTGACTCGAGTGATTTTGTAACGACGCATCTAATTAGTAGATCCGGATGACCACAATATCCTCACTTAATTGTTCAAAGGGTGGTATAACGGAAACGAGGTTACACGGTGCGACAGATGATAAGGTGAAGAGTACACGGGCAATCGCAGCGAGATCATCCCGAGACAACTATTGTTTGCCGTCTACAAAATTTGGTAGACGGCAAACAATAGTTGACGATTTCCAATAAAAAAACACATTTGGAGTTGGTCGTTCATGGGATTGCGTGCAATGACTCCGTAAAATTGTAGTCACTTGCATACAATGTAAATCTGATATACAAGCGTGGCACGCTCCGATGTTACCAATATCAGAACTTGTATACGAATATGGGAACGACGTTTGAACGTGGTTCTGTCTGTCTAAATGTAATAGATAACATGTTCGCAATGTCATCGAGAACGTATCGGACTGGTCGTTTTTAATTTTCCATTGAGCGCACTAACTCATAAGACATACCCAAAAATGGGGCATTCTTCAATAGAATGGTAGCTTTGTAAATTGCATGCTGCTGGAATTGAACGAGGTGTTGGCGGCGTTCCAAACATAGTCGGATTTGGCCGAACCCTATTATCGTATAACATAAAAACGTTGTGAACTTAGTTATTTATAGTTGCAGTTTGGTGTCATTCCGTTTTTAAAACAATCAGCGTCTTCGCCTGCCTTTGCGTATAGGATGACGTAAACAATAGGTGTTTTGTCACTGCCCAATGATTTTATACGCGACGATCGCGTCATGACGTTAAAATAATTTGGTCGTAATTGGACGAGTGCTAATACGAAATCATAATCGCACCGCCATGTTGGACTGAGAGTACTGCACGCGAATGTAATAAAAGTCTAAAAAATACCCTCGAGCTACGAGAAAACGGATGTAATGCTGCGTTGTTCGTCGCAGTTTATTCCGTCGCAGAGGCGCGCTGATTCGAGGTCCTTATTCGAGTCACGAATGCCGCGTCCCGTCGACACAAAGAGAGACAGTTGCATGCTCGCGCGAGCTTGCCCGATCCGGCAACGCGGCGAGCAGTCCCTGTACATTCGGTCGTCGTCGTCGCGCCAAACATCAATTCAATTAATATTTATCGCGCACACATCCGGGGTTCGCCTTCACCGAGCGCGGTGTCGGGTTCCTGCGCGAAATCGGCCATCTTGCTTCGACCTAGATAATCGGCAGCGACGTAGTGGTTTGTGACGGGACGTCACTTTGACGCCGGTGGGGACGGATGGGTAGATGTCACGCTGCTATCGTTTCTAGCTTGTCAACTTCGTTTTCATCAGTAGAAACACGGTGTTTCGATCACGCATTGGTGTTAGTATATGGGGCGCGGTGGTGCAGTGGATAGATCTTCGGACTCTACACCGAACGAACCTCGGTTCGAATTCTGTGCTGCCATGGGCTATATAAGAACTTACCTTTAGATGTGTTGGTATATTAAACAAGCGAAACTGACGCAGACAAAGGACTGGTTTCCGGTGTATACTGACAGAACGATAGCAATCAATCAGGTTATTGTAAAATGTTTCAGTCACAAATCCGCAAAATGGCGCGAAGTGCATGTAAATACAGAATAGTTATTAAAAGTGCGTCTAGACAGAGAAAGGAAAGAATGTGCTAAACATACAGGTACCTTTACCTTTACCTTTTACATACCGTCAATACCGTGGTGGCGTCTTCCGTCACACTGCCTTCCGTCATAATAAACATGACAATGTCGTCTTCCATAATATTGAACATGCGAAGGTATTTTCTAGTCACAGTGAACACGGCGATGATGTCGTTCGTCACACTGAAAATGCTTCGACGCATTCCGCCAGATCGAACACGGAGAAGACGGATTCCGTCTGATTAAAAAACGACGTTTGGGTCTTCCTTAACCAGAATCACGTTGATGACGTATTTGTTGCACTGAACGAAGCCATCGTGTATTCCGCCACGTTGAGCCCGTCGACGACGTGCTCCGCCAGGTTGAACACTACGACGATGTCTTCCGTCATAATGAACACGACGATGCCGTCTACCGGCACCATCAACCCGACCACGATGTCTTCTGTTAAAAGGAACACGGCGATGATACGTTCCTTCTGTCACACTGAACACGGAGATGACGACTTCCATCACACTGAACATGCGATGACGTTTTCCAGTCATACTGAACACGGTGATGACGTCTTCCGTCAAACGAAACTTGCGATGACGTGTTATGCCATAAAGAACCCGGGAAGACGCATTTCTTATCTATTAAAACAGAGATGTTGTTTCCGTATACGAGAAAACGGTGATGACGTCTTAAGTTATCCTGAGCAAAGCGATGGTGTCAATAGTCACATCGAAAACGGCGATGACGTATTTCGTGACATTACAATTCAACAGCGCCACCCTATACACGACAGTGATATTTCCCGTCACCCGTAATACGGCGACAGTGTCTTCAATCTGACCGACCATGGAGATGATATCTTCCGTCACCGTTAACACGGCGATGACGTCTTCAATCACGTTTAGTTCGACGGTGATGTCTTGCATATGCCGGTGACATCTTCAGTCACCCTTGATAAGACAATGGCATCTTCAGTTATCCTTAACACGATGGGGGTGACTGAAACCACCCTGAACAAAGCGGTGACGACGACATATTCCGTCACATTGAACAAGGCGATGACGTTTTCCGACACCCTGAAGACGACGTTGGTGAATTGTTACTGGCGACAAGGCAATGACGTCTTCGTCAACCGAAATACGACGATGACGTCTTTAGTCACAATGAACACATCGAGTACGTCTTCCATCACGACGTTGAAAAATCGATGACGTCTTTCGTCACCCTGAACACGGCGATGATATCTTCCGTCAACCTGAATACGGCGATACCGCCTTCCGTCACACAAACTGAAAACGACGATTACGTCTTCCGTCACATCGAAGAAGCCTTTCGACACACGGAATACGGCGTTGACGTTTTCCGTCACGCTGAACATAGTAATGGCGATGATTCCAACCGTCTCCATGATCACGGCGATGATGTTGGCGACGGTACCGTGGACGATAAAGATGTAAATCTTACAGCGTGCTTAATTTAGCATGGTGCACAGAGGTAGACTTCCGGATCCTTCTATCAGCGTCATATAACATCAAGATACGAAATGTACTGTTGCAGCCATGTCTTGTTTTTTTGTAGGGAGGAAGCGATAAACCTCCCCGCTTTGTCTGACGAAACGTGAGCACGCTGCAAGAAACCGAATGCCGTGACATTTCGATTTAACAACAGCCAGGCCCCAGGAGGCGTATAAAGATGGCAGTCTGCGACAGCGACAGTGGACCGTCGTGTGTACTACGGTTGCACATCATCCGATGAAGTGGTTAATACATGCATTGTGTTTTGGTTATCAATAAACTGCACTCACATATTTAAACTATATTATATTACAGTTGAGAAGAAAACCTTTCAAAATGTACTACGTTACAGGAGTAAACATTTGCAAATTTAGCTGATTAAACTAATTGAATATTGCACACTTGTTGTCAACTGTAAGGATTATTTAAGAAATAATACATGATAATTGTTATATTATATATAGTTAAGTGATTACAGTTGTAATCGGTGGCTGACTACTCGGTGATTTGTATAACGGTACGGAGTACGGAGACCAGAAAACCGTATCACTAACTTCCTTATGCGTTTATCTGCTCGGTTTCGTTAATTAGTATCGACATCGCTCCTTAGAGCAATGATCTCACAGGCATGTAGTGAACATTGCCAAAGCTTGGAAGCACCAATTCCACCGGTGTGTCACAGAAATAGTCGTCGGTGATACGGCGGAGGCTTTTTGCATATTGGAAACGTTTCTTACATTAGACAACGGATTCTGTGATGTGGTAGAATTTTCTTATGAACTAATTTTCTTAATGAAACGATCCACTGGATAGCTAGAGATATATATGCCGAGTCAGATAGCTAAATCACTCGCTAGAATAAATACCGGTTTCCGTGAGCTGTCGTTGTGAACCGTCTCCGTGAAGCGCTGCTCTATACAGTCATCCTCGCCCGCCAGGGGTCGCTGCTGATGATTACGTCAGTGCCAGTCAACAGTACCCTGGCTGATTGCTTTGCTAAACTCTGAATTTAAGCTCAGCCTATGAAATCGCTCACTTTATCAATGGTTGGTGGGGGTAAGGCGGGGCTAAGGCGGTCATAATAAAACTATTTCAGTCAACCGAGGCTCGTGTTTCATACAATGTTTAGGAAGTAGAAGCAATTAGTCGAATACACAATACTGTTCAGCTGCTCGTGCTAATGGGCTAACGGGTCATTATATATTGGGATTCCCATAAATCGTTTATCGTCGTCAAATTGGTGCGTGTATTTACGCTGTTCTCACCGGTGATGCAGTCGCGACTGGCGAAGTCAATTACTAGTTTGACTCAGCTAACTTCCACACTTCGCGTAGAAGATCTGCCAGGGCCAGTTTTGCATGGCAAACAGCCCAGGCTTGCGATGATGTATACAGTCGGTTCGAATGAACCCCATAAACCATGGGCCATTTCCGTAAGTCGTAGCCGTGACCCGTTGCAAGTAATTGTCGCTATGAACCATCTAGGTCAACTATTGTCGTGAACCGTTGCAACAAACAATCGCTGTGAACACTCTCCTAAAACATCGTCTCGTCACGGTGAATCGTTTCAGTGAACTGCTACTGTGAACTCTCGCCTTGCATTGGCCAAACTCCGTAAAGACTAGTGTTAATCCGCTTTCCAAAAACACTATCGTTTAAGTAATACTACTTACACTTATATTATAAATTGTTTACTTACACTTAAATATATTGTAAATTGTGTTGTATGTTATAATAATTTATAGTAATATTGTATTTTAAGTAATACACTAAATAATCTACTGTTTCCGGAAATTATTGGCGTGAGTAATTCCTATATCAATCGTTTCCGTGAATCGTCGCCTTGATGTGTCGCCCGTAAAGTGTCTTTGTAAATCTCCTCTGTGATCGGTCGTCGTGAACAACGACCGTAAACTGACACCGTGAACCGTCAACGTAAACCATTCTGCGAATTGTCGCTTTAAATAGTCATCGCGACCGGTAACCCTGAACCGTTTCCGTAAGTCGTCGTTGTAAACCGTCGCCGTGGAATTTTTGTATAAACAATCGCCTTGAAACTTCGCAAAGAATCGTTTCTGTGAACTGTCGTCGTAATTCATCGGAACGATCTTCCTATTCCGTCGCCATTAGCAATCTTTGTAAAACGCCATCTTGACCAGTTAGCGTAAACTATCGTTATGAACATTTCCGCAATCCGCCATAGTGAACTGTCGTTTGTACATAGTTGCCTTGAAACTTATCTAGAAAACGCGTCTGAACTGTCGTTGTAAATCATCGGCGTGAACGAATATTGTGAACAATCAGCGTAAATCATCGTCAAAATCTATCGCCAAAAACCATCGTCGTGAACCATCGCAAAGGGGGGAATTATCTGTGTAAACAGTCGTCGTGAAACTTTGTCATGAATCATCGCCATAGATAATCTCTAATGAATCGCTACGATAAATTCCATAAAATATTGTTGTTATCCGTCGCTCGCAACCGTCGCTCTGATGAATATATGTAAACCGCCGTAGATTGAAACGTTTCCCACTGGGCAACATATTCATTGTTTTGCGTATACCGCGTCCGCATCCCGTTTCCGGACAGATGGTATCCCACCTTAAGTCATCGTTGTGAAACATCTCCGCAAACCGTCTCATTCAACCGTCGCCGTCCCTTAAACATCGCCGTAAAATACCGTCATGAGCAGTTCACATAAACCATTGTCATATACACACAGTCACCGCAAACGTCACCGTAGAGCATCGCCGTGAACAGTCTCCGAACTGTTGTGAACCGTCTCTGTAAGCAATTGCCGTGAACCGTCTCCGTAAATCGTATCAGTAAACCGTCGCTGTGAATCGTCTCCGTATACCATCGCCGTGAACCGTTACCGTAAACCATCGTTGTGAACTGTCTCCGTAAACAATCGCCGTGAACTCTCTCCGTAAACCATCGTTGTGAACTGTTTCTGCAAATCATCGTTGTGAACTGTTTCCGTAAACCAACGTTGTGAAACGTTTCCGAAAACCATTGTGTTGAACTGGTACCGTAAACGATCGTTGTGAGCCGTTTCCGTAAACCATCGCCGTAAACCGTCTCCGTAAGCCATAGCCGTGAACTGTTTCCGTAAACCATTGCCGTGAACCCTTTCCGCAAACCAACGCTGTGAACCATTTCCGTAAGGCGTCGCTGTGAACCGTTACCGCAATCGATGGTTGTGAACCGTTTTCATAAACCATCGTCGTGAACCATCTCCATAAACCGTGTCAGTAAACCGTCGCCAAGCATCGTCTCCGTAACCCATCGCCGTGAACCGTCAACGTAAACGATCGATGTGAATCGTCTCGGTAAACCATCGCCATGGACCGTCTCATTAAACCACCACCATGAACCTTCTCCGTAAAACATGTCAGTAAATAGTCGCCGTGAATCGTCTCCGTAACACATCGCCGTGAACCGTTACCGTAAATGTGCGTTGTGAACCGTTTCCGTAAACCATCACCGTGAACCGTCTCGCTAAACCGTGTCAGTAAACCGTCACCATGAATCGTCTCCGTTAGCCACCGCCGTGAACCGGTTCCGTAAACCATCGCGTGAACTGTTTCCGCAAAACCATCGCCGTGAACCATTTCCGTAAGCCGTCGCTGTGAACCGTTACCGTAAACGATGATTGTGAACCGTTTCCGTAAACCATCGTCATGAACCGTCTCCCTAAACCGCCTCCGTAAACGATCACCGTGAACAGTTTCCGTAAATCATCACCGTGGACCTTCTCCGTAAACCATAGCTGTGAACCGTTTCCGTAAACCATCAGCGTGAACCGTTTCCGTAAATCATCGCCGTGAACCGTCTCCGTAAACCATAACCGTGGACCTTCTCCGTAAACGATCATCGTGAACAGTTTCCGTAAATCATCGCCGTGAACCGACTCCGTAAACCATCACCGTGGACCTTCTCCGTAAACCATAGCTGTGAACCGTTTCCGTAAACCATCAGCGTGAACCGTTTCCGTAAATCATCACCGTGAACCGTCTCCGTAAACCATAACCGTGGACCTTCTCCGTAAACCATAGCCGTGAACCGTTTCCGTAAACCATCGCCGTGAACCGTCTCCGTAAACCATCACCGTGAACCGTCTCCCTAAACCGTGTCAGTAAACCGTCGCCATGAATCGTCTCCGTGAGCCATCGCCGTGAACCATTTGCGTAACCCGTCGCTGTGAATCGTTACCGTAAACGATGATTGTGAGCCGTTTCCGTAAACCATCGTCATGAACCGTCTCCATAAACCGGCCCCGTAAACCATCACCGTGGACCTTCTCCGTAAACCATAGCTGTGAACCGTTTCCGTGAACCGTTTCCGTAAATCATCGCCGTAAACCATCTCCGTAAACCACCACCGTGGACCTTCTCCGTAAACCATAGTCGCGAACCGTTTCCATAAACCATTGCCATCAACCGCCTCCGTAAACCATCACCGTGGACCTTCTCCGTAAACCATAGCCGTAAATCGTTTCCGTAAACCATCACCGTGAACCGTTTCCGTAAATCATCGTCGTGAGCCGTCTCCGTAAACAATCACCGTGAACCGTCTCCGTAAACCGTCGCCGTGAACCGCCTCCGTAAACCATCACGGTGGACCTTCTCAGTAAACCATCACCGTGAATTGCCTCCGTAAACCATCACCGTAAACCGTCTCCGTAAACTGTCGCCGTGAACCGTTTCCCTAAACTATCGCCGTGAATCGTCTCCGTAAACCATCGCCGTGAACCATCTCCGTGAACCATCTCCGTAAACCATATCCGTAAGCCTTCACATAGAACCGTTTCCGGGGGCGCGCGATAGCGTAATAGTTAGCGCATCCGCCTGGCATGCCGGCGCCCCGAGTTCAATACCCGGACCGGGCTGGGATAGTATATTTGGTGTAAAAAATACCTTACTCTTAATATTGAGGACTGTCTATCCCTCATGACTCAGATAACACGTTAAATGTCGGTCCCATCTCAATTCGGACGTAAAAGAACCACTGAGGACAACAATCACCCTGGCAGTGACCACCCTCAGTGCCAGCATAGAAAGATCGGCTTGGCAATACATTTCTGAAAAAGGCTGACTAGTTGAATAAGATCATAACTTTGTAACCACAATAATATACTAACTAGTCAGTTAATAGAACATTGCCGAGTGCTGAAAACAACTAGAACTAAACCACCGCTGTGAACCGTCTACTTAAACCGTCGCTGTGGCCCGTTTCCGTAGACCATCGTCGTGAACCATAAACCATCGCTGTGAACCGTTTCCACAAACGGTCTTTGTGGGCCGTTTCGGTAAACCATCGCTTGGAACGGTTTCCGTAGAACGTCACTGAGAACCGTTTCCGTAAACCATCGCCATGAACAGTTTCCGTAAACCACCGTTGTGAACCATTTTCGTAATCTATCGGCGTAAACCATTTCCATAAACCATCGTTGTGAAATGTTTCCGTAAACCATCGCTGTGAACTGTATCCGTAAGCAATTGACGTGAACCGTTTCCGTAAACCATCGCCGTGAACCATTTCCTTAACCGATTGTTGTGAACAGTCTCCGTAAACCATCACCGTGAACTGTTTCCGTAAACCATCCCCATGAACAATTTCCTTAAACCATTTTTGTGAACTGTTTCCGTCAACCATCGCCGTGAATCTTTTCCGTAAACCATCGTTGTGAACTTATTCCGTAGACCGTCGTTGTGAACCGTCATTGAGAACAGTTTTCGTAAACCATCGTCGTGAACCTTTTCCGCAGACCATCGTTGTGAACCGTTTCCGTAGACCGTCGTGGTGAACCATTGCTGTGAACCATCTTCGTAAACCATGCCGTGAACCGTCTTTGTAAACCAACGTTATGAACCGTCTGTGTAAATTATCATCGTAAATCGTCTTCGTAAACCATGGTTGTGAACCTTTTCCATAAACCATCGCCATGAACCGTTTCCACAAACCATCGGTGTGAACCATCGTCGTGAACCGTGTTTATAAACGAAAGCTGCGATAGACGCCGTTTGCCGTTACCGTAGCTTGGTGTCTCCTGGGTCCATTTGCTGACGGTTTTTTGTAAACACAATGAATTATATGTCACTCTAGTTCACGCTCATTCTAGTTGAAACAGCATAATACTATCACTATAGACAATGTAGACAAAACACAATACAGTATCATTATAGAAAATGTAGACAAAACACAATACAGTATACAGAAACCAAGTATAGATACGTATATATCAGTCAGTTGATGTATCCAGTACGAAACTGTTTGCCTACGTCACAATCAAACAATTTCGCGTGACCTCCGTTAAACTTTACCTTTGCCACCAATGTTGACAACGGTAACATAAGTGAATGACATTACCACTGCTGCGCGACATCTCGTAAATAAAACACTCCTGCATACAAGTGTCACTTTAAAACTTTGCATCATGTTTTTTGTCATAAATATAAATTTTTTGACCGGAATTTCTACAAAATACATGACGAAATGCACGAACGCACCACGTGTTCGGCATCCATTTTGTTTTATAGTTTGGCGGAGCATTTGCTAGGCAACAGGTGACGTGAGGTGTAAGTCAATTTGTTTACTATATTTGAAATTGTTTAGCAATTGTAAATACTGCCGTTTTGGAACTTGGGAGAATTCGTTCACCCCACTGTGTCTGTAAGAGACATCACCTTCTACACCGTGTGTCTGTCAGCGTATATAAAAGATCCCGCCCTTATATGAAGAAGAACCTTATTTGGTCATGTCTTGATAAAAAAAAACACTGATGCTGCATTAGCTGCCAAAACATGGACTAACACCGGAGACTTGGCCATAAGTGCCTTCTAACAGGACACCAGCGAAATAAGACGAAGCTTACTACTACTACTACTACTACTACTACTACTACTATTACTACTACTACTACTACTACTACTACTACTACTACTACAACTACTACTACTAGTAGTAGTAGTAGCACTACTACTACTACTAATACGACTACTACTACTACTACTACTACTACTACTATTACTACTACTACTACTACTACTACTACTACTACTACTACTACTATTACTACTACTACTACTACTACTACTACTACTACTAGTAGTAGTACTACTACTACTAATACGACTACTACTACTACTACTACTACTATTATTATTATTACTACTACTACTACTACAACTACAACACTAACAACAACAACAACTACTACTACAACAATAACAATACTAACAACTACTACTACTAATCCGCGTGCGCGCTGGCATGTGCGCGCTGGCATGTGCGTATGTGCGTGTGTGCGTGTGTGCGTGTGTGCGTGCGTACATGCGTGTGTTTGTCCGTGAGTGAGCGTGTGCGCGCGTGTGCTTGCGTACGCTTGTGCGTTTGTGGGTGTGTGCACGCGTGGGTTTGTGCGTATGGAGCTTGCGCATGTGCACGTGTGCCTATGCACACATGTGTTTGCGTGCATCAAAATAGGCTGTCGTACTATATTAACGCACAGGAGCTTATGTGTGCCTGTGCGCACCCATGCTTGCATGGACTGGTAAGACGTTGATGCTCCGTGGTGCACACGCGGGGGAGCACGAACGGAGTTCAGAACACCTTGGCGGCCTTTAGAACTACTTTATTTCGGTCCTCATTTACTAGTTCACTCAGCTGTAGAAGCTGCTCCAAGGCCCCGTTGTTATCAGCGGACTAACCTGCCTGACACTGCGATCCCGGGGGAATGGGAACTTACACACACACCTGGCTACGAGCCAACAATGACTTGGGAACAGTTGAACTAAGTAACCTTACTGGGGACAGCTGAGCTACTGGTATTCATTTACGTCATTGCGGACGACATTAGCTTATAATTTATGTAGACACTGTTAACGGACCTGCGTGTAATTCAATCGTTCTTTTAAACACCTTAGGGTATTATACATGAACCAGTGACGGTTTATTCGGCACAGCAACCATGTTCTGCATTAATGTTAAATATCATTTTATTTATCAACGTCTCTCTGATTATCAATACATGGTTGTAGGTCTATACTTTCCAGAGCGGCACGTAAGATTTATTTTAATGTTTCCTCAAATAAAGTACGTTTTTGTCTATATGTTCGTAAAGCTTGTGCATGTGGCCAAGCACTGACTTTTGTGTGAAATTGGGTGAGTATATGACGCAACATTGATGCAGGACAAACCGAAGCGAAGTACACTTGCATTGCTAGTACTTGTTAAATTTGAGGTGGTAATAACGTATATTGAGGTGGTAATAACGTATTAAGTGACGTCAATAACGGAGTAGGTGAACAAATGTTTAGTTCGATACTTGTTTGAGCGGATTCAATATACGTATTAAAAAATAACACCATTGGTTGATGACGATACTGTATGCACGTGGCCGTTTGATATTATTGCTCGGCTGGTAGAAATTAGCCTTTATATAGCGGATTGAAAGGGTTGTAGTTATTCTCTTTCAGTGAGCAAATGTTATGGTTTTAAGAAAACATCACCCACGAGACGAGTTACAGCTGCACAGAAAAACACTATAATATTGCCACAACACAAACAGGTTAAAATGGTGTCATATAGAAAGTAGACGTATTTAAATCACCCCAGCATAGCAAGCCTTATTATTTATAAAACATACATTTCAAAAAAACAATCGGAAAATCTTTTTATTCCAATCAACTGTCAACTTTTAAAACCGTCATTAATCTAGTAACAACATTTTCAGTATCTTCGAATCTTTCAGGAACGTTGAACTTTTCCATAATGTTATGAACATAATTATAGATGCTACGCCAAACACGAATGTTGTTGAAACACTGTTTCGAAAATGCGGACAACACCCATGTGAAAAATATTGCAGCTAGTGTCGTCATCAGACAGGGTAGGTGCTTGTTTAATCGGGCAAACTGGGAGTGGGGAGGAGGGGGGGTAAAATGGATTGGAAAAGAAAACATGAACAATCCTGCGTACCTGAACTTATGCACTTGTACCAATAGTCGGTAGGACTGGTTTTCTTAACATGTAAAGTATTAAACGAGAACGGAAATGTAATATTGTGACATTAGCGCTAGCACGAACACCTCGCACTAACAATTCGCACGCAAACACACACAAAGGTACGCACGTTCCCGCACGCATGAACATACGCATGCATGCATGTATATATGCTCACATGCACGCTAAACGCACACACGCACGCACACAACTTTTGATGGTGCAAGAACGAATTAAACCTGTATCGCATGTACACTAATGCGTAAATGTGGAAAGACTAAACCGTGTGTTTTGTGCACACTGTTGTGTGGACACGAACCATTGCTGTTGTGTGGACACGAACCATTGCTGTTGTGCCTGTACTACGTATGCAACATCGGTCCACTTACGTATAGACGCGTTTGTGCAAGGCAGCGTTTACTGTTGCACCGTGCACTGTTGCACATGTTCACGCTGTTCGCTCGTGAACCCGCCTATTCTCTACATATGTCAGGCTCACCTACGTCACCGCTCGCGATAGAGCGCAGCTAATCTGTCATGCTGAGAGATCAAACGAGGTCACACAAACACAAAAAGATGCGCGTTTCACGCGTTCATGTTTCGTCGTTCTTTTTAGCGGACGCGTGCGCTACATACACGAGCAAGAAGTGAAGGAGACACTGTCATAAATAAACGATGACACGCTTGAGAGAGAGAGAGAGAGAGAGAGAGAGAGAGAGAGAGAGAGAGAGAGAGAGAGAGAGAGAGAGAGAGAGAGAGAGAGAGAGAGAGAGAGAGAGAGAGAGAGAGAGAGAGAGAGAGAGAGAGAGAGAGAGAGAGAGAGAGAGAGAGAGAGAGAGAGAGAGAGAGAGAGAGAGAGAGAGAGAGAGAGAGAGAGAGAGAGAGAGAGAGAGAGAGAGAGAGAGAGAGAGAGAGAGAGAGAGAGAGAGAGAGAGAGAGAGAGAGAGACCAACTAGTAATTGTAGACGACCCGGTCTCCGCTGTCTGATAGTGTGGCACGTCTTATTAAAGGAGTATACGTGGCTTGCAATAAATACACGCCTGGCGTATCTCCGCAAATGTCGCATATTTAGAATTTCGATAAGATAGTTCTTACGCTGTTGTTGACAGTGGGTGGTCGCCAGCGGGCATTGAATAAATCATTCGTAAATAGGCAACTAAGCGTGCATGCGTGACCGGTCAGCAACAACGGTTACGGCGTGAGGGTCAGTTTGTAACGGGGCGGTCAACACTCGACGAGGTCCGTAGACAGTAATTATGCACACGTCCTTACAATTGATTCCATGATCGCGTCTATGTGATATACCTGCATTCAACGTTCATTGTTGACTTTTGTTTTTGTTTTTTGTGTGGAGTGTATACTGCGGAAGCTATGAAACAGCGTCGTGTCCCCGTCGTGAACATTCTTTATTATATAAAACCGTACCTTTGCGAATTGCACGCAGCTGTAATCGGACGAGACGGTGGCGGAGTTGCCGACATAATCGAACTACTCCACAGGCCACGACCGATTATTTTAGCTACTCTGGCCGCCATTTTATATTTATTTCACGTGCCTAACGATTTGACAAAATTTCGAATTTGTCTATTGTCGCAATCGGTTGTGATTCATTTTATAAACAACTGCAGTGTTCATCTGTCGCTGTGTACGCGATGACATGCGCAGTAGTTTCGTCGTCAGCACAAGCGTAATTTTTAATGTGACTATCGCGTGCTGACGTAACAAAACTTGTGCAATTACGAAACATGACCGCACATACGTACCGGATCAAGCGCGTTATGCTTGTGTATATTAATGTGTTAAATAACTCACTATCGATAACGATACAAATGGATATCTCATCAATCAATTGAACAAATAATAGACAGGGTATTCTGTGCGCTAGGGCTCTAATTATTGGGCATATAATTTTGGAAATTCGAAATTCGATACTTGCTGTATTTATAACCTTGTTCAGATATGATGTCCTATATTTTGTCACAAGCTAGGTTACTATAATTATTAGTTTGTTTGCAAAACTGATCAATTTACTCTGTAAGAAAACGGTTTATGTGATTAGAATACCGATGCCTGTATGGTTTCTGAAAGGTCGCATTTGGACAAACACATGTTTAACGACAATATCAAATTAGCCAAAAAGCCACGCCTATTTTGCTGCAAAGTTGATGCGAACGAAACGGACGTACAGTTTCCTTCCGCTCCAGTTATAAGTGCAGCGCCCCACCCCCGTGCGATAGGGACCGATTGCGTGATAGATCAGCATTCAAATCTAATACCCCGTCAACCCGTCGCTAGGCAACCGGCGAGCGCGTGGCGGCTATAAATAATCGCAGCGCTGGCGTTGCATGCGCTTTCTTCAGCGCGTCTACGTCGCTCATAGTTTACCTAATCTGCGCGCTCCTGTGTCTGATCGATTGCCTCGTTGCGCGTTCCCGAAACGAACTAATGATACGCCATTGTTATGTTAACGTATATCCGTATGTGTTAAGGTGAAATAATGTATTGCTTTGTCAACGCGTCTGAAACAGTGGGTTAGTATAACTAGTCTCCTCATTTAGATGCCGTTTCGACATGAGTGCACATAGCGTGACGCTGACGTGCTCGTGAATATTGGTCATCAAGTGCCGTCTAATAACGATTTCTGCCAGACCAGTTGGCGAACGGCGCTATGCTGTTGAAGAGAGTGTCAAACAAGTGTGTGAATCATTTCATTGTTGCCTACGGAAAACGAGTTACGATAACGGTGGATGACAAAAACAACCCACCCAGGAACAGCGTGATAACAATGTCTAAGTTACAAATGGTAGTTGGTGTTTGCTCTACAGCGATATGACTGTCATATCAATGCGGTACATTAAACCACTGTCGGAACACTCCGGATACGGAAGTACTGTGACATGATTGTTCCCTCTCTAACAGCGCAGCCATGTTGGTGTGTCGGACTGATTGCGATCTACGCGTTGAGTTACAGGCACACAAAAAACACTTTCAACATTGTATACAAAAGTAAGATACGCTATTGTGTACTTTGCGTAGTGTACTCTTGTTTGTATTGTTGGCATTCATTTGAATGCGTCATGTTCAGAAACTGTCGGATTACGCACCCATAGTGCGTCATCACAGTGTGTCACATATTTATGATATGTGATAAATAAGCACGCTCGATTATTACATACGGGTGCAATATGCTCTGTGTAATACAGTCATGCGATTGCACAATCACATACGTTAAATTATGAGCGCAGTTACATTGATAAGTCAAGACGCGTTCGTCGCGTTCAGAATTCAATTGTTTTATCAAAGCCACATAACAACCGAATGTGGCAATACAGCACACAGTCCCGAACATTGAATTTGAGATGGCTGAATACAATCATTATACACAATTGGACAAGGCCGCGTGGCTGCGTCCGATTATGTAAGCCGTTACTACGCCGTCTTGCATAAGTACAGCTGGGTGCAATTTGCAAAGTTGCCATTTCGTATAAAAGTTTTGAGACAACGTGTTTTTGCTCGTTTCCACAGCAGTGTTTAGAAAAACGGCAGTCGTATACATTGGAGGTGCACATGTTTGAACTTACTGTAAAACGCGTGAGTTCAAACATGTTTGCAAGGAACAACTGAAATACCATGACGGCTGTGGCGGATACATATCCCCTATTTTCAACGCTTCAGACGTCAATAAATGTATAAGCGCAAAGTGAACGAGGAATACTTATTTTCGTCAAAAGGTAACCCGGTGTAATCACTAAATGTTTGTGCTATGGACAATGTTACATATTTTAATCAGAAACGTGTAACAAATATATAAATAAATATCAAATGATAACCGTAGGTGTCGCATAGGTAAATGTCACAATTAGATCCACGTTATAAAATTCCCACGACTTGCAAATCACATCCCCGCCCTCAGGCACCCGCGGACACACCTAAACACGCGTGTGCACACACGCATGTTCCCGTCTAAATCGTGCTTAGCCAAACGCAAACGCACGTGTACGAGAGCAAATATATACGCTCGCACACTACGATGTAGACGGCGGCGGCGGCGGCGGCGGCGCCGGCGAAGAAGAAGACGGCGATGACTATGATGACGACGTCGACGGCGATGGTGATGGCGAAGAAGAGGGCGATGATGACGATGACAACAACGATGTCGAAGACGATGATGTTATTGGCGACGACGACGATGGCGATGACGACGACGACATTGACAATGACGACGCAAACGACGAAGAAGACAACGGCGACGGCGGCGACAACGACAGCGACGACAATGAAGATGACGAAAATGAGGACGATGACGACGACGACGACGACGACAACAACGAAGGTGACGACAAATAAGGCAGCGACGTCAATAATGGCTACTTCAACTACGCAAATGCCTGCGACGAAGACGACGACGGCGATGAAATAGACGATGACGACTAAAGCGACGATATTGATAACAAAGATTACAGACGACATCAATGTTGACGATACTAACAACGACATTCACAAACATACTGGTGGCGACGGCGACGACGACAACTGACTACTGGGACGATGACAATGACGACGATGATGAAAGAAACAGGGGCGAAAGCGACGGCGACGGCGACGACGACGACGACGACGACGATGACAACAATAGTAGCGGCGGCGGCGGCGGCGGCGGCGGCGGCGACGTCGCTAGAGACGATTACGTCAACAACATTGACGACAATGACGACGTTAATGAAGGCGACTGCGGCGACGACGAAGGTGATTAAGGAGAAAACAATACCGACGGCGTGACGTTAATGAAGGCGACTGCGGCGACGACGAAGGTGATCTCCGTCACAGTCACGCCGTCGGTATTGTTTTTTCCTTAATCACCTTCGTCGTCGCCGCAGTCGCCTTCATTAACGTCGTCATTGTCGTCAATGTTGCTGACGTAATCGTCAAATTGGCAACAAACACTTGCGATTGACAAATGAACGTAGTCAGGCTTAAAGCATCCATAACGTCTATATTCGCACTGCCAATATGCACGTTCGCCGCAAATTTACAGCCGCTGTTAAATAAATGCCTTATCGAGGTACAACGTATTTGTCATTTGCGCACGAGCAATGTGAACGTTCGTAAAAGACACGTTCTAGGAAGCACAGATGCTATTTACGCTCGCATCGATCATGTATATGTAGTAACTAAAACATAGCACGAACAATCGCCAGCAGCAAATTAAAGTACAAAGGGTCTTCCAAATATCGCACAGGTGACTCGCACCCAAATATTCTTCGAGTACGTGTTAATGTATTTTGACTTGTGCAACGATAAGACATAATTAGCTCATCGACCCCCTAATCAGCACGGTGAAATTACACCGATACAAAGAATACGAAACTGAACAATGCCTGGCACTGGTAGATCTGCGATGGGCTTTGTTGCTCTGTTACGGCAGCGTAACCTAGATATTTCAGGCGGCGACGATGTGTTCAGACGGGCTTGGCTTGCCAAACAGAGTGGGCTCCACTACGCGTCCAGAGGTCAGAATAATTGACACCGTGGTGTTCAATCGGCTTAGCGCACGACCAGAAGTGCGCACTATTTGTGTCGCTATCGATAAACAGCGCCTTCCCCACTGAATAAATTACACTTGTGTGTAGCATAAGAGGGCCATGTGTCGAACGATTAACATCGTTTGGACATTGGATATTTGGCGACAAAACTTAGCGTTATTGGCTTAGTAATAACGACAAACGTTCGACATTGATCGCTTGAACATCCGCGACGTATTCGGTGTGTCAACGACTTTGCTCTGTCTATATCGGTCGCTTTACGGCCTGTTAATCGCCAATGTCTTGGATCGACGCGTCCGAAATTTCGACGACACATTTATTAACCAGTTGTTTCTTACTAGATTAAAGGACTCTATTTAATTGCAATTGCAAATACATAAAAAGAGGCAACAGAAGAAGCAACAAAAGAAGCAAAAACCACTGTGATGAAATGTCCAATAATCTACCGGGACGAATGTGTTTACGTGATTTTACATATATCTTATCAATTTTATCATATGTGTAGATTAGTCACAGAGTTTGGCTTTTTTGTCCATTAATAAACAATCACACCACAAAAACTGGGGCACTTTACGCTAACTTTACACGCTAATAAATGTGTCCCGACAGTGTCGGTAAACAATCTTACGCGTCATCAAATATGTTATACCGCACAACATAGTTTTGCAAAAAAAAGTCCGATATCTCAAACATACAAACATTGCCAGCTTTGGCAAATAAAATAGCTGAGATCGGTTTACTAACTCATTTCAGGCAGCTCTTCTGGACATATAACTGTGGTCTGACCTCTCTATTTGAAGTATGACACCCAGCCGTATAGCGGCCTATTTTCGGTGGACCGATCGTGTGCTTATAGCACGTTTGATTGCCTAGCAACCGATCGTGCTGCCATTTGGCAACGCGGCGGGCGGAAACTGTTGCGTACGTCTCAATTTCTGCCGCCGGCGGACATTTCGTAGTCGGCGTCCCTTTGTCGTTTGGCGCCCGGCTCTAGTGAGACTGGCGACATCGAGCGACGTCAATGTGATGATGACTGTAAATCAAGGAGGGTCGACGAGTTCAGTTTCGCCTTTGTTAACATTGCCGTTGCAATTGTGATATGACGACAGGACAACGACCGTTTATTGTCGTTCTCGATGTTGTTGTTGCTTATTGTTTTGTCGTCGTTTTGTTATCTTTGTAGATGTTATTACAGGTTACGACGTCGCCACAATCTTCGTTACTGTCGTCTTCGTCATCGCCGCCGTCGTCGTCATCGTCGTCGCCGTCGCAGCCGTCGCTGACGCTGTCGTCGTCGCCGTCGTCGTCGCCGTCGTCGTCGCCGTCGTCGCCGTTGTCGTCGTCGTCGTCGTCATCGTCGTCATCGTCGTCGCCGTCGCCGTTGCCGTCGTTGCCGTCGTCGTCGCCGTCGTAGTTGTCGTCGTCGCCGTCGCCGTCGCCGTCGCCGTTGTCGTCGTCGCCATCGCCGATACCGACGTAGTAATTGTCCCAGTCCCTACAATCAATGTATACTCGCCACTTTTTCCAACTTCATCATTTCATCATGTGAATTTAATCAGTGATTATCGATTGCGATCCGTGTAATCCTGCATTTAATATAGCTTTTATGTATACAACTTCAAATCGCATATAAAATGTACTCGTAAGTAGCTGAATTTCGTGTGAAATACGATAGTTATATTTTCCGTGCTACATACGCCAGAAGCTAATAAATTATATCAGATGTACGACATAACTTCAACCACACAAGTATAAAACTGTCACGGATATATTTCTTCAAACAATGCCATTGAATGTGTTTAAACTTGCTATGTAAGCAAGCTTATGTGGCATGTCAGCATTCAACCAATTAATGTAAAACGACTTCCGAGAATATTGATCGCACCTTTAGAAATATTATTAGAAACACAATGGTTGGTTGCTAATTGTAACCAAAAATATACCGCAAAACCTTGCATGAACCTCTCGAGAATACAGTTAGCTACAGCAATTGACAAAAGCATGCATTATGCAGAAAGCTGGCAGCTAAACTAACTGTTCGAGTCGTGATCTAGTTGAGCATGTTTTGAAACTCGATTACTCTCCGACTGCATCGATCCGCTGCTGCGCCTTTGTCGTCGCGCCGCCAATAACGCCGGTGACGTCATTATCACTTTGACCGATGTTGTCGCTATCGCGGAACGATCGCAAAGTCCAACGCCGCATCTGTCACGCATAGCTTGCATTACTGCAGATGTCCACGTGCATTATCTTGCACAACATCGTATGTACGTGTGCCAAGAAATGTCAATCATGTTGTCAATTTAGGGACGTTATTTACACTCGGCTGCGATTGGGGTCATTGGGCCAACAAGAGAATCGATGGTTGGTCGGTATATTAACATGGCAATCATCTACTTTGTTTACATTGTAATGACAGTCGCGTCAGAAATTGTCACGATTTATACTTCGTCACGATCGACACTCGAAAGCGTCGTCACGATTGTCACATACTGATGCCCATTATAGGTCACAAAAAACACACAGTTATGATGTAGACATAGACATCGTCGTGGAACACACGCGCGAAAAGACTTGTAGCCTACTCTAGTACACCATTCAGGAGCAGTCTAGAGATGCCACCCTGAGCGCATTGCCTCTCTTCATCCGTGCGGTGTTCCTGTTGGGAATTTACAGATTGTTATACAAGACTAAGGCATGGGGCTGGTTTCATGAAGCATTTGCCACATGCAATATATCTTAAAAGGCGGGATACATGTAGATAAAAAGTATTGGACTCTCGATAAGCCAAAAGGCTTCCTTGTCCAACTGCCATCCAGAGTAATTTTCTGGATGGCAATCTTGTTAAATCTATGTTAAACCTTGCTACCACAAAAACTGGATTTGGATTTGGACCACGTTTTGTTCCATATTTCAAGATATACCCTGTATTATCAAATCCTTCGATTTTAACAATTTCGTACGATAATTGTACGATGTTGACAGGTTATCCTTCCGCATTTTGCGATGAAAGTAGCGTGATTCACAACAAAATATATATTGCACCGCGATCGATTTTGACACTGCGATCAACTAGCTTGCGTTAAAATATCGTTTTTACGTTCCAAAATACATAAAATACCTAATTTGTCTTTCACCCATATATGCTTTTCACTTTCAACTTATGGGAACACAAGTATGACTTTCATAATAACGATTACTGTTTCGAACAAAACATAACACCAAGCTAACAGATACGACGGGCGACATTTGTAGATACCAGAGCTGCAGCGTCACGTCACACTTCGATGCTTTATAGGAAGACGTCTTTGGCGGGTTCGTGACAAACCAATACAGCATTAGGCATTGATATTGAGATGGTAGAGACCCGTCTCCCGTCTTCATGACTGGCAGATGTCTCGCATATATTGTGACCACGTCTAGCTCGAAACGTCGTAAGTCTCTCCGCCTTAAGAGCTACCAGAAATGGTTTGCGTCGTCCGGCAGAGTCGCTTCGCATATGCAGACAAAACTCGAATAATTTATTATATTAGGTATTCTGTTGGTAATAATATATAGTTTGACACGTGCTATCTATGAAAACAATAATAGATAATGCTGTGAGCTAAACATTGCATAACATGTTTACCTGCTGATTGTGTGGGTGCTAGTAGCGTGAATATGTTTAAAAATAAAATCGACACATACCTCAGACGGGCGGGATACACATAGATAAAAAGGTCGGACTCTCGATAAGCCAAGGGCTTCCTTGTCCACCTGCTACCTAGAGTTAATTCTCTGGGTGGCAATCTTGTTAAATCTTGTTAAATCTTCATCCGCTTCCGGGGCCCTCCGCCCATACGGGTCTGTTTCTCCAGCACAGGCCACGCCAGTAACAGCTATCGAAAGCACACTCCTTTGCTTGTGAATATGCGAAACCCATTTCTGATAGCTGTTTCTTCACAAATTCGAGCCATGTAATTTTCCTTCGTTCTCTATGCATGTGAGTGTCACGTTCTGCTTTTCTCAGAGCTATCTTGACTGGAGCTCCCTCTAGTAGTCTGATCATGTGCCCGACCCATTTCAGACGTCGGAGTGCTATTGTTAGACTCCAGGCTATTACTTTGGTGATATTTGAGAGGTTCTGATATGTGCTTTTCTTTGGCCACCTGATGTTAAGCATTCTTCGCAACAGTATTCTGTGAAACGAGTTCACCACTCCTTCCAGTGACTTGTTTAAAGACCAGAGTTCCGAATTGTAGAGTAACACAAATATGTTGAATGCTCTGATTTTCAGCTTGTTTGATGTTCTGTCATTTCTTCAGAATTTGTCAAATTTGTTCATAGCATCTATGCTCAGAGATTTTCTTCTTTTGATATGTGTTTCATAGTCGATCATGAAACCCAAGCATTTGCACCTGTTCCAGTCTTTGCAGTATTTGCATGCCTTGCAGGTCTTGCACTTTCCACATATGTTACACTTACTACAATTGAGACACTGTTCTGAATTGTATTTTCTGAAGATTCTTAATTTTTCATCTTTTGAATGATTGCATTCTAGTTTTCTCATGTCTAGCTTGCTTGGAATTGTTCTCTTGTGTTGTTCTACTATGCTGTACCGTAAGTCAATGTTCTGTATTGGTTTTCCATTCTCATGCTTCATGGTGTTTGCATGATGATGCCTAGAGTATGTGTGACCATGTCCTGTTCCAGATATTTCTGTGTTTTCATTTTGGCTCAAGTAGCTCTCATTTGTGTAACCGTATGTGTGGTCACACTCTTGTTCAGTGTCGAGTACTCGATCGGATATCTGGTCCTTCAGTGCTATGGCCAGATATAGAGTGAAGAGTATCGGACTGGGGCAATCACCTTGCTTGTACTATTAGAGATACATCTTCAAGTACAAGATTTACAACATGTAGTTCATCATCATCTAGAATGGACTGTAGGTATGACATCAACAACGTCCTGTCTACAGTGTCAAAAGCTCGACTCATATCCATCATTAATATGAATGTTTCATAGTTTTCATATGAAATTAATTTGAAAGGTATAACATGTTTAGTAGTGCTACGGCATTTTCTATATGCAGCCTGTGTTACTGGAATTTTGCTTTGTATTTGTCTCCAATCCTATCGATCATGATTATGGCAAGAACCTTTCTTAGCATGGATAGAAGTAGGTCTGAGACTTGTGTATGGTCACACGGGTTTGCCGGGTTTCTGATGAGCTGATAGTACACCTAGTTTTAATTCTTTTGGATGTTCTCCCGTGCGTGCTGCGTGATTTAGTATTTCAGCTGTTTCTACATCGATGATCGTCGGTCCGTATTTCAGTTGTTCTGCACGCAGTTCATCTATTCCAGCTGCTTTCTTGATAGCTTTTCTTACTTCTTCTGGTGTAAAACCTTTCTTCATTTCTGTGGCTGGTATGTAAATATTTGCTCAGCTGATTCACTTTGAAACATTAATTTTAAGAAGTGAATATTTCAACATGATCTTCATCGTTTGCAGGTTTTCCTCCAGTTTCCTTGCCAAGCAGGAGTGGTTGTTTTGGTGTATGATTTTATAACATTCCTATTGCTGCAAACATTCTTGTGGAGTTATCCTTATTCTTTTCAATTTCCTCAACTTCTTCTATTATGTGCCTGTTCAAATAATTATTTCTTACTTTATGTAATTTATTCATGATTTTATTGCCACATGCAAGCGCAATCAACATTGAGCCACGATGACGCCGTAATTACTGTTACCTACGTACGTCGTCATGATCAAAGACCTATATCAATACAAGACGGTGCAGCGCGCGCTATCTACATTGTTCGATGAAAGTACGTAAGCAGTTCGTCCGCCATTCTGGAGTTGCGCTAAGCCAGACCATACGCGTACAGAAAATGCAGTTGTTTGCCTTATCATTGCTCAACATTTTCAAAGATAACCTCAATATTTTAATTATATAAGAAGTGGTACAGCCTAATGATTATTCTGATGAAACACGACGAAGTTCAGTTGGCTCAATAAATAATTGCAACGTTTCTACGTTATTTGTTTGCAAATTTCATTATTTTGAATTGTGATAGGTAAAAAACTTCAAGGATTACTTTAATATATTTAATTTTATATGACGCATCACAGCTTGGTGATTATTCTCATGAAATGCAGGTGATTGAACAAATAAGCTAACATCTTCCAGTCCCGCAGGTGCGTGCGCTTGCCTCCCGAATGGCGGACAAATACCTTCAGTGTAGTCTGCCATTTTCGCGCCTAATGATGCCTCCTGTTCAAATAGAAGCTCCTTGGTCATGATCACGTCATTCCGTCGTCACAAACAACATACGTCATTACCTCCGTTGGTCTACGGTCTATCTAGACGTGGTCTCCGAAGACAAGTGTTCTAGGTCTCACTTTTGAAACAAACACGCGCGTAAGCACGCACATACACGCACGCACGCACGCACACACGCGCGCGCGCACACACACACATACACACATACACACATACACACACACACATCGGAATCTAAGTTACGATTGGAAACATAAAATACTGACCTGGCCCCACTGTTGCCTTTGGTTCTCATAGTGCCGCTCGTCATCTGTCGGACAGTTCTGTACCCCGCACCCTGGTCGCCACCACCGCCCCCATTCTTCCAAAAACATATAACTTGATTCGATCGTACTTTGAGCCATATCTTCGATGGCTCTAAGTGCACAATTAGTTAAATGTAAACAAACTGGGGGTCATAAACAATACTTTTATTTAAGTTTCATGGGCAAACTCAGTGTAGTTCAAGAAAGCATGTGACATTCGTGTATGTGACTTCATACATGACCTATGGAAACATTTCTTTATCTAAGACATTCCTTACCCAGAAAACTCTCTGTAGACTCTCAAATAACAATGAACTGACAAATATAATAAACAAACATATCGTTTGTTTTTTGTTCAGGCGATCTTGATGTGTTTCTCAACCATATCACGTCGCCAATTTCAACGTAATATACCAACGTATATCTGTGCAACCATCCATCTATTCTCCGTTATCGGCCCCGCCAACAATCTAAGCGTAACAAATTAGACGACCAAAATAGCTCGTAATTATTGGCGACAGTTCGAATTCTTGGTAATATTCGATCCTACACAAATAAACACAATTTAACTTGTAGCGGCCTGAAACGCATTTTCTGCACACGCAGCCTGACGAAGTAAACACGTAGGGCAGTCGACCATTTAGAAAATAAACCGAACGTGAACGGCCGTAACGCATGAAAGGCAGGCCATTATCGTTGTAAGTCGCACGCTCAACTCAACTAGACGTCAGCTTAACGCAGCTCCGTAAATCTACGGAGGACCGACATTATCTTAACGGTCTCGCGTAGCATTACGGCGAGCCGACGTAAATGATCGGTCATTCGGGCGTGAAATTATAAATTTGCCTTCATTTGCTAATGCATCGATCCTATCCGTATCGACGATCGTATCGGCACACCGCGATACGGTTTTGTCAATACAAATAGTCGACGTTCTTATAGCTATAAATAGTTCAGACCCATTTTGACTTCGCACATCAAATTGTCCCGTTTCTCCGTACGTTTCGCTACCTCGTGGCGTAGATACGCGACGTCGACGGCTATACGTCGAAGGTAAGCCCCGCGGCTGCCGAATTTGATTTGTCTGTTTTCACAGCTGCTTGTATCGATTTCACGCCACGCACGTGAGCGTCAACGGAACACTCGGGCGGAAACCGGAGCGTCGGCGTCTACGGAGAGAGCGCACGTTGGGATTACGTGTTTGTTACGTACGAGTCGGGCTACTTTAGCGACGCCATCTTGTCTGACAGCCGCAACGGTGACTGGCGTGTGCTTGATGGCGTCGCCCGGAGCAGTCGGAAAGACATGCAGGAGGCTCGCCTTTCGGTTTCAGGGAAAGACGAGGATCAAGGCCGGCGAAAACATTTAGATGTTATGTGGAGCTTTATTGAAATGCAATAAACACGAATTGGATGTGCAGCTGTATATAATGAATCGTGTATATATGTATATTACATTACTCAAGTTACTGCACATTTTAAAATACAATTATATCATTATGACTTATTTATTAATAAAACCGTACCATTGTGTTTCGTATAGTATTGCGATTTCTTTCCGGACATTATTAGACAATAAACATTCTCGCAATCGATTATTTGGAGCAGTAACCGTCTGCAAATGGTATGCCACAGAATACAGATGTGTAGCGAGGTAATGTCGTATATATTTTTAATTGTATTAGCTTCTATGCAGCTGACTACCTGGTTCATCATTGTGAGATAAGAAAGTCGACTTTGCTTTTGTACGGGGCATAAGTTTCTACTGGTGCGTTCGATTTCGCCTACTGGCGACACACAATTATGTTACTTCTAGCCTATGCTGCAAAAGTTATAGCGTAAGGAGAGCCGATAAATTACGTCAGTGCTGGTGTGAATAAAAACGTGTACTTCACACCGGATATCGCGCCTGGTGCTTTACAACCGGCCACGGACTTGCGTGCCTGTTCTCTGACCTCAGGCGCAGGTATCAGTTGTAAGTACTTGGATATCCTGCTATATAAGGACTCCTCTTTTGAACCATTGATTTACCTATTAGCGATATACTTCAGAAACAAAACAAAAAGGTACTTATTTGCTTTTCTCCACATAATTGTGGTGTTTAACTTAGATTACCATGCGCCGTGAGATGGCGACATATTTTCTTCCGCACAACTCTTGTCTCGGCGACCATACAACGCCACTTGATTGATTTGAAGGAAAGCTAAACGTCCCAAGGTCGACGTAACTTTACATGAAATTGCTGCGGTTTGATGACGAAGTGCCAGACCTCCACTTCTAAAAGAGCCGCACTTTACCGGTGTGAGACTGTAAATGCCCCAAGGGTATTTTTACTGCGTGCTTATTTACTACTATGTACTCGGCGTGGCATAGGTATTCCCTTGTGAAAAAAAGAACTCTTTATGTGTACAGTGATTTAATCTCTACACACGTGATTCAGTGATGTCGGTAGGTACAAATGTGCTATTGTGAAAGGCAAAAATGAGCCAACAAAATTGTCAAAACAATGTTAATAACCGAAAAAAGATCATCGTAATGGCCATTACTGGTTATCTAAAGGTCCGACACAGTTTTGAACACTTGATTTTGTTCTACGGCACGAACCATTAACTCAATACAATCTGACTGACTCAATACAATCGCAAGTAGAGTCGTACTCCGCTTGTGTCCTGATATACCTCACATATTATATGAGGAAGATGTCGAATGTATGTTAATCTTCGACCGATGGTTGAGGAATGGACAATAAACTTAAGGCGGACGTTGAACAGATAGCGTAGGTGGAGAAACCTCTTTTTCTGAAGCCGTTCAATATGTGGATTGATAGTAACTGGAGCAGGCAATGACTTCGTCACAAACGATCTTCTGCGCACACAGCATCTACGCAATCAAGGCGGGATTCTCTGGTAGCATGCCATATGAATTAGTCACCGCCAAGGTTACTGTGATTACCTTCAGCGACAAAGATATCCATGTCTGACGACTGTCACTCTAGACACGAAGGATGTAACTCAACTACGCCATCAAACTTACAATTCACACTTTGATCTCATTCGTCTCATGTGTGGATTTCCTTGATTCCGGTTGCTTTTGCCGCTTCTTGTTATTATCGGTTTTTCAACCTCTCTCCTTCACCGCACATGATGCGTCCTGACATTTGATAGTATCTCTTGTGAGAATATAGTACATGTACACGGGCTTGTTTGAATTCACAATATATACTTTATTTAACTAACGGAGCCAAAAACTGGCTTCACATTCAAACGTCTGCTTGTGCGTTCGCAAAGCTTTCCCTTACCAGCAACGTTTTCAACTTTACATGATGGTGTGTGCATTTTATTTTAGAGCTCCAAACCATCTGCCAGATTATTCTTTTCCGCTAACTCCTCTTGCTCATGTTTCCCGTTCGCTTTTGTGTCATGTAGAATAAACATTGCGAGTAGAGTTTCAACTTCAACAAAATAATCGACGGATTGTTCGACAGATTCGAATGTTTTTCAGCCATTTTGAAAGCTTGAAGCACATTGTTGTTAGGCAATGCGTCACTTGGTGAATAGCTGAACGACATTTCTTCCGTCAATTATGTATGCATTCGCCTTGAATGTGCTCTTTGCTCCCTTGTATAAATAAAAGTATAACAAGTGTTTTCAAGTTGTATACAGGTAACCGCCTACTTCGACGATGGTAATTGACACGCGCGATTGACTGCATAGAACGGACTACGTTTTATTAACAAGCAATGTAGCCCTATAGTGTGCATCCTCGCGCACCAGGGGTCGCTACTGCTGATTACGTCAGTGCCAGCCAGCTGTACCACCTGGCTGATCGCTTTGCGAAACTCTAAATTTTAAGCTCTGCCTATGAAATCGCTCACTATAAAAGTGGTTGGCGGCAGTTTAGGTAATAAATACTCAGGTAATAAAACTCATTTCAACCAACCATGGCTCGTGTTACATGCAATGTTTAGGAAGTAGAAGCAATTATTCGAATACATAATACCACTCAGCTGCTCGTGCTAATGGGCGAACGGATCATTATATTGGGATTCCCAGAAGTCGTTTATCCGTGTTCAAATTGGGACGGGTATTTGCGCTGTTCTCACGGGTGACGCAGTTGCGCCTGGCGAAGTCAATTATTAGTTTGACTTATCGACGCAAGCCAGGGTTGTTTGCCATGCAAAACTAGCCCTGGCAGATCTCCTACGCGAAGTGCGGAAGTTAGCTGAGTAAAACTAGTAATTGACTTCGCCAGTCGTCACCCATGAGAACAGCGCAAATACCCGTCCCAATTCAGAGTTTCGCAAAGCGATCAGCCGGGGGTACATCCTTGTCCATCTGCCATCTATAATTAACTTTCTGGATCTTGTTAAACTTTCGCACTTCGCGTAGGAGATCTGCCAGGGCTAGTTTTGCAAACAGCCCTGGCCTCCGAGGAAGGTGTCAGGGAATGCTCTACTTGCAGTCTCAGGGTGTCTAAATTGGGAGCGTATTTCATTAGGTGACTTTTTAATAACGCTTATTGCAACAACAGGACAGCATGACATTTGGCTATGTTCGGATGCGACCGAACATGTGATAGTCTGGTGCAAACGACAATATAATTATACAACATTTCTTTATTACTTAGTTACGTCAGCCTTCTTGGTATTTAGATTAACCGTAATCCGTTATCTTAGCCGATGCAAAATTGTGCACATAAACTCTGTTTTTATCCCAGCATACTTTTTTGAAATCATACTGTTGAGCGGTCCCTTATGTCTACGGCCACCCGCCAACAACGGTCACATGTCCGTCGCATTAACTCTGTTATTACAAACAACCCGTCTTTCGCGACAAGCGGCCGGCTTTTCATGCCACTTTACCCCTCTGCAGCGTCCACTTGGCCATTGAAACCGCTGTCTAGACAATACGATTTCCCAAGGTGCCTATTATGCATATGTGTGATGCGGCCGGCTGGGCGAGGCCATCATTTTTATTAACTGGCTAAGCTACGTCAGAAGGCTTTGTTTATGTTTAACAGGGTTTGCGTGCACATGCATCCATACAACTGTGTGGACGGCACAGGAGGCTGACTTGGTGTATCCCTGTGGAACGACCACCCTTCTTATACGGCCAAATTACCTTTGCAGGGATAGTCGTGCAATAGGTGAACTTGTGTATGCACAATGTGATGTACTATGCGCACAATAAATCGACCGAGTGTAAATGTGTCTGGTGGTAAGACCTATACGCCACCTAGCGATTAACAATATGTCACTTCGAACAATATTTGTACGTGTTGTTTTTAGATTTAGCAGCCATGATGGGCGCTTACCAAACAATGCGCTTAAACAACTTTACTGTACTTCACTAATTTGCAAAAATGAAATATTTCGCAGGTTACCGGCCTCAGCAAAGAACATTACTTCGGCACATTAGGTATGTGTGCGTGTGTGTGTGTGTGTGCGTGTGTGTGTGCGTGTGCGTGTGCATGTACGTGTGCGTGTGCAGGTGCGGGTGCGGGTGCGTGTACGTGTGTATGTGTGTGAATCATTGACATAAGTGGACTCGTGAAACCCATTTGGGTGTTTTACAGAATAAAGTTTTGAATGTTTGTAGGTATACAATCAGTTGTCTAAACATGTGACATTGTATATATATATATACATATATATATATATATATGTGTGTGTATATATATGTGTGTGTATATATATGTGTATATATATATATATATATGTATATATATATATATATACGTACATACATACATACGATCGACAGAGCATCACTGCAGCACTGAATAGCCTGCACTGGTTGTCGGTGAAGTGGCGCATTCAGTACAAGTTACTCGTGCTTGTGTTCACCGCCCTTCACGACAAGACGCCGGCCTACCTCGCGTCATTGATTTCACCATACGTGCCACGCCGCGCACTTCGATCAACTGACTGTGGACTATTAACTGTACCGCGGCACAACCTTGAGCGGTACGGCCGTCGCTCGTTCTCGTGCGCAGGACCGACCCTCTGGAATGCGTTGCCGGAAGATTTACGACTGATACAGTGCATAGACACATTTAAAGCTCGTCTTAAAACACACTATTTTAAACTCGCTTTTAATGTTTAGCCGTCATAATTTTATACTTTAGTCGTCATAGCACATATTTATTTTTTATCTGATATTTTAATTGAAACTAATAATGTATTACTGTAGTTACTTATTAATTAACTCATATCTATATATTTATAATATATTTATCTCGCAATTTACTATATAGTTGTTTTATATAGTTATGTATTTATATATATACTTATTTTTACTACGTATGATATATAATATAATTTACATCAATATTATCTTTGATTTAAATTCTCTAGTTCAGTTTTGTATTTATATGTTTTACTTGTATTATTATTATTATATTTATTTCTTATAATTTCTAACGACTATTGTCAACACTACTGAACAGAGTTCTACTTTGGATTTTAGTGTATAAATAAAGTTATTATTATTATGATATACATACATACGCTATTGCAAGCGTCTTTAAATTGGGTCAAATTACGAATGCCACGTATGTATATTCAAGACACGAGTGTGGTTAGGTCATTAACTACTCTGCCTCAATGCGTACGCTTATAAATCAACATACAGTAAAGTTGCTCTTTTTAAGTTCAACAGAGTGTGCAACGTGGAGACAAAAACTTAAAAAACCGTAGTACAGTGTACATGCAAGTTGAGGGGACGAAGTTCAACTCCACTTTAGCTGCCGTTATTGGTGTCATTTGAGGGGCGGTTTCAAGGTTTGCCCGTAGGTGCTTCGCAAGGACTCTATAACGGAAAGAGGATAGTGTGGTTACCAAGAGAACAAGTGGACGTAAACCTCGAATGTTAGCACATGTTTCTATAGAGATTGCTCCGACACACTTAATGGCAGATTATTGAAATACCGGGTTATGGAATGAATGAGACTCGATTGTTTTTTGCTTTTAAATTTTTTCACCGCCAATACATACACGCACACTCGCACACTCGCACACACGCACACCCGCACACCCGCACACCCGTACACTCGCACACTCGCACACACACACACACACACACACACACGCACACACGCACACCCGCACACTCGCACACACACACACGCACACGCACACGCAGACACACACACACACACACACACACACACTCTCTCTCTCACACACTCTGTCTGTCTGTCTGTCTGTCTGTCTGTCTGTCTGTCTGTCTGTCTGTCTGTCTGTCTGTCTGTCTGTCTGTCTGTCTGTCTCTGTCTCTGTCTCTCTCTCTCTCTCTCTCTCTCTCTCTCTCTCTCTCTCTCTCTCTCTCTCTCTCTCTCTCTCTCTCTCTCTCTCTCTCTCTCTCTCTCTCTCTCTCTCTCTCTCTCTCTCTCTCTCTCTCTCTCTCTCTCTCTCTCTCTCTCTCTCTCTCTCTCTCTCTCTCTCTCAAACACACACACACACACACACACACACACACACACACACACACACACACACACACACACACACACACACACACACACACACACACACACACACACACACACACACACACACACACACACACACACACACACACTACACACACACATGCCTACATGACGTCACAATTAATCGTCTTCTTCAAAGAACCGCGCATCTTCGCACGTTGATTGTTGTCACCTAATATTTACGCAGTGACTTTTTTGTGACTAGGCATCACATCAAATTATGTCACAGCACACCATACCATATCAAACCATAATAAATAACATCACGTGATATCATATCACATCACATCGTATCATATCATATCTCATTTTGTCTCATCTCATGACATCTCATATAATCGCATCTCATCTAATCCCATCTCATATCATCGCATCTAATCGCATCTCATCGCATCTCATCGCATCTCATCGCATCTTATAGCATCTCATCGCATCTCATATTGTATTTTATCGCACCTCATCGCATCTCATCGTATTGCATCGCATCGCATCTCATCGCACCTCTTCTCATCTCATCTCATCTCATCTCATTTCATTTCATCGCATCTCATCGCATCACATCGCATCTTACCTTGTTGCGTACATCTCATCCTTTCGCATCTCATTGCATCTCATACCATCTAATTTTATCGCTTCTCGCGGTGTATTATCGTATCGCATCTCGTCGCATCTCATCTTATTTGATCGCATCTCATCGATTATCCATCAGATCTCATCGCATGTCGTATAGTCGCATCTCAACGCATTTCATCTCATCTCATTGTGTCTATCGTACCTCATCTCATTTAGTCGTACCTCTGCACATCTAATCGCAATGCATCGCATCGCATATCATCTGCAATTCATCTCATTTCATCACTTCGTATCGCATGGAATCTCATCGCATTGCTTTATGTCATTTCATACCATTTTGCATCACAATGGAAAATTCCGTATCAAGTACGAAAACGAGCTTTAATGACATGCTTTCACGTAATTTATTCTTGGCAATTATGTTCATATTTTTCTTATTTCATACTTGTGTTGTTCTTCTTATTTGTATCTTAAGTTTAGTATTCTTCTTGTTTTTATTTATTTATTTTGTTCTTGTTATTCTAGTTTTTCTTGTTTTCTTGTAGTTCATATTGTTCTGTTTGTTATTCTTGTTCTTCGTGTTCTTATCAATTTTTCTTGTTCCACTTATTCTTCTTATACTCCTTTTCTTTTTGATGTTCCTCCTTCCTATTCACATATATACCTTCCTTTATTCCTTCCTTCTGTCCTTCTTTTATTCATTCCTCCCTGTTTCCTTATTCATTGTAGTAGACAAACCGCCGTCTCAAGTTGTCACAATACCCGTGTCCCAGTGTCCTCAATCACGTAGGGCAAGACCTGTTGCTTGAAACAAATATCTTTTGTTTGGCCTAAAGCGATATCACTTTCCTGCGACGTGTAGGCCTTCTTCACTTGATGATATATTCGTTAACTTCGGAGGGAATCTCATATTTTCTGATATCAACACATAGATAGTCGATTCGACTAGTCGGCCTAAATTAATCAGCATCGTCCTCCCGCGCGCATCCGTTTTCTGACGCGCAGCAAAGCTAATGGCACTTGCTTGCCAATGTGACTGCCAATGCAGTCGTCATGGCGACGTGTGCGCGTTGGATTAAGGCCGCACGTAAATCGCAGTATTGCGTCACCATGTAGCGCAAAAACGAGAGGGAACCGGGATACCACGCACTCGATAGAAGCTGGACAACTTCCGCCCAACGTTGTTTGTGAAAATGTTGTCCTTTTTGATCATATGCCTTAAACATTGAGCGATATTTGTTCTTCAATTTTTACAGCAAACTATCTATATACGATAAGAATAGATTCCGGCCGAATTATCGAGCTTAGGTGTTTATTTCGTATTCCGTGTAGCATTAGCTACACGAAGTCACGTAAGACGAACGTGCGCACGCATTGAATCCACGCATTGAATCCACAAATAAATGCAAAACTACTTTAGACAAATGGTCGCACGACTAATAGGATAAAAATCGCTATTTATTTTCCTCTTTAGAACCTATTGACGTTTCTCAATTACGTGCATAAACCTGAATTTTTTATTTGATGTAAGTATTGATTCATTCGTCAAGTAACTGAACAAATATCATGAAAATTGGACAATTGTTCAGAAAATCGGCACATGATCGAATCTACTAGATGATGTATGTTCTTCAAACATATTAAACGTTTTCCTCGATGACAGATTCGTACGCTGCAAAACAGCATAACATTGTTAAATCAATCATCACCTTGGGCCATGTTATCTTCAAGTAGGACCATTGTTGTGTAAATTATATCCCAAGAAACAAACAAAAACTCGCCGTAGTAAAATGATGGCCTGCTTCCAACACTTGCCAACAATATATTTCCAATAGATGGCTATTACAGCGTTTCCTGGGCGTCGTGGAACATATGTCGACCGATCTTCTTTAACCGTCCACAACACATATAACATTAAATAAGTTACCTCTTGTGGGAACTTCGTGAAAACGACATACCTCGTTATTCGAGAAACATACCCAAACCTGATATCTCACCATTTCAACCAACCCCAGTGACCGGATTTAGAATGTCACATGCGAGATATCATCATCCATTTATTGCCGTCAAGTGAAATATATAATGCAGTAGAACATACAGCATTCATCTCACCAACTTATTCGATGCAAATATACTCGCAAAATGTCCCATATTTGCTATCCTAGATACTCTTTAGGTATGATGAATCGTAATTATGATCTGTGGTGAACACAGGTTCTCGCTCCTGAACCTAGGTCTCATGGAGTCGCCACAAGATCCCCCCCCCCCCCCATACTCTCAATGTTCTATCTGACACCACCTACGGAAAAATAAACACAATCACATAATTTATATATGCACTTAGGAACATTGAGTAGCTGTGTCCGTACAATGAACAGTAATTTAAATCATCCTCACGCGCCAGGGGTCGCTGCTGCTGATTACGTCAGTGCCAGCCAGCAGTACCTCCTGGCTGATCGCTTTGCGAAACTCTGAATTTAAGCTCAGCCTATGAAATTGCTCACTAGATCAGTGGATGTCGGCAGGTCAGGTGGTCATAATAAAACTAATTTCAACCAACCGTGTCTCGTGTTACATACAATGTTTAGGAAGTAGAAGCAATTATTCGAATACACAATACCGCTCAGCTGCTCGTGCTAATGGGCGAACGGGTCATTATATATTGGGATTCCCAGAAGTCGTTTATCCGTCTTCAAATTGGGGCGGGTATTTGTGCTGTTCTCACGGGTTACGCAGTCGCGACTGGCGAAGTCAATTACTAGTTTGACTCAGCTAACTTCTGCAATTCGCGTAGGGGATCAGCCATGGCTAGTTTTGCATGGCAAACAGCCCTGGCTGGCGAGGATGATTTAAATGGCAAATGAGTTATACAATGTGGTTCTGAAATTATTTATTGGGCGTGTTAATTGAACCTAGTAAAACAAAATTGGATGATTGTGTCAATTTCAACCTATCTTGTTGATTAATTTCTGTTTATACATGTCAGCATGCTATATTCATACCTGTGCAATATATGTATTTTTGGAATGTTTTTTCTTAACATGGTATGTTTTCTCTGCAACTCTGTTGTAGTTCTATATTGCTGTACACACTCCTTTGATATAATATTTTTTTTTCTGTGATACAACAAAATACAATTTCTATTCTTGGAATGAATAAATGTGACTATGACTATGAGCATGTTAGTCATTTTTAATACAGTGTTCTTAATATTAGAATAGTAATGCGCTATATAAGACCATACCTTTACTTTTTGTGGAAACAGGCAACACTAACCGCAAACTGTTAGAATTTGTGCGAGATGGGCCACGCTTCTGTAACCCAAACCACACAGCTAATTTTAGAAAGAAATAATATTAACGAGATACAATGTTAGCAACCGGAAGTGTCCATCCGGCGCGTGCCGAATGGTTTTCACTTCCGCCGGAAGTGACGCCACCAAGCATTGCCGCGATGTTGCACAGCAATGGGCATACAGGCCTGCACAAACAAAATCGCGATCCCGTGTCCTTTGGACCACACCACGCTAACTGCAGACATATGTCTATTTTACTTAAAACATTATGATATATATATATATATGTATATATATATATATATATATATATATATATATATATATATATATATATACATATATATACATACATGTACTAGGGCGTTCTTTCTTGGACCAATAGTGCAATTTCAGTTTGACCCCGTTCTTTGCAGTTTCTTTTAGCGGCGCTTAATTACGGTGCGACACCTTTCTGCAGCGCGATGAAAAGGTCCTTGCCACGAGGTTGTGTGTCGTGACAACATTTTTATTTGTTGGGATGATTTATGACTTAACAGGTGTGGACCGGGATGGTTACCTAAACAACAATATTACAACTGATGTTGTGCACGTACTAGTCATTTATTGATATTATTCGACCTAAATGTTGCGTTGTTATTATTAAGAGTGGTGATTCGATTTCACTATAGATGTTGTGTTTCTCATAAACAAATGTTTGTGACTTGTGTGTAGGGAAATAGTTGGGATTGTGACAAGTTGCATTAATTCCATTTTCATACCTACGCATTATTATATCTGTAAATTGTTAAATCACACTGGCAGGCTGTTTATCTCTTGTAATCATTGTTGATACTGTGTGTAGTATGTACAACTGATATCATGACAGTTCAATATAAGCTGCTCCGTTGCCAATGGCAGTGCTCAATTATTTGCAATCGCAATATGTTTGCTAGAATACTGACATATTTCTTACTTTAGAAATATGGAAACATTTACAGTTGTGTCTTATGATCACTGTTTCCTTTGTTGTAAGACTGACACTTGTCTTCTTTCTCTGAAGATATGGTGATTATTCTGTTCCCTTACTGTGTGCCTAGATCGGATATAGTTCACTGGAACGATGTTTGTGTTTTATTTACTTTTTAAACGATTGTGCTGACATTAGTATTATTGTTTGTGTTGGCAGATGACTCGCCTCTGCCGTCTCTTTGTTCGTATTGGAGTGAAAATGTAACGCCAAACTTGGCAAACGAACCTCAATAAAGGGATTTTATTCCACGTTAGTGCAGTTGACATTTGACAATTTGGTGCACTAGAACATTTTGGTGTCCAGAAGTGGGATCCTCGATACTACGAACAAGAGACGGCAGACGCGCGTCGACCGGATCGGAAACAATTACCTTCCTGCATGCGTCAAGGGAGAGACGTTTGATAACTGACCAAAATATATATGTCCTTCCTGCACCGTGAACCGTGCATGGCAGAGCCACCACTATGGAGTCTAGGAACTCTCCAAATGTTGTCCAACCTGCTGATGGTCTCCAAGATCAGATCACTGCTTTGCAGGACCAACTTGCGCGATTGCAACTCGCATCGAATTCACGACCTGCAACTCAGGTGTTATACGTACCGAGGGAGAGGAAGATCCGTTCTTTAAGTGGGAAAGATGGCGAGTTGACAGTACAGGAGTTTGTGGAGGATATTGAGAGTCTCTTCCGAGCTCGTGAGATGTCCAATGATGAGAAGTGTGATCTAATCGTCTCGCACCTTGAGGGTGATGCAAGACACGAGATACGCTATTGGCCCAAAGAAGACGCAAGGACTCCCAGACGAGTACTCGAAATCCTCTTTGAAGTTTTTGGCGAGAAACGGTCCGTGTCGCAGCTACAGGAGCTGTTCTACTTGAGGAAACAGTTGGAAGGCGAATCCATTCGCAGCTTTGCAGCTGCATTGCAGGGGCTTCTCGAGGCGCTGACACGTAAAGATTCGCGTTCCGTCAACGATCCAGACCGCATCTTGGCTGAACATTTTGCAGAAGGTTTGAAGGATCGCGTCTTGCGCAGATAAGTGAAGCAGCAGCTTAGGCTTCGTCCAGATATGGCTTTTGTCGAACTGCGTGAGGAAGCGATCATGTGGTCTGAAGAGGAAGAGCGGCCACCCGCAGTGAGACGTCATGTTGTCGGTAACCGAGAATTAGCCGCAACGTCAACTATTACAACCGAGTCCGCTAGTCACTCGGCACTGTCAACGAATGAAATCAATACGGAAGCCACCAACAGTACTATACAAAAGGTACTTTCGACACTAGAGGACCAAACGCGAGTCTTGTGCGCTTTGTCTGAACGTGTTCGTAAGATGGAAGAAGCCGCGAATAGTACGTCGAAAGGACGACAGTCCGCAGCAGCACAGCGGTCGTTGCAGTCCACAGAAGATGGTCGTGCCATTTGCTATAAATGTGGGAAAGTTGGACATTTGGGAAGGCAATGCTGTGGCGTGACACACTCCGGTCAACCCTGGCGACAGCCCCAAACGCGTCCACCGAGAGGTAGACCGAACATGGACACGTGTTCCAGAAATTTTCGTTCTGATGATCCACAGAGCGAAGACTCTTTAAACTAGATGCACTCACTGCCGCGAGTCGGGTTGTGGAGTTGTTGCGGTTAGGCTCACACACTGTTGCACCAACTGATGCTACAGTGGGGACATGCCCCATAGTAACCGTAAAAATGGGAGATGTTGAAGTTACTTGTCTAGTTGACACAGGTTCCTGAGTGAGTACTGTGACAGAGTCTTTCTTCCGCGAGTATATCGCTCGAGACAATCGAGAGTTGGAGTCGTGTGGTTGGCTAAAATTGACCGCAGCCAACGGATTAAATATATCATACGTTGGATATGTAGAGTTAGATGTGACGGCTTTGGGACAGACCATTCCCGCAAGAGGTGTTCTGGTTGTCTGTGATACCCCAGACGCAGAACAACGTGCATACAAGAGAAGTTGTCCGGGTGTACTGGGAATGAATGTCCTAGGTGCACTTGACATTTCTCTTAGTCATCCAGAAGGATCTTTAAGGCCCGGTAATTACCGAGTAGATGAAGTAGTAGCTTCCATTGAGCACGCGAATATGCATAACCGGACAGGTTTCACACGAGTTGTAGGTTCACAGAGTCTGAGAGTTCCAGCAGAATCTTGCGCTACTATTGTAGTATCGTGTTTGCAGAACCAAGCCGATGGGACAACTGTCGTCGTTGAGCCCATTGTAGGATCCCTCCCTGCCGGAATATCCATGTGCTGCACGGTAACAAAAGTGCACCGAGGAGTTGTATCCGTGCAGGTAGTCAACACGAGTCACGAAGATGTGTGGCTGAAGCCACGAGTGAGAATTGGAGTCTACCAGACAGTTGACAATGTCAACGACGACAATGGAGTGTGTTTCCAGAGAATCTCACAAAATGAAGAGTTCGTAACCTTGAAGAAGAGCGTACAATCGCGTTCAGTCGGAACATTCGAGGGACTCACGAGTGTACTTGATGTTGGATCTCAGTGTAACCGCGAACAAGTAGACCGCTTACAAGAGTTGATCTGTCAAAATGCAGATGCTTTTGCACGAACCGATGATGATCTTGGCTATACGGACATGGCGAGACACTCGATCAGGACTGTCACTGATGAACCCGTGAGGCAACAGTTCAGGAGAATACCTCCTACCCAGTATCAAGAGGTGAAAGACCATATCAAGGACTTGTTGAGTCGAGGCATTATCACGGAAAGTCACTCTGCTTGGGCTTCTCCGATTGTTCTTGTTCGCAAGAAAGATGGCAGTTTGCGCATGTGCGTTGACTATCGTCAGCTGAATGCCAAGACACACAAATATGCTTTCCCGTTACCACGAATTGATGAGTCGTTTGACGCTATGAAGGGCGCGAAATGGTTCACGACCCTTGATTTGGCCTCTGGCTACCACCAGATTGCCATGGACGAGAAAGATCAAGACAAGACAGCCTTTGTCACGCCAATGGGCATTTACGAGTATACCCGCATGCCCTTTGGGTTGTGCAACGCTCCAGCGACATTTCAGCGTCTCATGCAGCGTTGCTTGGGAGACCAGTGTTACCAGACAGTACTGTGTTACTTAGATGACGTGATTGTGTTTTCGGAGACATTCGAAAGTCACATAGAACGCTTAGACATGGTGTTGCAACGATTGCGGAAAATCGGACTCAAGCTGAAGCCCAGCAAGTGTCACTTTTTGCCAAATGAAGTGACATACCTCGGACATCGTGGTTCAGCAGACGGTATTTCAACTGACTCTGCGAAGATTGTTGCTGTCCAGAGATGGCCATTACCAAACACTGTCAAACAGCTACGCTCATTTCTTGGATTTGTTTCCTACTACCGGAAATATGTTCAGGGCTTTAGCAAGATTGCTGGTCCGTTGCATGACTTAGTCACTTGTGTGAACAAAGAGATCAAAGAACATGGTAGGATGAAGGGTTCCTTCAAAGATCGATGGAATCGTGAATGTGATGAAGCTTTCCAGTCACTGAAGGAAGCTTTGTCTACTGCTCCTGTCCTTGGATACGCGGACTACACACGGCTGTTTGTTGTCGAAACCGATGCTAGCCATCTTGGACTTGGTGCTGTCATTTCGCAAGATCAGGACGGACGACGTGTTATCGCATACGCTAGTCGACGTTTACGACCCCCTGAGCGTCAATACAGTTCGCTGAAGCTCGAAATGCTTGCATTGAAATGGGCCGTTACGACCAAGTTTCGCGCATACTTGTATGGCGGAGAGTTTGTGATCTACGCCGACAACAATCCGTTAAAGTACCTTCAGACTGCCAAGTTGGGAGCAGTTGAACAACGTTGGGCCGCAGAATTAGCACCTTTCAACTTCACGATTGAATATCGTGCAGGACGACTGAATGCCAATGCAGATGCATTATGCCGACAAATACATGAAGATGTATCTGACCTGATTGACAGTGATGTGGATGACGATGTCCAGCAGATATGTGCTATGCGTGCCTCGTGTACCTTGCTACCGAGAGAGCTTCGCGGGTTGCTAGCTACTGAAGCCAAAGTTCAGCAAATAGAAGCAAGTGCCAGAGGTGTTGAGACACGATTAACGAGTCGTCCTTGCCACCGACGATGCAGGCGTCGTCCGCATTTCCATCACTATCGCATGCCGAGATTACAGAGCTGCAGAACAAAGATCCCGATATCGGCAGGTTTCTGTTGTTGTACGCTCATTCTGATGAAGAAGGTCCTGCTCATTCAGCAGAGATCGCTCCCATGAGCGAAAGGCGCGAAGCCGAGATTGTTGAAAGGGTCGAACCTGTTGTGTTACCGCCGGTTGCAGCACCCAGACGATCGAAACGAATAAGAGAACGGAGGGCTGCAAAGGAAGGGATTACCAGTTCATATGGTATCGATGCTGGAACACCGATGCCCGCTCCTCGATTACTTCGTAATGCACCTGCTCGGCTGGAGATGAACACTGACCAGGCGACAGTAGTACAGTTGACGTCTTTTATGACGAGTATGTTTGTTGCAATGCGACAAAGTGGAGTCATCCCACATTAACCGAGACGGTTACCTTTAAGTTGGGGGAATGTACTAGGGCGTTCTTTCTTGGACCAATTGTGCAATTTCAGTTTGACCCGGTTCTTTGCAATTTCTTTTAGCGGCGCTTAATTACGGTGCGACACCTTTCTGCAGCGCGATGAAAAGGTCCTTGCCACGAGGTTGTGTGTCGTGACAACATTTTTATTTGTTGGGATGATTTATGACTTAACAGGTGTGGACCAGGTTGATTACCTAAACAACAATATTACAACTGATGTTGTGCACGTACTAGTCATTTATTGATATTATTCGACCTAAATGTTGCGTTGTTATTATTAAGAGTGGTGATTCGATTTCACCATAGATGTGTTTCTCATAAATAAATGTTTGTGACTTGTGTGTAGGGAAATAGTTGGGATTGTGACAAGTTGCATTAATTCCATTTTCATACCTAGGCATTATTATATCTGTAAATTGTTAAATCACACTGGTAGGCTGTTTATCTCTTGTAATCATTGTTGATACTGTGTGTAGTATGTACAACTGATATCATGACAGTTCAATATAAGCTACTCCGTTGCCAATGACAGTGCTCAATTATTTGCAATCGCAATATGTTGGGTAGAATACTGACATATTTCTTACTTTAGAAATATGGAAACATTTACAGTTGTGTCTTATGATCACTGTGTCCTTTGTTGTAAGACTGACACTTGTCTTCTTTCTCTGAAGATATGGTGATTGTTCTGTTCCTTTACTGTGTGCCTAGATCGGATATAGTTCACTGGAACGATGTTTGTGTTTTATTTACTTTTAAAACGATTGTGCTGACATTAGTATTATTGTTTGTGTTGGCAGATGACTCGCCTCTGCCGTCTCTTTGTTCGTATTGGAGTGAAAATGTAACGCCAAACTTGGCAAACGAACCTCAATAAAGGGATTTTATTCCACGTTAGTGCAGTTGACATTTGACAATTTGGTGCACTAGAACATACATATATATGAAATGATGCTGATTACGATCCGCAAGGTACACGCATATTTCTGCGTGTACGTAATATATTTCAAAAAAATGCGTACAACGCTAATATAATATTGTACATTGCCGCAACACAGGAAAGTTACATTACATGTGAAATGGCCTTCTCCCGCTTCTGGTAGACATTTGTGTTTGCTCTTCACTCTTCTAAAAGGGCGCCTTTTGGTTTCTTCAGAAATAATGAACGCGGATATTGTCACTGATACCGGTGGTGTATAGTGTTAGGAAAATATGTAACATTGCACGGATAGTATGCAAACGGGTCTGTTTTTATGTTGCTCCCATCCACACCATTTGGAAAGAACGCACCGTTTATACAAAATTGGAAAACCCGTTGTGAAAAATAAGTCATCCATACAAGTGCAACAACTTGTTATTAAGAATACACTAAACACACGGCAGCGAAACCAAACAGCTTGTAAAAATTACACAACTACCACGACAATGATAAACATTTGTAAATAATACATCACTCGTATGAGAGTGGCAACACAGAACACCCAAACCGTACGACAGTGACAACAAGTTGCATATATAAATACATTAGTTGTTTGAATATGAAAACCAGTTGTAAATAATCACTTACAAATAATATACTACTCGTACGAGAGTGATAAGAAATTGTAAATAATATACCAGTCGTAAGACAGTGACAAGTGGTTGTTAAAACGTACATCGTTTGTACGATAGTGACAACCTGTTGTAAAGTTTATGCCACTCGTACGGAATAACAACCAGATTATTGACACATCAGATGACGCTAACAGCTCCGACGACCGTCGACGGTGTACCTATGGTAATAGGGTGTCTTAGGGAAGGTATCGTTACTTGCTGGACAAAAGCATGACAATTGTACCATATATATGTAAGATTTCTCGGCGAATCCGATTAAGGGCGGCTCCATGGCAGGCTATGTTGTGTCCTTGACCTTGAATTTCAAGGTCAAATGTTAGTGAACGAAAAATATATATTTTTTCAATACCACCACAGTTTTTGTAAGGATGCAAGAATGGATGTGTGTAATTATGTATGTATGCATGTATGTGTGCATGTATGTCAATTACTTTGAATGTCAAGGTCAAATGTATATATTTTTTCAAGAACACCGCTGTTTTTATATATGTGAATCTGTGTGTACTACTTAAGGAAGTATGTGTGTATATATGTATGCATTATTATATGTATGTATGTGTACGTATATATGTATTAATGCATGTATGTATGTATGCATGTATGCATGTATATTATTTACTTTGAATGTCAAGATCAAATATTACTGAACGTGAAATGTATATATATATATATATATACAAAAACAATTTTTCTTCTCAATACTATCACCGTTTTTGTATGTATGAATGTACGTGTGTATTTATGCTTTCATGCATGCATGCATGCCTGCATGTATGTAAGTACGTATGTATGTAAGTATGTGTAAAAGTATATACATGTGTATATATATAATTTATATATATGTTTGCGTGTATGTATTCGTGCATACGAACGTGTCTATATTAGTAGACTTGTAAATAAGTAAGTATTGTTTTTACTTTTTCATTTCATCGCCCATAGTACCTATATTCACATGTCACCTCATGATACAGGAACACGTGAAAAGGTCCAGTATTTTGCATCGGCACTGCAAAAGCTCCCGGCACGCCTTGGTAGCTTCGGGAAGCGTTGTCCAAATCGGAAAATGTCTTCCACCCTCGAAGTTCTACCAAAAATCCCCGGAAGACCGAGCCACACAAAATACCATTTGCTTGCTTGGTAGATGTTGCGCCTGACCTGTTGTGAAAATGTATCCCCTGTTGGTGGCAGACGATCGAGGCGCAGTTAGTTTTTCTTTGTGAAAGGTTCTCATCTTGCGTCGGTAACAGACATTGCTGCACTGGACTTGTCATACATTGTGATGACGAACTTCTTCATCAATTTTTCTTCTGGTCTAGCCTTTCCACACGCCATGGGACGCTGAAACGAGACCATAGCACGTCATGGCATGCAGCCTCAAAATTCCCTTGACCTTCTGCTCCAAGGTTGCCACGTTGCCACAAACGGTGCTGACGTGTATGTTTCTGATGCTTCGCCCTCTTCCAAATGAAACCAACAGTTGTAAGTTCCCCATTGTCGCTTACAGACAGAAGAACATCCCAACGAAGATGACGACAACATCCGTGTCTACAGTGTTCACATTTATTGCCTTATCCCTTGCTGAAGAGCATGCAGAGAGTGGTACATTACAGGCGTGTTCGTTCATCAATACATACAAACATATAATGCATGACAAATTTAGATTGGACATACATACACGCACATATGCATATATACATAATTAAATGTGTACGCTCATAAATACAAACAAAATAGTGGTGCTACAGAAAAAGTTATATTTAAAGTTCACTAACATTTGACCTTGAATTTCAAGGTCAAGGACACAAAATCTGACATGCAGCTACCCGTAATCGGATTCGCCGTGAAATTTTACATATATGGTCCAACGTTCGTGCTTTTGTCCGCCAAGTAACGATTCAGCCAAATATTGGCCTTACCAAACCAGCCTATGGAGTGTGTAGCTTAGCATTAAAGCGTGCGCTACAGGCCATCGCTTCCGTGTGAATCGATGCAGACTGCTCATCAATATAGATTACTGACGTACCGCCCGAGGTGTATTTGGATAACTTAATACGTTGTGCTCTATTCATGTAAACGGGCTTCCTTCGCCGCATAAAGGAAGAGAGGCTACGAAAAGAATTAGTTCGAATGACACTCGCGAGAATGATGAATGTTATTATTCCAGCGTAAACATTGCGCGTGACGTCAGTAGCACGCAAGTTACCGTCATTACGGCTATAATGTGCGTCTCGTTTCAGAAGAAAGTCGGCTATATCATGCGATACTGTAAAACCCGGCGCAATCAATTGAACGACATTTTAAGGCCGTTTATCAACGTCGGTGTAAATTTCTTCGAAATGCTGTTCGTGTATCGTTAAAACCCGTCAACAGAAACACATATATTTTTACGGTGATTTCGACTAACATATGTAAACGCTTCTATAACATTTACATGTCCGCATGTAACGTCCGTGATAGATACGTTTTACACTTTATAAAAGATCAATAGCATTATTTCAGTTACACGCATTTGCTTATCTAATGTTCTCTCTGTCACATGTAATGTTCATCACAGTTACGACAACATTAACAACTACATTGTCCCAACGACTTCAGAAGAGGTCGATAAACAAATCATATACCAACCTAATAACAACTATTGATAACAAGTATATCATAATTACGCAATCCTTTTGAAAGTGTACAAAATACACACAATACTTTAATTTCGAAATTAATAATTTGCAATACTCAAAATGCAGTGTTACAATATAACGCCCACCACTGTCCGATGTTTCGTCCGAGTGACAATATCCCAAATTATGTTACTTACTCTAGCTCGTATGACGTCTGCGTATTGCTTGTTGCAATTATAATTACTTCACTGTCACACGACGCCCGCTCCAGGCATTGGTATGTAAATCTCCTCATATTAATCAGTTGCAATCCTCTGACATGGAAACATTCCGAAGCCACGTAGCTATTGTTGTACGGTTTGCCGGAGAAAGTGTGCATGTCTGGACCATTTCCTGCGCTTACTATTTATCAACAATGTTGCCGAAATGTTCTCGGATTTTATGTTTTAAACAACAAAATGGTTTCATGTTGTGTAATTTTTACGTTCACCTACGTTATATGCATGTGTAAGTTTCACTCGGACTTTGCCGGATGTCATCCTTCGCCAACGTACGCGCATTCTGGTCTGTCTCCGTAAACACGTCGCATGATTTACGGTAAGAAGGCGACTTGTTGTCTCAGAAGACTAACCGCGGTCGTTGGCTTGGCACGTAGCGGCATTCCGCGCGCCCAGCTATGCACGATAATGACTGCCTTATCTCTGGGTGGCCCGGTCGCCACCGACACGGAAATGGCGTGTTTGTGTCTCGTCAAGTTGCCAACAAAACCTAGATTGCGTTCGGCAAACCACTACACAAATAAGTCTCGCAACCGGAAGCGACGACGTCGACTACGCCTACGCCGACAATGACGACGATGACGAGTGCGATAACAATGACGACGACGATGATGTCGACGACGACAGTGACGACGACGTTGATGACGGCGATGGCGACAACGACGACGACGACGACGACGACGACGGCGTCGGTGACGATAACGACGACACATCAAGAACGACGATGATGTCATTAAAGACGACAACGACTACCGTTTTAACTACCAGTATTTTACCTTTTTACTACAAAAACTTTTATCTTTTCATTGCTCTTGTCCAACAGATTTCTATTAGTGACGACAAACACCGTCAACACTCACTGGAAACTGCTGGACTTAACATTCAAAACAGACTCGTTCATGGGGTGTTCGGTTGTGCTGTTACCATTGTCTGGACAGATCCTCAAACATGTGTTCATGTTCTACATTGATCTCGTCAAGATTCAAGAGTCCATGAGGTGGCGCCACTCCTGTCCAATCCTGGATTGTCGGCTTGCAGACATGTTCCATGATATTTGTATTGATGTCTTTCTGTCTCGCCATAATTTATCTTTGAACATACTGAGATACACCACGTCCAATACAACATGCAGTTTTGTGTATAACCAGCTCTAACGAATCTGCTTTGACGCGTTAACGTATCACTTTGCTGTGATGTTAATTTCTAAGGTAGTCTACACAAACGTTACTAAACCACCGTAATACTGAATACTGAATGTTTTGTTTACTTTTGCGTTTGACTATACTGTTGAATCTCACTACTAAGGTCACCCTCGGAACTGGACAAAAGTGATCTGAATAGCGAGGTGACCGTATTCGCAGGACTGATTTCCGATAATTTGCTGTTGCAGAAACATTTTGAGACTGTCCTAGGGTGACCTTAATTGCGAAGTGGCTGTATTACCGAGGTGACCGTAAAGCGAGGTGCTACTGTGTTTCTGCCCTTTGCGCGTTAGTGCACAATTAAACGCTTACTAACCAGTTGTTATCAACACCATCAATCAGATTCAGACTGTTTATTACCAAGTATTACCAAGTAACATTTATAATGTACGGGGAATTCTTGGCGCTTGTCTCCCCTGCCCCCCATTATGCACACGCAAAATATACAATCAGAAGCATTATAAAACTATGCTAACTAGTATAAATTTAAACCAAGGCCAACTGCCAACACATTTTAAGACAGTCGTACATCTATTGACATAAAGTGAACTTGGTAACATCATATTAATACAGTCTGATCATTACCTAAAAAGTTAAAAAGTATACGCGTAGCTACATAAATAATAAATAAATGAATAAATAAATTAGCTGGCGATATAAAAACTAAGCTGACAGTTAAAAAAATATGTACATACATATAGTTAATTTTGTAAATAAAAAATAATAATAAATAACTAATTTAGCAAGGCGACATAAAATCTAAACAGACTGTAAAGGATATCGTAACATCTCGCGGTTCAAATGACTCACAGCCTGCGGATAAAAACATTTTAAGTCTAGTGGTCCTTGTCTTAATACTTCTATAGCGCTTGCCAGAGGGAGGAAGTTCAAAGAGATGGTTGGCTGGGTGTGTAGTATCCTACACAATGCTCTTGGAATTTCGCGCACAGCGAGCATGGTAAATAGATTCAATGGATGGCAACTCGCGCCCAATGATTCTAAATGCGCCCTTCACGATAACTTCTAGCCGTTGTCTCTCCTCGCAGCCAAACCGCACTACAACCGAGAAAGTGAGGATACTTTCAATGATCGCGCGGTAGAACCGTATCATAATCTCCTGAGCAATGCCGAATCTCCTAAGCTGCCTCCGAGGAATAACAGGCGTTGGTTTGTGTAATGCACAGTGTGTTTGCGCCCCAGCTGAGATCGCTTGAAATTTTTGTTCCAAGGAATCTAAACGATTCAATCTGCTCGACCTCCACGCCATTCATCGAAAGAGGGCGCATGTGAATCTTCATCATCATCAACATCATTTTATTTCGACTCAAAAATACACCAGCATGTACTGTTTCATAGACAAAAGCACACGTATAAAAGCGTTATATATAGCGCTGAAATATAACATCACAGCATCATATGCATCATGACTTAAAAGACAGCGTTCCTGGTTGGTCTCTTCAAGCAGCAGCTTGTTGGAAAGTCTTCTGGGCTAGAAGATCCTTAGGATTCTCCTGAGACTTGTTGTGTGGAAGGATGACAGCCTGGACATGTGTTGCTCTGTCATGCGCCAACACTCTGACCCGTAAAAAAGAATGGACAGTATACAGCTCGATAGATGTTTAGCTTGGTACTTGTGCTGCAATGGGTTGACTTCCACACTGCCTTCATGCTCATGAAAATAGTTCTGGCCTTGTTCAGTCTGCTCTGGATGTTCATGCATGTACCGCAAACTACACGTTCACTGACAACTATCGCTTGAATCAGCGTGTCCACGCACGTTGTGTCGTCTACCGGAATATGTATCTCCCTATTGTCACGATTGTGAAGTAATATCTTTCAAACATTGTCAACGTCGCGAGTACGATCTTCCAGACTCCGTCCGTCAACTTTGCTTTTGATTTGTAACGGATGTCCTCTTTCTTTGTCGCTATACCAAAGAACGGCACGGCGTGGTTTCGTGATTCTGCCGTTTTCAGCAATGAATATTAATAAGCGTTGATATGTGTCTGCATATTTATTTTATCATTATTTAGTTTATTATTTATCACAATCGTGTTTGAAGGAATGTGTCGCCAGGTAAGTCCCGCGACAGAAATGTGGGTCGAGGTAATAATCATATACACCTATAGGCAGACTTATGATATTACGTAGGGCCTGTGTATGCAACTCGTACTACCATGCTGATTTCGCTTACCTTGACCAATTCGAATAATACATACAGCCCTCGCATACGTATATTATGAGTTGACTGGACAACCCTTCACTAACCGCATTTTCTGCAGAATGGGAACGGCAAACGGAGAGCTGTTTCTCTACGTTCTACAATACGTCCCTTCCTGAGATTAATAATGTTTTGTGGGAACCGTTTAATAAATGTAAAATGAAATCGTCCGAAAAAATGAACCATAAACATGGATCATTTATTACCTTTTAATGATGACTTATATTTTTTATGTTCATGTTTTTTTTCTTATAATTTAAATGTTCATGTTTATTTCCTATGTTGCAGTGGTTTTCAAACTGTGGGTTATGACCCACTGGGTATGGTTTGGACGGTGTATAAGTTTAAGTTGCGTACACTAAAAATGTGCAATTAATAATTAATTTGTGAAGCTAAATGTTGGCACTATGGGAACACGTACGCTTAATTATCGCCTTTTAAGAACCTCTGTCTGGACATAAATTATGTTCATGAAATATATTTATATTCTGTGCGCATGTCCACTACTTCATTAATATGTTCAGCAGCTCAACTGAACTTTGAACACCACTGGAAAGCTTGATCATCAATTTTTGGGGAAAATTAAAAACCATTATTCGTAAAAATTGGAGACGTATATCTTTTCTTTGGATACTTTTGCCATGTTAGAAACAATGCAAATGTCACAGAAGTTGTGGAGGTATGAACTGTGCAATACAAACGTCAAGTATCTGGAAGCCTTGGAAATGGGACCCGATTTCATTTCATTGCTGAACAATCAAACAATAAATTAATCAATAATTATGTACAATGATTAATAATGTGCAGAATATATGAATCTTAGAATTCATTCATTTGCATAGTTAACTGTTAAACTGGCCGAAAAGAAAATCATTGATAGAGTACCAAAGTTAAACGGTTACTTCTGACGCACTTCTCACTTGCAAGTGGCCGATTTATAAATTATAAAAATTAATCGCCCAATATATATATTTTCGTATTATGTTCCGAAGTGTTGGACCAGATATTGAAAATACGCAAAGGGCATACGATTAACGTCGGCGGTCCTTTATTCTAATGGTCACTCTTGCTTGCTTTTGCACAATCATCCTTATATGTCGCGCCTCTGAGCTCAGATTCCTTGGGATTTTGGCGCTATAGGAAGTTATTATTATTATTGTAAATAGGTGCAAACACTGTCAGAAGTTCGTATCAAGCTCGACGACGGACACACAATCGACGAGGAGAACAGATTAAAAATAATGAGCGTAGAGGAATAATTGACTCAGGTAAGTATCAACGTCATCACTGATATCGCCAACACGGGCTATCTCGATCGTGTTACACGCTGGTCTTGAGAGGTTTATATATCGAGATCGGTCGCGTAGCAACGTCACGATAAGCGGAAACGGCAAGAGGCTATTTGCACCGGACGTGAGAGCCAGATATAGATCTGCTTTGACGAATTGAGGGCGTCTACACCGATTATAACGATACCTCCGGGATGATACATGTCTCGTCTTGTCTTATGATGGCTCGTCTTTTCAGTGGTGTTTGCTTGGTGTTGAGTATGTTATATCTTGTTTATATTGATGTGGATGGAAATGTTTGGTATTGTTTCTGGTAGTGAGTTTCTGTTGTGTATTTTCACAGTTGGGACAGCGAGGAACTTGAACATGTAGAACGAGAATTTATTTTCTGTGTGCCTAGATCACGACGTCACTAGTTCGACAAAAAGGGGTCGTGCCTGTTTACCATATCTTCTTAACTGCACGCATGTCACATGCGAGTATGTAGCGGGAATTATGGGAGGTGTGTAGATATGACTGTTAAGTAAGTGATCATATAATCAAAACTATACCTGGCTGATACTGTTAAAAAATAAAATGTTTCTGTAACCAATCGACGTCGTCAACGTCAACTGAGATGCATGTGAGGAAATTAAATGTGACGTCTTTACATAAAGTTTCAATCTTTGCAAGCGGAAAGAAGAAAACAACCTGATCCTTTGTTGGGTGATAGTGCAGTATCAACAACGAAATTTAATACACATGAACGAGAATCGTTGTAACATTTAAGAACATAAAAGTCGGTCGATCTTTCTTACGTTCGATTAAATCTTCAGTGGGACGCGCTAGATGTATAGATGTCTAGTTATTCAGTTGGTTTCTTCAATCTATATCTAACACTCGAGGAACGAGGATATAGATGTCAGACGATACGTAACCTTAAGTGTCGACCATGTCCAGTACTACATTAAGCAACTCGTATCAATGTATCTAAGTGAACATCGATGACCTTATCAACTGGAATTACTGCACACATATTATAGTCGATAATTGACGCCCTATGTAAAAGTGTATTAGCAATCAAATAAAAACAAAACGCTATTTGGGTATCGGCACGTTTTTACCCAGAGTTGGGGTAAGACCACATTTAAATTTTACATAGGCGGCCATTATAACGTTTCCTTCATTTCCTGCTAAATTTGACGAACAATTTTCTTGAAACTTTCACAGCATATTTAACCTCCATTGACACAAGTGCTGTGGTGTAAACTCGTAAAATTCTCATACCTCAGTTTTCAGAAAAATCCACCCAAACCTGACACCCCTCAATTTCGCCTCAATCTGGTGACGGATTTTGAAATATTGGTGCGTTCTGCAAAATAGCCACTGTGCGAATAGGCGAGCGACTAGCGTATGGTTATTGCTACCTCGTGAAAGATATAATGCAGTAGTACATTCACTATTCACTGGACTGACATATGCCATGCCAAAGTGCTCGAAAAAAATTCACACATGACACCAAAACGGTTTTTTCAAGGGCACTCTTTTGGGTAATGGCGGACGAATCCTTAATGTGGTCTTACCCCAGTTAAATGCGTATAGCCGTGGCGGAAGTCTTGTTTTCAACCATTATGTCCAGAACCACTTCACTGTGACATTCAGCTACAATGCCGTTACTACGACGAAATGTATTCGCTAACATCCCTCCATCGCAGTAAGCACCAGATATACATTTGGAAGCTGACTCGACTAGGGCAACGTTGAGTGAACAGAATTGTCCAAAACCTGAAAGTCATGATTAGAATGTCTATCCTCGCGATAATATCGGAAGGACGTGGGTGTGGCTTGACAACAGTCCAGAGATTAAGAGAAGTGTCGAATATATTTAATGTTTATTCAACTACCGATAAAAATATTGGTTTCTCACTTTAAAAATATAAGAACTAGAGAGAACGCGAATGAAAGTTTATAAATGAACAGAGCACACCTTAGATTCAAGGAAGTAAGGCCTACTAGTTCTTACAGAGGACCATAAACGAAAGTAACGTACTGTCTACTGGTTGTATAAATGAACAGAGCACACCTTAGATTCAAGGAAGTAGGGCCTACTAGTTCTTACAGAGGACCATAAACGAAAGTAACGTACTGTCTACTGGTTGTATAAATGAACAGAGCACACCTTAGATTCAAGGAAGTAGGGCCTACTAGTTCTTACAGAGGACCATAAACGAATGTAACGTACTGTCTACTGGTTGTATAAATGAACAGAGCACACCTTAGATTCAAGGAAGTAGGGCCTACTAGTTCTTACAGAGGACCATAAACGAATGTAACGTACTGTCTACTGGTTGTATAAATGAACAGAGCACACCTTAGATTCAAGGAAGTAGGGCCTACTAGTTCTTACAGAGGACCATAAACGAATGTAACGTACTGTCTACTGGTTGTATAAATGAACAGAGCACAACTTAGTTTCAAGGAAGTAGGGCCTACTAGTTCTTACAGAGGACCATACACGAATGTAACGTACTGTCTACTGGTTGTATCAATGAACAGAGCACACCTTAGATTCAAGGAAGTAGGGCCTACTTGTTCTTACAGAGGACCATAAACGAATGTAACGTACTGTCTACTGGTTGTATAAATGAACAGAGCACACCTTAGATTCAAGGAAGTAGGGCCTACTAGTTCTTACAGAGGACCATAAACGAATGTAACGTACTGTCTACTGGTTGTATAAATGAACAGAGCACACCTTAGATTCAAGGAAGTAGGGCCTACTAGTTCTTACAGAGGACCATAAACGAATGTAACGTACTGTCTACTGGTTGTATAAATGAACAGAGCACACCTTAATTTCAAGGAAGTAGGGCCTACTAGTTCTTACAGAGGATCATAAACGAATGTAACGTACTGTCTACTGGTTGTATAAATGAACAGAGCACACCTTTGATTCAAGGAAGTAGGGCCTACTAGTTCTTACAGAGGACCATAAACGAAAGTAACGTACTGTCTACTGGTTGTATAAATGAACAGAGCACACCTTAGATTCAAGGAAGTAGGGCCTACTAGTTCTTACAGAGGACCATAAACGAATGTAACGTACTGTCTACTGGTTGTATAAATGAACAGAGCACACCTTAGATTCAAGGAAGTAGGGCCTACTAGTTCTTACAGAGGACCATAAACGAATGTAACGTACTGTCTACTGGTTGTATAAATGAACAGAGCACACCTTTGATTCAAGGAAGTAGGGCCTACTAGTTCTTACAGAGGACCATAAACGAATGTAACGTACTGTCTACTGGTTGTATAAATGAAGAGAGCACACCTTAGATTCAAGGAAGTAGGGCCTACTAGTTCTTACAGAGGACCATAAACGAATGTAACGTACTGTCTACTGGTTGTATAAATGAAGAGAGCACACCTTAGATTCAAGGAAGTAGGGCCTACTTGTTCTTAGAGAGGACCATAAACGAATGTAACGTAGTGTCTACTGGTTGTATAAATGAACAGAGCACACCTTAGATTCAAGGAAGTAGGGCCTAATAATTCTTACAGAGGACCATAAACGAATGTAACGTACTGTCTACTGGTTGTATAAATGAACAGAGCACACCTTAGATTCAAGGAAGTAGGGCCTACTAGTTCTTACAGAGGACCATAAACGAATGTAACGTACTGTCTACTGGTTGTATAAATGAACAGAGCACACCTTAGATTCAAGGAAGTAGGGCCTACTTGTTCTTACAGAGGACCATAAACGAATGTAACGTACTGTCTACTGGTTGTATAAATGAACAGAGCACACCTTAGATTCAAGGAAGTAGGGCCTACTAGTTCTTACAGAGGACCATAAACGAATGTAACGTACTGTCTACTGGTTGTATAAATGAACAGAGCACACCTTAGATTCAAGGAAGTAGGGCCTACTAGTTCTTACAGAGGATCATAAACGAATGTAACGTACTGTCTACTGGTTGTATAAATGAACAAAGCACACCTTAGATTCAAGGAAGTAGGGCCTACTAGGTCTTACAGAGGACCATAAACGAATGTAACGTACTGTCTACTGGTTGTATAAATGAACAGAGCACGCCTTAGATTCAAGGAAGTAGGGCCTACTAGTTCTTACAGAGGACCATAAACGAATGTAACGTACTGTCTACTGGTTGTATAAATGAACAGAGCACGCCTTAGATTCAAGGAAGTAGGGCCTACTAGTTCTTACAGAGGACCATAAACGAATGTAACGTACTGTCTACTGGTTCTTTAAATGAACAGAGCACACCTTAGATTCAAGGAAGTAGGGCCTACTAGTTCTTACAGAGGACCATAAACGAATGTAACGTACTGTCTACTGGTTGTATAAATGAACAGAGCACACCTTAGATTCAAGGAAGTAGGGCCTACTAGGTCTTACAGAGGACCATAAACGAATGTAACGTACTGTCTACTGGTTGTATAAATGAACAGAGCACGCCTTAGATTCAAGGAAGTAGGGCCTACTAGTTCTTACAGAGGACCATAAACGAATGTAACGTACAGTCTACTGGTTGTATAAATGAACAGAGCACACCTTAGATTCAAGGAAGTAGGGCCTACTAGTTCTTACAGAGGACCATAAACGAATGTAACGTACTGTCTACTGGTTGTATAAATGAACAGAGCACACCTTAGATTCAAGGAAGTAGGGCCTACTAGTTCTTACAGAGGATCATAGACGAATGTAACGTACTGTCTACTGGTTGTATAAATGAACAAAGCACACCTTAGATTCAAGGAAGTAGGGCCTACTAGGTCTTACAGAGGACCATAAACGAATGTAACGTACTGTCTACTTGTTGTATAAATGAACAGAGCACGCCTTAGATTCAAGGAAGTAGGGCCTACTAGTTCTTACAGAGGACCATAAACGAATGTAACGTACAGTCTACTGGTTGTATAAATGAACAGAGCACACCTTAGATTCAAGGAAGTAGGGCCTACTAGTTCTTACAGAGGACCATAAACGAATGTAACGTACTGTCTACTAGTTGTATAAATGAACAGAGCACACCTTAGATTCAAGGAAGTAGGGCCTACTAGTTCTTACAGAGGACCATAAACGAATGTAACGTACTGTCTACTGGTTGTATAAATGAACAGAGCACACCTTAGATTCAAGGAAGTAGGGCCTACTAGTTCTTACAGAGGACCATAAACGAATGTAACGTACTGTCTACTGGTTGTATAAATGCTAGTAATGTGAATATGTTTAAAACAAAATAGACACATACCCAGTAGGGTTGGTTTAGTGCGATATCTATACGGTCTTATCATTATCCTGCTGTGCATGTGGGCATCCTGTTGGCAGCCGTCGTTGACAACATTATTGATGTATTTGTCTTAATCTCTGAGTTGAGTTGTTATCATCGGTTCTACCCCTTCTCAACTGTATACACACTAACAGATCGCATACTGGAATATAAATTAACTTACAAAACATGTTGGTATTTGTAAACTGTCGCTTCATGTCACACACACAGTCACCTAGCTACAAATCCTTCTGTGGCGATTCTAGGCCGTTGCATATTTTACAGCAGATTAGTACGGCACGCATATCATGCCTACACTTATTTGTATTCACGCTTTGACGAAGTAGTGTGATTATCGGTAACTGTGCAGAACTGTCGCAAATAACAACTGGCGCTATTTCTGCGCTATTTTGCATCCAGTGCGCGGCGATTAGTGGCCACGGTCGAGTGAAAACGGCGAGCTTTGGACTCATTTCGGGTTCACTTCGATTATATCTCAGCGCTCTGAGCAGTTAGGATTTACACACATGTTTCTTTTTGAAAGCAAACCACTATCGTATGCTGGAATATGGATATGCCTATTTTGCTGTTGTAACTTGAAGCTGTTTCCTCAAATAATTAAGCATATCAGGAATCAATTTCTTTGGTATCGATATCTGTAATATGG
>OZ023214.1:39523269-39673440 GCA_963995525.1 Escarpia spicata | reverse complement strand
GCTTCACGAAAGTTCCACCAGTGTTGTTCATAAGAAACCAAACGCTCTTGTTAGAAATTAGTGGGTATTTTCTGATCAGCTGTTAAGTTGTTTCAAATTATACAAGTATAGTTGACTTAAGATTTGCATCACAACTAATGCTTGCTATGCAACTTTTTCTTTTCCAATTTATTAGTTATTTCCAGCAACAGGGTATATACAATTACTGTGAATATTCAGTGTCGTGTTGACTAACCCGCCATCGCGTGTTAGTGCGCCGAAATGTCGAATCCAGTATACGACACAGTTTGTCTACGTCACGATCATACATAGCAAAGCACGCTAACTCCACCAAGCTTTGTCTACCAGAACTATGGACATATTTGCATTATATTACAGGAACGGCATGGCACCGGCTAAATCGCTGCTTCGCGCATAAGGAGTCTTTAATTTAGAAAATTCGCCCTAATTTTTAATCACAACGAAAACAATTGGGAACAGAAATTCAACCAAATGTACGCCGGAATGCCATACTGCGGCACATGCTCGGCAATCATTGTGATGGTTTGACGATCTTTGTTGCGAGGCATTAGGTCACGCGATGGACAGGTCAATTGCATCACGATTTGACACCTTGCGTCGTTGTAGTCTTGTGAATTTCGATCTGGGTAACACTTGTCCGCAACACGCCCTGTGTAGTTTCAGCCAATCTCATTTTGTGCTAAAGATGCTGCCGAGCGAAAAATGTCGCGAGCCCATTCAGCGCATGCAATTCGCAAAAGGAACCCAACAAATTGGCACGCGCTTACATACGTTTTTACAAATATATATTTTGATGCACAGCTACCATGATCAAACAAGTGATTGATACTAACCATTGCACCGATTATAACCAGCTCGGATACATCTGGTTGAAGTACATTATAGGCAGGTAAGCACTCGGGATGAGGTGTTCAGGGCCGGAATACATTTCAGACTGACTTGCACCTTGCCGACGTGCATTTTATGCAGTTGGGCTAATATATCCTGGGCCAAAATACACGTATAGTAGACTGTCGGGCTGAGAAATACAACTGCATCGATTGTCTCGGACAATGCCCGGCATGTTCTCGTAAATCAGTTCCTATGTGCACGCGTCCGCGAGTCTGTCGTAGATATTGTCCGAATCCACAAACAGCGCAGATGTCGACGCGCACGCCAACGCAATTATCCAACTAATCGAATCATCTGCGCGTGCCTAGCGCGTGCGCCGGACCATATGACGTCACCAACAATTTCTCTACAGCCGTTCGCACTGCTCGGGCCGCGTGCTCCCCGATCCGCAGAATCCGCATCATCTGGATTGCCGTGAGGTTCTGCAGGACGCGTCCGGTGATGCGAAGTTCCAGGAATTCCTGTAAACACAAGAAAAACACGTTCGCTATTCGTAGTTCGCAAATGAAGAACCGGTCGCGTGACATGGTGTCGAGAGAATAATAATCACACTGACTAAACATGCATTGCAACTCGACTTGCACGCGCGGAAATGCACAACATGCAACGTTAATATGGTTCGTTAACGTGTATTGCGCGTGAACGAAAACATAATGTCCGTTCATCTGGAAATGTCATAATTGTGAATAACGCAAAGCTTCCGCTGTCCGAAGGCCGTGAGAAACAGCCTTGGCAAGAACAAAGTACATCGCAGAGGCTGCGCACGCAACACACAAATCGACAGTATTTGCCTACACAAAATAATGGCCATGAGGATTTCGTTGGAAGAAACGTCGATCGCTAGCTTTATACAACATTGAATGTTTATCGTCCAGTCAGATAGTGTTATCAAATACTATTTACATACGCCAGGATAAGCATTTCATTTTCATAATAACTATCATTTTACATGTGCATTGTCCACTGTGACGTGTATTATTCATCATTTAGACATGTGGTTGCCGTGTTTTGGTGATGCATCATAAAAAGCAATGTTACAACATATAACGTTGATGCTCAAAGCTAATACAAAACGATCTGCAGTTCGGTATGCCCCCGATCTCGACGGAAATAACTAGCTAACAGCAAAACGTAGCGAGATGCTCCTGACGTCGTAGTGTAGATAGCTAACTAACGGCAACACCTGGCGGTGTGTTACTGACATTATGACGTAGATAACTAGCTAACGGCAACACGAGGCGGGATTCTACTGACGTCATGGCGTAGACAACAAGCTAACGGCAAGACGTGGCGTTGTGCTATTGAACTTACCTTAGCATAGGGCGCGCCGTGAGGAATGGAGAGGACGAAGGCGTGTACGTCGTCGGCCGTCCACGCATTGACGGGAGCACGTCGCGGCGACTTGTGGCCGTGAGAGGCAGCGACGACCCTCGTCTCTGCCGTCGGATATCGTCGTTCTTTGCCTGGCTTGCTTCTGTGCATCTCGTACTGCGACGGAGTTGTGACGAACGAACTAGTGACTACACTGTCATTGTTACGGTTGGTATTGTTGCTACTTAGATTGAGAACACAGACCTCCATGCCACTGCTATTAACCGGCCTACTACGACGCTGCTTTGGAACTGTGGATTCCGACCACGAAGTCTGCAGAAGACGCTTCGGCGCAGACCTTTGCAAAAGGGACATATTGGCGACACATGTGCTAAATGATGTCGTTATAGGACCGGTGCTACTCCGAGTCGGTGTCTTTGGCAAACAGTTATTGTCAACGACATTGCACATAGTATTATTCACACTATCTCTCTTGTCGACATTGCACCTTTGTTGATCTAAACATTTATCGTTTTCATTCCGTTTCTTCGATCGAGAACATTGTTCCGTGGAATGCCTGCTGTACGGCTGTGTTATGCCGCTGAAGGGCCCATTGTACCCGGCCGTGTAGTGTAGTGTTGCGCCAACCGTCTCACTGGCTCCGGGCACACTCCACACACTGCGGTGGACATCGTTCTGTGGGTAGATGAGTTGACGCGAAGTAGAACACCGCCCACCCGACGAAGTACTGCGACTGAGGTCGTCGACTGACGACGCTTGTTGGAGGTGGGACTGGAAGAGGATCCGGTGAAGAGGACTGACTGACAACAACGGTGATGGGGCAGACTTGCTGTCTCTCATGAGGTGAGGACGCTCGGTCTTAACGGACTCCGACATCTGCGATGCTTCTTCTGAAATAACGACGATGTTGTAACAGCCTGTGATCATCTTAACATATCTATAATAACAAAATTATTATATGATACAAATTTGTGTTATAAATTGAAGAAGTCGTATTTTACAGTGGTGTCTCTATTGTAGTACGTATGGGGAATGTGAGCTATTATTATGATACGATACTACGTCGATAACTGCATGTCCAGGGACCTTCAAAGTCCTCAATCCGGTTCTGTTTTATTTGTTTATCGCAGATAACGTTAAAATGGCTCATAGGCCTCCGCGTTCACCAATTTGTGCAGACTACGAACGATACGTTTACGATAATAATTATGTACACTCGTCATACGAGTGACACGACCACGTGACAAACCTTTGTTTCTGGTCTCCTCTGACGCCGCTGAACGTCGTTTGCTTCCTTCTATTTTCTCCACCAACTGCTTCTTGTAGACCTTCAGCTCCTCGATGATATTCTGAAGTCTGGCTTCTCTTTGCGGACTGAAACAAATGGTATTCTAATTAATTAAACTAGCACAAGGGCCACCCTCAGGTCGGGACAACTTTGTATTCCATAAATCGTTCTAGGTGATCGTCTTAATAACTATGTCAGAAAGCTAGCAGCCAAGTCTTAAGTTAGATATTATGTACCAGAAGGCGAAGGCGAAAGATGAAACGTTTAAACAAATAATCATGCTGATAGCGAAACTAGCTTAGATAATCACTTACGTTAACAATTTGCAGTGTGTTTGCCCTAAAAAGACTGACGTATTCATAGCTCAAACATGCCTGGGACCGGTTTCATGAAGCGACTAAGAACGTTCTTGACACTAAGATGATTGTCATAGTAAATAACGTGACGTTTGCAATATAAGCGAATATAAGAGTTTACGCAAACACGTGACGCTAAGGAGTTGCGTAACTTTAAGAACGCTTCATGAAACTTGCCCCTGGTTAACATGCACATATACGCACCTGCGTCCTCACGTACGTGCGTTTGTGTGTATACGTGATGCTGTATTTCTATAAGAGTTGTTGTTTTCCTCATCGTTCCCTGTCTTCAGGGGTGAGGCAGACTTGGATACGTCGACCTTTCTTTTCTTTCTCTTTCTCCTCATTGCACTTGCACTGCTTTCTCTACCACCCTTCTCTATTCTCCTCGGTCTTTTGCTCTTTTTCTCCATTCCTCGTTCCATCCCTTCAGGTCTCTCTTCACGCAATCCTCCCACCTCAGTCTCGGTCGCCCTCGTCTTCTTTTTCCTTCCACTCTCCGGGCATCTGCTTTCTTTGCCATCCGTTCTTCTCCCATTCGCTCCACATGTCCTGCCCAGTTCAACCGACTTCTCATCAACTTCTTCTTGAAACTTTCTTTCACACCAACATCCTCCCTAAGCTCTTCCACTCTTCGCTTATCTAGCCTCTTTACAACCGCAATTCTCCTGACCCAGTTGTTTTCGCACACTTGTACCCTCTCCTGTTGTTCCTCTGTCGCTGCTATAGTTTCGAGGTCATACAGGTAGGCTGGGGTCACGTATGTGCATAATACCTTTCCCTTGAGTTTTCGCGATATGTGCCTGTCTCCCATCACACTTTCTAGTTTCCTCCATTCTTCGTCCCTGACTGTATTCTCATGCGAATTTCTGTCTCTGAGGAGCCATCCCCACATACCGCTCCGCCCACATATACAAAAATGTATCTTTTTTAGTTTCTTCCTCTCCAGGTGTATTTCCAGTTCTTTGCTTTGTTGCCCAACCCACAGCACCTCTGTCTTCTCCAGATTCTCTTTCAGTCCATGTTTGCTGAAGATATCCTTCCACTCTATCAGTTGTACCTGTAAATCTGCTTCCACTTCCGCTACTACCGCTAGATCGTCTGCATATAATAGTTTCTGGAGAATATCTTTCGTACTGGTTTTTCTACTTATCAGTTCCATCACTGCGATAAACAGCAATGGGTTCAGGGCACACCCTGTCTCAAGCCGCCAACGTTCACTTTGAATTCTTTTGAGATTCCAGGTTCACACACTACTCTGCCCTTCGTTTCTTCATATGTCTCTTCCACCATCCTGACCTCTGCCTCTGAGACCCCATCCATCTCAGTGTCGCCATTGCCATCTCTCTCGGTACCGTATCATAAGCTTTCTCTAGGTCTATAAAACCCACAGCCATACTCTCCTGTCCCTCCATCTTCTTTTTGATCAGCTGCCTCAGCACAAACATCCCATCAGCTGTACATCTTCCTCTTCTGAAGCTACGTTGTTCTTCTCCGATTTCTCCTTCCACTATTGTTCTTATCCTTCCATCCAGGATTCTCTCCAACATCTTCAGCATGTGGCTCAGCAACGTGATGTCTCTGTATTTTCCTGAGTCATGCACATCTCCCTTTCCTTTCCATACCGGAACTATTAGCCCTGTTCTCCACTCCTTTGGGATATTTCCCTCTCTCATGCAGGTATTCAACAATCTTCTTGTCCACCATATTGCAATGCGTTCGGTCACCACCGGCATTTCCACTCGTATTTCATTAATACCTGTCGCCCGACCTTTCTTCGTCTTCTTCATTGCTCGCTCTACCTCTTCATCCACAATCTCCTTCACGTTTACTTCTCCCTCTACTGCACTTGGCAAATCTAGTTCTCTGCTTTCTTGTTGGTTCAGCCGTGCCTTGAAGTACTCTTTCCGTATATGTAGCACATCTTTCCTGTCCGCAACTACCTTTCCATTCTTGTCCTTAATCACTGTTCCAGTTTTTAAATCCTTGCTGCCCTCATCCCTCTCTCGAGCCATCTTATAGATAATCTTCTTCCCACTGTCCTCATCTAGCTTTCTGTATAGCTCCTCTTCCATTTCTCTCTTTGCTTTATCCACTGCTCTCCTAAGTCCTAGCTGCCTTCTTTTTTGTCAATACAACTGCTGCATCTTCCCCTTGATCCCTTCGATTTCTTTCCATACCTCTCTCTTTTCTCTTGGGATTGTGTTGCGTAGTCACGTGTTCACCAACGATGCCCTTACAGTCCTTCACACGCCACATTTGCTGTTTCACTATCAGCAGGTCCAGATCTGTCTTATGGTGGCAACTCTTATAATATACTTTGTGGCTTTCCCTCTTTTGGAAAAAATGACCCAGCCACCGCCAGCCCATTTCGCATCACCAACTTTACTAACACCCGGCCCTCTCGGTTCCTTGTGCCCCATTCAAATCCTCTTCTCCTGTCTCCGCTGTACCCACGTGTGCATTAAAATCACCAGCTACGCACATCATCACATGCGCTTCCACCATTCCGATCATTCTCACTAGCTCTTCCCTGAAGGCTCTCTTCTCTGACTCTGCCCTTCCTGCTTGAGGTTCATACACTGACATAATGCACGCCTGCTGCTTCCTCACCATCAGCCACGCAACAATGATCCTCCTTTGCCATCTCTCCACTCTCACTACATCTCTACTGATCTCCTCTGTTCTATAATCCCTACACAATTACTCCTTCCATTTCCTCCTGCATGTAGCTCCTTATACCCTCCTGCCAGTGTCCTCGTTCGGTCTCCCTTCCGCTTGGTTTCTTGCAAGCACAACACTTCCATTCTCATCCTTTCCATAATGTTGACCACTTCCAGTGCTTTTCCCCCCATCGTCCCACGTTGAGACTCCCCAGGCGGCCTTTGCATCTTGATCGCCGCCGGCGGGACTATCCACCCGGACTTCGCTGATTTCTCACCACTGCCGGGAACCGTGGCGCGTCGGTGGCCCCGGACGCGGTATCTTTATCGACTGTGTGTACCCATGCCATTCCATTTGCTTGGGACTTGATAGCCACTGCAGCGCTGCCCTGGCTGACCTACAGTGCGGTTTTTTGGTAGCTTCCTTCTCCTAGGTGGACTGTCTGTCAAGATTTACAAGCTCCTCCTGCCCGGGTTTTTGGTCGAAGTTTTCTTTCCCCTAGATCAATTGCCTACCATGGCTAAGGATATTGATCTGCCTGGTACTATTTACCCATACTTGGAGGTTGGAATAGAGAATGTCGGGACATGTCCACCCAGGTGGGTCCAGAACACCCACCTCTGGGACTCCAACCTGCTCCGAGATCCCTAGCACATTCGCCTGCGGCTGCAAGGTGCCCATTATCCGCAGTGTACCACAAGGAGGTTGAGCTAGAGTCTTGTATATGAAGAGGCTATACACCAACAGGGGAGACTTAAGCACTCGGCTCCCTTTTCACTCCAAGGAGCTATCTGGCGTATGTAGCTGAAAGCGAGAGTATGAAGCACAAACTACACACTACACTACAGACTTGTGTTAACACTGAGGATGTTGTAAAAAAATTACACCACAAATCTTCAAACGTGGAGACATAATTGTGTAAATTACTTGTACGGCCAAGACCTTACTTGAACTTACTATATATTCCTAATTCCTAATGTTTTACCCAAATAAATGTATTAATACCTTACCTGAGATGTTCGCGGCATTCGTCGTTTCGCGTCTTCTCGCTAAGGTCGTTATCCTTATCAAAGTTGCAGCTGACTTGTAGCGTATCGCAGCTATCCCAAGCTGGTGATTCATTTGTCAAACCAGTAAGACTACCACGTGGTATACCGTCATTCGTGACGTCAGTAGTGTTGTTAACGAAAGACATCGTCGCGCCAGTGCCTGCGTCCTGGACGGCTTCGCGAGCATCACCCACCCCCTTCGTGCTGTCACGGCATTCTGGGGGAGCAACAGCGGCCGAGCAGACGTCCAGCAGCGATCCATTAATGCCATCGTCAGACGACTTGCCTTCAGCGATCTCTTGTTTCTTCGCGTCGGCAATTCTAGCATCAACCGCACCGTTGGGGGTAACATCTGTCTCGTCTGGCGTGACGCGTTCTTGTTTCTCGGCAGAATTAGAGTCGTTTGACTTACAGTCGAACTGTAGTTCCGATAACACGCTACGTTTTTGCTCGTCGTGTCTGACATCCGGTTGATATTTTAGATCAGACGTTTTGTCTTTCGTACAATCGTTGATGACCGGATCATCTGAGCCAATGTTGACTGTCGTAATGTGTACCTTTGTTTGATGGATTCCGTTGTCAACGGACAAACTATCAGCATTACCGTCAGTCGCTTGGATTGTTGTGTCTTCAGAAATGTCTGTAGCACCAGAAGACGTCGCTTCCTGTTTGTCTTGTAGCGCTGCGATATTAGAATTCCCATTACGGGAAGTACATGTGCAGTCATCGTTGCTTATTGCAATATCGGAATTTTCAACGGCACTGAATTCCTCGTTCGGATAAAAGGATTGCTTTATGGCAGCGAGCGACAGTGTCTCTTCTGACTTCCCGGATCTGCTATCGGAGTCGATCACGTTTTCTTTATCCTGGTCCTTCTCGTTTTCGGCCAAGTCACTGTTAACGGGCTCTGTTGAGCGGATTTCATCAACTGTCAGTTCTTTCTCGCCGTTACGACCACTGGCATGTTTGTGTTTTATAGATACATTTTCTGTTGGTCGCGTGGGTGACAACAGTTTATTTCTGCTCAAACACGCTGCTTTTACTTGCCGCAATTTTCGTACAAAGGGCGCTGCTTGTTCAGCGGAAGAAGGTTTACGTTTTTTCGTTGGTGTACACTTAGTGAGTATATTGTTCGTTTTTGTGTCACTTTTGAGGCTGCTGAATTCTTCCCTTTGGTCTTTGTCCGACGTTTCCTGAACAAAAAATAATAATGCACAGTCAAACATAGCGACATAATTAGTATACATATATGCATAGACGTGCACACGCACACATATACACCATGACACAGAGTCAATACACAGTAACGCATATACATACGTTACATCTCACACGCTCACATACCCACACTTGCACGCATACGCATGTGACACGCGCACACGTACAAGAACACACACACGTACGCCCACACGCACGCCCGCTCGCATGCCCGCACGCACATGCACACACACAAACCCACACACGTACGCACACACACACACGCGCGCGCGCGCGCGCAAGAATGAATCCAGGCATTTCTTTACCATACGCAACCTGTCAGAAAAATTGTCCACCATTTTCCGGGAACATGGAGTGGGGACATACCACAAACCTTACAACACCATAAGATCTATCGTAGTGAACCCCAAGGACAAAACCCCCAAGAACAACATGTGTGGAGTAATATATGAGATAGGAAGTCCGGACTGTCATCAGACCTATGTATGCGAAACCAGCAGAACACCAGGAGCCCTACTCAAAGAACACAGAAACACCAGGGGCCCACTCACAGCAGCAGGTGAACACAGAGTGAATGACGGCCACAGCATCTTGACTAAAGACGCAAAGGTACTATCTAGAGAAAACAATTCTGGAGACGAAAAATCAGTGAGGCGATTAAAATCAGAGAGGGGCGACCAGAAATCAACAGAGATTCTGGATACACCCTTCCCGCGATCTTCCTGAAAGTGTTGTTATGTGACAGTTACCAACAAGTCACATGACGACCGAGAGTGGCGCAGACCAACGCTGATGAAGACGTCGTGAAGGCGTCGAAAGCTAGGTTCAAAGCAACATAGGACTCGGAAAGGTAACTTACAATATTTTCAAAACTATGAATGTAACCGAGTCCGGAAGCAATTTATATAATCTAAGCTAATAATCCAGGCATTGTTATTGCGCCTTGGCATATGGGTGGATTTTAAATGTATTGCAGAGGCATTAGCCAACAGGAAATTGTCCTAGATTTAGTTCCGGCGAAATAACTGTCTGTATTATTATGTTGGGAGTTTCATACTGTATAAGGGAGAAGGGTAACCCACAAACTAGTAAAATGAACGATGTTCTTTCGGTGATCTCAAGTAAATTTTCGTTTTTCATACGCGAAAAACGCATGTACGTATGCACGCGCGCGCGCACACACACACACACACACACACACACACACACACACACACACACACACACACACACACACACACACACACACACACACACACACACACACACACACACACACACACACACACACACACACACACACACACACACACACACACACACACACACACACGCCCGCACGTATATACATACACAGTCACCCAGGCGCGCACACACCTACACTCACACACACGCACGCACACACACACACATACACACACACACACACACACACACACACACACACACACACACACACACACACACACACACACACACACACACACACACACACTGTAGGTCTTAGTTTTGTCTGGCGGAGTGCTCCACGTCGGGCTATGGATCGTAGGATTTGTATTTGTTGTATTTTCTACGTCAAGTTTGATCTTCCTTTAAACTGCCGTTTTTACATAAAACCGGGTCGTCGAGACAGACAATTCGCGCGATTGAATGTAGGTTGATGAATAGCCTGAGCCTCCTGACACAGCGGCGGTGTGACTAACGTACCGAGAACCATCCACACGACGACAGTGTATCATGTCGCCAGTCTCTTGTTGAGTACAACATATCGCCGCTGATAAATCGCGAGGATTATCGACTTAAAAAGTGTTCCTCGTCACTCGATAACAGTAGTTAATTCGTCCCGCCGGAGATTTGCTGGACACCGGATTATGCTAACGGGTGTCTAGTGTATACGTGTAGTCGATATCCAGATATACGTCATCGACAGTGCAGGAAGTGGCCAAAAATCAATACAACAGACCAGTATTTCGTATTCAACGCACATCGCCTCACTTCGAATACCTTACCAAATATACCGGCGATAAATGATACTAAAACCACGTAACGGGCGGATCACACGGCCGGTTTCGTGAAAGAGACACTATTCGGAAAACGAACCTTGGCATGATTGAATGAATCTTGATTGATCCGAATTATGTATAGCTCGTCAGACGAACATATTTCTCTCGTCCCATCTTTCGATATGAATCCATCGACATTTACCTTTAACAGAGGTGGTGTGTACGCGTACACATCCCCTCTGCGTGCATGTGCTAGTGCGTATTTTGTTTGTGTGCCCATATTCAACGCCATAATAAACGTTACCGCAGTGATCCGTTTACTATACCACACCGGCGCACCGTTGAAGCTTAGAGGAGATTCGAGGGGAGGAAGTGTCGAGCCATCACCACCTCCACCCAGACCTAGTCATCTACTGTGTCCGGTCCTGTGTGGGGTACATTCGAGATGGAGTGAAATCAGCTGCCACTTACGAACGGATCAGAACAAGAAAGAATTATATTCCTGGATGATAACAAATAGGCCACGCGAACGAACAGGAACTGTGTCACGGTAGGTGGCGCCGCCTGTGGGCATACATCTGTCGTTCTCTTGCGGCAAGACCTTAATATATATATTTCCAGAAAACACGTCTTCCATGTACCATGATATGATATTTGATACATACGTTTGTTTATGTGAGTTTCAGCGAATCTGAACTTGCTATAAAAGCTGTACGTTTTCGTGGGGTCAGATATCACATAAAAACGACACGGAGCTATCCCGCTAAATTCGCCCACAGTAGGTCGGCTAAGTGACGCCGTATTTGTCGGCCTAAAGTGTTGCGTTGCCTCGATGTGACGACGTGAGTCACACGAGAGTTGCCCGCTCTAATTAGTCCCGACTGTCGTACGGAATGGGTCGTGTAGAGCGACCGTGCCGTCGATCACGACACAAGAACCAGACCGACAAGACTCGGCGACTGACGATCATTATTTCCCTTCAGTCTTTACGTTAGATGAATAAAGTGTTGTTGTTTTGAGACGGTACCCCTTTTCTATGACTTTTGTACCCTGAAATATAATTGCTGAACCGATAAAAGTCCACATTTACAGACTACAACATTTCTGCTGCGCACAGTATTACATTCCTTGTGGACAGTTTGCCCCAAATACATGTGTTAATGATACAAGTAGTCCATGTACGGAGACGAAATCCGGCTACTTTGGACGACAATTGACGGGCAGCAGCATCTAAGCTGATATTTTTCCGAAACAATATTATGGATTTGACGAACACGCTAATACAAGTCGGTGACAAGACAAACACAAACTGTAGAGTGTTGGTTAAACGTGTGTCGTTACTTTGCGCACAGGGTAGAATTGCCTGCTGACTTTAAGCAATGGTCTCAACGGAGCACAACACTACTGATACGCAGCCGACTCGGCGACTCGGCAGGCCGTAGCAACAGGTAATTACAGTGCAAACGCCAGAGAATGAATCACATCCGTTCGCCAGGCTCCGTGTCGCCCTTATCAAGATCGCCTGGGTCAACACGTCACTTCCGGCGTCGTGTTTCGTCGACGCAACGACCGGAGCGACGCGTGATTAAACAGTGAGACGAATGTCGTAGTCCCGGGCAACGCTGGGACGACGTCTAGGGAATGTCGGATGTGAGACAGCCGCTGCCGTCCCCTGTGACTGTCTGACTGCCGCGCATTTTGTAAACCCCTCCAAGAGGCAATCTCATTTACATTTTAATTCCCCGATCAGTTTATATGAACGATATGAGGCTGTGCTTACATGTAGTATGAAAGCTACATAATTATAATTATGTTTATGTGCACAAATACTAAGTTTTAGTAGAATTTATGTATCCACCACGTGACATAATATTATATATATATATCTAGCAACAAAGTCCGTCAAGCTTCCAAAATGCATCCGTCGTTGAAATGCAAACACATAGCTAAAACTTTTTTAGCGATTACTGTATGCTGGCTGGTTTCACGTAAAGTAATGCAAATAGATAAACATTGTCGGTAAGACAAAGCTTGACCGTACACTAGCGCATAAAGATGACTGTGATGTCAGTATCTGGATCAAAGAATTATTCTTAATGAAGACATTTTCGAATGTCTAGGAATAAAACGTATTATACACAGATGCATCCATCAATGATATTTTATCTGAGGAATGACCAACCACAAAAAGGTGTGTCCGAATCTATACGTGTAACGAGATGCCGTCATCTCACGGGGTTTGGATTACCGAACGTCCCTGATATTGACAAACGCACATTACGCGTACCCGCCGTTCGTGTGCCGAATACACACGCATCGAACGTATTCCGCCACAAGATAACGTATTCGGTGGTGTACGAAAAATAAAGCGTCAAACACACGTTACCATTTTAATCGTACGCTTCTTGGCTGTGCCTTGAAATGCACATGCATGACTCAGATATATGGAAGTGCACTTATCTCTGCTCCAGTAGTGATATCGCATAGCAATATTTTAACTTGCGCTACCCCGCCACCGCGCATGCATAGAGAAACAGTATGCCTGGATTCCGTTCGGTTGAAACCTGTTGGACCGGTACACGTATGTGTTCTTTAATGGCGCCATAACGTCGTCCGATAGAAAACTATTTGTAGTATTGGCTTAACGTTGGATTGGATTAAATTAACTACGGTTGCGGGGTCGAACGTGTAGGTAATACACTTTCGATGACATCGATAATCGCACGTCCTCACGACACACGCGCGACGTATGCGACGCTCACGTGTCAACCAGGGGCTGATCACGTGTCCACCAGGGGCGCGACGATTCTCACGAGCATTCGATTAATCGAGTTTTCGACCGGATGGCATTGCACGCCTCATTCCCGACGGTCTGGACAAAATTTATTTGCGCAATTCTACAAATACATCAGTCTTTAGTTGAGAAAACTGTCTCTATACAACACTACGTTAAAACGAAAACGAGTATTCTGTTGGAATACACATTTTCGGCGACCGAACGGTGCCTGGTGTGAAGTGTAGTGATAGCTAGTGGGGTTTTACCTCAGCGACAATATATTTGGAGACGGGGAGTGACAAAAGAGAAACAAATAGATAGACATCGAGGTAATGCGAAATATAGCTAGAGAGGGATACAGAGTGAGATCGTATGAGATCGTGCCAGAGAGGACAAAATATCACCCATGCGTCCGAAAGATATACACATCCATTCCATCTTCGTATGCCTGATGTCAGAAGAATCGGAAAATTATACCGTATTTGTTCGAAGCATTTGTCTGGATCGCCGGCCGGAATCGAATAGACCCAGCGTTGTATGGGTTGGCGTGTATCTCGGGCTGTGGCCTGCGTCAACGGTATTTTATGGCCGCACTGGTGACGCGAAACGCATCCAGTCGGCCCTCGAGGATCGATAAGAACACATATGTGCGTAGATGGCCACAAGTGTTGGTGCCTGTTTAACAAATACTACTTATACATTCGTCCTTCGGTCACACATGTCTAGTGTCCGTGTGCCATACGAGAACACAGGAATATATACGGTGCACAGGTTGCAGTTTTAATAGGAAATGTATTTTAAGACGGCGACGAATGTTGTAATGGAATTCTTGTTCATGTTCTATTCAGTTTTTCTCAACGTCTACCTTTGCACGATAACAAATATTACAATGGTCATATGTTTGCTCCCATAAACACACTTACACAAGTCATGGCCAACGTAACAGTTAATAATTGAAAAGGTTTGTGTTTTGACGTACCGGAAACCGTTGGTAGAGTTGCGTTATCTTGATGACATTTGAATAAATGAAACGTTAATTGTCAACCCGAGACACGTTTCCAATGCAAACTCTTTGTTTCCGACGGAAGTGACATCTAAAGGAAGTTCATATATAGCGCACTATCCTGTCCTTAGCTCAACGCGCTATACACATTACTCCCTGAAAGAACTGTTCAATCGAACCATATCGACTTTTCTGGGAAGCATTCAGCCACGCTGCAATCAATGCCTGAAGATTATTCGTACACAAATACCCATCACAATCAATAACCAGGTATTAATTATAAAACTGAGCGAACTGGATCACCGTAGAGTGAACGAACTTGCCCAAGGTTCGACATGGCAGCACATGATTCGAACCCGGGTTCTCTCCGTTCAGAGGCCGATGCTCTCGCCACTGTGCCACTGCGCTCCACCGAGCAACGAGCAGCAAAAAGAAACAAGAAAGTTGGAATGTTTCCTATTAATAAATTACCTTTGCTATACCTACGACGTACTAACTAGGTGTGTGTAGTATGTGGAATTCAAATGTACAGGAACAAAGGACCTGCATCACCAAAGAAGAATGCGAGCCCTTGGTGGGGCTGCTACGTAACAAGAATGTTACTAAATACGCCACGTGTTATCACAGAGGCGCTTGGATTTACGAGTTTGAGTAGACGTCGTGCGTCCTGTAAGGACATTACGCATAACGAGTGTTTTAGTTTCAAACTTATGCAGCGTGTTTTAATTTAGATACATGAAGTAACCAAACACGTTTGATTATATCACCGGTACCAGCGTTCTGTTTATAATGTGAAATGAATACATGTATTGAACATATTTGAAACTAATAATAGTCCGGACAGGAAGTAAGTTTTACCGTGACCACAGCGTGCGTGTGCGCGTGTGCGCGTGTGCGCGTGTGCGCGTGTGCGCGTGTGCGCGTGTGCGCGTGTGCGCGTGTGCGCGTGTGCGCGTGTGCGCGTGTGCGCGTGTGCGCGTGCGCGTGTGCGCCTGCGTGTGTGCGCCTGCGTGTGTGCGTGTTTGCGCGTATGCGTGTGTGTGTGCGTGGCAGAGCTTGCGTGCGAGTGTTTGTAGGAATGCTCCGTCTTTTGTTTCCGGTTAGTCGCTTGGTAAATCGTCTCTAGCCAGCACAGCTGTCTGTTTTGCTTAGCTGTGTAGTGAACTCAGATATATTTGTTCGACATTTATTATCTTTGAACACAGATTTAGTATATTACGACGAGCGTAAATGCTATCCTGACGCGCAGACGTAGTTTGTTCTCATAGTGGTTAATTAAAGATAAAGGTAAAGGTATAGTACTTATTTAGCGCAGTATCCTGTCCTTAGCACTGCCCAAAGCGCTTTATACTTTACTCTCTGGCAGGCCATAAATTCACTGCGGTTATGCAAATATCTCCACACACGCACGCGCACGCGCACGCACACGCACACGCACACGCACACGCACACGCACACGCACACGCACTACAAAATCAACAACTCCTGTCGTGTGACATTCTTCGGAATCCCGAGCTCAAACCAAACGGTTACTAAATCTCAAAATCGGTTTACAATGGCAACGTCGCAACAGTTGTTATTTTTAAATCTAAGACCAGGTATGCGAGCCTGTCTGTTTACGGGTGCATCTACCGCGACGACCCGCATGCTACGCGACACCGGAAGCCCGTACTGACACCTTTCATCGACGGCGGTGACAATGGTGTATGTTTTTGTCGACGTGTTCCTCCGATAGCTGTCCGTGACAAAGTGACAATGTGGTGTAGTCAATCCCGTTTGGCGCGCCGCTTGGCTCTTTCAACGCGACGTGTCACATCCGCCGACAAATCAATAAGTCCGCTTGTCAGCGATTAGGTCACGCACGCGCCGACTCTGTCTCCGAGACGGGACAGCAGTCTCTTCATCTTTGTCATTTCCGTCGCCATCATGTGACTGAGTTTATACCGGATGGGCCGAGGTCATTGCTCGTCTCGGCTGCATCCTCAAATAGGTTAACGTACAGGCGGATCACGTTCTGTGGTGGCCAAATATATAACGTACGAAGAGTTTTAATAACTCCGCAATCTGCTTCTGCTTCTACGTTACATCTTGTAACCTGCAAAGCCAATTCCAAGACCGATTATAATTGGCTTTCAGTTTCATCAAAACTATATAAAATGTCACACAAACTAGCGAGCGAGTTGTAGTGGGTGAATACTTTTATACAAAATGAATTTGAAATTAATGAACGAAATGATCGAGTTGGGGAAGTACCTTTAATTATTAGAGCGAGTCTTCCCCGGACTGTGAACCTACCTACATGGTGAGGCCCAGACAGCGTGAGCAAGGACACGAGTGGGATTCCCGGGTGAGACCATGGAAGCAACTGCGTCATAGACAGGGATTTTATTACACTCGTGGGAGAGACGGGTCACATGACAACGGGACGTCCGTTAGTGTTTCGAGGAAGCGTGGGATTTTAGTTAGCTTCCTGTTTGGAGGTGGACACTGGGTCAGGCACGTATTTAGCTTTACATTAATATAATGCTCTTTCGAGTCATTTAACGCTGCGGCGTAGCTACCACGTGATCGATGTGGGATTGTGACAAATTCCATCTCCGTATCACGGTGGCGTTCTATTTCCTTCTTTCCGCGGCCGTAGATCGTTGGATGCATGACTGTATTTAATATGGATACCCTATTTGTAAAGGATTACAGAGGCTCCACCAATAGTAAATATTATTAGTAATCACGTGATATATATTGTGACGTCAACGTCTGTTCGTCCACAAGTTCCTTCTGCTACATAATGTGGACACAGACCAATTATATCTCCTAACACCCGTAACCGTGTTGTCGATATTCTAGTGAATGTGCTTTTGTGTAAAGATGTTGTTTTTCATTCCCGTTTTCAAATAGGTCATCCAACTGGCATAAACTGTTCTGAATGGCACTGCATTACGTTTTGACATTCTATTAATACTACGAGATTAAATAAATCTGCAAAATGCTGCGTCGCTGCACCAAACAATAATACAGGCTGCCTTTGTCGTATAATCAGTTATGAGTAGCTTATGGCATTGACTTGTCTCAATGTGAACATAATGCGGCTTCAATACTTGAACGTAGCTAATAGAATCAGATCTTAGCCCTTGTGAGCGCCTTTGTCGAAAAACAGTAGCGCCACATGGTGGGCCGGGAACCAACCACACCTACTGTGAACAGGAATTATAACTCAAACGTGTACATAATTATAGCTAAAGCGGTAAAGCCTTTCGTGCACACTCCACCCTTGGCGTGGAATACGTGACAATAATCCACAATGGCCCTTCCGATAAAACAAAACTTAACACAAATTTAAACGATTTAGAAAGCAAAGGCTATTTGATGATTGCCCCTACCTTGTTGATTGCATGCGAAGGTGGCGACAGCGAGTCCGCGAAACAGTGTTCGCACTTACAGACGGCCGGGTCGACAAACAAGAAGCCTTTGATGATGAGCAACTTGAGACTCTTGTCGTGATGCTTAATGGAGCGCTTCCAGTCCTTGGCCGTCTCCCGACCACTCGCCGCCTGGAACTCGTTCGGCGTCATCCACGTCTTCTCGAAGAGAATACACGCGCCCTTGCTCCCTTGACACAGTCGCTCCAGGTGGAGCACCGCCTTGTTCAGGCCGCACTCCACCTGTAAGATTTTTCCTCTGTCGTTATTTCCGCTACCGTTCATTAGCGCGGCAACTTCGGCCGATTCTGTCTCCTCGACCGCATCCATTGACACAGACGTCGCTGGTGGAATGACGAAATGTGTAGTGACGAACCACGAATCCGTCAGATAGATGTACACTCGTTACGCCAGCAATTCGGTTACTGGTACGTTACGCCGACAACTCAGCTGCGCGCTCGTTGCGGGCTAAACTTCAGTGTTACCTTCATTACGTGATATACCCATTTGCTTGCTCGTTGCGACCAACATTGCAGTCAGCGTTCGTTTACGTCAGTCACTATTATCAGTGGTCGTGTCATCCACACCTGGTCTTTGCAGCGGCCACTGTGACTATGCGATTCACGCCTAGAGGATTAATCCGGGAAGAAACCATCTATGACACCGACCCAGACGGATGTCCCGTGCTCAGTGCCGCCGTCCGTGGTTGTCGAGACACGGCCTGCGGTCTCCGCAGCCGAGACACCGACCGACCGACCGACCGACCAAGTCGCTATTTATATCCGCGTTTCCGCCGATCGCCGAGTCACGAGCTAGTAAAAATATGCTCACGCACGCACAGTCCGCCCAGAACCCGACACCCGGTGGAGGTAGCTCCGTAACGCGTTCCTGCCGTCGTACAGCTGCCGCACTCAGCCGACCAGGACCGGCCCCGAGACTATCGGCGACAACGCCGCCCGTATCTCCGCCGCTCACGCCGACGCTAATCTAAATCACGGAGCGACGCGCTAACTATGTCACACTACAGCTTATGTAGCGGTGTGCGCGCGTTCACCCAACACCCAACATTTCCCTGTCCGAGTTCTGTAATATATGGTGCAACAATTGTTTGTCGTCGTCGGCGTTATGCAAGATTGAAAGGACGAAGAATGATCCTGACAAGCCGGTCTAAAGCAGCGTCAACGTGGTTTCCGTAATTACTGTAACATCAACTTCAGCAGAACGCCGTATCGACTACCTATTAACGCATCACGTAGCTTGGCGATCTAGCGCCAAGTAAAGTTGAAAGTTAAACAAAACTTCGTCACAAAAACCGGAAGCAATAATTCCGACTTCGTTCCATTTTCGTAAATGATCCGTGCAGCGATGAACGGATTATCGTGATAAGTCTCACTCTCGGTTGAATGAATATCACATCGACTATATTGACGCGAGGTCACCGCGGAAGAATCTTCCCTGTATCCGTCAACGTAGCGTCTTCAGTCGCTGTCGCTACACAACTTCCACAATCGACCGATGCACACCGCTCGGCTTTCCATAGCCTGAACAACAGGCAGACTTGTAAACAAACAGTGCGTATTCAACTGGCACGACACTGCACGACTATACCACAATCGGAAGTAAACAACGCTAGCGCGAGATTGCGTCTGACGCGAGACACAGCCGACCGATCCACTCACGCACGCATTCGGCCTAACTACGCGCTACAGACCAGCGAGAACGTTTCCGTAGATCGTAGATACGCCGCCGTCGCTGCGAGAGCGCGTGGGTCACGGCGTGCAGGCCTATGGCAGGCCAATAGGGCCATAAGCGCGCTTCACTTTACGCGTTGAATAAGAAATTAACGCGTTGATTTAGCAACCAATCAGGACTCGAATAATTTAACGCGTTAACTTACCAACCAATGATTCATATTGACCGGCGAACAAGTTTTCATTTCTTGCATTCAAACTGTCAAAACGAACCTGGTGGGATATCGGTTTCAAGTAAGGTAGACCCTGGTCGGTCTCTAACCTTTCCAATGCGTGTGCAGTGTGCACATTAATTTAAACACCAGTAATAGTATACAAGCAGGAGATAGTACAAAATAAATGCATGACAGGAAAAGCGCCAAAACGTTTAAAAACTTAGGTTTCAGTTTTGTGTGTGTGTGTGTGTGTGTGTGTGTGTGTGTGTGTGTGTGTGTGTGTGTGTGTGTGTGTGTGTGTGTGTGTGTGTGTGTGTGTGTGTGTGTGTGTGTGTGTGTGTGTGTGTGTGAAAAGAATTGTCTAGCATTCACTGTATTAATACGTTCAAAACATTCCGAATACACTTTTCTCTTACCAGTGATTTTTGATATCCTCAGATTATCCGTTAATTTAAAAACACAATTATAAATAGGGTGGGAAATTCAAGATGGCCGCCAGCATGAACATCACCATTTATCACGACGTAGTTGGTTTCTGTTGCATTCTGAGATCGTCCATCTTTTAAATATAAAAGTCCAGCGAATTAACATGCCCCATACACTACACTGCTCTCTACACCACTTTCCTCACCTCCTTATCAAGTTTGTTTCAACTAATAATTAGTTTCACACAACATTATATTGTATAAAATTACTCATTAACCCTATTAATGTTACTAATTCGTGTTATTCTATACATTTATTTTATGAGATTCATGTCTAATTAATACAAAATCGTCACCATAATATATTGATATAATAACTCCACGTACGTGGAGTTTCCAGTTCGCGCCAGCGTTTAGGTCCACATAAAGCTTGCTCATGAATATTCGGTGCCGTCCGTCAGACTTCGGTTACCTCCGTTGAGAGTTGTGGGGCAAGAAAAACATCAAGCATATTTATATGGATTCAAAGGTTCATTTTCTGGGCAAAACATTGCTTCCACCATCTAACGTTGCGGGAACAGTAACATGTGTGAAGTTACATAGTAAGTCATTGTCCATATTAAATTGGTTAATGTTATTGTGAAACTCACTGGCAATACTCTTGGTCATTTGGAGCAATTTTGCAAGTCTATATGGGTGCACATGTTGATTTCATACATGTCACAAAAGGTCGTGCACGCCTTTTGTCTTTAAAACACCATTGTCAATTGTAGCCAAACTAAATTAACATTGCTCTGATATGACACGTCTAGATATTAATTTGTAATTTGCTTTACATGTTCGTGGTTGATTTTACAGTACCTGTCGGGTGCACTTTTGGCCAGAAAGTCAAAACGTGCACCCATAGAAAGTCAACCACGAATATCTGTTTAATAAAATAAATAATCAGTAGGATACAATTTTAATAATTCGTGCACGTTGAATTAATTTGTGTTATTGTGTCATCCTAGTAATTTAGAGCTATTTGTATATTTCCGTGGGTTGCATGTGTGAATATTGTTAACTAGAACTGTTACACCTTTGGCAAAAGGCACCCGTGACATAACAGGGATTGGCACCCGTGACATAACAGAGTGACCAGATAAAAAAAAAATACATACCCAATAAGAGGTGCCAAATCGTTTTAGATAGCAAAATATACTGCTAATTGGTGACACAGTAGCAAAAATAAAAAAAATTATGTGGTTAAATGGTTAAACTGTTACCTTGATGGGTGTTTGACAAAATAGGCACTCGTGACTTTATATGGTAGTGTGATGATGATAACATAACTAAAGCACACACAATATGATTAGTAAAAGAACAATATAGATAGAGCATAACAGTACAGTCGCCAGTACGTAATTATCATAATTCGCCTTTTAATAATAATAATAATAATAATAAGATAACTTCTATCGCGCCTTAAACCTTGAAAACCAAGCTCAGAGGCACATCAAAACAAAAGGATTGGTCATTCTCAAAATCCATAAGTAATATTCCAGTTGTCAACAGACGGGTCAAGGCGCTAAGGAGCTATGTTGGATAAGCATGGTTGCAAAGATAAGTTTTGTTTTTAAATGTTGACGGAATTTTTTAATATTTTCAATTGATCTAACACTAAGAGGGAGTACATTCTGAAGAGTCGGTGCAGCAACAGAAAAAGCCCTAGTTCCAATGTTAGTGTTGACTCTAGGAACAAAAAGTAGGTCAGAAAAAGATGATCGAACCTGGATAGATTTTCTTACAGGAGTAAGCAGTGAATGCAAATAAGATGGTTGCTTACTGGACAGTGCCTGGTATGTAATGGTACAGATCTTAAATAGTATACGATATCGTACAGGAAGCCAATGCAGATTTCAAAAATTGCACAGAGCGAGAAAAACGAGGACATCTTGTAACTACTCTTGCTAGACAATTTAGGAAAGGATGAAGTTTTGTGATATCCTAGCTGGCGAAATTATAAAACAGGGAATTGCAGTAGTCAAGTCTGCTGCTAACAAGCGCTGTTGCAATAGTTTTAGCAACAGAAAATGACATATACCGGTGAATACGGCGAATATCACGAATATAATAAAAACAGCAGCGTCACGTTTGAGACACGTGTTGTTGGAAATTGAAGTTATTATCAAAGATCACTCCTAGATTCCGCACCGAGGTTACTAGCGTGATATGCTGATTCAAAATTAGGTAGGGAAAAATCCATCAAGTTTACTACGCTGCATTGGAGTACCAATAATGATCAATTCAGATTTATCTGCATTTAATTTCAACTTGCTGTCAGTCATCCAGTGGAAGATATTTTGAAGGCAATCACTAAGTTGGTTAAGGGGGCGATTTGTATCCGGGGTAGCCAACGAAATGTAGATCTGAGTATCGTCAGTATAAAGATGATGATCCAAGTTATGTCTTTGTATAACATAACTTTATTGGCGTCGTGTAAAGAGTAAAAAGCAAAGGCCCAAGAACAGAACCCTGGGGAATACCAAATGAAGCCGGCAGTGCAGCTGAAAAGCAGTTCCCAATTTGTATAGTGTGGTATCTATCAGTTATATATGACGAAAACCTGCTTAGAACGCAATGTTTTTGATATAGTGGCCTATACTATTTAATATGCTAACCTTCCAACATGTTTTACACGTTGAATTTCATTTGATATGTCACATTTGTTAATTATTGCACTTTTTCAAAACAAATTACACATAATTATAAAGATTTACATTGACCCTATTTTAATTTGTATTAAGATCTGTTATACGTAGCTGCTAATTAAGATATGTTATACGTAGTTGCAGACACAGTGAAATAGATACTGTTTTACGCAACGGAGATGACGGAAATCGATTTAGGATGGCTAACTCTCACTTTCCATTTTACTAGTTACGACAAATAGATAATAATGTACAGCTGGTTTAATTAACGGTCATATTATTTGCTCAAATAAGACGTATCGAAGTGACTCAACGCTACGGAGCGGAGATTACGTTGGAAAACCGCACGCACGCATGCATGCACGCACGCACACATACCGTTTATTGATAATGAACAATTATTGTTGAATTAAACATTAATCATGAAAATCGACAATCTAATGCCCAATGAGCAAGTACATATATGTTAAATGATTAAAAGAAATTTAGTTTTTGACCAAAACTGAAACATCAAGTGTACACTGTTTGGCGTTTTTTCCTGTTATGCACTTATTTGTTTACTATCTCCTGCTTGTATATTAGGATATAAACTAATGCGCAAACTGCACAGTAGAATGCATTGGAAAGATTACAGACCGACCGGGGTCTACTTTACTAGAAACCAATATCCGAGCAGCGCACCGCCAGGTCCGCTTTCACAGTTTGGCATGCAAGAAATGAAAAATAATTGTCCGCTGGTTAGTATGAGTCGACCAGCCACCAACGTAAATTTGAGATAGCTAAAGCGTCACCTTCTTCGTTTCCGCATTGGTTGATAAGCTAACGCTCTAACTTCTTCGAGTCATGTTTGATTGGTAAGTTAACGCGCCAACGTCTTCGTGTCCTGATTGGTTGGTAAGTTAACGCGCCAACTTCTTCGAGTCCTAATTGGTTTATAAATTAACGCGCTAACTTCTCCGAGTCCTGACTGGTTGGTAAGTTAACGCGTTAAGTTCTCCGTGTCCTCATTGGTTGCTAATTCAACGCGTTAACTTCTTATTTAATGCGTGAAGTGTACTGCGTTTATGGCCTAACCGGCATGCCATACAGTAGGCCTGGCCGGCGACGTGCGCTCAGTGTGCATGTCGCGACTCGCCGTCCGCGCACGAAACGACGACGTCCTAACATCGATTATATCCGGCTTCGATTGGTCGCCCCGGGACCCGGTATCGTGTTTCCGTGCCGAGCCGCCGAGCCTCGGCGCGGTCTTACGTCCCAAGGGCTGCGGCAGCTACGGAAATAATCGCGTAAGACGAACAAATCACGCGCCGTCGACGTCGATTTTAGCGTGCTGCCGTGGTCCTTTAGTGAACGGCAAAACAGATGGAGTCTTCCCGAATTAAATTTCACCGCTCTGTGGCGCGTGGATATATCCCATCAGATGTTTGCTCACAGGGCTATCCGGTTTTGTGAGAGAAGAGTAGCCTATCTGAACTATTGGATTTAAAGTGAACATTCATCGGCAGATGCGATGCTTTCCTCACATTGGCCTACAAGTAATCCTGTGTTTCAACTAACCCCGGTCTACCCTATTTCTTAAGCGATAACGTGTTCGATTTATTAGTGTTTAATATCAAACGATTTTGTTCTCATATATACATATGACAACAACTAAAAGAGCTAAGAAAGAGGCTAAGAAGAAGTGGGAAACATCAGGAAAGCATGAAGACAGAGACAGCTATCGGCAGGCAAACAAAGAGGCAAAGAAAGAAGTAGCAAGATCAAAGACACGGGCAATGGACGAGGTGTAAGGGGAGCTGGGAACATCGGAGGGAGAAAGAAAGATATATAGAATAGCAAAGGCTCGCGACAAATCGACCAAAGAGTTCACACAGATAAGGCAGATAAAGAATGGACAAGGAGTGGTTCTATGGGATCAGGATAAGATCAAGGATCGGTGGAAAGGATATTTCGATAATCTGCTAAACGTAGAGAACCCGAGGGCAGTCTTTGACGATGGAGTGCCAAATGAAGGCTTAACACCAGGAATTATCAGGGAGGAAGTAGAGGTGGCACTGAAAAGAATGAAAACTGGGAAGGCGATGGGACCAGACGGAATTCCAGTGGAGGTCTGGAAGAGTTTGGGAGAAGAGGGGGTCGATATGCTGTGGGATCTGATGCAGAAGATATACGTACAAGAGAAAATGCCAGAGGAATGGAGAGACAGTGTCATCGTGCCTATTTTCAAGGAGAAGGGAGACATCCGGGAATGTGGCAATTACAGAGGCATCAAGTTGATGTCGCACACCATGAAGGTTTGGGAAAGGGTAATTGACAGAAGGCTGAGGGAAGAGACAAGCATAGGTGAGGAGCAGTTCGGTTTTATGCCGGGCAGAGGAACAACGGACGCCATATTTGCAGCAAGGCAGTTGATGGAGAAACACCGGGAGATGCAGAAGGAACTGCACATGGTCTTCATTGATTTAGAGAAGGCATACGATAGAGTACCACGACAGGAGGTTTGGAGGAGTATGCGGGAGCAGGGTGTGCCTGAAAAAGTATGTACGTCTTGTAAAAGACACATATGAAGACGCAAGGACGCAAGTCAAGAGCAGTGTATGACTGACAGGCAAGACCACCGTTAGAGTGGGACTGCACCAGGGGTCCTCACCGAGTCCTTACCTGTTTGACTTGATTATGGATGTGCTGGGCCGGGGCATCAAAGAACAGCCCCCCTGGTGTATGCTGTTTGCAGACGACATCGTGCTGTGCAGTACCAGAAGAGAGGAGGTGGAAAGGAAGCTCGAGGAATGGAGAAGTGCAATGGAAGAGCGAGGACTAAAGATTAGTAGAAAGAAGACGGAATACCTGAGGTGCAACGAAAACAATGACCTAGAGATCCGGTTACAGGGCGAGATAGTGAAGAGAGTGAAGACATTCAAATATCTAGGATCGACATTGGCGGATGATGGATAATTGGATGCGGAAGTCACTCATAGAGTGCAGAGCGGGTGGAAGAACTGGAAGAGAGTATCTGGAGTGCTGTGTGACAGAAGAATGAACGTGAAGATCAAGGGAAAAGTGTAGAGGACAGTGGTAAGGCCAGCACTGATATACGGGGCGGAGACATGGGCGGCAAAGAAGACGCAGGAAAAGAAGTTGGATGTCGCAGAAATGCGAATGCTACGATGGATGTGCGGAGCCACAAAGATTGACAAGATAAGAAACGAAAGAATCAGAGGGAAAACGAAAGTGGGGGAAATATCAAAGAAAGTCCAAGAAAGTAGGTTGAGATGGTATGGACACGTGATGAGAAGAGAGGAGGATTATGTAGGAAGGGGAGCGATGGGAATGAAAGGAGAGGAGGAGAGGAAGGCCGAAGAGGAGGTGGTTGGACAGTGTGAGGGTAGATCTCAGGGAGAAGGGACTGTCGGGTGAGGAAGTGTACGACCGAGCGACATGGAGGCGAATGTCATCATACATCGACCCCACTTAAAAGTGGGACAAAGATGAAGAGGAGGAAGAAGAAGAAGATATACATATGACAACAACAACAATAACAATTCGTATTTTCACATAACAATTCAACGGTTTAATCTTCCCGGTCAAAATTCAAATTAACGGACTCATCACCACAAAACTAACGGTAATGCGGCGGCACAGTGACTCCCCATAAGGCGTCGTGAAACAACAGGGCGTCCCGAGCTATATGCGATAATTAATTGTAGTCGATCGCCTATCGACGCTGGGCGGAGCGGCGCCAGGGCGTTGAGGCTTCGCCCGCCGGGCTGTGCTTGCGTGCCCGTGTTGGCAACGGCACGACTGGGCGGCAATTTATAACTAACTACATCCGGCTGTGGCGTCCGCGTTGTCTCCGACACGAACGCCGGGGTGACGTCACTGTATCTGCCGTTAAATCATCTCGCCTTTCGCCGACGACGCTTCCCTAGGAACGTCAATAGTAGTCTCGCTTAACCGACTCTCGTTCGCCTTCGTGAACTCACCAAGAAGAGGGTGTGGGTTAAAATACGTGTTTTGACTGCTCACTGCCGTCAGATGGCATCACTACCTTGGTTTAATTTACAGGTATATGCAGATACTCATTGTCAATGTTTATATATTATGTATGTTTTCAATAACGAAATTAAGTTACAGAATAGTTATATATTAAATTAAAAATAGAACATGAACACATGTTCACTGTGCGATGCGCAACATAGTGACTAAGCGGGTGGCTTGGTAGGCAAACAAACAATGGCAAATTTTCATTTTGATTTATGTTATTGTGTGACCTGTTTCAATATAAGTTAAATGTTGAATAATTTCGAAAGCATAGTATTACGTGATAACATTTCATTCGCATTTAAGTTCTTGTTTCATAGTTGGCCTCATAGCCAATCATGATCAATACCCAGATTTGGAGTGAAGCTCCGAAGCGGATAACATTTAAAAAAACACTACTATTCCAGGCTGTTGCGAGTGACCATAACGTGCTGCAACCTAAATGTACCTGGATAATCGAGGTTACGTCGCATGACAATACATTATGGAATAGCTCGCATGTCTTTATGACATATATTTATACCACCAAATCTCACAACAAACTACACTGTTTATCGTAAACGTGTTAAAGATGGTTTACTAATAAAGACATCTTTAAAACAAATCTTCAGAAATGTATGTTTGCTATAATATAAGTTTGTATATTAAAATTGTCTAAACAAAATTTGACTGCGTAAAAGCTGTCGCACGCCGCCCAGCAAACACAAGTTTCCGGCCACATGCTATAATTAATTAACGTTCCCTAAGCTGACACGGATGAACGCGTATATGGCTGTAAATCGACATTATTATATAACCCAGGGCGGTGCCTAGGCATCCTGGCGTCCACAACACAGCGGCATACCCGCTGTCCGGCCGAGCGCTAGGCCCCGGGGCCAGGCACTGTCGCGCGGTATCAAAGCGAGAGACGACGGGGGACGTTCTAGTCGTTAGTGGCGCAACAGCAGGGGGAGAACCGTTGCCTAGCAACGTGCGCGCCGCAATTATAAACCTCGTGTGACACCGTGGCATGTCAGAGCGGAGAAAATTGGTCACGCGTCGTGACGACAGTCAGAGAGCGAAGCACCGAGCGACAAAGATTGACGTCAGTATCTATTTATGTATTGCGGACGTCTATTAAAATTCCCGCCTGAATTCCAGTTCTTTCTGGTCGTTTTGTATGATGGCCGAGAAGGGCCATCGCGTTTTTGTGTGGAAATCTGCACCGCCATGGGCGATGATGCGATGCGATGAGCGATGCGCGATGCGATGGACGATACGCGATGCGATGGACGATGCGCGATGCGATGGACGATACGCGATGCGATGGACGCGTTTTTGTGTGGAAATCTGCACCGCCATGGGCGATGATGCGATGCGATGAGCGATGCGCGATGCGATGGACGATACGCGATGCGATGGACGATGCGCGATGCGATGGACGATACGCGATGCGATGGACGATGCGCGATGCGATGCGCGATGCGACGGACGTTGCGCGATGCGATGGGCGGTGCGATGTGCGATGCTCGATGTGTTACGCGATGCGATGGTATAACTTATAAAGATTCCATAATGAGCATGCGTACGCCGAAAACGAGACTTAGGCAGCCATTTGTATTTTATTAAACGCATTCCTTTTTCGTGTTCAGAGCATGTGATGATGGCTGATGACGTATACGGTTACACATGTGTTTGTTTTGCACAAAGAATTTGTTGTTCGTACTTCTAAATTTTATGACGAAAGTCTGGAGCAGGGAATCATAACATGACATATATGTATCTTTTCTACCGCTCAAATTGTATTTGTTTAATTGTTTCCTTCTGGATATCCTTGGTAGAAATTATTTTGTATACATTGGATGAGACGACAACTTGAAGTTTTTTTAAACTTTAGCTTATTGCAAATGCCGTTCCTTTGTGTCCAAATTTATAATGTTTCAATATTATAAATAGCTACCATATTTGAAGTCGGTTTAATACGAAACATGTACATTTGTTTAAATCATTAAACAAACTTAATTTAGTCGTCACTTGCGTCACATGGTTTTTCCTGTCTATCGTGTAATTGTTTCTTTTTTGTTAAATGAATCGAATTGCTGAGGCACTAATTATTGAGACTGTCTGGCCATAATTGTATTTTAAATATGTTTCAATATGTGATAAATATGAGTAGCGATTCAGTATTCAATAAATTCGTTATGATCTTCTATATTCCCGTACACCCATGAAGCAATATACATGTAATGGGAAGATATAATTGTTTCTGTTTAGCATCATGTCAAAGATAACAAGTTGTGCCAGCGATAACAAGTTGTATCTTCACTGTGAAAATATGAAATATATCACACATGTCTACCAACAAATGTACACAGTTGAATAGTTGTCTTGTTGAATGTGGTATCCTGCTTATGCAATATGCATCAATATCATAACAACCAGTTAAATATATGCGCTCTGTTGTGTATAATGTATACCTTATGAGAGTAAAGTATAATTCATCGCTTTAACAATTTAATACATTAAAGCAAAACCATATGAATGATACACTAGATATTTAGTTAATATATATATATATATATAATTGATGTATACTATAATGTGTTTACGAAATCAAAACAAGCGTGTGATGCTGATTATTATGATTATACATTCAACTAATACCGTACGTACTTCTGTGACAATTTAATTACTAAGTTATGTAAACCGATACTCATTCAATATTTTATTATTGAGGCGTATACACCTGGTTTCTATGGGAACTTCCACAGACCACACTGTTTTCTTGCAACATATCATCAAGGTGGTCCCATCCGAACGATCGTCCTCCAAAAACACATTCGCTTTTCCTGGTCCTATTCTGATACACCGTAGTACGGCTGTAACACAGCTACATTTATTGAGACTTGAGAGGAATATCGTTATCAGGACAAACGAGTATGTCATAAAATTGTCAATTACATCTGGAAGTGCCGACGGACTAAAGTGGTTAAATTGTTTCTGAACAAGCATAAGCACGAGTCAACTAAAAGGGACAGGGCATGTAGAGAGAATGGGAGAAGAACGGATAGTAAAGAGAACAGATGCACGGAGCTTGGAGGGGGAAAGGGGCGAGGAAGACGTAGACTGCGATGGGAAGACTGTGTTATGAGAGATTTTGAAAGATTGGGAGAAGGGTGGAGAACGAGAACGAACGATAGAGAGGAATGGAGACGACCGGTTGAGAGAGCAGTGCAGGATCAGTGAGAGAAAATTAAAAAGATAAGAAATCGAGCATCGGAATCGAGGCCAGTTTCACCCCTGACAGATAGGGAGATAAGAGGAGTTCAAATTAATTCATGTTTGTGGAGAGCCTTAATATGGATGTTTTGGTGAGCCTCGGGGGTGGGGTACAAATCGAGGTTTTTGAAGAGCCTGAAGATGGAGTTATTTTGATGAGCCTCAAGGTGGATGTTTTGGCGAGCCTCAAGGTGGATGTTTTGACGAGCCTCAAGGTGGATGTTTTGGCGAGCCTCAAGGTGGATGTTTTGACGAGCCTCAAGGTGGATGTTTTGGCGACCCTCAAGAGGGGGAGTGCAAATCGAGGTTTTGGAGAGTTTCAACCCACCAAATATCCACCATGCTCCGATGCCACTGTTTTGGGTTTGGCTTTGTTGTCTGAGCTTGAACAAATTTGTTACCTGAGTGTACGTATACAGTTACAGTTCTGTTTATTTTGCGTACAGAATTGTATGTTCGTACTTCAAAATATTGTGATAGAAGCCTAATGCGATTGAATTTAAACTAAGATAGACCGGGGCATGCGGGCAATCACTTTATAGAATGTAATCTAGGTTCGCGCACCAAAACCGGAGACCAAAAGCGAATTACTTCATAGCATGAGGTGTGTACCTCTTCTACCACTCCCCATTTCATTTTTGAATGGTTTGATCTGAATATATATTGATCGAAAATATAATCGATAATTTATGTACCTCCATACATGAAAAACAGGGATTTTGATGGCATCTTTCAATTGAACATTAACCGTGGGCTTTGAAATGTACAATTCTTGAGTATTTATTCATTAATGACATGATATATGTTCATAGGTGAACATATAATGTTAAATATGCCTTACATAAATAAAAAATATATAAATAAATATAATCAGTTAGACCCTACTAAGATTTAGTGTCTTTAGTTTATGATAAAATATATAAATCGTAAACTAAAATAGTGTTGTCTATAATTATTATACCAAATCTACATACAAAATGCACAAACGAGGTAGCGAATCGTTGTGCACAGAGTGTAGTTTTCATGTTTTGCTAAGGAATCATCTCATAACGTCGATGTCCGATCTCAAATGAAATTATTTTCGTTTGAGGGAGGGGGGTATAAGGCAGTTTAATTTGGCGTCGGACATCGATTTTTACGCTTCTGACCGACACTGCTAATTATACTGGTATCATCATATTAATGTTTACAAAATTTTGTCTGAGGGAGAGGGTGGGGGGCTGAGGCAAGATGAAAGTAATTTCGCCTGATATCAGACATAGACGTTCTGAGATGATACCTAAGTGAATCGAATTGTAGACGCACAATGTACCTCCTAGTAGACCTGCTACAAGTTATCTACTGCATGTCAATGTCAGCTGATTATTATGTCGCCCAGTAGCGCTGGTAACCTGATTTGAGTTGGCACTGTTAATGGGGGATCCGTAAACGCGTTTCCGACGAACTCGCCAGATGGCAGCATCAGCGTCACGGTCCTCCGTAGCGTTTATAACTTTGTCAGTTATTTGTTGTGGACATTCACCCTATAGAGGAGTCGGCAGCCCCCTATATATAAGTGGGAACCAATGATTCTGTAGAAATTACGTGATGTTATTGTTATGTTATTTTAGTATAAATGTAAGCTTCAAACATAAATAATGTTACAAGGGGAGGGGGCTGGGGTCTGGTATGGGAGGAGAAAAATAAATGTGATTTATTATAAGATGTATCCTTGGCCCGGGAATTCATCACAATTGTAAAGGGGCTATTCATGTCTATCAATAAAAAAGTTTTAAACATCTTCAGATAATTCAGATGTATTTACTATAGAACCCTTAAATTTTGCATGCCTTTTATATTGTGAATTTTACGATTTTTCAAATAACTACAAAATAAAAATGCAAAAATGATGTCGGAAGAGAGAAGTATTTCAGACGCACTTATACTTTAAAGGCAAACCAAGAATGTTGTGGGTTTTAGCAAGTCCTATTAACCTTTCAACATGCACTCTCTTTGAAGTGATTTTTCTGTCCTTTAATACAGTTCTCCCACTCATCCGATTTTTCTTTGAGAAAAAAGTAGGTATGTTGACAGTTACATTGGAGGGCACAAATAAGTCTTGCACATCGAAACCCTTGTCAGACATTATATAGTCCCCTGGGTCACACATACGTGGCAATGATGACCTTTCGACTATCTGGCGGTCACTGGTGGATCCCCCACAAGAATCTGACATGTAAGTATATAGACCACCTGGAGCTACACCGACCAAACCTTTCACAGCATTTATGTTCTTATAGGTACTGAAGGTTGACTGTTGTGCAGTGGAAAACTTGGGCTTCTTGGCTGGACACTCTGTTCCATCTATAATCACTCTGGTTGTCTTTAACTCTTCCTTAAATCCAGATGGTGCATAGATCTTGACAAGGTCTCGTGAAACCCAAACTGGGCATTCTCTCCACTAAAGCGACATGAATTTTGTAGATATTTTCCTCTGATATATCAACGATACGGCTCAGTTCAAAGTTAGTGTAATGCTTTCTCAGCTTGATTAACACAAGAAAAAACCTGTCTGTCGCGGAAATGCTCTCACTCGCAGCGTAGTACATGTAAGCGAGATGGTGTGCTGCTTGTCCAATAGTGCATAATACCCACATGAACGTTTGGTAATTCTCAAGACCAGTAATGCAATGCAATCCAGCAGGATCATTCTTGAATTTATATGCTGAGAACGAGGGTAAGCGGACATTTGTAGTGCAGCATCTGAGGTGCTGACAGGGGATGTATTGTAGGTCTGTGCTGTGACAGACACAGCACCAGGACGATCGAAATTTCCCTGGGCGTCGAACTGTTTCAAACGTCTGGAACAGGACAGGGTAATGCTGGTTCAGGCGATAGTTGTGTTGATGCTGATGGGAATGTCGTGGTACGAGGAGCTGGTTTCTGTCGAGCATCTATCCGTGCAGCTCTCTCTGATGATAAAGAAGATGGTGCACTGGACCACAGAAAGATGCTGGTTACCGCGTCTCTCTTCAGGCGTCTCACAAGAGGCTTCCCCCTATAAAATAAACATCTGCTTGAGAAGGTACACAATTAAAATAACAACGTTGCATACCCAGCAGATATTATTATCGTACGTAACGCGATTATTGGCGCCTTCGTGTTTTCGCGGTAACACAGTTTCGCCGTTTTTAAATTGTAAGTATTTCAATCAAAGCAACTTTTCAAATAATTTTTTTGTACAAATGTGATGAAATATATCGTAGAGATTTAAAATGTTAATATATAATGGACCAATTTGTCAATTTGTTTAACAATGCTTCCTATTGCCGGCGAAAATAGGGACCACCAGTAATAGCCTAATATAGGCAGTATACTGACTCACTGGGTGGTGCATTCCCCAGGATGCATTACGCTTACCACAAATATACTAAATGGGCTCAATATATCTTATAAAAGTTTACGAGTGCCGTTTGTTACATCAGCTGTATATACCGTTTACAAGTCGTCTCTTGAATGAAGTCCGAAAGGACGAAGTGACGGTCGCAGACGACACTTGGCTAGGACAGCTTCCACATCCTTCCACGTTCATCATCCCGCTTGATAGCGACAACCCACAGCTGTCTAACCTGAAGCCTGCTAGCCGAACTTTGGAAAACAAACCCACTACCGTGTGAAAACTGGGGAACACAACATTGTGAACGACGCACAATAAAAAATATGGCGTTGTTGGACCGTGACGGTAGTCCTGTCATCTAGCGAATCAAACACAACACTCCATATTCACGAGACTCCCATTGTACTTACGCGCAACGCTGCCTTTCTGTGTTACTACGGAACCCAAATTAGGTCATTAAACATCACTGCATTTGTATCGAAGATCGTCTCACGGAATATATGTCAGTTTTCCCCAGACATTGAACTATTGGGGACCAAGAAGTAAATCAAGAAGCATAAATTATTAAAAGTCTATATTTTAATTTATATAACGCATAAATTACATGTTTTGCATTCCGAACAGATATTATGTCATTAATTAATAAATACAAACAAATAGGCTTCAAAACTGTTGGTTAATGTTCAACTGAGAAATGCCATAACCTTCCCTGGTTCATCATGTCTGGAGGCACACAAAATAGTGTTTATATTTGCGATCAGGGATATCCAGATGGAAACAATTTAATAAATAAAATTGGGAACCGTTGAATAGGTACATATTTCATATTTTAAAGTATCCTATTTCCGCCCCTAGTCTAGTTTTTGCAAAGAGTCTGCCTGCCTGGCACCCATTTTTGTTTGGCTAAATTCAATCCCAGCCTGGCACCCATTTTTGTTTGGTCAAATTCAATCCCAGTAGACTTCCCTAACACTATTTAGTACAAACACATCACATTTTGTGTACAATAACTAGATGTGCAACTGTATACGTACAGTCAGCGTCATCAGCCATCATCACACGCTCTGAATACAACAACAAATATGTTTAATAAAATACAAATGGCTGCAAATGGATGAAAAGTTTCGTTTTCGGCGTACGTATGCTCAATACGGCAGCTTTATAATTTATACCATCGCATCGCGCATGGCATCACGCATCGCATCGCGTATCGCATCACGCATCGCATCACGCATCGCGTATCACATCGCATCGTCCATCTAATCGCCCGTCGCATCGCGCATCGTCCATCGTATCGCGCATCGCTCATCGCATCGCGCATTGCCTCATCGCTCCATGTCGGTGCAGATTTCCACACACAAATGCGATAACCTTTCTCGGCCATCACAGTTTCGTTTGTAACTAATTTCGCAAAACTGGAACCTGTGCAGGACCTAGTGTCAATTACGACATGGTAGCTCACATGTCCCTAAATAATACTGATATCATAATTAATACATGACAACGACTAAGTTATAAAGAACATATATCTACGACATAAAAAGGTAAAAAGTAAAGGTATGTTCTCATATAGCGCAGTATCCAGTCCTCAGGACTGCTCAAAGCGCTTTACAGTTTACTCCCTCGCAGACCTGTTCAATCGAACTTCATCTTGACTCATCTGAGAAGCATTCAGCCACGCTGCAATTAAAGCGCGAAGACTATTCGTACACAAATATCCACCACTGTCTATAGCCATGTATGCATACATCTGAGTGAACTGGAGCAACGTAGAGTGAACAAACGTGCCCAATGAGTTATCATTAGAATTTTGGGTAAACTACAAATGGGAATGTTAAATTTCAAGGAATAGTATCGATGGAATGCAGCCGGGTGCTGAGTTTCTCATACGACGACGAAGGCAAGCGTCGATGAAAGGCAAAACGTTACAAGTTGATGTTACGTTGACAGTGTGACGCCTATAAAAGTATTCCCTCTGACCGCCTTCATTTTTATGTGGGGATGGAGATTTTCTTCCACCAACCAAGACGACTGTAATATGGTTTCCATGCTATGGGAACGAACCGAACGACCTTACATTCATTTTGGTTGGCACATGCGTAAGGCCATACCCGAGATCCGCATTGGGTTTGGCCGATATTCACTGTCCGCTGTGGGCATTTATTTTAATTTTAGTGATTCTGCCCTTAGTGATTCTATTATTCTAAACGGTATGCAGTATTGTAGCAGTGCAATGTTCGTGTATGTAATATGTTTACTTCTGATCAATCTGCCGGCAGACACTTGTCAATGCTCCACAGGATACATTTATTATTTTATTTATATTTTATTAAACTGATGATAGGGGACTGATATACTAGTCATTATCATTATCTAGTTTCCATATGGTTTATTATATTTTGTTGTTGTTGTTATATTTTGTTTATTATTCCATGTTTTACATTGTTGTTTTTATTGTTTTTCTTCTTCTAATTGTTGTTAAGCTAATTGTTTTAGACTTGTTGATGAATAAAATTGTTTGATGCTGATCACATAGTTTAGTGAATGTTTATGTTAAGATTAACAAATATACTCACTGAGCAGGCATGAACAAAAATTGACAGCAATAAATTGGTTAGGATTTGAACATTATATGTGTCAAACATCAATAAAGAATGCCTCCAGAAGCCACCACCACTGGCAGTCCCCCTCTCCGACCCTCCCCGACCGTCGCTTTGCGACAGAGGTTTGATGCGCAAACCTTTTTAGTAGACTCCCTACTTCTAGATCCTGGCTAACACTCTGACTGTATGTGTCCTAAATTAAACTTGCAGTTTGGAAATGGCTGAGTTACAATGGAACTAGCGATTCAGTTATGAAGTGGATGGAGATAGGAAAGACACACGTCAGAATGTGGGAAACAATGCACAAGGAAACAACCGCAGTGGTGAGAATTCAGGAAGAGGCGTCTGAAGAACTTGAAACAGGAGTAACCCTCAGAGAGGAAAAGGCTTTTGGATGAGAGAGTTGTAAAGTTACCTCCCAGAATCATTGGGTTTGCCCGTCGGATCTTTCTGGACTTCACGGTTTCTCTATCAACGTCTGTGAGCGCTGCTCTCTGTTGTGACCACGTTGGTTATTCTTGATGATAACATCTCTCAGAAGAATGTCTGGTGAAAGGTGTAAAGACTGGACATACTTGTATAGGAAGATGTTGTATGCTGACGACCTACATAGGCGGGACAAGGGAGGGGGGCCTGAGGGAACGTGCCCCTTAGATCCTTGGAATTAACCGCAATATGCCCGATTTAGGGTTGGCGTGCCCCCGTAGACCTCTGGAATGCGTCCACGTTACTGAAGTTACGGCGGCGTGGCGGCGAAAAAAATTCAACAGCACCCCTTCCCCCATTTTTTGCTGCCGCGTGCTTCTCTCCGCTGTCTCAGCTCGACTGATGACACCGGAAGATGGGGGGAAGGGTCCTATTGAAAATGTTTCGTCGCTGCGTCGCAGTAACTTCAGTCCCGGGGGGACATTAAAATCGATCTGAGGGGCAAGGTCGCGAGGCAGGGTCACGGGTGGCATGGTCACGGGGTCAAAGTCACGGAGCAGGGTCTCGGGGAGGTCACGGGGCAAGGTCACGGGGGCTGTGCCGGGGGTGTCAGGGGGGCAGGGTCAAGGGGGCCCATACAAAAGGTCTGCGGACACGTCAAATTCCAAAGGTCTAGGGGGCAGGTACCCCCTGGTCCCCCTAGACACGCCTATGTAGACTACCTTCTCTGGACCCGCCCCTGACCTAGAACTTGGGGCAGATAGAAATGAAGAACTGTAGAAGATTATTGTAGAACTGAAATATAAGTTTCACACTTCAACCTCCGAATGACCGAAGAGAAGCCCGAGGTGCTATGAACAAGATGTGGATTTTCACATAATAGTTATCGATTGAAAGATTAATAAACACGAGTTTAAAGGACGAACAATGCAAAAGTCTACTCTCTCCATTGCCTATTTCCGAATATTTACCTTACACTTCACCATGCAGTGTAGTCGACGTTGCGGTGCACACGTTCGAATTGAGCGGATACGAGTAAAAAAGTAGTTCATGAACAACCACTGGGGCGACCAAGATGTCGGGACAGATGACGCTTGTACTATGTAACATGATTGTATGGAAACACGATAAGAATGCGTGCCTCGATGATGGTATATTTTTTTGCAGAAATGTCCGATCGTGTACTACACCCGGCGTCGTTTGTCTGGAGACCGACGTCGCCATTTTATTTCGGCGCACGAGCGTGGCATCGTAGACACTGAAAAGGGCTTAAAAACAAGTGACGATGTTTAAGCGGGCAACGTAATTCAAATGAATGGTTTTGATTAAGTGTGTTCGGTCTAGTGTCAATGCGGATGACTGCATCAATCACACATATGTGTTAAACGTTTTGAAAGGTTTAGCGAGAAAAAGTACCACTTTATACATCAGTTGTAGACACAGTGGCCATACGTTATCACTTGCTGGCTGACGTAACTTGTAGCGTACTGCCAATAGCCATATATGGCGAATACATATAATATATAATATATTATAGATTGTCCACCGAATGCAAGGAGTTTATGTTTCATATGATGTTTTAAAATATATTTTATACGCATTTTCATCATAGGTTTCTCGGCTGAGATTACTGATCTTTATATACCTATACCCATGATTAGCTGACGTCTTTTGAATAGAATGAATAATTGAATACATAGCAGATCCTGTGATTATTTTGTCATACACCAAAACAATCTTGTAGACCCTACCTAGGCCAGAAATAATTAAACCGTCAGATCTACAGCTCACATACATAAACTTATCATTCTAGCATTGTGCTTTATGTTTAACATCAGAAGTTAGTAACAATATAATGTGTGTGTGTGTGTGTGTGTGTGTGTGTGTGTGTGTGTGTGTGTGTGTGTGTGTGTGTGTGTGTGTGTGTGTGTGTGTGTGTGTGTGTGTGTGTGTGTGTGTGTGTGTGTGTGTGTGTGTGTGTGTGTGTGTGTGTGTGTGTGTGTGTGTGTGTGTGTGTGTGTACATATAGTGAGATATATATATATATAGAGAGAGAGAGAAATGTTTATCAATTTGTTAAATATTCTCGTTCGTGTTGCTGTGCGTGAAACATGATTTTGGCGTTCTATTTTAAAATAGTTACACAATTACATATCGTACATTAGTGGTTTATTGCATACTTCAAACATAACATATAATGCTCATGCTTTATCAAATAAAAGTGAAAGGACGCCCACAAACAAGCGTAGAAACAGTAAAACAGTGTCATCGTTGACACCACCTGTAAATGTTTTGCTTTCAAATGAAAATAATTACATAAATATCCAGTAGATGGCGAAACCGTACTTCGGCGGTGATCGTTACTTCAGGGTTGAGTTCAACTTACCGACTTCTGGTCAGTGGTTGGAATGTGGTCAGCTTAACCTAAATTCCATTTGACTAATTTACGTAGATCGATAATTGGTTAATACTGGTAGTTCCGAAATGGTGGCAAACGTGCTATAAAGCATATGCCCTACGGCGTAGTTCAAAGTCACAGCTTCCCAGTGACTTATGTTTACATACGCCCGTAAAGCAGAAATGTCATTTAAGTCGATATAGTGAACTTTACACAACATATAATATAATGCACTCACCCGCGCACACACGCACCCGCGCGCACATACGTGCACACGAGGACTCGCGCACAATCACAAACGCACACACGCAGAAACACGTACACACACGCACAAACTCACGCACACGCACACACTTTTTCTAAAACAAATGTAACGACATTAATTGAACTAAAATGTGTTAATAAGATGATGTGACAAGGGCAAAATGGTTGTATTATTGCTATCACCAATACACCTACATACTAGTTTCCTATATTTGACACAACGATGAACAGAGCCTCCTCAAACGTGCAGGCGGTGGCAACGGTGCCGTCGCATACGTCTGTTCAAACCAATCCGTACATAATAGGTTCGACTGCCGCTGTCTGGTTGCTGCTGTTATGTCTACGCGTCTTTTTGTGGAAGTCGGTGAGCACGGTCTGTGACGAGTGTCCACAGGTAGCCGACCTATGACAAGGATGCTTTTGTGTACGCAGTCTGAGAGATATTTCACCATGTAGGTGATGACGTTTACGACACTGATTGTGGCGAGTAACGTCAAGCTGGTAGGAAGCTTGCGATAGCGTGGTGGTTCAAACAGTGTCTCGAGTGTCCATGTTCGAGCCTTCTCGCTGCCTTGGACAATTGTTATTTGTCCATATTGTTTTACTTCACTCAGCTGCATAAATGAGTACTATGCACCAGGCAGTGCCATATGTAAATGAATAATCTTCGCGCAGTAATTGCAAAGCAGCTGAATGCTTCCCATATAAATCGACATGCTTTTTGGACAGGTGTAAGACGCTTTGATTAACACTAATGATTGGGTACTGTGCTATATAATTTACTAGACCTATTACGTTTATCTTTTACAAGTTTTACACACGAATCACGTTATCCATCGACAACTAATTCATCATTTTGACAGCACTTATCAGTTGTATAATATTCCACTGTAGTTCTGCAATGACGTAAAGCCCATTTTATTAATTTCCAAAATAGGCCTTGTAAGAGAAGAGTCAAATTTCACTTTCTGGAGATATGCTCAAATACAAATGGGTGAAGTTGTCATTTGTCAAAATTTGTATAGCGAATTACGAGTGCCGTGCTACTCTCTGTGAGTTATGACGATACGAAGTGCTTCGATATTGTTAACAAGTTTTTAGCCAACAGTGCCGTCAGAAATGTCTTTCTGGAAAACAAAAAAAAGGATAGACGACAATACGACTCATTCATCGACGTCTGGCAAAATCATTCCTAAACTATTTGGCGTTCTCGCGCTGACAACGAAATACACGGCCTACTTGTAATGAGTTGTAGCGCGGTCATAGCTGTAGTCAAACCCTGGCGCGACAAGATCGAAGCTGTTGTCTGCGACGACAATGTAGTATCATTATTGATATTACGATATCTTCCTCAGTTCCAAGGCAGACTAATCCTTTCCTAAATAGTCGGTCATTCGTGATGAGAATGGTTGATGCTAACACGATGTAGACAATCTTGAAACGATTGATGCTGCGGTTTCTTGGAAGATGAACCTTGAAGTAGTTTTATAATTTAGCACGAGAATGACAGAACAGTTATATTGTCACCAACTCTGTCGGCCATGAGTGAACACAAACTGAGCGTATGTGTTACATGAAGAATGTAAACATACTTTAGCAAGACCAACATGACAACTTTTGCGCGTTCCGGTTCATGGTCACGCCTAATGACTCTTGTTTTGTTGAGTTTCCGAGTTCAGTTTCCTGAAGATATAGACGCCATAGAAATATACTAGTATTACTATTACCACTACTATGTAGGGGTACAAACAAGGAAGTTAGGAATATCTACAAACAAAACCTATCATGACCATAAACGTCGCTCGGAAAATTCGTTTCCATATGAAGTCACGTGACCATTGATAGAGATATCAGCCAGATGACGAAGTGCGAACAACAGTTGTTGTTAAACAGTTTCGAAAGGAAAAACCTGTGTCGTGTAACAAGAAATTGATGAATAACTGAAGGGAGCTGACGTCTCAGTCCAGCGCAGGATATGTTCAATGGACATAGAGTGTGTTCTTGATATTTCTCCGCATGTTCTAAATGTTCTACGTTTGTCGTTGAACTGCAATAGCATATGGTCAGCCAGAATTGACTGCTGGCTGACAAGGTTTGGCGACAAGATAATGTGTTCTCTGATTAATGTGCCGATGTTCTTGCTGTCTCTCGAGCGTCGTCGTGTTGTTTGCGTTCTTGTGCTTCGAAAGTAGCGAAGCCAATCCTCTCACTTGTGCCACGAGACACGGTGAAAATATTCGGAGACGAAAATCGAGTTTCTTGTGATTTAAAGGGAACCACTCACTTCATATACCCAGAATTAACTGGCATAGTAATTTGTAACAGGAAGTAATCTGTATAGAACTTGGGAAACGGGACATCGTTGAACACTAAGGGTATTGTAGTTAACGCCGCCCGACAAGGATATTGCCAATAAAATTTGTTTTGAAACTGGGTGTTCTGTTTACTATTTGAACATGCTGCGGAGTCGTATCTTCCGAACTGCGAACGTTGCTACGGGGTTACTAAACACAATTTGGCGGCCACTATACCTTCAACATAGTTAGTATAGTCTTAAATCTATGTTGATTAATAATTGAAAAATTAGGACTATACAACCTCCTTTTAAATAATGTCCATCGAAACTAATTAAGCAACCACAATTTATATACATTCGTGTATAATCATATAAATAATAAATAAAATTACGCAATACGTGAGTGCTTCAAATAAGAACTTGCGGAAGCGTAGTGACAGGTAGTGAAATGGGTTTTAACTAAGCCAAGAGCTTACTTAAAATTTAGAGAAGATGTGATCGGGATCGGATATGTCAGAAGAACAAAGGAATGCTTCACTACCTTATGATGCGGACATCTGCCATACCATTCCACGGCGAACAACAGCCAAGCAGGAGTAGGCTTTCTCATAAACAACAAATGAAAAGACAATACATTGAGGATTAACAGCATCAGCCCCAGAGTAGCAGAACTTGTTCTATGCATAACAAAGCGCTACAAACTGAACATAGTACAAGTATATGCACCAACAACATCATACTCAGAAGAAGACACAAACAGCTTCTACACAGACGTGATGTGAGACTTTAATGCGCAAGTAGGGAAACGAACAAACATTTCTGAAACGGTAACATGCAAATTTGGCCTAGGAGTGAGAAACGAAAGAGGCGACACCTTGGTAGAATGGGCAACATCAAGAAAGTACAAAATCATGAATACCATGTTCCAGAAGAAAGCAAGGAGGAGATGGACATGGAAAAACCCAAATGGAGAAACGAAGAACGAAGTTGACTACATCCTGACAAACAGGCCAGACATGGTCACTGGCGTAACTGTCATCAACCATGTCAACATTGGAAGTGACCACAGATTGGTAATGAGCAACGTCAAACTGGACGTCAAGGCTGAAAGGAACAAGTTGATAAACAAAAGACCACCAAGTGTAGATACCACACAAATCGGAAGAAAACAGATCGAATTCCAACTCGAACTGCGAAATCGATTCGAGATACTACAAGAACATGACGACATCGACAACATGAGCGAAAACATCACTGAGATGATCCAACTAAGTGTGACAAGTGTAGCCAAGGCAATCAACAAGCATGTAGTGATGAGGATACCGACACGAGCAATAATGAAGAAACGACGAGAAATGGTGGATAACGGCGACCATAAAAACAAATAGAGTACGCAGAAATATGCAATACCATCAAAAAGAAAGCGAAGGAGGACATCAGGAAGTACAATCAACATATCATACAAGAAACGATTATGTCATCAAAAAGGCTGAAGAAAGCAAGAAGAACACATACACTAGGACGAGACAGACTGATTATACTTCTAGACAAGCAGGGTAGAAAAATACAAGACCAAGATATGGCATGGAACCAATAGAGGAATTCTACACGGAGCTATACAACAGTGAACACAGTACGATAATTCAAACCGACCCGAAAGATGTACCAGAGATAACACCATGGGAGGTGGAAGCAGCGCTAAGAGATATGAAGAATGGAAAGCCAGCAGGCAACGATCATATAAATATTGAAACATTAAAAGCAGGAGAAGATACCATCTCGAAGACACTGGCTACGCTGTATTCTAAATGCTTATCAGAAAGACAAATACCCACCGCATGGAAGAACGCAAAGAAGGTGATACTCTTCAAGAAGGGAAATAAGAAAGACTTAATGAATTACATACCGATATATATGTTATGAAACATCTAAAAATTTATCACAAAGATACTAACGAATAGACTAGAGAAGACACTCTACGAAAACCAACCACGAGAGCAAGCAGAATTCAGAAACAGGTACTCAACGGAAGAATACATACACGTCGTAAACCAACTGAAAGAGAAATGCCGATAATATAATATCCCGCTCTGCATTGCTTTCGTCGACTACGGCTTCCGACTCGGTGCAAACTCAAGCAATACTGACCTCCCTTCAAGAACAGGGGATAGAAGACGTGTACATCGAACTCTTGAAAGACATCTACACTAACAGCTCGGGGATAGTCCACCTACACAAAAAGAGCAACAAGATCAACATCAAGAGAGGTGTACGACAAGGTGACACCATACCGCACAAGCTGTTTACGGCAACACTCGAAAGTATATTCCGAAGACTGACCTGGGAAACCAGAGGCTTGAGGATAGACGGAGATTATCTCCGCCATCTTCGCTTCGCCGACGACATACTCATTTGCGCTACTACACCGCAAGAACTACAGAACATGCTACAGGAGCTAGCTGATGAAAGTAAAAAGCAAGGTCTGACGATGAAAATCTCGAAGACAAAAGTGATGCTAGAAAATGACACATCAATGTATATCAACACCACGCAGATAGAGAACGTTGAACGCTACGTCTATCTGGGACAGCGATACAGTATCAGAGACAAAAACCCAAACAAGGAGATTCAAAGAAGAATCACTGCCGGCTGGACAGCATTCGCCAAACACCGCGACATCTTCAAGGGTAACTTTGGAACCTGCTTGAACGTACGGCGCGGAGACATGGTCACTCAACATCCAAGAACAAGCTAGCAGCGGCACACAAACAAGATGGAAAGAAGTATATTAAACATCGCACATCGGGAGAGAAAAATAAACAGTTGGGTAAGAGAGAAGACAAAGGTCATAGACGTGACAGAACAAATCAGAAGGCAAAAGTGGACGAGATAACCGATGGACATCGCGTATCACAACCTGGAGACCTTACGAAGGGAAACGATCTAGAGGAAGACCGGCGAGACGGACTAGACGAATACTGGAAGGGCACCATCTGGCAGAGGATAGCGCAATACATGCATATTTGGAAACGACATGCTGAGGCCTTCGCCCAACCACGGGACACTACGGCTGCATAACGACGATGATGATGATTATGTGCAGGGTCACAAAACGACTGTTCAAAAAGACTGTTTTTACATAAAATATGTTATTACTTAAATTGCTTATAAAGTACCTTTTTGCGATGTCTTCCTACCATTTATCACACGCAGCGTCGTCTGTCTGGTGAATCACAATGCCATTTAACTATTTAACTTGGGCAAAAACACGTGACCTCATAATGTAGGGACTACACAGAAAAGGGAAGTCAGAGTTTTACTGAGTGCAAAATAATTCATCCTTCTGAAAATTTGTGAGATAGCATTTTTGTGTCTGATGTCGACACAGATAAAGACATCAATCACAATTTAGCATAGGGAAGAAAAAGTCAAGTCGTGACAACGGTTGTATACACATCGACATGTTCAAAGGAGTCTTGTTTTTCTGGTCCTATTGAGGAGGTCATATGTTGCATTCCAGCAAATGTCAAGAGTTCTTCCTAATGGAATCCCGTACGGTGCCTGATCTGCAGTGCGCGTATGTAATGGGTGTGCGTTCGTTTGTGCGTGCGTGTGAGCGTAATTGGGCGTACGTATATACGCATGCACGTATGTAAGTGTGTGTGTGTGTGTGTGTGTGTGCGCGCGCGTGCGCGTGCGTGCGTGCGTGCGTGCGTGCGTGCGTGCGTGCGTGCGTGCGTGCGTGCGTGCGTGCGTGTGTTGTGTGTGTGTGTGTGTGTGTGTGTGTGTGTGTGTGTGTGTGTGTGTTTGTGTGTGTGTGTTTGAGGGCATGTATAACAGATAAATAAATCAGTTTAATACATACGACCCTTCAAATTTCATTTTGAGATTAAAAAAACAGCCATATCAAGGATACAGTAAGATATACTAGCTCGATTGCGTAAATGCTTGGATGTAGTTTTATTACCATCAACAGATAAACTGTTAACTTATTTAAGTTTAGAATCAATGAATTCGCTCGAATAATTGGAATCTTCACGTTAATGACTTATACGATTATGATTTTGTTTGTGTATTCATGTTATCGCCGTTCTTTGCTTCTCAAAACGATGTAACCCACACGTTCACTTGGTAAGTCTGGCTTCTATGTTAGCTGTCTGCTTGACTTGGCGAATTCCCAGATATAACAATTAAAGTCAATTCTTTTGACCATTCACACAAATGCAAGGACTCGTTTTATTAACCGGAATACAGATATTATTTAACCTAATCATAGACCTCATCTAGTGACATCAAAGAAACGGATTCATGATGAGGTAAATCATTTGAGGATTCAGCTTCAACAGCAAGGTCAATATTCATAATTTTATAAAGGCCATGTTACACTAATATCTTACAGATTGTGGTTCTTTAAAACGTATTTATTCAGTTGGTGTTAGAGTATAAACCAAACTAGTTTACACCCACCCACCGAGCAACATACCAAATGCGTTCGTTATTAACACTACAGTATTTGTGAATTTAGACTCGTCTCCACTGACTATTTGATTTCTATAGTTTCTGTACTTAAGGGGACAGTAGAACATACCACCGCAGTCGTTTCGCTTATCCAACATGCCCACCCCTTCGTGAACACTCCAAGAAGAGATGCGAAAGCGACCAATGTGGCACCACCTCGCAGCACATGTGAACTGTAGACTATGGGGTATTCTGTGGAAAAATAGAAAAGCATTTCGCAAACATATAAGTAAATAACTCCACATGACTGCCTTTGTTTCTGTTACTGCACCGAAGTTGATATAATTATTATTAAAAATCGATGACGTAAGGAAGTGACTGAACACACAAAGACACGAGCGGACATCGATACATGGAAGGAGGTGCTCTTAACGTGCTCCAAATTTAGCGTATTGATAAACAGATAGTTCATAGTCATTACTTGAATGTAACCTAATGATCTGACGTAGCACACGTCATCCAGGTCAGACGTCTTGACCAGTCAATGACCTGATCATATTGATGTCGTCGTCTCAATGGCAAACCTTTTAAGCTGATTCGTACACGTTTCTTTCTTCAGTGAGCGCAACATTGAATCTCGCACGATACTCTTTGTCCAGCACAACTGACCGCTGGTCAAGCCTGCGGCGGACACTCGAGGGCCGAGTACAGTTGACAGTGGTCACTCCACAGGCTTTGTGTTGCATTGATTGGTTTATTACGTAACAGGACTTGTATCAACGTCTAACTTGCATTTCGCTTAGCTGATGCGTTGAGTTCAACAGTAAACAATGAATGATCTACACTCGCGGCTACGGTTTATTTGTGGACCTGAGCTGACTTAACGCACTTGATATGTGCAGTAATGCTGCATTTTGTTATTCTCAATAACCGTTGATTTCCTGCAATTTTCGGTGATTGTCACTTTCTTTTTTTTGTTGGGATTCCCAAAAGTCCGGGAAGAAGTTAGACTCAATATTAGTTCTGGATATTTATTTGATTTCTTCTTCTTTATTTTCTATTCCCGTTTCTCTGCCGTTTCCATAAGTCGGTTTCACCCCCGTTTTTGACGGTCTTGTTCTTCAACCTGCCCAATCCCAGGAATCTCATCAGATCTGGTCGGCCGCATTATTTTAACAATAATCGAAGTAGATTTATATGTATGTGCGTGTGCTATGTCCGTGCGTGTGTGTGTGTGTGTGTGTGTGTGTGTGTGTGTGTGTGTGTGTGTGTGTGTGTGTGTGTGTGTGTGTGTGTGTGTATGTGTATGTTTATGTGCGTGTGTGCGTGCGTTTGCGTATGCGTGAGTCTGTGTGTGTGTGTGTGTATATGTGTGTGTTTGTGTGAGTGTGTGTGTGTGTGTGCGTGCGTGCGTGTGTGTGCGTGCGTGCGTGCGTGCGTATACGTTGTTGAGAAGACGTTTTGAGCAAACGTTCGCATCAACGACACAAAATTAAAGTAACAAGGAATAAACATAAATTTCACGCTATTGTCGGTCCACCTGATCAGCAATGATGGAAATCTAATAGCAGAGGTTTTTTTTTACGAAAAAGGACCTGAATGGGTAGTTTATTCTACTCTTCATCATTGAGTGCGTGGTGTGTGTGCGTGTACGTGTGTGTGTGCGTGTACGTGTGCGTGTGCGTGTATGTGAGAGTGTGTGTGTCTGTGGGTTAACGTTTTCCTCCTTTCTCAATTTCCATTTCGGACGTCAAACTTCCCGGTGTTCACCTACGATCCCTAGGAAGAAAGAGTTGTTCTAAATTCCCCGAAGGTTAAGGCGTCTATCAAGTTATTTATTCATACCCGACATTGCCACAGTTGGGTAGATTTTGCCTTATCCGGCTGTACGAAGTCATGGACAGAAACCAAGGAAGAGGGATTCACCTTTCAGTGCGTGGGGTGTTGGAAGGTGAAATGTCTGGAGAAAGAGGTAGCTAGGTTGGTAGATATTGTGAAGGGGATGGAGATGAGAATCAGCAAGAAGACAGACGGAATGGAGAGAGACGACAGGGATAAAGTTGGGAATACTGTGAAACTGAAGGAGCAGAGTAGTGGCAACAAGACCGAGGAAAGGAGACTGAGAGGAGGGAAGGTGATCGGAGGGGAAGAAAGTGGAGGATCGACGGCAGGAAATGTGACAGGTGTGAAGGTGGCAGGAGAGAAAGTGACCGTAGAGAAAGAGGTAGGAGGGAAAAAGAGACGGGAGAGGAGAGAAGGAAATGCAATGGGAGGAAAGATGACGGGAAGAAAGGAAGTGAGAGTACATGTGACAGAAGAGAAGTCGGGAGGGACGATGACAGGAAGAAAAGTGACAAGAGAAACAGCGTCAGGAAAGAATGGAACGGACGAGATTGTGACGGGAGAGCAGAAGACAGGGGAACAAGATTACAACCAGACAGATGCAAACCGTAGAAAGAGCTACACTGAGGCAGTGATTGAGGGGGCAATGAGGAAAGAGAGGGTGTTTATGGGCGATTCGATTATGAGAAAGACAGATAAGACTCTAAGCGAGGGGGAGGACGTCGTTGTTTGTCTACCGGGGGCTAAGATAGAACATGTAACTGAAAGGGTAGAGAAGGTACTGGGGCATGGCAAGGGAGGGTCTATACTAGTACATGTAGGGACAAATAACGCAGAGAGGGAGGGAACAACTGGGATAGTTCAGAAGTACAGACAGTTAGTGAAGAACTTAAAGAAGACAAGAGTAGAACAGATTATCCTCTCAGGAATTTTGCCAGTAATGGGAGGAAGGGGGCTGACATATAGAAACTGCAAGAGGATGGCGATCAACGCATTAGTTGAGCAGATGTGTAAAGAAGAGGGGGTGGGATTCGTAGATTTATGGGGATACTTTGTTGGGAGGGAAGATATGTACATGAGAGATGGCCTACATCTAAGTGGAAAGGGGGCAGCAGTTTTCTCAGAGAACTTGCTGCAATCTGTTGACAGTGGGACAGGCTGCATCTATTTAAACTAGATTCGCAGGGGGGATTCACAGAGAAGCCTGAAACTGGAGGCATAGATAAAGACAGCAGAAATAAATCGGCAAAGAACAGCCTGGAAAACTGTTCTGAATCAGGATATAAATGCATTTGTTTAAATGCAAGGAGCATAGTAAACAAAAGAAGTGAACTAAACATTATGGTAGAAGATATTGACCCTCACATAATAGGTATAACCGAATCGTGGGCCACCACTGATATATCAGATGCCGAATTGGGACTAACAGGATATGTAATGTTTAGGAAAGATAGAATAGGAAGAAAGGGAGGTGGAGTTATTTTATATATTAAAGAATCTATCCAGGCTTATGAAATAAAATTAGAAAGAGAAGCAGATTGCGAAGAAGCTGTTTGGTGTAACATAGTTACAGGAAACTCAACGTTAACAGTTGGGTTAGTTTATCGAAGTCCAAACATAAGCATAGAAGAGAATGAAAAAATACAAAACGCTATAAGGGAAGTAAGCAAACGGGACTGTATTATTATGGGGGATTTTAACCATGGGCATATACAATGGAAATCTCTACAGAGTATGGGGAGTGAGGACCACAAGTTTTTAGTTTTAGTACAAGATAGTTTCCTTTCTCAACATGTGCTAGAACCAACCAGGGGAGAGAATGTGTTAGACTTAGTTTTGTCCTCACAGAAAGAATTAGTTGACAATGTCAAGATATGTGAGCCATTGGGGAGTAGTGATCACAACCAGATACATTTTACCATCAAAGTAAAATCAGAAAGGAATAGTAAAAAGCAGTATAGGAGAAATTTCCACAAAGGAAGGTATAAGGACATGAGGAAATATTTAGCAAAGATAGACTGGAATAACACACTGAAGAATAAGACAGCAACCGAATGCTGGAATATCTTAAATAGTGAAATTAAGTGCATAGTCGATAAATTTGTACCTTTCAAAAAACAAGGGAAACGGTCTAAAAAGAAACACTTATCGAAAGAAGCCATTAGACAAATTAAGTATAAACAAATGATGTGGAAGTCATATAGATGTACTGGAAATGATGAAGACTACAACATTTATAAAGAAGCACTTAATCAAGCTACAGCTGAAATTAGAAATTCAAAGAGAAGCTATGAAAAAAATTTAGCTAGTAATATAAAACATGACAGTAAGAGTTTTTATGCGTATATTCGAAGCAAACAGAAAGTTCAGGATAAGGTCGGTCCTCTAGAAGATAGTGCTGGAAATACAATATCAGAGGGATTCTTAATGGCAGAAGACCTGAATGAGTATTTTAGTTCAGTGTTTACCAGGGAAGATATTAGTTCACTGCCAGTACCAGAGGCTAAGTTCAAGGGGGCAGATTCAGACTGTTTAGGACAGTTAGTTGTAACCTCGGAAATGGTAGCTAAGAAAATAAGGGCTATGAAGGATAATAAATCACCTGGAGTGGACGGGATTCCGCCCAAACTACTATTGGAAATTGTAGAACAAATTAGCGCACCGCTTGCAACAGTTTTCAATTTGTCATTAGAAGAGGGAGTGGTTCCTTTAGAATGGAAAGAGGCAAACATTATACCGTTATTTAAAAAAGGTTCGAGAAACAAGTCAGAGAACTATAGACCAGTGAGTTTAACATCAGTGATTTGCAAATTATTAGAAAGACTAATTAAAGATCACATGGTGGATTTTCTTGTTAAACATAACTTGATAAACCCATCTCAACATGGGTTTTTAAAAGCGAGGTCATGCTTAACAAATATGTTATGTTTTTTGGAAGACATCACTAGGTGGGTAGATGAGGGATCACCAGTAGATATCATCTATTTAGATTTTCAAAAAGCTTTCGACAATGTACCACATCAAAGATTACTCCTTAAGCTAAAGGCCCATGGCATAGGAAATGGTATAATAAACTGGATAGAAAAATGGCTGAATGACAGAAGACAACGTGTAGTAGTTGATGGGGAGGCTTCAAACTGGAAATCGGTATTGAGTGGGGTACCACAGGGATCAGTACTAGGACCTATATTATTCTTAATATATATCAACGATTTGGACGATGATATAACAAGCAAAGCAAAATTTGCGGATGATACAAAAAGATTTTTTGTTTAGAAGGATTAAAAGTGATGGAGACAGACAGCATTTACAAGATGATCTTGATAGGTTGATCAAATGGTCTGAAAAGTGGCAAATGCTGTTCAATTTTGGGAAATGTAAATGCCTCCACACAGGTCATGGGAATGAAGAGGTAAAATATAAAATGGGGGGTACTGTTCTAAGTACTACTGTAAAAGAAAAGGACTTAGGGTTAACCATTAGTGCTGATATGAAGGTTTCAGAGCAGTGCGGAATTGCAGCGTCAAAGGGAAATAAAATCCTTGGATTAATTAGGCGAAATATAGCGTATAAGAAAAAAGAATTAATAGTACCGCTGTACAAAACAATAGTGAGGCCTCATTTAGAATATTGTATACAAGCATGGAGGCCATATCGCAAGAAGGACATAGATATGCTAGAAAGAGTACAGAGGAGAGCGACTAAAATGATACCAAATCTGAGGGATCTTAGTTACGAAATACGCCTAAAAGAATGTGGTTTAACAACACTAGAGACCAGGAGATTGAGAGGAGATCACATAGAAGTGTTTAAAATATTGAATGGTTATGAAAATATTGATAGAAACATTTTTTTCTCAGTTAAGAAAGATAGAAGGACCAGAGGACATGAAGCTACATTAGTAAAGGAGCAGTGTAGATTAGATATAAGAAAGTTCTCATTCTCACAAAGGACTGTAAATGAATGGAACAGATTATCTCCTGATTGTGTTGGTGCTAGTAGCGTGAATATGTTTAAAAATAAAATCGACACACACCTTAAAAAGGCGGGATACATGTAGATAAAAAGTATTGGACTCTCGATAAGCCAAAAGGCTTCCTTGTCCAACTGCCATCCAGAGTAATTTTCTGGATGGCAATCTTGTTAAATCTTGTTAAATCTTGTTAAATTATACTGATGTTATTCAACTGTTCGCAACGATACGCATTCTTTCTACAATTGTACCGGGCCGTGTCAACCTCCTGATTGGGGACGTTTATGTAACTTGCTTTACAAACAAACTGTCTTCTTCTCTTGAAAATAGTTGGTGAACCGACCCAGAACAAAATGAAGTGAAGGCTGTAACATTTTCAAAGAATCACTTGGCACAAATATAGCTGACATTTGATCGTTCAAAAGAAGTTTTGGCATTCAGGGTCGGTGTGTGAAGGGTACGTGAGGATGGGTGAGCGTATATGGTGTGAATGGAGTGTGTGTGAGGGTGAGTGAGGGTAAGCGAGGTGAGTGAGGGTGAAGAGGATTAGTGAGGTGAATGGTGTGTGTGAGAGTGGTGATGGTAAGTGAGGTGAATGGGGTGTGGGAGGGTAATGAGGGTAAGGGAGGTGAATGGGGTATGTGAGTATGGTAGTGGATACGTGAGGTGAATGGGGTGTGTAAGGGTGATGAATGTAAGTGGAGTGAATGGGGTGTATGATGGCGATAACGGTAAGTGAGGTGAGTGGGGTGTGTATGGGTGTGCAGGTGAGTAATGGTACGGAAGGTGAGTAAGAGTTATGGGGTTGACTGAGAGTACATGTCTTTTGGTGAGGTGGGTGAAAGTGTGTGAGTTAGGGTGAGTGAGGCCAAGTCAGGCCGGTGAAGGTGTGTGAGTGAGGGTGAGTGAGGGTAAGTCAGGCCGGTGAAGGTGTGTGAGTGAGGGTGAGTGAGGGCAAGTCAGGCCGGTGAAGGTGTGTGAGTGAGGGTGAGTGAGGGTAAGTCAGGCCGGTGAATGTGTGTGAGTGAGGGTGAGTGAGGGTAAGTCAGGCCGGTGAAGGTGTGTGAGTGAGGGTGAGTGAGGGTAAGTCAGGCCGGCGAGGGTGTGTGAGTGAGGGTGAGTGGATGTGAACTATGTTCACAAAGGATAAGTGGTGGTAACAGAGGGTGAATAAGAGTGTGCCATTACACATTCAATATGTTAATGAGTGAACGGGTATGAAAGTAACTACTCAGAAGGCTTCTTGCTACTTTCCCTTCACCTCGGCTATAATCGGGGTGTCTGTTAAATATGTCGGTCATTGTCGCACATTCTTGGCCCGTACTACTTAAAACATGGCCATGCTTTGACATTATGTTGTTTGTGAGCTATGGGTACAAAATGAAATGTTACGGCTATTCACAACTGAACACGTGCCTCAGTAAAGATGTGTCAGAAATTCCACACTTCTGACGACATATTGCCTTCAATTGATATAATAAATTTTACGTAACTTCTTAATGTTCTGAATATATATAGTTATGTATTCTAAGCGGCTCCGAATGGATTTATCTAGATTTATGGCGCTATACAGTGTTCATCTTATCATATCATCGACCTGTAAACTAGAAACATAAAGCAGACTGGACGCAGTAACTTTCGAAGTCATGTGATCAGCCTGAAATACCCACTAAACAACAACAAAGAAAACTCAAATATTTTGCTATCAATCTTTGTCTCAAAACAATCAACCTGCCGGACTTGCGTTATTGCAGTATGACTCAGCAATAATACTAATGATAATAAACTTTACTTATACACCATCAGATCCTGGACTAATGCCATACTGGATAAAACATAAATAAATTAAAAAGTAGAAACCTAAATTACATTAAATAAGTTGAATAGATACTAAAATGTGATTCTAAGATAAATAAAACTAAATATTAATTAAAACTGTATGCGTGAATAAATATACAAAGGATAAATGAGGTCTGATTATATTAATTTTAAAAACAGAAATGTCTTCAATAATTTTCCAAACTGCCTAGTGTTCTCAATCGCGCGTTGTACCAGAGGCAGAGAGTTCCACAATGTCGGCCCAGCACAAGCAAACGTCCGCCGACCATAACTTTTTAGGTTCACGCGTGGAACGTCCAGAAGCAGACCAGCGCCAGAGCGTAGAGACCATCGTGGCGAGTGACGATGTAACAATGACGCGAGATGCACTGGCGTGCCTGCATACAGCGCCGTGTGTACAACTATGTGTAGCTTTCTTACTAGGAGCCAGTGTAGGTGACTTCTCAATTAAGTCGAAAATACTGTGCTGATCGCACGTTCTATACACCGTCCAGCCTCGTTAATTCAGACATATTTTGAAGATCTGTATCGGGAAATCGGTGGCGCGCTGTTTGATCGCTTAATAGACTTTTGATGCTTCCCAGTGATGTTCCGATTGGTTATATTAAGAGGGTGAACATATCCATCAGATAGACGCGGCGATCTTGTTTTGTAGTGATCACCAGGTGTCGTCCAGGTCATGGCCGATCATGTGTGATACATGTAGCTGCAATGACAACATCCGCCCGTATATTGCTATAGACCTTTGTCAACGACGACTTTGCTGTCGTCTGCCTGCTCGGCGCCTCTCACACGCGCCCGACAGGGAAGCAACTCCGGCCGCTGGGAGCACGATCCAGTGGGTTAGAGATGATATAGAGACCACCACTCTGTGAATCCATGTCAGGTTACACGTTCACACCTTGTGTGGAATAGTTCACATCCCCTGCAAATCTTGATAGTTCCGAATCGCGTACCGTTTGTCAGGCGTACACACGTTTCGTATTAGTTTTATCATACGATGTGAATACATCGTGAAATCAGCACTGTTTTAGAATGCGTCTCAAGGAAAATAGTTAAAATTGTACAAACGTCGCGCGCGCGTGTGTGTGTTGTTTTGTGTGTGCGTGTGCGTGCGCTTGTGGGTGCGTGCGTGCGCGTTTGCGTGCGTCCGTGCGTGCATATTAGCGTGCTTGCGTGCGTTAATGATCGTGTGCAAACGTGCGTGCATATATTTGGTTGTGCTTTCTTCTTTTCTGTTTCAGAAATATCGAGCGGAGAGAAAAGATAATAACTCAGCCGTGTCGACAGTTGCACTATAATGGGCACGGCACTCCCGTCACGTGCGCCAACGAAAAGAGGCAAACGTTCGTCCAGTGAACAAACAGCGCCCCTTTTACAACAAGTCAAAGAATTATGTGTGTTTGAGGGGAGATATACGTTTGTTACCCACGCGACTACGTTACCTTGGTAATGTCGGGTATGGTTCAATGACATAAATAGTGAATACTTAAAATATTATACTATTTTAAACCGTTCTCGCAAATAACCTTTAATGCGTACTCCGTATTGTGTATGCGAGTAAAGATTTAGTTATTAATACCACACAGTCTTATTTCCGTCTACATCAAACATAGTTTTACTGTGACGTCATATTGTTACGGAAAATGGATTATGGATATTCCCAAAACTTATTCAAGTTGCAGTGTCAGCTCAGTAAATACGTGGCGCCGAGACTATGTTGGTAATGATATAGGGCTAGTACATTTGATACGTGCCATTTGTTTTGCATTGACAGGTAATTGTCGACATTTGACCTACAGTGATGTATAAATGCGGTTGCTTTTAATTGCTGTGTTTAGCTCTACACAAAGGTGTTGCGCGGGGGCATACATTATTTAAACATAATTGCTCATTACAAGAAACTGATACATATCTGGCTTCAATTAATGTCAATGTTCGCTATTTTTCTAAGTACGCCACTGACTTTATATAACATTGAAAGCACATTAGCATTGGACATTCGTTATTTTTACCTTTATTTTAATATGCAGCTGATTACAGACGACCTACAATATCGCGCTTTGAGTACTAGTTCTCAGAACGAGAATACTGTTATAAAGGGTAATATTTCAGCTGGTGTTAACGATGAATTGGGGGTGGGTCATTCTTTAACAAGATTTAACAAGATTTCCACCCAGAGAATTAACTCTAGATAGCAGATGGACAAGGAAGCCCTTTGACTTATCGAGAGTCCAACCCTTTTATCTACGTGTATCCCGCCCTTCTGAGGTATGAGTCGATTTTATTTTAAAACATATTCATGCTACTAGCACCCACACAGTCAACATATAATATGTTCCATTCATTTGCAGTCCTTTGTGAACATGAAAACTTTCTTATATCTAATCTACACTGCTCCTTTGCTAATGTAACTTCATGTCCTCCTCTCAATTTCCTGGTCTCTAGTGTTGTTAAACAACATTCTTTTAGGCGTATTTCATAACTAAGATCTCTCAATGTTTGAATCATTTTAATCGCTCTCCTCGGTACTCTTTCTAACGTATCTATGTCCTTCTTGTGATATGGCGTCCACGCTTGTGTACACTATTCTAAATGAGGCCTAACTTTTGTTTTGTACAGCGGTATTACTAGTTCTTATTCCTTATACGCTTAATTTCGCCTAATTAATCCAAGGATTTGATTTCACTTTGAAGCTGCAATTCCGCACTGTTCTGAAACCTTCATATCAGCACTAATGGTTAACCGTAAGTCCGGTTCTTTTACAGTAGTATTTAGCACAGTATCCCCCATTGTATATACTACATCTACATCCATTCTTGCTCCGTTCTATACCAGCATGTACGTGTACTTTGACAGCTTTTTCACGCATAAAGGCTTGCATTAAGCAACCGAAATAAAAATCATATTGGACACATCACTGTCAAAGATAACATAATATTCCATAATGTATTGGTGACAGTAATGAATTTCAGAAATGTCCACGCACACACACACACCATGCAACTAGGTAGGAGTTAACTTAACCAACGTTACCACCTCTGAATACAAATTAATAACATTTATGTTTACATATCTTTGGAATTCCTTTTAAATCCTGGTTTCCACCACACGTCACTTCAAGCAGTGTCTTCCCCTTCCGACCGGCTCCGGCAACCAGAAGAGTGGAGTAACACTTCCTCAGACTCGAATCAATTATGCACGTTTGCGCTTCGTGTTAGCACACATAAAGTAGTCCCTCGTTATAAATGCTGCATGTTGGCGTGCACTGCGCTAGTGTTCACACGCATGCCCTCTTTCGCATCTGGGTGGTTGTGTGCAAACAGCGCCAGTGATTTGATTAAATCCACCAACATTGTCCAACAGCAGCAGTCATTGCTGCTGATCCAAATTATGCCTCACGGGAGACGCGGAGAAAGGAGTCGTTAATAATTGAAGGAACATATCGTGATCGTTGCGTTGCATTGCAATTTAATGTATTATATACCCGGAAACCGGCAATAAAACGACTGGCCCACAAGCATTCATGTGCAAATTGTGTGTGACGCTAAATCGTGTGTTTCGTTGGTAGACGACGCCACGCAACATTAATACAATAGGGGGTTAAATATTAATAAGACGATTTCCATGTGCATGCAATCATGGATAAGATATCGTAGAAAATGGTATGTTACCGGAAAGACAATGGGAAAAAACGTACACAGGCACATGCGTTCGAATGAACGCATATCTTTGTTCTCTATAGGTCATCTGGGCACTAATTACTTATTTCCAGGTGCGTAGGAAATGATGAACATATTGACGGATATCAGACACGACGGTAGGGATCCGACTCTACTCCATGCCTTGCCTGCTCATAGAAAGATGTACCCTCTCCGAGTGAGACGTTTGTGCACCCGATCTCAGCTGGTGCACAAACACACTGTGCATTACAAAAAGGGCACAACAACGCCTGTTCTTCCTGAGGCAGCTCAGGAGATTCGGCATTGCTCAGGAGATTATGATACGATTCTACCGCGCAATCATTGAAAGTATCCTCACTTTCTCGATTGTAGTGTGGTTTGGTCGCGCCAGTCAGAAGGAGAAACAGCGGCTAGAAGTTATCGTGAAGGGCGTATCTAGAATCATTGGGCGCGAGTTGCCATCCATTGAATATATTTACCATGCTCGCTCTGTGCGAAAATCCAAGAGCATTGTGGATACTACCAACCCAGCCAACCATCTCTTTTAACTTCTTCCCTCTGGCAAGCGCTATAGAAGTATTAAGACAAGGACCAGTATACTTAAAAAATAGTTTTTATCCGCAGGCTGTGAGTCACTTGAACCGCGAGATGCCATGATACTGTTTTCAGTCGGTTTAGATTTTATGTCGCCATGTTAAATTATTTATATATTTATTTATATATATTTATTTGTTTTTATTATTTATTTATTTATTCATTAACTTGACTACATGTATGTACATACTTTTTAACTGTCAGCTTAGTTTTTTATATCGTCTGATAATTGATTTATACATTTATTTATTATTTATTTAATTACATGTATACTTTTTAACTTTTTAGGTAATGTTCAGACGGTATTAATATTATGTTATCAAGTTCACTTTATGTCAATCGATGTACGACTGTCTTAAAATATGTTGGCAGTTGGCCTTGGTTAAACTTTATACTAGTTTTAGCATAGTTTCATAATGTTTCATAATGTTTATATTTTGCTTGTGCATGATGGAGGGCAGGGGAGACAAGCGTGCATGTATGTTGACGCCACAACGCCAAGAATTCCTCGTACATTCTAAATGCTACTTGGTAATAAACAGTCTGAATCTGAATCTGAATATAACACATTAACTAAAGATCTATGCATGTTTACGTCTCTCTTGTGGCCCGCACACGTCACACTAACTGGATAGAACTTGTTTGACCGGTTGTTGACGGCTCGTATATTTTAAATAAAATTAAAATCCATGTTACTTAACAGTGTACAAAATGTTTACCATACTTACGTAAACTTGCTTACAGGCCTTATTCAAGGTTTCGTAAACACGATAAGAGAACACTTATAACAGCCTCCCTGAACCGGTTTCCAAAGCAAGTTACCGCAGAGCAATAGCAACAACAATAAACGACGTCGACGCCGTCTCCATGTACACACAATGTCGCAGTTTAAAGTGGCAAACAAAATCAATAGCTTCACCATTTAAAGAAAGCGTCGTGGTGTCTGAGCTAAGCATATCCATTGGCTGTCACAATACGCCCCTGTAGTTTGAACAATCGACAGTTGTTGTTGGAGGACATATACGGTGTCCGTTTCGTTACAAACAGAACAGTTTGTATTGATGTCAATAATTGCTCGTACATCCAAAAAACGTGGAAGTAATTCGCACACAATCAGGCGACTTGTATCTAACTCATACTAGATATGTGTAAAAGAGTGTAATGCGTGTGTAATGAAACCCCCGTACCCCACAAAAGTACAAGTACAGTCAGCACTGAGCATTGCGTTTAAAAAACATACCAAACAGGTGCTGAATATTCAGCTGTACAGCGCTGTAATGTACGGAAAAGCTGCTGCGGTAACTGGAGTTGGCGAAGCAAAGTCTATATAGCATGTGCTTGGTCACAATAATACAACTGGAAACCACACACATACGCTCGTACGCACGAACGTTCTCTCTTTCTTGGGTACACAAAACAGAGTCACATATATGAACCAAGACACAGGTAAACGTATAAGCCTACGCACACGTCACATTAAACAACAAAACACAAGAAATACCTGGACAGTCCTTTCACTTAAACGCATAAACTACTGCGAGATCAGCTATTAATGTACACCTGCCAAGTTAATGTACGTTTACGTAAAAGGAAATGGCTTGTGATTTACTGACATTAACCCTCTCTATCGCGTCTCGGCCTTGTTCTCTATTGTAACGACCTGGAATCAACTTTCTCAGTTGATGTCAGCAATCCATCTTCAAACACTTTTTCAAAAGACACACTGTTTTTGTCTTAACTTAATAACAATAATTTAGTTAGCTAATAGCGAGGGTGGACACGTTTAAAAAATGCGCAAGATTTCGTTGCTTTTTTTAACCGAGATACCGCTTGTTTAATCAACGTTTAATCAATGTATCAATTATATCATAAATTACTCATTTCCCATCGTAAAAGAGTGCCGTTAATCTGCCAAGATCCCAGACAAAAGATGGTACGCAAATTAGCCAGGCGGAATTTAGCGTGACCGGAATGAGCCGTCGGTGCATTTGCGTGTGTATCAAAAGTCAGCAGCGCGTGACGATTTTTATTGCGAGATTATGCAGGTAACTAAAACAGCGCCACGAAGCCAGTGCGTACAGCGGCGGTCATTGAACGGTGAGCAGACCTTAACTCCAGTCCCAATCTACATCTGGCCGAGCTCGTCCACTGTGTGGGGTGGTGGCTGCTGCAAGTCCACTAGAAGCTGCACTCGAATAAAGGGACGGTCCATCCGACTGAAGGTCGTTCCATGCCGCTGACGACACAGGCAGCGTCCAGCTCGTCCCGGAACTCGGTCATTGTGAAAATGGCCTGCACCAGTATATTCCTCGTTGTTACCGGCGTCGCTATCTGGTTAGCCACCACAAACGTGAGTACTTGTTCGTTTACGTATTGCTTTCTTGGTAACGACGAGAGAATCGTCGTTATTTTACTGGTTTTGCAGCCCTGGATGGTTCGGGTAAACCGGCGCTGCACTCCTTGGCGTAATCCGTATTAAGCATATTGCGAAAGCCAATCATTACTCTCTATTAGAACTGTCTTACATATTTAATTCATTGTTAGAGCAATATGAAAGTCAACGTAAAATAAAAGTGTCGGGACAACAATGGTTGTGTTTTCGTAAAATAATATATGAAGGCTTCTGATATATGTCTTTGTGAAATGCAACATGCTAGTAACGAATCGGTTGTAAAGATATGCAACAACGTTGGACCCGTACATTATTAATGAGCATGATAGTGTTAATATCATGTAAGGAAATGTGTTGGAACTGTGCTTATACGTCTCATTTAAAAGCGTTAATTCATCTTAGAAATGACTCAATGGGGGTAACTAACCCCCTTATAAGGTGTCGGTGTCGTGTTAGCATTCGCGAGTTCTTCATTGTTCTGACACTGGTACGTGGTTTTGTATATCACACATCACACAATTCCACAAAAAAATGGGTAATTAGGTAGTCTAAGCCTGGTTAAGGGAACACCAACCCGCCATGCATATGGACACCATAGCGAGCGGGACGCCGGTGGATTTCATCGATTCCCCATGTTTGTTTACGTGTTATGGCAACGTGGCATAGCAACGGCGTCTCTGTCTTTTGCTACGTAGAGTCTATCGTGCAGAACCCACGCAACATTCGTTAGCTCACTGCCACTCTCCTTAGCAATGGCTTCATGTCGGTGGCTGGTGGGGGGAGGGGGGCAATTGACTCTCCACCCGCGAGGTGTGCACAGAGTAAACAGCTCACGAACTGCAACTGGCAGATACCGCTGACCTACTTAGCCAGCCACGCGTGTCGACTCTGGTTGTGCGACGGTATAGCTGTTCCCAGAACGCGTGTCTTTAGCCAATTTATAATAAACAGCTGTGCAGACAGTAGCGCTTTACGCGTAGGCAGCGGATTAGTATTTCGTAAGCTCTGTCTGCTTCGTCTGGTCATTACAAAATGGTTCATTAACAAGGAGCCGGATTTTGAGCATGCAACTGCAAACGAGTACCAAAGACCGCTGTTGAATTCTCCACAGACAGCATCAGTGCAATTTGATGAATACCCTTCTATTGCACTTCGTTCTCGACACTCAATCAATAGTTCATGGAAGCGTAGCAATTTTTTTCTGAATACGTTATTTTAAATATCAAGTAAACATGATTTGTTTTCGATCGCAACAAAACGCATGGATGTCCTGTAATGATTCCCGCACATAACTATATTCGTTCAAACGCATTCTCAGCTGACTAAACCAATTTGAGTAATTCGTCGTGCGAATGGTGATACGATGCGTCATATTGGCTTTGTGTGGTTTCTAATCAATACAGACTCACACATTCGATTCAAGTTATAACATGGTATCTGCTAGAGTAACAATATAACCAAGAGCCACATAAATAGGCAAAACAATAGAACGCAGTTTGACAGAGTCGAACCGTCCAGGTCTTGTATGTAGCGGATATTGCACTACACACACATGCTTCCTGCTGTATGCACGGCCAGGTGCTCACATGCGCGGATTCAGGGACAGGAAGTGGATAAAATAGTAAATTATATGTGTCAATTATACCGATTCATCACACGTGTACACACGCACACACACTTATAATATATATATATATATATATACAAGCCACACATATATGTATTCTTAAAAAATAACGACTAAACGAATCTCTCTCTCACACACACACAGGCGCGCAAGCACATTCACGCTTACACGCATACACTTATACATGCACACATTTATACATTCATTCATACATATATACATGCATACATGCATACATGCATACATGCATACACGCATACACGCATACACGCATACACGCATACACGCATGCACGCATACACGCATACATATATACATACATACATACATACATACATACATACATACATACACACACACTACATACATACATACATACATACATACATACATACATACATACATACATACATACATACATACATACATACATACATACACACATACACACATACACACATACATACACACACACACACACACAAACACACACACACACACACATACATACACATACACACATACACACATACACACATACACACATACACACATACACACATACACACACACACATACATACATACATACATACATACACACATACATACATACATACATACATACATACACATACATACATACATATGTATGCACGCGCAACATAGCGCAGGCTATTGTTATACATAACCACGAATCTTACATTTAGGCGCATGTGCTATTGCTATTGTTACATTCCTGTTAACGACGGCAAGAATGGATGACAATACACACGATCAAATGTAATTAAGCTCGCCTACAAAGTTGCAATGTCTAACAGCTACATTGTATACCATAGCTGATACAGTACACTGATAACATTATATGTCATGGCATGTCCACAAATGTAATTGGCAGATTGATGTTAACAACAGTTTGATTTTACTATTCAATCATGTATATATTATAATGTCCATAACATGTGTTTTTGGCACACACTTTGACCAGTCTGACGTCTGGTTTTAGAATTAGTGCTGGTGTAGTTGCTAGATCACGGTGTCTAAACACAAGCTCTGGGTGTTGTTTCCTGAATACCTACCAATGAACGCTGGGTGGATTATACAGGATCTCACTGTCGATCGTTATACAACGGTGTTAGGTTATGATTCCATCTGTACAGACACGGGAAATACCTCTCTAGTGACGTCACTTGCAGGAATTTCCTATCCGATTCCTGTGCTGATACGATTTGCTACGCTACGTGGAGCGATTCCATTTCTGCACCCGCGTGAAGATAACCACATGCACACATGGAACCATACTTATTTCCACTAAGCAATGTACACATGTTTTGTCGCGTACCGCATCTGCATGTCATTTCTGTACATATGGAATCTTAACTTAATGTTCAAAAACGTATGCTTATCGTAGGATTTCAGAATGAGATTCAGTCCAATAGCAAGTTCAACCATGGTATAGGCCGGCCGACGTCTACATCCGCACGAAGGGTCTGTAATACAACAATTAGTTAAAAGTCACCCCATGAGTGGCATAGCCTAACGTCCCAAACGATCAGGGGGCGATTTACGTAGTGCGAGCAATCATTGAAACCACACATAACGACGCTAGCAACCACTCAAACCTACACAATTTTCGCCAAACGTCAACAAACCGCGCATTATTCCCTTACTATAACTCAGTGGGCCGCGAGAGACCGAACTGTAAGCAACAGTATCACGCACGCCATACAAACAGGCGTTCCTTGCGATTACTAATACGACAGCGAACAGCGTACACTTGCCAGCGAACAAACAAATACTCAACGAGTTAGAACAGGAAATCGAGTGTCTGCGACGAGTCGATCCAGCGTCGTTATACGTTGATCAAGCGCTTTGATCATGCATAATTCCCAGGTATCGCACTGACGCGGCGGATAATGTATATGATTTAAGTCGACGCGACTGCGAGTCATTTCTATAGCTGTTGGAATGGTTTTCAACATACCCAAAGCTGGATATATTGCACAATCAAGACACAATGACACACTGTTTAGTCTGTGATGATGTTATCCTTTGCGCGGATCAAGAAAGAATGGTCAGACAAATGGGTGTTTCGGAATGCATTGCATGTCAGCAAATACTGTCATTCATCTTCTATACGTGAATCGATTACCCTTTCCCGTAACTCTTTACAGCGTCATTGTGTACACGCACTTCACGTCTATCTATGCACTAATAAAAACGCTGGCCAGGGTATTTCCAATCTTACAGTTTTTTTTATGTTTAATCGGGTCTTTTTGTGACCTTGCATTGTCTGTGGGGGCTCAGAGAACACCGATAAGAACGATCGGACGCTAAATGGTTGACAGTTGACGATATGCCTTTGGGGAGTCAGGGTTTAAACAATAGCTATCGGTTGTCGAAATTTAAAATTGGGTTCACGAATGCTCTTCTGGCTCTTCCCACAATTTGTGGCTGAATTAAAGATGAGTACGATTGGTACTGCAGCTGGAACAACGTGTGTTCATCAACTTCTCTTCATTGGTGAAGTGGCTGAAAGACGTAGCTCTACAAAAAAGAAGCCTCTGGCATAGATGCTTTCGAATGTTCTCCACCGGATGGCATTAAGTCTGCCTAGCGATGTTTCAGAGACTGCCATCCAAACAGCTTATACATATTCCATCTTGGATATCATTATGTATTCGCAGATCACAGTCAGCTTCAGTTTGTTTTGGTTCTAGAGGGAAACGAGTTGTTAGGAAAAAAATAGTTTACTTATATTCTTGGTCAGCTTGTCTACCAAACGTGACAATGAGAAGACATTACGAATATAGATGCCCAATAGTTGCATCACTTTAGCTCCTGACAATATAGTGTTTGTAAATGTAAGTGAGGGGTGACCGGTGTCTGCATCTTTCAGCCTAGACTGTAATAGACACAATATTAGGCGCGTGTATTTGGCTGCACCGAACATCACAACATTCAATGGACTCTGTACCAAAAGAAATGCCAGCGATAGTTTCAGCTGTCGTCAAACGACCCACGTGGTTGGCGATTATTCATAACAAAAACACGCAAAGAACGGTATTTTAGGCGTTTTGTCAGTTCGCACCCAATCACACATGGGAACGGAATGTCAATACAATGATTGTTGTCTCATTGAGACAATTGATGTTCTGTTTGTTTTCGTCGTAAATCGTATATCATTTTTTGACAAATTGTTCAAATTATGTATGTGTCACCCTCGCCCCCCCCCCCCCGGGAAGCGGACTCTGATGGGAGCGTCGTTCACACGTGCCACGAATAATGGACGTGAACAATGCAATCAGCGGGCAGCAAACATCATCGCATATGATACCTTTGTGTTCGCACTTATTATGTGACACGGCTAATTTGCATGACTCACACGAGACTGTAGCGTATTCTCTACCAGGCTCATAAAACACGTATCTATTCCTGCAGACGTTTGTCCATGGTGGGAAACGAAATCACAACGCTGTGTGGATGAGTAATTTATGCAAATTATTACGGTTCCGTCGCTCCGAGGTGGTGGAAAGGTCTATTTCTTGTGCACGCAATTCTTTGAAGGTTTGACAAGACGACGCGATCCGAAGTTGTTCCTCTTGTACGGGGGTATTTTGTCACTTTCCAGGCGTTGTGTGAGTTACGGTGAATGCTAGAGTGGGGGAGGGCGCTATAAGTTAAAATGAATTATAAGCGCTGAGGTCGAAGATAGGAATGTGTGTTCGTATATAAAAGGTAATCACTACGCTGCAAGTAGCGCATAAGATATACTCATTCACACAAATGCACTATTGTCTGTAGCCAAAATCTCATCTGGGCAGCCGTAAGGGAGCTGGAACAACGTATTGACGAAACTACCCATGTTATATTGCGTTGCAAGAAGAAGCACACCTCTGTCTTCGCAGTTACTGCAAGTCCGACGTTTTAGTTTCTGCATTGTCTCTCCTTGCAGTTTACGCTGCGACAACGGTCGGTCGTTTTCGTTATGGTCTTGAATTTGATTTGAACCCCCGAAGGCTTTTAACAACCGACGATCGTATAGGAGTATAGCTTTTCTGTTTGTGCATTTTGATTATTCTTTTATGTTTCCCAACGACTTATGTATTTAGGCATTCGTACAGAAGATACTGTTTCGTTTCGAGCATAGACATTGCCATTGCTGTACAAAACGAAATGTAAAAATTACAGCGGTGTAGAGGATAATGGTATACATGGGGTTTGCACCGCGGGAACTTGTGAACTGACTATGCACAGTTATTCAACCTGAAAAATGTGTAATTGTAACACAGAGACAGTTAATAAAATACTGCGTGAAATATTTACGTAGCATTTAAATATGGGCTTGACTTCAAATGGCATGTTGTTTGCAATGGCATAGGGGAAAGGTCGTTAAGCCGTCACTGACCATATACATTCAGCTACGATATTACGCTGTGATGCTATACACTGATATTGAACAATGTTTTCGATTATCCGCACCAAGAGTTAATCCATTGTATATTCTCCCTGGGTGCTATATTTAGGCGGTCCATTGCAAATTGCGTAATCCACGAGTGCGTCCGCGCTGTTCCATTTGGTACACGTCATTGTGGGCAAATAAATGATTCACTATGACAGCTGTGCGGTGCATTATCAACGCGACAAGGCGATACGTGCAACCTTCTCAACCATATACTGATCGGTGATGACATGTGCGATTTCCATTTTCTTAAACGAACACATTATACCTACAAAAACCGACTCCGGTGTAACCAAAGTAACCTTGCCCGCCGGTTCTAAACGCCCACTCCATTTGAAACACTCCAGGGTGTGTTCAATTTAAGTTCACACAGTGTAGAATGTTCTCAACTTAAGTTCATAGCACTCTTCTGATGATTGAAATACGTCGATATCTTCGCATTTGATGTTCGTGTTTTAACCCAAGCCTAACTAAAATACATTTGGACGGTTAATCTGTTAGAATAGGTATGGGTGATATCATATTTGCATGATAAAAACAATCAAGATTTTATGATAAAGATGATCGGTTTTTGAACGTAGGCTCTTGTTGAACATTGGAGTGTTTTAGCCTATGTTCAAACACTACCGTAGTTTTTCGAGGTTGTTGTGAACTTACTAAACCGGGCCGAATTTCTTTACGCCACGTTTATTCTTGTACAACGGTTGCGATTTCACCAGTGTTGGATTTCTGCGTGCGACGCCGTTTTTTGCGCGGAGTTTAGACATATAAATCAGTTATCAATGTAAGGTTTCTATAAACCTAGTTTTTCTTTTCGGATCTTTAATCGACTCGACTCAATTCTGTACACGTATAGTCCACTATTTCTGTCACTTCCACGCGTTTTCAGACGGTAGATAATACTGCGTTGTCACCGTTTGCCCGGACCAACCGCCCAGGCAATCATCTTTGTGTGTTTAGTGGGCTGCTCTTAATGCCCAGTTACATTGCCGATACTCCTCGCTTCTACGACCACCAGTCTCGCTTTTACGACCACCAGTCTCGCTTCTACGACCACCAGTCTCGCTTCTACAACAATCAGTCTAGCTTCTACGACCACGCTTCTACAAGCACCACCTGCGCTTCTGCAAACACCAGCTTAGCTTCATCGACCATGAGCCTCGCTTCTACGACCATTAACCTCGCTTCTGCAGCTGTCAATATCGTTTCTACAACCTCGCTTGTGTGGCGCGCAGTGGTGTAATGGCTGAAGCTTCGGACTCTCGACTGAGAGAACCTGGGTTCGAATCCTGTGCTGCTGTGTCAAACCTTGGGCAAGTTCGTTCATTCTACGTTGCCCCAGTTCACTCAGCTGTATGAACGAGTACCTGGCTATTGGGAATGGTTGATATATGTGTACGAATAAATTTCGCACTTTAATTGCAGCGTGGCTGAATGCTTCCCAGAAAAGTCGAGATGGCGTTCGATTGAACAGGTCTGCCAGGGAGTACAGTGTGAAGTACTTTGAGCAGCCCTGAGAACTGGATACTGCGCTTTATAAAAAAAAAACAGTCGTCACATCTTTCTAACGCGTGTGTACAACCAACATTATCGCTTCTATGACTATCAGCCTTGTTTTAACGACCACCAACCGTGTGCCATTAACAATGATAGGATTTTATTATATTCAATGGCTGGTACGACCAACTTCCTTCTCCATCGATTAACCTGTAGGATCTACTTATGTGTCAGTAATTAGAGTGGCTAATAGTAGGTTTTGAAATCTACTTGTCCGCCAAAATTTTAACTTGTCCGATTGGTTGTGAAGGGGAATCGAAGCTTCGGAAAAAAACATAAAAAGTCTGTCTTATTTTTATGACATCACAATGTTCCTGCTGTTTCGTTGCACGTACATCTGAGTGACTTGTGATCAAAGACACAATTTGATTTAATCTTAAAATTTTGAAATTGCTAAATGATTTTTGCAACTATTTTCCGGTCAATTATTATTCATCACGAATATTAAAAGTAGACACGTTACATGATGTATACCAATATTTTAGTGATGCTGATATGAACGCTTTTATTAATAACAAATAATTATTACGATGATAGGAATGAGACAATTGTTTTCCTTGCTATTTGTTTTTATAATGTTTCAAAAACTGTTTATGTTTAATATGACATATATATATATATATATATACATATATAAAACATAACACTGCTGTAAAAATGTTGGCATCAGTTTGTCATTGAAGATGCCACTCATCCAGGAACACGACTAATGCGAAGCCGGGAAATGTTGTCACAAAAATCATAATACATTATATAATCTGATATTATTTTGTTAAACCTCTATGAACTTCAATATTAACAAAGTTCTGTATTTTACAAACGAAGATAATATTCAATTGATCATCACCAAACAAACGCAGATTTTTTCCTAAATGTTATATTACTATTTCAATGATGATAAAACAGTTTTAACGGTGTCTGAATTACATTTACCCGGCGGGAAATAATTTATAGATTTACTTACGTCGTAACGTTGCTGCCGCGCGCAGACCGCCGTAGTTGGCAGAAGCCGACATGTCAACGGCGGTTGGCGCCCCGTCCCCGGCCGCGCGTCTTGCATAATTCAGTTCGAAAACTCGCAATTTATGGTTAAAATAGATGTTACATAGATACAACAACACTTCTGAAATGTAATTGATATTCCGCTTATCAACCTGCACCGTAGATTTACCGGAGAGCCAGTTACAAGTTTTGAAAATTGTCACCGATCTGGATCGGCTAACGTTCGATGACTTGGTCTTGGAAGACTGCCGAGTCTGCGTGGGTTAGGTGTAATAATGGTTAAAACTATATACTTATAGAAATAACAGGTAGCGATACAAAGTCTATTATTTCCAAAGTTCATCAAATATGATCCGAGAGTGGAAGCAATGCGTACGTCGGCCAAACTGAACGATTTACGATTGTGTGAAATACAGCCTCGATCAGCGATGGCTGATGCGGAGTCTGTCCTACGCGCATGGCAGAGCTAGGTCGGTGCGCTCAGCGGATGACCCTGTAACGCAGGCACTAAACTCGGTCAAACACTGACGTACAACACACTGGCGGCGGAACGACAAGACACTAACAAAATTGGAATGCGCGCGATTGCTAGCGAACATCATTTACGTATGAATTTCGTCAAATAAAAAGTTTGCAATGTTGCAATCGTCACTATTTAATGTAAATTTTCACTTGTCCGCCGGATAACCATGTCGAGTCATTTTACTTGTCCGGGCCAAAAATCACTTGTCCCGGACAAACGGACAAGTGCTATTTCGAACGCTGTATATTGGTGGACGTGTGTATGCGGCGGAGCATGTTCGCGCGCGCGCGTCGGCTGGTGTCGAATATTGCTAACGTGCACTTTAGAGGTATACCGGTGTGTGTACATGTAATATTATGTTGTGTATCTCGTTTCACCTAACCTCCCATACTACACCGGGACCTCCCGCACTGCAGGTGTAGCTCTATTTAACAGTGTACGAACCCCGACCACCCACAATCACACACACAATGGTACACTTCTCCTCGTGTACTAAAAACATTCTAACCACACCTTCTAACCATAATCGCTAATTGCCAATGTGGATTCCAACGATCTGTCGCTTTGTCATTAGATTGGCTGTATTCTTAAAACAGGAAATGTGCTTTAGAAATATTTTTTTTGGTCAGTGGCACCATACTCCGTTACACTGGCGTGACTCTCATTATCGTTTAATTCGTTAAAGGGATACACTGAACGATCACGAGACTCATACATAAAAAATCGTCATATTCGGCAAAAAGTCGCGAGATGCCTCTCCTCTGTGCTGTCGCCTGGTCGAAGTGGACCCGGTTTGGCATTTCAGGCTTTCATCGTGATGTCGCTTTTTACCGTACACTATCGATCGAATCAGACAAGACAACATACGGCACATAAAAACCTGTTTAGCAGCGACCACGACACTCTTAACAAGAAACCCTCATTGTTAGTCGTCCCATTGCATCTGCTCACCAATGCGGGCGAGTTGGGCACACGATTTATTCATTCATTCATCCGCCGAATGAGCTATTGCGGGTGTACGTGACGATTCAGGTTACGGCCATGTTATCTCGCTTTCTGGAATCGTTGTTCGTATCTTAGTCAAATCCAGCGTAACTGACGTGTCCGATCATACCGGTCTTTGGCGTCCGATGGCTCCTAGCTCTGGGCAAGCCGTTAATTTTAGCATTTACTATAAAAAGCTTCTTTCTTTTGTGGGACAAAGCACTTTCAGTAAACACTACCGCCATTGTCGATATTGAGCGATAGAGTTCTATAATTCTTTCAGTCACCTGTAAAGATACGCGCCGATGTTACAACTTTTATTGTCTGTAATCATTACGTTACTCCCTAAAGCCCCCTACTTTCCGGTGTCCTTTTGTATTCGTTGTAACCCTACCCTGTAATTACAGTTGTGTCTCGTCGCAGATTGAAATCGCTTTGTCCAAATCAATGTTTCGTCGTTTTGCCCTTGGTTCGTGGGAAGAGTGGACATTTCCAAATCTTGCGATCTACGTTTGTCTGAAACACGGTCCGTGACTGTGTCAACGACCATTTCTAGATGTACGCCAGTTTAATCAGATTGTCACCATCAGAAACGAGCAGCGGCACATCGCAGAAATTCAGCGCTAACATATTCCGGAAATCTTTGACATCGTCTTACGCATTTTTAATGATATTTTGAGAGTACAGTATGTTGAAACTGTCATGCGTGTAATTATTTTTGGCACAACGTGTTGTAGTTGCTGCCATTCTTTTGTCAAAATCCACATACTTTTAAACAAAACTGTCAAACATTAACCAGTCGACTGTGATCTTATAACGTACATTACAATAGCGGCGCCATTTACAGTTTTACAAAATTCACCGAAACTACATAATTTGACACACGACAAAGATTGAGTTACCTCGAAGCTCGTTCACAATTTGGCAAACTGGTTACTCATTCGATCTCATGATCACTGTCAACACCGTTAGACCGGGATTCATTGCACGTTAGAAACGTAGACCTTCTAGGCCGGACATCTAAATATAGGCACACTCTGTGTCAATACTTCATGTCTCTCATACCATCTGACTAGTTGATTTATGGAACAAACACGCACACAAACACACAAGCCTAAACGTCAAATAGGTTTGTTTTCGCTATTGTTTTATCCATATCTTGTTCTGCAACATATGTCATTACTCGGGGGCATTGCATTGGGAAAACAATATGCATGACAATGACATGTTTCGTGGTTACGGTGTGACCAGTGTGAATGCGAGATAAGAGAAACGCAGCCCCTATTACGCCGTAGGTTTCTCACGACAAAACGGCGTCAAAGAAGCGGCTGGTTCCATCTACCTGCGCACAACGCCAGCACAATGAACACTCCATACCTGGGGAGATTTGGGGAAATAAATCAGACGATATTAGGCAACAGGTTTAGTCGTATTTGCAACGACCGCGACCACCACAGAATCACGTCTACGAATAGGGGCCTATTCAATTAACAGGAAAGGATTATTTAACCTCCCACGCACCGCAGAAATACAATGATGGATGAAATACCTACTGATGTTGAATTATGAAAACTAAATTAGGCAATTCTACATGAAAGTTTTATATACACCTACGAGTTAGGAAAACGGCAGTGACCACATCCGATCAACTTGTCACAGTACTGAACAGGACACGATAGAGAGTTGTGGTTCTACTCATAGCATGGTTGTTCTGTTTCCGGCTCTCAACGCAAGACGTAATGATGAAGGAAGGTTCAACTGTTTGCATAAGAAATTTTTATGCTAATTGAATGTGTCATTACGCGAGTTTTACGCGCGTTTAGTAGAATAACAGGACCACCATTTTTCCCTGCTCACGTGTCTCCGTATTACACGGGATATGAAGTTTTGCAAAGGATATCCTGTTTCCGGCTGTCTGTCAAAGCGCCGGAACGAAAACAAATTACTTAAGACATATTGTTTACCTCAATATTTCTCAATTCGAATTAATTATTAATCCGTTTACAAGAGAGTTGTGCGCGCAAAACGGAATGCATTCTATAGGTGTTTATATATGTCTATTATTAATTTTAATATGATATATCACTAATTTAATAGGACTTGAAACCAGCAACAAAGTTGCATCACATCTAACACAACATATTCACAGTTTTATCTCATTTTCATTTTTTTTTTAATCGTCTTCTTTTTTGTCTCCTTCATCATTGTCTTCTTCCCTATTCATCTAAAAGTACTGTTGCAACACTGGCTGCGTCGCATCTCAGTAGAAATACGTGACGAGTCAATTCCCCGCTCTGTCTCACCCCGCTACAAAGGGCAGATTCATCCGTCTCGGTTTAATGCACAACGTAATGACGCGTATTAAAGCAAATGGGCAGTGTCCGCATATTTGTCAAGAGTGCGGTTTTTATATCCGGTTAGCAGACGAGTTGACTGAACGTGATGTTATTGTCGACGCGGCGTCTGAACGCTCGAAGTTAGGCATTCTATGGCTGCGAAACGAACGCAGCGCGAGTTTCAACGCACGCGCCTCTACCGGGCGCGATACGGCTCGAAAGTGCAACAGTGGCAACCAACCCTACCACGTTATTGAATGCAACCGAATGTTTGGCGGTGCGTGCGATAACATACATGCGTGTTGATCTTTGTTATCGACATCAGTGCGCGTCACAAACGCGCCGTGGCCGCTTGGGACGGGGGGAGGGGCACTAGAAGCCACAATTGTTGCATTTTCAAACGCGCTTCGTTTGCTCCTATTTTGGTCCAGATACGTATGTACATAAAAGGGTTTACATAAATGGTCTTTGAGCAATGTTTTATAATACATGGCTAACTGCATAAATAGACTTTCAGGAAAACATACAATCGTTTTTGTTTACCAAACGCCAGCGGCAAGAAGTTAAAAACCCAGGTAAACGTAGTTTTGCTATCTACTTCCAGATATCTTTGTTATCTTGAATGCATGTGTCCAAAGACTTCGTGCTTGGGACGTTTAGGTAATTAGAAACGCGGCAAAGCGAACACGACAGAGGACATCAGTGCGGGTAATCGACGGGAACGTCCCGCTAACAACTCGACGCATGCTGTTATCGGCGAAGGCTCGTTACCTCTTTCTGAGAGACGCAACCTCCTACAGTTACCGATACGCGTGGGTGGTCTCATCTAAACTGCACGCGAAATATAGTTGGAACCATAAACAACATGCATCTCGTCGACAAATCGTCAGCTGAGCGGCGATAAAGTTTTGTTTCCATTGCGCTGTCACGCGTGTCTATCCCGGAGAGATAGTCACTCGTGCGTGACCATTCTTAAATGGACGTACACGCCTTTCCTCTTGTGTCTCCTCTCTCCCCTATCTGTACTTAGGATTTACTCTATCACTCCCTCATTCACTCACTCCTTCACAGACTCTCACTTACGGCGTTCAATACTACACGCGTCTTCCTCGCAGACCACGGAACATTTCGTAAAGTAGATTCAACTGATAATCAATGTCCGTAAGGTGTGCGTGCACCCCATCACGGTGTTGCATTGGCGTCCAAGAAACGGTGCGTGCTGGTGTCATTGCAGCGCACCTTCAAGGTTACCTGCACACTGCCTACCGATTAGGCGTGTGGAGCCAATCAGTTAGTTGTAAAGTCTTGGCAGAGTGGCAACATTGTATTGACCCAATGGATTCTGTGGTTGGTGTATCTTCGTTGCCTCTTTACGTTACTTCGCTATTCTATCTGAACATATTCACCATCTTCCCATCCCGTATAAGTATGGCCGTTCCCCAAAGTATCTGTCCATTCTACTTGTCATTCTAACCAAGTCATCGTCGTCGCCGTTGTCATCGATCACTCGAAACGACGACGATCTTTCTATGGACAATTTAATTGATTGTAAGTTCGTTTATATGGCTAACCAGTATGATCTTAACCCGACGTATCTTCCCACAATGTGGATACTTTCTCGGAATGCGATGGAAGTGGATATTGTGGACTATTAATGGCTCTCAAATTTCTGATATCTCACTTTTCGAATACGGTAGTTAGTCTGTTTGTTCCAGACAGCGTTGTTCATTGTTACCGTTTAGTTCGTGACTGGGTTAAATTATCATATATACATCGTTTGCGTAATGGTTTATTAATATGTAAGACCCACTTGAAACGCTTTATGGTGATCGTGAGTCATAGCGTAGAGCTGTTATAACCGAACAGCTGAAGTGAGCATTTTATGTTACGGCTGAAGAATAATTATGCGTGACGACGAAGTACTTTTGTAAGAAATAATTGAATACAGTGGTGTTTTGTGAGGTATAAATAAACATGCATAAGTAGCAGACTGATCATAGTACACGTACACACATGTTAGATACGTCGAAGTCTCAGACAGGTTGCTGCATGTAATCATTAAACATACCGTGGAAGAGTAGCAAACTGCTCGTTAGATACAGTTGCAACCCGTACCGAAACAGAATGGGGAAATGAGTAAACCTAAAGGTCCGTTCTTATACACCGCTGTGTCCAGTTCTTAAGACTGCTCAGAGCGCTTTACACTTTACTCCCTGGCAGACTTGGTCAATATACTTCTCTGGGAAGCATTCAGCCTTGGTGTAATGTCAACGCGAATAGTATTCGTACACTTATATCAACCACTTAGCCAGGCATTCATTCATTCCAAGTTTGCGTGTTGATGCGATGGTACCAATTGATTCAGTTTACAAATGAGCCAAACTACCTAATTAACTCATGCGTATTACAATGATACATGTAGCCGATATGTTTACCATGTTTTATCACAGGAGCTTCCTTTGTGCTAGATTTCGAAACATTTCATAACAAAGCAAACCGTGACACCACCCGCTGCGAATTCGACCGAGGCTATCTTGTCAACACGGAGTGACGTTGTATGACGTCAAATGACCGAGAAACCACTCAGCGAAATTCTTTCATGTGGAACATAGCTGGAGATAGTGTATCGCTCGAGGGGCGTGCGATATGGATACGGAAGTTTTACCGTCCCAGTCGCCACCCAGACAGGCACACGCATGTTGTCCCCCTTTCCGCGACAGTTGCCCGCGGTCAGTGGCATAGAACTTTCGGGGCCAGTCTACCGCGGACGTCACGGCGTGCGTTGTCCGAGTTTTATCTGATCCGTATTACGACAATTAGCAACTTGTTGTACACGGCCGCGACGACATGTTTTTCCGTTGGAGATTAATTTATTGATTTTGCCGCGCGGCGTTGGAACGTGGCGCTGATAGGAGAACAGATACACTGGTGTGTGATGCGACAGTATCATACTGCGGAATGTCGGAGAAATATATCGACGTTGTAGGATCTACTAGGAAAGCGGTCCAGTAATAGAGCAGAGCCAAATTCCTTATGTGTGCAATATTAGAGCCAACCACATCACGCAGTTGAGCAAACTCTCCTTATAAGATATATGGCTCTCTCTCCATTATGACATTTTGCTGTCAGTATACATGACCGCACAATTTCACCGGCTGTTCATGAACTGTGCCTCAACATATATCATTGACGTCATATGAAGTCGCAAACTTGGGTCTTTTAAGGAGGTTCATTGTGGTGCTTAATGTAAAAGCCAAAAGAAAGCAATTTAATTAATTGGGGTGAGATCAGATCCAACCAGTTCGATATTCGTCCACACATGTAAACTCGAAGAAGGTATGTTTCTAATTTCTACTAAATGGCAATGGACGTCATCGGAAAAACAGAAACATGGTGTCGAAAGAGATCACAGACTCTTGGGAATACAAAGGTGAAGGACGATCACATCGTCCTTATTCCACCCTCTTCAGCGAGGGTGGAATAGGGATTGTCTTATGAAATGAAGAAATGAAAAGCTTTGCATAAAAGTGACAAAAACGTAATCAAATTCTTATAGGTTTAGAATAAAATATATTTCCCATCACGAAATAAATATATTATAGCCAGACGCAGTTCACGGTCATTCGATTATATTATAGCCAGTGAATGCCTATTAAATAATACGCTGATATTCAATGCCGCAACTGGACTCGTTAGATGACGGATTGAAGACCAACACGCCTCGCGGGCCGCACCACCACGCTCTACCGAAAGCTCCCAGTAGGCCGACTGTACGTGCAACCGCTCGATTAGTTCTGCACCACGCATAGACTTCAGGGATCTCGCCATCGATCATACGTCACCTTGTTCAACACTACGCCATTAGTTCACAAAGGTCCACTAAAGCGCAGTACCTTGGCACAGATATAGAAGATGTTTTCTTTATTCAATTTGCCATTGTACTCTGTCGTTATGCTACAAATTATCAATTCTCTGTAACGATGTGTGACTAAAGAGTAGCATTTGAATCTGTGAGTGTAGCTCATGTAATAGGTAAATAGATAAGATAGTGATATATCACCTTTTCTACGTCGTTAGTAAACAATGAGCCAGTCATGTGCATAACAGTACACAATTGAAGACTATGTTTCCCCTATTCAATTTGCCAATGTACAATGCCGTTATGTTATATATATATTATCAATGTAATCTGGCCATGTATGATTGACAGGTAATAACCGAGCTTGTGAATTACAGCTCATTTCATTTTTTGGGAAAACATTACATGGACTTAATTTATTTCTTTTCGATTAAACGTTTCTTCGATAGCAAACATATCATCATATAAATGGAAATGAACTGGTATAAGGTCAAACGATGTGTGGGATAAATACAAACATTTTATTGTTTTGTTGTCATCGATTGTTCGTATATCTACTAGCTGCGTTTCGCATCGCCCAACCCATGATAACTTTTATTTTGTTTAATTAAATATGTAAATTCGTTTTAGAAACAAGTTAATCCTTGGCTGCGTGGTAGTGTTCAGCAAGATTCGGGACACCATATACAGGTCAGATTCCTCACCGTGGCCGTATTATCTAATGTGGGAATATGTTTTTGGATGTTCACTCGTAATGTATAGTACGTCTAAGAAACGTAATAAAATACACTTGAAAAATTCCTGAAACCTATTAGTACAAACGAAACGTCAATCGTCGCGACTCCCATAGAGAAGTGTGTAATTTTGAACTTTGGCCTTATCCAAAATGTGTCAAACATGAAATACGGTCAGCGGTATCCATATCGGGTGATTCTGCTAACACATGTTGATAATGATGTGTCTTTCATTGGATGAGTTCATATCTAACCCTCTGGTCACTGCCCGCTGCCCGCATATCTCCCACACCCTTCTCCGTCGGGTCATATTTATTACGGCCGTCATCTTGACAGCTTACTGTCTTTTCGCCGGCTTTGAAACTATCTGCAATAGATCTCCAACGAAAATATAGTCACAGGTGCATTGGGTCGCGATGTGATCGCGTGTTCGCACATTCATTGACTGTTACTAAGTGTAGCTTTCTGAGAACAATTGTAGTGGCCTTCCACGTTGCAATTCTGTGTTTGTTTTGCGTTTGGAAGTGAACTACCGGCGCCGTAACAGCGCAATCAAACGAACCGCGTCATTAGATAAGAACTGGAGAAGGCTATCACTAATCTCCAACATAAGACAGTGAAAGGTATGACTCATCGAGCTGGTGATTTCTTTATATACGCTGTTTGACCGGCCATGTGCTTTGACCGTATGACTTCACATTCGGTGCAAGCCTTACAATTCTTCTCCGATCAACCGAGCTTGTCCCATGAAAGTCGGACACTATTCACATGTATCATTTGCTGACCCGTGGACAATTCACGCAGCTAGACAGACTGATCATGATAAGCGCAGTCTCCAAGCACAAACTACTGCATTATTAGTAACTGACAAGCCGGAGATTGATTGGGTTTTGGCTGAGTGACCGTTCACCTGTAATTTCCCCGTTGAAATGACAGTGTAATTAAAAGGCTTACTATTGTGCGCTGTCGAACTGCCCAGAGCTGGTGGAAGCCAACGACTGGTATTGACGGTCGGGTTATCGTTCGATTGTCATTGTTGACCTCTTGTTGTTATGACGGACTGGTTATCACTGGCGAGATAGTCCCCGATAGCGACACCGCGGGGCGACTTGGAAACTGATGCCGGACCACGCGATAAGGCCTACCGCAGACGCGGAGGGAGGACACGAGAAGCGACAACCTGGCGGCGTGGCCACCGGGCGCTAGATAGACAGACAGACAATCAGACAGACATGTGCACCGCCCGTCAAACATGTAGATGGTATGGCAGACAAACACAATAATTGATTAACTAACTGAGTTACTGACTGACTGACTGACTGACTGCCTGCCTGCCTGCCTGCCTGCCTGCCTGCCTGCCTGCCTGCCTGCCTGCCTGCCTGCCTGCCTGCCTGCCTGCCTGCCTGCCTGCCTGCCTGCCTGCCCCTGCCTGCCTGCCTGCCTGCCTGCCTGCCTGCCTGCCTGCCTGCCTGCCTGCCTGCCTGCCTGCCTGCCTGCCTGCCTGCCTGACTGACTGACTGACTGAAAGGCGTTATAACGACAGGGGGCACACCTGCGTTGTACATAATTATACATCCGTGCACATTGTCTGCTATAGACGACGAAAACACACGTATACGCATGTACACACACAAACATACGCACACACACACACACACACACACACACACACTCACAAACACAACACACACACACACACACACACACACACACACACACACACACACACACACACACACACACACACACACACACACACACACACACACACACACACACACACACACACACACACACACACACACACACACACACACACACACACACTCACACACACACACACACACACACACACACACACACACACACACACACACACACACACTCACACACACACACACACACACACACGCAGCTTGTTTGGATATCTCTAACTAAATTCCTGGTGCCGCCTTATAAAAAAGTTTCTTGGGCCGATTTAATGATGTATTCATTTCGTGAGACAAAACTAATACGAAACATATGACTATGACAAAATGTCCATATATATTATTTACTTGTTTTCAAATCTACGCTTTGTCATCGTTTAGTTAGATCTGAAAGTTTCGCTGCCTAAGTCCCACTCCAACATCTGATGTTCACACACCTGTAAATTTTTTGTTATGTTCATGCTACACTGGACAGCGATCGGTCTACTGCCCTCGCCGATAAGAGCGAACTTGGGACGAGCAATTATGACTAACTACAGCATTGTACAACAAGCCTATTTTATACACATTAACATGCACAAGTGCGTCCGACAATCGTAAACATCTTCGGCCATCTTTAACATCATCTTGATAATTACAATTGATCGTATCGCGCTACCCGCGTGCAAGTTTTCATATCAACACATTACCAGTATTTACGTAAACAAGACATCACGTCTCAGCTCATAAACAACCGTCATGTAGACCTAAACAAGACATCGTGTCCTTATTATATAAGTAAATAACGCCCTCGTCAATTGTTCTGTACCAATAAACCAAACATATAAATTGAGTATGTTGTATGGAACAAAGCCAGTTAATTTAACCAGGTGTTAGTAGGCTCGCTAACCTTAGGGCACGACCAGTCCGCGTTATCTCGCGCGTAGCGATACGGTCCACCGAACACGTGTATACACATGTACGTAGCGGCGATGGACATACGCGCACCGGAAACAGAATGACCTATGTCCGGTTAATAAGCCATTGTATGTCAATGTCGCATACGCTGCAATTACTAAGAAGTGGGGTCGTTTAGTAAGTTCTCACAATTACAACAAATTGACTTCGTTTGCTTAATAGAAGCTCTTTCGAGAAGGTGCTTACGTTAAACAAACGAAGTGCCTTTTATTGGCGGTGTATGCCAATTTAGGAACACTGACCCGCTATCTAGGCGAACTAAAACATATACAACGTTTTGTTGTTTCGCTTTGTATTTCGGTTGGTTGCCTTCCCACACGTCTATAGTGTTCGGACAAGTGTTTTACTACATATAAAATATTGTAGACTTCTGAAACCAGCGATGGTCCCCCGAAGCAAACAATCGTCGTCCGAACTGGTATAACCCCAACGATTTCACGCTGTGCTTCTCACCAAAGTCATCGCGGTGTGGAATGCACACAAATGATACACTGTGACTGTCGACATACAGTGGTAGTTCGTTACAGGAAAGTTGTACGCACTGTTCTACCTATCCACAGGTACAGTGACCAGTGCACACTGCAACGGTGTTCCTTAGGAGCGGGTGTTCCTTACACCGGTGCGTATCCACTGTATAGTTTGACTATCACATTGCAACAAAATACAGTTACAGTGCCGTAATATTGTTTCATCGATTCTTACTCCAAACATCTTTCGTTGGCCGTATTGTCGTGTGATATTTCGTCATCATCATCATCTCAATCACGTCATCTTCTCTTTGTCTTTTTCAAACTTGGACGTCGAACTGGACTGTTGCGTGTTGGTTTTCTAACCGGGTGACACCTGACAAAACCAATACGCGTATGATGATCTGAAGTCTTCTTATCTGCATTGTTGATTTTAAATTATCAAACATATTGCTTGTTTTTCAATATATGTTTTGCCTCAATGAACGTCATATAAATTGCAATTGCCACTATCTGGTATGCCCAAATATAAACTAATACATTTTAGAATAGAATCCGCACACTCAATATACCATGTACACGGTGTGTAGCACCTGGGTGTGGTCCTTTATCCGGGAAAAGATATGTCAACAACATATACGAGGAACATTTTGCTATCGGAAGAAGCGAAAGTATTGACGCAGGGAGGTGACGACAACAGGTGGAAGTAACCAGAATGTGGAAATAGCAACGACGAGAACGTTCTTGACATGAGAGCATGGTCTCTTGAGGACGTATCTCCAGCGTGGATTTAGTTCCAGCGCGAAAATAGTCCAATTGTGGAAGTATCCATAATTACTCTAGCCACATACATTTGGCTAGAACAGAATAATGAACTCAACATAAAATGACGACGACGATGAAGAAGAACGTTGATGCCGTGAGATTGAAAGCGTCATATGGACGTAGCCTTCACACGAACGTATTCGGGAAAGTAGCCACCGAGTCACGTAGTCATCAAGCACGAGGTCATGACAGTTGCCTAGATAGACGGACACCACCACAAGTTAACGTGTCCACAGTGTGAACAAAGCTACCACGAGGATGCAGCTTGCATACGAAATATCTAACTCAACTTATTATGACGAAATATGCCGAGCGGATTGTAGGCTTAATTGCATTAGCATTAGCATAGAGTATTGACGCGTGAGCAAGTGGGTGGATGGGTGAAAGACTGCGAGACTGAGACATAGCAAATTGCGCAAAGAGATTACATCAAGGAAGGAACAAACGAATAACGTGTGAATGAAAGACGTCCTCCCACCATTCTTCAATGTTTCGCCTCGGAAGCCGCCCAAGACGTATCGTTGCCACTCATCGCAAACACGCCGCAACAACCGTAGTGTTTACTCGCATGAATCCGGTTTGCTCAGACCGAATGTGAACGCTCAATTCGCCGTCGGTCTAGGGAAACCGGATTCATGTGGTTGAAGACAAAAGATGAAAGTAGTCGGAAACAGAATGAGATGTGCAGGATATGTGCAAAGAATGAGCGAAAATAAACTGCCAAAAAGAGCATGGAAACAGGAGTGGGCGGCAACCAACGAAGAGGAAGACCAAGGCTGAGATGGGATGACAGCTTGAAACAGCCAAGAATGGAAAATTTCCGCGGACGACAGAGAAAGATGGAGAGAGTTGACAAGAAAAGCTGAATAAACTACGAACTGACTAAATGTGGACGAAGAAGGAAGGAAGAAGACTAAAGAAGACTAAAGAAGACTAAAGAAGAATAAAGAAGACTAAAGAAGACTAAAGAAGACTAAAGAAGAATAAAGAAGAATAAAGAAGAATAAAGAAGAATAAAGAAGAATAAAGAAGAATAAAGAAGAATAAAGAAGAATAAAGAAGAATAAAGAAGACTAAAGAAGCATAAAGAAGAATAAAGAAGAATAAAGAAGAATAAAGAAGAATAAAGAAGAATAAAGAAGAATAAAGAAGAACAAAGAAGAATAAAGAAGAATAAAGAAGAATAAAGAAGACTAAAGAAGACTAAAGAAGACTAAAGAAGAATAAAGAAGAATAAAGAAGAATAAAGAAGAGTAAAGAAGACTAAAGAAGAATAAAGAAGACTAAAGAAGAACAAAGAAGAATAAAGAAGAATAAAGAAGACTAAAGAAGACTAAAGAAGAATAAAGAAGAATAAAGAAGAATAAAGAAGAATAAAGAAGACTAAAGAAGAATAAAGAAGACTAAAGAAGACTAAAGAAGAATAAAGAAGAATAAAGAAGAATAAAGAAGAATAAAGAAGAATAAAGAAGAATAAAGAAGAACAAAGAAGAATAAAGAAGAATAAAGAAGAATAAAGAAGAATAAAGAATACTAAAGAAGACTAAAGAAGACTAAAGAAGACTAAAGAAGAGTAAAGAAGACTAAAGAAGAATAAAGAAGACTAAAGAAGAACAAAGAAGAATAAAGAAGAATAAAGAAGAATAAAGAAGACTAAAGAAGACTAAAGAAGAATAAAGAAGAATAAAGAAGAATAAAGAAGAATAAAGAAGAATAAAGAAGACTAAAGAAGACTAAAGAAGACTAAAGAAGAATAAAGAAGAATAAAGAAGAATAAAGAAGAATAAAGAAGAATAAAGAAGAATAAAGAAGAACAAAGAAGAATAAAGAAGAATAAAGAAGAATAAAGAAGACTAAAGAAGAATAAAGAAGAATAAAGAAGAATAAAGAAGAATAAAGAAGAATAAAGAAGAATACGATTGCACAATCCATATATCAAACTTTCGACCTGTCTACACAATAGAATCGAGTAATATCCAAACCACCCAAATCATCAAATGCATTGGTTTAACACCGACATCAGTTTAGTTAGTGAATCCGCCTTGACTGTGTCGAATGTGAATGCAATATACATCAGTCAGCCTCTCCAGGGTTTGAGTTATATTGAAACAATCAACGGCATTGCCAGGTGCAACGTGTTATAAATTTCTGCCTGCAGCGCGCCCAAAGGACACTCGACACGCAGTTAACATGTTTTTATCCATGGTCTAGTTGTTTCCAGCGCTCGGTAACGTTTTATTAACTGACTAGTCTGTATTACTGTGGTTACAATGTAATGGTCTTATGAGGTATCATTCAACCAGTCAGCCCTTTTAAGAACATTATCGCATATCTTTATATGCTGGAACTGAGGGTGGTCACTGCCAAGGTGCTTGTCGTCCTCAATGGTTCTTTTACGTCCCAAATTGAGACGGGCCCGACATTAACGTGATCTCCGAGTCACGAAGGATACACAGTCCCCAATGTTGAGAGGCAGGTTTTTACACCAAATATCAAGCCTACCCGGTCCGGGTTTCGAGAACTCAGAGCGCTGGCATGCCAGGCGGATGTGCTAACCACTACACTAGCCGCGCTCCCGTGAATTATTGCCATCTCTTAACATAACCCTGCCACCTCTTAACATAACCCTGACACACCTCTAGTTCCTTTATGGCACACCCGCACAGTTTATTATTATAAAATAAACTTTACACAAACAACAAGTGGCAGCGTGCCAAAAGATCACGTCATTTCACAATTCCGCTTCAGAACAGGATGCGACTGGAGCGAGCATGAAACGTTTCTCAATATTACATTCGTGATTAGATGTCCAGCCTACGGTTAACTTATTTATGTTCAATAATTGCTTTGTGGCTGAACCACGTAGTTCAAGATTTCGTAATAATGTTTAACAAAGACCCCTGGTCACGATAACATCATTTCAAACTTCCGCGTCGGAACATTTCTATGGGCCCCTTCTTAACGAATCGCGCAGTATCACGACCGTGAGTGGGAAGTCCAGGCTCCGGCCAGAACATGTTTCAGTTTAAAATTGTAGACTCTATTTACATTCAAAACTCACGCACAGGTCCGAGGCCCGCAGCCACGAACAAGTGCCATTCGTGACAAATCAATCCCAGAGCAAATGTCACATTCGCAACGTATTGCGTTACAGTGCCCTGTCTTCGGCAATGTTAATTGTCACTGTGTCGTCACACGGTGTCGCTGAAGACGTTTTTTACAATGTGCCCAATGAACTGTTCCTTGTGATGGCACAAAGAGAGGCAACGTGTGGCAAAGAGAACTCGGGAAAACTCACCTTTTAGCTTATCCTAGCGTGTTTATGTTTGATGGGCGTTTTGATTTCGGGTTTTTAGCAGTCTTGTCAGCCCAAATGAACAACAGAAAATGACACTTATGTTTATTATCGACAATGCTACTCTTCTAAGTAGAATATAATATTAATAATAATAATAATAACTGCTTTGAAATAGCATAATATTCATAATATTGTTTGTGGCGCTTCACAACATATTAAAATATTTTGAAGAATGTTTAAGTAAACAAATAAAAAAAATTCTGATACAAATACTAATATGTATTACAGTTTTAAAATCAACACAGCACAACGTGACGCTATAATACGTTACCCGATCATACTTTGTTGCATTCTACATATTCTCAGATTTTAACCACACCCAATGAGCTCATTCTGCCATCACGTACCTCTCAGAATAAACTATCTACCTCCAGGAGAGGCAAACCTGGCTTTATTTATCTCCTTGGTAAACCGATAAATAAACCTCAGTCGTACACTACACGGACACCTGACAATCGGGGGGGGGGGGACATTAAATATTCCCATTGGCTGGACGACCAATGTTGTCCAGCCAATAGGGATATTTGATTTCCAGATCGCACGGGTCATTTAAGTTAATCTTGTACTATGGCTATCTCTGTATACGTCGTTACAAGGCGAGTTTGGGTGGACGTGTGTTACGTTTATTGCGATATAATTTGTTTTTTTGCGAAACCTTGTTTACACGCATGCTCCATTCGAGATTGTGGGCCGATACTGGGTTTTGTGGTCCACCGGAAGCACCCCTAATAGATGTTGACTATTGTGCGAGAGTCCCACGAAAGGTGTACATAATGACACATAAAACCGACGCGATAACACGCCTTACTCGTTATTGTCGCCGTCCTTTGGAGACACTGGTCACTCAGGCGCTATTACTCGCGGTAACAAATGTATCGTAAACGTACTGGATAACATGCACACGGAGAAAGGCTTTTCTTACTGCCGACTTAGCTGCACGTCTTATCGTATGCGGCGATGTTTCGCCTGACAAAGCTATCTGGTAACAGCGTCACAGCTGAAATCGCAACATGGCGCCGCGCTTATGAATGAACTCGCGAATGAATCGGCGCATCGGTGAATGAACGCTCCGGCGTATGATTGGCGTCGCCGTCGACTGGTCATGCTTCAAGGACCAACCAGGCTGAACCCCGTCCACCGACAAAACGCACCGGAGGAATTCGCAAAATGACGTTCGTCGGTTATCACGCCGATGCCGAACACTGTTTATCTTATCTACGGCATTGTTAATGAGAATGGACGTAGCGGTTCAATTGGTCAAGTAGGCGGAGAACAACACCGTTGTCAGTTTTCGGTCACCTGACATAAGGCCAGCGTACGTTTGCCTGTTTCATGTGTCAACATTCATTGTAGCCGGGTTTTTTCTCATAGTCTACGAGCACGCACCTGAAAGAGGTGCGATAGCGCACTTGAATGCACTTACGATAACGTCTGCACCGCGATGTGACAGTAAAGCACTGGAAACCGCTACTGTGATAGCTAGCCAGAGCACAACTATCGGACGTCATTGATAACTTACATGTTTTCATTTCGTACACATCTTTTGAAGTGCGAAACCCAGATGCATTGTCGAAATGTGATTTTGAACTTTGGAGACCTTCAGCTCTTACGCAACCAAACAGAAATGGCCGGCAATGTTCAACATGTTTCCTTGGTTGTTGTCATATTTCATGGCTCCGAAACATTATGCGAATATGATATACACAGTACACTGTAATGTGGTGGGATGAACTACTGACACTCACGGCCGGACAGCAAGCTTGCTTCGTAAACATAGTATGATAAAAAGACATGTTACTTTCCTTCTTGGCTACAACATCCGGGGTGAGGCTGGCATCGATGATGCTTCATGGTGTTTTCCATCCTCATTCACCGGCGCCTTTTCACGCCCATCTATGCCACCCGTCTCCAGCTCTTAACTATCAAAACCCTTGAATGTATAGGAATTTCAGGTTAAATTTTATTTACCTCACAACGAAACCGAGTTTCATCTCCAAATAAATCGGCCATGTTTCACCACATACGTCAGCGGACTGGCTATCATAATGTCCAGTCATATTTCAAGACTATCATGAGATATAAAAGTATTGGTGATTCGACCGTAGATATCGTTCTACTTATCTGCGCCAACTAGGGTATCATACCCTGTTACGCTTGTACGGAGCCAAGTCCTAAAATCAAAAACGCCCACACAACATACCATTGAGTAGATATGACGTCCTTACACCAAGTTAGCGACAGGTAAAAAAACAAATCACTTTAATGTCCTGAATCAACTTCTTGCTGGCGATAACCATATCAATACCCCTTTATGGGTACTCGGTGAACGAATGCCCCTGGCCCGGATACTGCCCCCCCCCCTCACGGATGCACACTACGGCCGCACGGTGCCTAAGATACCTAAACGCCCTTAAAACATGTAATGTTCCGTAAAAGTCTTTGTTTATTAATCAGTTATAAGATTACATTCTTGCGTAAACAGATTACGCGTATGGCCGAACCGGACAATACATGGTGGTTGCATATGAGACAGACAAAATACACAAAAAGAAGCGTGTTCTTAGTACATGTGTGTATTTTATGGAAATACTGAAGTAAAACATTATTATTATTATTGACAAAACGTATTTTAGTGAAACGAACAGACCAGAAAACATGTTAGAGTGTGTTGATGACATTTCGGAAGTAAAGAAGAGGACCAGTGGAGACCGCCATTATTTTTCGAAAATACGTCTGCACTTTATACTATGTCTCTGATGTTGATACTTTAGCTTCACTTTTCCATGATTCCATGCTTAATAATCGGGTTTATTTTTATTGTAACAAATATTCAGTTTGTTGTGTTCCGGGGATATTCACTTGCTGATAAGAGTACTATAATAAAATAAAGTTTTGAGCAAACATTATTCAGCATTCGGTATTATTAGACAGCACTGTGCATAAAGCGTGTCTAGTGAGTGAACATGCAGAATAGGAAAAAACCCTTCTGTGTACCGTCTGCAACTATTTTTGCCATTAGAAGAATATCATGTTTCTCATAAAAATAGCCCATTTAACCATTTGTGGGTGTGGCCTTTGTAGGCCAGAAAAACATCCGCTGCACGTAAAAGTTAGTTAGTGATACTGCCTGAAAAGGACGGTTAATCTCTCTCTCTCGCTCTCTCTCTCTCTCTCTCTCTCTCTCTCTCTCTCTCTCTCTCTCTCTCTCTCTCTCTCTCTCTCTCTCTCTCTCTCTCTCTCTCTCTCTCTCTCTCTCTCTCTCTCTCTCTCTCTCTCTCTCTCTCTCTCTCTCTCTCTCTCTCTCTCTCTCTCTCTCTCTCTCTCTCTCTCTCTCTCTCTCTCTCTCTCTCTCTCTCTCGCTCTCTCGCTCTCTCGCTCTCTCGCTCTCTCGCTCTCTCGCTCTCTCGCTCTCTCGCTCTCTCGCTCTCTCTCTCTCTCTCTCTCTCTCTCTCTCTCTCTCTCTCTCTCTCTCTCTCTCTCTCTCTCTCTCTCTCTCTCTCTCTCTCTCTCTCTCTTTCTCACTCTATGTGTGTGAACGTATCAGTAAACCAAGGACGCCGCAGCAACGACACGATCTGGATATGGAGAATGTCTACACATAATTGGTTCGACTGCGCAACGCGGTGTCAGTCGCAGCAACAACAACTAATTTACCAACAAAACTAGTGTTTGCTGTGCTTTCACTGAATGCTATAAAATCAAAACATGTTAGGAGAACTATTCCCGTTTGTGCCGTGTCTTACAAATTCGTACGTAATTACATGTACAGCTGTATATATGGTTTCGAACAGTAGAACATTGTACACGGCTGATTGTAGAAACCAACCGGGCGAACGTTTCAGTATCACTTCTCTCTAACATAACATCCAGACATTAGACTGCTACGTCCCTAGCTATCTCATGCTGTGTTTCGCCACAGGAACATTGTAGTGATATCTTTCGCCATAGGGTACTGATTTGTCATATGCAAATGGTTGTCATTGTTATGTGCTAGTCTCCCACGGGTACAATCTCAATGCCATTGTCATAGCTATTTCACTATGAAACTATATTACTATGAAACCCAGACTGGATGTTGTAGAAGAGTGAATGAGTCTTTCTCTTGGCTATTATGTACCAATCAATGCTAGACAATGTCCATGGTGTGTCAAGACAATGTCCATGGTTTGTCAAGACAATGTCCATGGTGTGTCAAGACAATGTCCATGGTGTGTCAAGACAATGTCCATGGTGTGTCAAGAAAATGTCCATGGTGTGTCAAGACAATGTCCATGGTGTGTCAAGACAATGGATCGGAATCAACGAACAGAAACGGAGAAAAAGATTGCGTATGTCTCCAGGGGCGTTCTTTCGGCTCCATGCCACCGTGTGCCCTTTGTTGGGAGGTTTTCGCGTCTTTCAATACGGCTGATATTCAGGCGTCTTTGCATCCTGGGGTCACCACACTCATGCCAGGATCAAGTTGCAAGAAGAACAGATGCACAAAGCTGTAGAGACAAGTCGTTTTTTCCGTGGGACATTAGTCTACAGACAATCACTTGACGATTTTTCGCTGCTGGTGTCCAATGTCTCCAATGTGGTTCGTTTCTTTTGGTAGGAAACATGGCGACGTTAGCCGGGAAAGGGGAGTAGAATATTGGCAAAGCATTGCTCGTTTTTTACGCGGACCAGCCAAACATCTTGGTAACTCAGGTTCCCTCGTGTTGGTGTCATTACTGTATCTGATACCGAAGTCAAGATGCGTCGTGTGTGTGTTCTTTCTTCATTGGATGCGCGGTTTGCCCCAGTGTAAGGTTTTTGTTGTACGTTACAAGCACCAGCCGGAATGTTGGCCGAACAACTCGGCAAAATGTATTACATCAGTTACTTGATGTCGGACGATGTTGCTGTACGTTCGAATGCGTGGGATGCAGTTGACGTTCTGTGATTTCATCTTTGACACCACGTGGTTTAAATTTTATATATAATATCTGAATCCGATTTCGCGGTATGGTAACATAACTTTGAATGGTCTTCTACAGTCACCGTATGGAATATGATGTAGAAAATAACACTTGAAGGTACATGACAACAGCTTAGCTTAGGATCACGCTTTTGGAAGTCGTTAAGTACGAGTGGCTAATTAAGGAAGTTTCATCACGACCAGGATACCGGTGTTACGTCGAAAACACTGACTTCTTGCTTACTGACAAAAGTTCAGCACAGTGCAAAGATGAATGTATGAGGGCTACACACGGGTCACACGTCCGAACCGAAGTTTTCCGCTGGACCTACCGATCAAGTTATCGCGCGATCTCGCAGAAAACACGGCCAGCGCGTAATTACGGCGACTCAACGTCGTTGACTATAGTGGCGTGTGACAGACGACAAAAAAAAGTGCGGGTCACGGTGTTTCGTCGGCCGTGGAAAAGGTTGTATGGGAAACAGAAGGTTAGTGTATGCGAATTTGCCCACGCCGTGATATCAAGGAGATCACAAAAGATTCGCTACTGTATAATGATAGGCCCGGTGGTGCGTGATCGGGCAGTTTGGTGCAACGGTCACAAAGGGCGCCAGCGGAGCGCGACTAACTGCTTATAAGACGGCACACGCGTCAATGGCAGCAGTGGCCAGTAAGCGAACGAAGCAGCAACAAGACTCTGACTGACGGACAGCATCGAGCATAGCGAGACGCGACCGGGACCTTGTACTTGGAAAGAAACTTAGTTTACTAGCGGCTCGGTTCAGGAAGATCGCGGCGTACAGACACAAGGAAACAACCTTGCTTTCGGCCTTGCCCCACGTTGAAGAGGCAGAATGAAGACGATCGTAGCGGCGATTCTCGCCCAGTTGTTCGTGATGTGGACGGCTTCGGAAGTAAGTCTTTATTCTTTTTACGATGCATTGATTGATGGTTGCGGTTGCGTGACTTTGACGCGTGGGACAAAATGTTGTAGCCTCTCTATTTAAATATTATTTATTCTCGGTAGCAATATGTCAATATTGTGAGTTAGCATAACTATGGGCAAGACCGATGCGACCCTGCGTAGGCGTGCGTGTCTCTTTACGTGCATGCGTGTCTGCGTGATCCGTCCTAGTCATTACAATTCTATGGGTATTCCGACATGTCCCCAATTATTTCCGAGACCTCTTTGTATATGGAAGTCACTTTCCCAAGCAACGTAATTTGTATGCCCTTTAACCGGACACCTGCAACATATCCGGGGCTTCGTGATGCGTCGCTAAATTGCAGCGTATAACTAATGCTTAGACGTATCCCAGATTTAATTGGCATGTGCAAAATCTACAAAAAGAATGGGCAGGATATGGTCCCGTGATAAGACAGATGCCTCAGAGACACGTCGAGTTGTCGTGCAGAAGCCTTCGCGTTCTCCACAAACTGGTGTGATCCTATGATTATTGATGAGGCTGCGAGCCGCCGTGGAAAAAACACGTATTCTGTATATCTCTCGGTCGACGCGTGGGCTGCATACAATGTTGGTCGTCACGTGTGGCTGCACACAGGAGCGTGTTGGAACGGCGTTGAAGCGCTCACCTCGCTTACCCCTGCGTACGGAGGAACGTCGTAAACCACGTTTACGGTCCCGTGATACCCCACGTCAACGGGTGATGTCATGTTACGTGCTCTGACAACCATGGACGCATGCAGGCACGAAACTGCGCCATCTGACGGCGATTAAGCTTAAGACTTGACCGAAAGCAGAGGAGGGGCCAGCCCGCAAGGGGTGTGTCGACCACTCAGTATAATCGTTTTGCCCGCCAGGTGTTTACGTAGTCGTTTTAATATTTTGTTGTGCACATGTATATGTTTCCTGCCAAAGATGTATGACATTGTATTCCGCTCTGATGGCAAAATTATTGTGAGCAGACCCACGCAATTTAAATCCCATACATTCTACTGTTTGCCCCGTCTTTTCACTGAATCGAGTTACGCATTGGAGAGGCGACGTTGTTATCCAAGCTTAGGTGAAACGCGGGCGAGAGTCGCGTTCGTCGATTAAAAACACAATGTCCCTTATTGTATCGGCGCCGGTGGACCTCCAACTGACGAAAGACAAATTAACCATAGAATAGTCAGGCGACCACACCCCGGTGATCGACGTACCGACGAGACGGCAAAGCCTGTTCCAACCCTTGCACTCGCACTGGTGGCAACGCAACATCTCCACTGACCACTGTGGGCGAAACCGGAGATTGTGAACCAATTTCCATACACTTCGCTGGTTTCTGTCTTCGCGTCTGCACAGGCGTTGACACCAACGGAGACGCTGCGCGACTTCTCTTCAACGACGATTCTGTCCGGTTGGTCCAGTCGTTACAGACCGCGGGAATCAAAGCATCGCCGTGCGCTGTCGTATTGTCATCGTGAACAATTATTGACGAGCAGCGAACACTGTCTTTTTGTCGCTGACAACGTGATGTACATATTTAGCATTTATTGTCACCAGACAGCGACGCCGATCACTCAGTACCGCGTGTACTCCGTGTGTATCGCGGTTGTGTGCGCGCAATAAAGACTCATTTGTGGTCTCTTATCATTGTTAGTCTTGTAATCGTAAATGAGTTTTATGCCTGACCTCGTCTCGTGTCCTACGGCTAAAGGCGACAGAGTTCGTTGTGTAATAGATTCTACCGCTTGGCCTGTATCGGCGCTGCATTAGTATCAGTTTGCAAGTTAAAGATCGGTTTGCGCATAAAGCTGGAGCCCATTTCAACGCAATTAAGACGAGTGGGGTAGCTCAGATGACGGCATAACCCACGTTGGTGTCCTTGGGTTTTTGGCTGCGAGGACAAATACGTTTCACTGAAACTGAAAAAGTCGCCTGGCCTGGCGCGTACGATTTATCACGACAATGGCCCCAATGTAGGTTAATTAATGTTATTTGTAACTTTTGTTGTTATATGAAATGATAATGCCTTTAGTGAAACAGACCGAAACAGGAACGTAATAACGAGACATACTAGACATCTTGGGACTAAGTTACTTCGAGACGTTATACTGAGACTTTGGGTCAATATTTCCTATAGATCACCTAGACAGTGTGCCTGCCTCTAGATGTCATTGGCAACACTTGTTAGCTGGATGGACGTGTTTGTAGTCGTCATGCACTTCTGCAATAGCTCATGATTTTTGCGACACCAAAAACGTACGACTGACGGACAACTCGTAAACATTCGACCACAAAGACGCAGATGGACAGACCGACCAACGGAGCACAACATCGGACTCGTCTACGTCTGACAGGAAAACAAACGCGCATGCCGTCGTGACGATAGACAAACTGGTCGTGCGACCTGACGGTGACAGATCGCGGAGACTTTATTGTTGCCCTTTGACACTTGTCCTTCCCCGCCGAATGAATGGATCAAGGCGACTGTGACACCCGCGTGACATCCGTGCCTCGTATACCTCCTGCTTTTCTTTAATGATGAATGATCATCTGCCTTTTGTGCGACTATTCTAGCGCGGACGAACACTGATTTACTGCAAGAGCCCCGCTTGTCGACAACAAGGCGACCGAAGTGGCACCAGTTCGTGACAACGAACGGGCCCAGTCGAATACCTGCGCTGAAAACACAACGACATGCAGACATCGGTCGAAACTACAGTTTTCTCGATGACAGTCGACGTCACTGAAGCGTGACGACATAATGATTTAGCGCCTGTGTTGAAGTCGGCTATCAGTTATCACCAGACAGCGAAAACCATACCTGCACATACAATCCAGGTCACGCATGTCGTAACTAACCGTTCCAATTAAATGTCGACAGCGATACATATACGTTAGTACAGTATTATCAACTGACGATGGTTTGTTTGCTTATTGTCGTATCGATAAATGAAATACCACCATCGAAACAGGTCTGACGTGACAATTATACAATTATCTTGACCAGGATCCAAACTGGAAATAGAAGTAATGACAAAACTCGTATATTGTAAAAACAAAATTCGTGTTTACGATGCTTGCTCGAGCCATTGGTTTAAACCAAGTCAACATGGAAACAGACGTAGGTTGTGTGTCGGAAAGTCGCAGTTGACAATTAACGGGTCATTCACTCGACGAGATATTTGTCTGTTCTGCGTTGTCTGTCTCGTTTACCTCATCCCGTATCAAACTAGTCGACACGGGCACTAACACGGATCTCAACACTATTATTGTCGTCGCTAAATTAATTACCAACGAATGATGGCTGTTGCTTCGCCACCCGCATTCACGACACCGCAGGAACTAAACACATATAATCCTGTATATATTTACAGTCAAGCCAAATGGCAACCTACTCCTCCTTCAAACTTACGATCTCTATAGTGTGTAAATTATACAATGTTCCATATAATTCAATACGTGATCGAAAAGAAAGGAATGTCCTGATAATGCCTCCGGTTACAGCTACAACATAAGCTTAATGGTGTGTTCGTTAAGTCGTAAAGTCGTTTTATTCTTTCACTGCCTTTGTGTTGTCTCGGCGAGGAGTTAAGAACATAGGGTATTGTCATCGCTTTGACCTCGGTTCATTCATAAGGCGTTGGTTATCTCAACTGCCAATATACTTTGCAAATCACCAACTTAATGTACTTGTTGTCAGCTATTAGAATAGTGCATACAAGTCATGTATGTTTGATTCACACGTAAACACATGTCTTGTTATAATATGTGTGACCCGGATCTTCCCTTTTTGGCCGTTGTAACTTGTTTTGTTGGCCCCAAGATGTTCGATGTCTATAACAGGCGTCACGAGCATTGTACTTCGCCGCCGTTCTGATCATATCTCTGTTGAACGGTTTGTTCCGTCGCGAAAGGTGATATATAACAACGATATAAGCGACTAGTTATATGTTGTTTACGCATCGTAAACAGGGAATACGCGTGGCACTTTGAGGCGTCTCCGATTAGGAAATAGTTTTTTTTCTGTACACCAAGTTAGAAATAGAGATACATCGTACAGAAATGTAAAGAAATAAGTTTGAACACGTTAAATTTAAACCTTAACTAGGTTCATCTATGTGATATTGTGTAGGGCCTACTACTGGATCAGTTGAACGATATCATATGGCCTGTTCTTGCTACAACAGAAACAGGTGAAATGTTACTTATATGGTTCGTGACACAAAGGTCTTGTCAATGCCATCTTTGCCTGTCGAACAAGTCTTCGGCCTATCCTGTTTCGCTGCTGTCTGTTCTCGCTGGTTTACGGTTGTTAAACACGACCACGTGTAACACGTTTGGTGCACGAAAAGTCAGCGTGTCTTCTGAAGTCTTCGTCTCGACACCGTCGAGTTTGCACTGTCAATGTTTTCTGTGTTCTGCTCCAAAGCAATCATGCAATCAAATGGCTAAATCATATTGTTTGTATCACAGGCGCTATTATTTCGATCAATTTGAAGCATCTTAACGTGCCTATTTGTCTGAATATCTAACATCCCGTTAACGGCAATTCAATGGGTCTTGTGTGCTTCCCAGGGAAGTCAAGTTGGTGTCGGAATGCCTTGTTTCAGCACACACAGCAACGGAAAGGCTAAGTTTCCTACTTGCATAAGGATTAGTTATTTGCATAAAACATGCATTCGCATTATATTGCCTCGGGTTGCCACTATTTTACAGATTTTGTTCCTTGAAGCAACTGCCAAAATGGCATGTCGGAGACCGTGCGAATTTTCGCCGAGTCTTTGTCTTGTCGTCATTTGTCGGCGGTTGCAGGACATGACCTTGCATAATTCGCACCGTCACGTATACCACACACCCCGCATTTGTCCTATGCTAATTAGCAACTGTTAAAGCAAAAAAGTGGTCGTACCGTTCTCTTTGCACCGCAACTAGGCATAATAACCGCCCATTCCAATTTGCATCCTGTCCCCGTGGCAAGATTACTCACGTCAATACCAGCGCGACTTTTGAGGGTGTCATTAAGACACTTTGGCCATGGACAGTTGGGCAACAGACATTTTGGTAACAGGACATTTCGGTAACAGGATATTTCAGTAACAGGACATTTCGGTAAGATACATTTCGGTAATAGGACATTTCGGTAATATAGCATTTTGGTAATATAACATTTTGGTAGAACTATTAAAAATAATCATAATTATTTGATCATTTTTAAAGGTATCTTGCATATATAATTATATACATTTTTGTAATAGACAGTACATTTTTTAAATATACATGTACAATTTTTATTATTATACATATGGCATGTTTTGTAAGATTTCTTGAACTTAATTACACTTGATAAAGTAAATCTGAAAAGTAATAAAATCTATCAATGAGTTAAGACCTGTTCAGTCTGCCATGTCAGTGGTGCCAATCAGTTAAACCATTTAAAAATTAGGCTGGTCACTTTTCCAGACAGAGGACTTGGCTTCACACTAGCAGTCAGAGATAGTGCTAGTTAGTGCTTATTTTATGAACTTTCAAGGCAGGGGAAGGAAGCATGGCTTCCCAGGCAACAGCAGTCAGTCAAGGGGATATGGGTTAGGTAAATTCATGCAGGGGACAAGTTAGAGGGTTCTATTGCTACATCCAGTCAGTGGCTAGCTGCACACATTTAAAACCAGACACACATAAGAACATCTTTAAACATGACCAAATAATTCTGATTAATTTCAATAGTTTTACCGAAATGTCCTACTACCAATATGTCCTATTACCAAAATGTCTGATTACCAAAATATCTTGTTACCGAAATGTCCTGTTACCAAAATGTTTGTTGCCGGCCCAACTGTCCATGACCAAAGTGCCCTTTACCAAAACGTCTGGCTACCCATTAAATCACGCAGTAATTACTGGGCGAAAGCTAATCACTCATAACTGCCTCCCCGTTTCAAACCGACCACTAATTTCACGGTTGAGTGAACACGGACACATCTGGTGAAAATTCACGGTATACTCAAGTTTCTTGGCAAAGTAAAGCCGCGAGATTATTTTTTAATTACTACTCCCAGCACTAACCTGACCTAACCTTAACACTAACTGAAATACCAACCTTATAAGGTAAACTGAAACAGGGTATTCACGTTGGAAACGAGGCTGTTCCTGTCGGTGTTAGGCGGCGACGTAAGGGTTGTCACTCCTGCCAGCTGGCGTGTCGCGAAGGCGGTTAACACTACACCGTGAATTGGTGTCAGCTGAGTAACTTACATTTTTGTGAAAACCGCACCACCCGATTTATGTCGAAGTTATGTGGATATTTTCAGTGTTACACGGTGAAAGATTTAAGCTCCCGCCATAGAAATCCTGCTACAAAGGTTGTGCTGAATACAAGACGCTAAGTCGAATAACGGGATGACTCAAGAGCCATTCGAAAGTAGTGATACATTTTACGACAGTGTCGTTACGGGGTCGTAATTTTGTGACATTCGCATACAGATAATAAAGTTAAGGCGTTGACCGTTCGTCGGACAAACGCCGCTGATGATGCGGTCAATGCGGAGAGATGAAGTGAAACGTTTGTTGGCGCTAAATAGCCAGCGGTCGTTAGGTCACGACCCGATAAGCTTCACATGCCGGCTTGTGGTTTGGCTTATCACACCCCACTCGTTCACCCGCCAGCGATTGTGACTTCGGTATCGCCAGTGCCGTGAACTGAGTTTAATCTCGGAGGTGATCAGGTGGCTTAGTTAAAAACCAGTGGATCAGATCGGCTGTTGGACCCATTTGGGAAAACACTAAACATGGCGCCAACTGAGAGCATAAGGTCGATCTGCTACACTGATTTATTATTAAGCTGTTTGATGTTGTTAAGCTGTTTGGTGGGAGATATTTTCTCGACCTGCACGGCTGATCGGGTGCACCGATAGACAGACACTGCACCTGGTGACCAGACCACAGCAACGTGAATGCGTTGCCCCGTATATGTATACTTATGTGAAAGGCTACACGAAAACGTAACATATAACCCGACTCGTATTTCTTATATACGTGAAAACCAAAATTTCACACAATGTCTTTATTATCTTTCCAATACAACTGGACACATATTTAATACGAACATTGTGTTTTGCAGGCGCGGAGCATCCACGATGCACCAAACATGTGGCAGCCAGAACAAGGGTCGACTGAGCAGTTCTATAAGTACCACGGATTCTCGCGCGAGGAATGGGAGAAGACGGTACAGAAACTACATCAGTTTAAGTTGATGGTGGCGAGCAAGTTCGGGGGAATCGCCTACGACGAACAGGTGCGTTGTGAATACTACTGTCTCCGGGTAAGATCTGAGAACAAAGAGGTGATATGGCGTACCCGAAATGCCGCGATTTTGGTTAACGTGTTAGCAGTTTTCCGTTGTTTGCAGATTGTCACGTCGTAGTAATGTTTACCGAAAAAATAATGGTAATTGTTATTTATATTATTATAAGGTAATTTCTTATACGTCTAAGTCCATGGAAACCAAGCTCAGAGGTGCAATAAGACAAACAGGTTGGTTAATCTCAAAATCGACAGGCCGCATTAAAGTTGTGAATTTGTATACAGTGAGTTATATTAATACCATCAACTACAAGAACAATCTGGTTCCGTTAAGTTTAATTCACGTAATGATAGCACAACGTGTATAGTGAATGATTCCACTCGGACACGCATATTGGTACACGATCGGACGTGGCGTCTTTAAGTGGCACACACAGCATCGTTGACCGGTGCGTTGTCCTTGCAGGCGCTGAACGCCGAGCCGGACAACGACAAGCAGCGCGAGCGCCTCGACAACTGCACCTGGGTGTCGTTGAACCAAGCGGAAGAACTGGTGGAAGACGAGAAGAACGACGGGAAGCACAGCAGAAAGAAGAGGACCATCGACCAGAGCGCCTTCCTCCGCTGGCAGATGCCCATCCACTGGAAGTTCGACGGCAACCACTGTGAGTTGCTCTTGGTTGGTTCTGGGTTAATTTCCGGTGCCCTGTTCAGTAGTGCGTCGATTGATCATGGTTTCTTCGTGTTGGCTTACTGTTTTATTTTTGCGATTACCGGCAATACTGATCATTGCATAGCTATTTCAAAGGTCGTTAACATGCACAATCTAGACTATCTGTGTCGTTGCTAGCCAGACAGCGATGTATAATGGGTTGTTACTTTTTATCTTCAGCCGGTGTGTCCGGCGGTCGATATTCGTCGGTTGTTTGTATTAGTTATTATCTCATCCCGAAGCGTTCGATGTCTCCACCCAGAGAGAGAGAGAGAGAGAGAGTTACACTATACCCCAATCAGATATATGGACACGCATTCCGTTTTTAACACCTTGGAAGGGCCTCACAACGCTGCAATTGTTCCATGAAAGCGTTATATTTTTTATTCTTATACCTCCATCAGAGAAATTGCATCCGAGTCTATTGCCAGGTATACTTAGTAAAACATCCTTTACCCAATGTCTCTTTTTATGTAGATCTCAAAGAAAAAACCTACTGCAATGTGGTTTTATCGCTTTTATCGCGATGCAATCATCTGACAACATCCCTACTTAACGAGATCGTTCCGTTTATTCACTCGGTCTTGGTGCGGGCTTTCTTGTGAGTTCGTCAGTGTCGATTTGTGCGTGACAACCGCCACTAACAATTTCGGGAACCGCGTCCTTCACGTGTAAGGAAATTATCAGATCACAGTCACACTTCGGCGTGGCACAGAAGGATTCAAGATTCCATCTTATCACTCGTTGTTTTCGCCGCGATGGCAGCTAAACATCGTTTGTGTTTTATCGTGTTTGCCGCTATTACTGATTCATAGAGTCGCTCGACTGAATGGAGCTATCGTGTCCTCATATCTGTATTAGGCAGACAGGCGTTGTTGACGGTTCTCGAGTAGTTCCAAATTGGTTTGTTCTGCTATTACACATGAAGACGTCAGGAGTTATCGCGCTACACGATACGCCGAACCACCTATTTTTGCCGTTTGCTAATGTCTGTGTCATGCCATCATTTCCGCTATGTGTTGATTTCGTTGGAGCTTCACAACGATTCGGTTAGATAGGGCGACAACACGACAGAGACGTGGGACAAAGGTGTTGCATGGATCCAGGATGAGTGTGCAACTCGTGTGCACCAGATAATGGCCAGATGATTGCTAAAGATAAAGGCAAGGTAACCACGCACTGACTACGAGGGGCGATCCAAACGGCGGACTGCACCCAGTCTATGGTTTACTGGTTTTTGTGAGATTATCGTTAATACTGATCATAGCATAGCCATTTCAAAGCTCATTGATATGTACAGTCTACCTGACAATCTGTGTCGATCATCGCCAGACTGCTATGTATAATGGGTCACTACATCTTATCTCCAGCCACTTCTGAGAGGCGGATCATTCGGAAATCTTTCCGACTATGGGAGGACAATACGTGTGTCCGCTTCCGGGAGCTCGGAACCACCGAACGCTTCTCGGACCATCATCTGCTCATTACACGCAGCGGACAAGGGTAAGCAGACCACACGACTATTGCCTACATTTAGTAGTATTGTTCTTCTTGTTTATCTTGTTCTTCCTTCTTCTTCGTCTTCATCTTCTAATTATTATCACCATCATCATCATCATCACTATCAACACAATGTTATCATTATTAGCACTACTACTACTAGTTGTAATAATAGCAGTAGTATTGGCGGTAGTTGAGGTTGTGTAAGTAAGTCATAACAGTAACTCTGGTAGCAGTACAATGAACATTCTGTTAGAACATACTATAAATAGCTAGGAAGAATTATGACACGTGCCACTTTTCAGCAGGAGCGCAGAAATTACCATTAAAGCAGCGAGCGACGTTAAAATATGCTAACTGCCATGCTAAGAGTGCCGCCGTTCGTGAGCTGCTGACCAACGAAGAATTCGGCGTATGTTACAGGTGTTATTCGTTCGTTGGTCAAGTGGCCCCTATTCCGCAACAGCTCAATCTAAACTCGATCTGCCTGAAGGAGGTATGTCGTCACTTTCGCTGTTTATTTCGTCCTGAATTATGAAGGCTGTCACATTCGATTGACGCTGATGTGCGCTTTGGCCGGCGGGTGAATACTTTCCCATATAACCTCCGCCGATAGGAACAGCGCTGGCGGAGATGGCATTTCTTGTCATGCTCCATAAAGTTTGTCACACGCGATCACGCGTTAACACACACTGTATCATTACATACAAACCAGACATCGACGCAATGGAATTCCTTGCGATCTTGTCACCAGGATATCCATAACGGAAGACAAGGCAGACTGTTTTCACGATGCTATAATGATGAAAGAGAAATCGTGTATTAACACAAATAATATATTGCAATACACTATTATAAAAGATAAAATATAAAAATAGGAAACTATGTGATTTGTAAAATTCAAGTTAACTATTGTTTTATTGGTTATCTCAGATCAGTATGTTATGATACTAGAAGAGGTGTATAATAAATAAATAAATAAAAATAAATGTAGTATTATAAAACAATTGATATAGGAAACTCCGTAACTTGTAAAATTAAGGTTAATTTGTTTTTCAGATTGGAACCCCGGTTCACGAGATCGGTCATGTGCTTGGCTTGTGGCACGAACAGCAGCGGTCAGACCGCGACGACTCGATCAAGATTCTCTGGAACAACGTCGGCTATCTGGCCGGTCAGTTCTTCAAAAGACGCACAGACAACATGGGCGTGCCCTACAACGTCGGCTCCATCATGCACTACGGACCAAAGGTAGGCAACTAGTTTAACAACACACAACACAAAGCACCTACGCTACTACACAATGGCATTATGTTTAATAGCCTCGTCATAAACAACGTACATGACAGCTTGCAACACGCAGTGAAGGAGATCAATAGAAAGTCTACTATTTGTCGTGTCGCATTATTATATTATCAAAGACGCACTTTGGAATTGCACAGGTAATATTACGTGGCATTGTTGAATGTGCGAATAGGTGAATGTCAGCATAGTATCTGCAAGAGACTGTAACCAGGTCCTATTTGTTGTAGTCTGGCTCGAAGAATGGACAAAACACGATGGAGACGGTTGACAACGAGTACCAGCCGAACATGGGCCAGAGGGTCGAGTTATCTTTCAGCGACGCCAAGATCATCAATCTCGCCTACTGCAAAAGTGAGTCTCTTTCTATACCCTCGCAAGTGTTGTTTCTCAATAACAGGCAAATATTATAATCAACTCTGTAATAGCAAACATACAGCATGTGATCTGTGCACTATTGCCGCTGGAGTGCACCTCCTGTGTGAAATGTAACACAATATCGAACAACCAGTCAGAAAGTAAAGATATCATAAGCTTTCTGTTTTTTTTTCAGCCACGCCTATCGACTCAGTATTCTACCATGTTCAGCCACGCGTGTCGATTCAACTACAATGTGTGCATTTTTCGGTTTGCAGAGACATGCAGCTACCAGCTTCCGCGACCTTGTAAGCGCACCGGCTACCAAGACCCAAACAACTGTCACAAGTGTAGATGTCCCTTTGGCTTCAGCGGAACTTACTGTGAAAACGTGGCGGCGTCAACGAACGGTAAGTCACACTTAGTTTGAAGGTAGTCAGTATGCCCAATTGTCCAATTTAATCACACCAAGCTTCTTTCTGATCATCATAAGAAGTGTTTATCTAAAAAAATAACACATTATTCTGCAACATTGACGTTTCATCGTTGCCTGGTTCCATCTTGCGAGCAATCAGTTCTTTTAATAGAAGCGGACATTAACGTCATCACTGCGTTATTGCAGCCCAATGCGGAGGAGAAATTCGTGCGACCAGTACACCAACCACCATCAAGTCTCCAGGCTATGACAACCCCAAACACTACGACAGCAGACAACAATGCAACTGGCTCATCACAGTGAGTCCAATAGTCATGTTTTTGGTGTCCAAAATAATCATATTACATTACCACACTGTGGACTACCAACACTCGGGGCCTAAGTCAGCGGTTCAACGCAACTATTTCAATATGGTGTTTGGCGGTGTGTGACAATATTTGATGATGGGGTTATGTTTGACAGGCTCCCGCCAACCATCGTGTCGTACTGAAGTTCGAGAATGAATTCGGAGTCTACTGCCACAACCACAAACAGTGCTACCACTGGGTGGAAGTGCGTCACGGAAAGGACATTGGACTGCAGGGCCCAAGGTAAATATAGCCGAAGATATAGTTATGTTTCCGCACGGCGTCGATTGGCTGGATCGGTGAATGACGTAAGCGCCACTGAGTGCAAGAACAAAATGATAAGACAGATATCATCGTTGGTTAGCAACGCGTGCAATGTACCTCATTGAGCCACTGAATGGTCCCTCACATTGATCAAGATTACTATGTTTGTATCGTCTTGCAATCTGAACAGCAACCAAACCAAGTGCATGTTCATGCCCCAAGCACTTGATGTATACTGACCACCAGTTAATGCCGAAACTTAGCAAAAGCGGATGTAATTTTGTTTTATTGTATAGAATATATTATGTGGCTATACTGTGCACGATCGGCAGTTGTGTTACAATCAGTACGTGCACCAATACATTATTATAAAAGTCCATTAGGCGACGTTCCTACAAGTCACGCATAAACATGTTTATGCTCTAATGTGATATACATACATACATTCACATCGACGTTTGTTGTCTTTCAGACATTGCTGCTACAAGAGACCAGATTACGCAACGAAAAGCTTCACCAACGAGATGATGGTTATTTTCAAGTCGAACTGGGACGTGCCATGGGCCACGGCCAAGAGAGGATTCCGCGCAACTGTTGTTGCAGGTAAGAATGCTTTGATTTGCATCGACATGAGACGGTCTAATTGCCAGCTCTAATATTTGTCCGTGCTAACTCGAAATTAAACCAATATCGCAATCATATCAACACGCTGTTATTACATTATCATTGTTTGATCGTACATAAAATCGTATTACTTAAAACGTAAAATAAATATATAATGATGGACAATATACGTATTCATTTCATTTGCTAATAACGATGTTCACCTATGCTTCAGAACCGATGTCTGGCTACCAGCAAGCACCCAACACCCAGACACCAGAACTTAAAAGTATCCCCCCAGTGACGCCACCAGGTACGCCTAGGCTACTGATCTTCGTCCTGTTTCTTCTAATAATTTCCCTTTCAATGTCTGTATTATTGTGATCCGGTCAGTCAGTCTACACTATTGACTTCGGGGTCATAAATACTAGTCTGACCTTCACTGTTGGTTTGACCACCTTTACAGACCATTGGTTATTCTTAAAAAATCAGCGGTGGTAACTCTAAGAAAATCTAATCGCGCGCAGTCACGCCGCTAGATCACACCGTTATTACCCCCTGGCCGAATAATGTACCCTGCGACCGTATCCTAACCAACAAAATACAACGTCATCGTATTTTGTCCGACATGATCTCATTGAACTCCGATGCGATTATGCAAAGTCACGCCGTGTGTTTCACGCTCGCCCATGTCTGTTACAGCCTGCACGAAGACCGACCTCGCCTTCCTGATCGATTCCTCCACGAGCGTCACCGCCGACGAATGGTCGAAGATGACGTCATTCGTCAGTCGCTTCGTCGCCGATCTGACGACGGGACCCGACTGCGTGCGCGTTAGCGTCGTCACATTCGGCGACAAGCCCACGATGCATTTCGACCTTCGCGCGCACAATAGCCTGCAAGACCTGCAGGCGCTATTGAAGGACGTGAGCCGCAACCGCCACACGACCGACATCGCTGGAGGACTGCAGATGGCTCGCAACAACGTCTTCAAGTGGAGCCGAGGTGACCGTGCCGAGGCACCCAACGTCTGTGTGTTGATAACCGATGGTCAGTCTGCGTCCAGTGACAAGTCGAACGCGAGGGCGAAGGCGCGAGAAGTGAGGAACGCCGGGATCGAGGTGTTCGCCGTCGGAGTCGGATCTGGCGTTGACGCGAGCGAGCTGAACGACATCTCCGGAAGTAGTAGTCACGTGGTGCTTCTGAACAGTTTCAACTCGCTGGGAGACCAAAATACACTGAGCAGACTCCATAGAGCAGTGTTCAGTAAGTGCACTATGAGTTTTGTTATGGGAAGATAACAATGCATACACGGTAGATGTGTTCTGTCAGTTCTATCCGAAGTTCTTCTGCCAAATTGTCACTGATAATTGTACTATTTTCTTGTTCGTTGGTACTTATTGTTTTTATTGTAAGGGTTATGGTGACGTTCGAAAGGATTGAGATGTCACAGCAATGGATCGTTGATGATATACTTCTTAAAACCGGACGAGTTGCGATATTATTTTTATGACCATCTACAACATGATCATCGCTGACGTTGGTGTGCAATTACTGTGGTAATCATTATTATCATTGATTGGATCGACATATGTTTTCCATCCGTTGTCTATCATAATAGTCATTATCATAATCATCATCGTCACTGTCACCACATACTCACAGTTGACTGTGTTATTTCACAGACAATGGCGCGACGGCAACAACAAAATCATCAAGCAGAACAACAACTACGACAACAACGACCACGACGACAACACCATCGCCAGTTGTTGGCTCGTCGTCCGTTAAATGGGAGTGTTCCTTCGAGGGCAGTGACGGCAATCAGACGCTGTGCAACATGGCACAATCGACGAGTGACGACTTCGACTGGACGTTGAGGTCCGGTAAAACACCATCCGGAAATACAGGACCGGGTGGCGCATACAACGGTGACTACTACGTGTTCATCGAGGCGAGCTATCCGCGAAAATTCGGGGATAGGGCAGGGTAAGCACATGTCTCCTCTTTCTATCCGACAATGCTAAGATTTTCCGGCATTTACATAGTCACAAATAACGAATTTACTAGTTGTTCATATGAAGAAAACTTTAGAAAACACATTTTTATTTCCTCGAATCGCAATGCCTGTAATTTTTTTTTCTTCCGCTGTCCATATACAGTATCGTAGTAATATCCCGAATTCAATTACTTGAGTGAAGAAATACGAACTTGCAAATAGTGCTAAATAACGTGCACCAATAACATACATTGTTGCGTTTCGTGCAGGCTTTACGCGCCGAAGTTGGGAGATGGAGGAAAATACTGCGTACGATTCAACTATTACCTGTACGGCTTCCATATACGCAAACTACAGCTGGTGAAGAAGTCGCAGTGGGGGGATGTGACGCAACTGTGGTTCCGGTCACATGACCTCGGAAAGAAATGGTGGGAAGCCGCAGTCACCGTCGATATTAAGTCTACAGATAGGGTAAGTGGATCCAAGCTTTAATATTAAAATGTTGGTTGTTGTTGATGTTGTTGTTGTGTGTGTGTGGTGCGCGCGCGTGCGTACGTGCGTGTTTGTGCATGCTTTTGCATGTGCGTATGCGTGTATGTATGCCAATTTTACAATACTACTCATTTAAGGATGCATTAGCTTGTCAACGTTGTATCAATGTAACCAAAGAATAGTGCAACGTCATTACAGTCTTTAGTTACTGGAACCAAAAAAACTGACACGCTGTTTGAACGACGTTCTTCTTGGTTACAGATCGGCTTCGTAGGAATCCGTGGAAACGAGTATTCAGGCGACATCGCACTTGACAACATCAGGATACAAGCCGGCCAGTGCTAATCTATAACCAACACAGAATTCTGGCTTTAGCCAGCGCCGCGCTTTGTCGCTCTCTACGAGGGATCAACCGTGACATCTGCGAAACTTTTGCAAACAACATGAACACTTCTAGGAAAGTGACGTTCTCTCTCTCCAACGATCCTTGACGCCATAGCTTCAAAGTGAGGGATGGTGCTTTTCGCTACGAAGCATCCGTTGAAGGGTTGGCAAAGTGGAACAATGAGGGGCACGTAGGAATATGTATGCTATATTACGCGCAGAGGACCACTTATTCTTTGCGTCTTGTCTGGATTATTATACTGAGACAATGTGTATATAAATAGTAATTTAACAACAGTTTTATTACCGATACCGACGTTGAACGAATCACTTTACACTAACACCCGACTCGGGACAGCTGATTCTGCCCCGATAAACGCGCGGCGTTTTGTAACCGAATACGATACAGCTGCGGCGTCGTCTATAGCGACCAGTCACATCCGGTCTTTGTACGTGTGTGAACACACCTCTCCAGTCTACACGTAGGATATGCTGGTACATATCGAACGTGGTACAACAGGGAGAGGGTTACGAGGTTATCTGATAGCAAGCAGGGCAGACAGGCGCGGATTTGTTCCTCTTAAACATGTTTGCATAATGGGAGATAATTAATTCAAGATGGCCGCCACGTTGTCGACACGTGTGACGTGTCGGCAGTGGTCATGGTTTTCTGCGAGTTATACGACGTACACAGTGACTAAATACGTAGTGTATTCCATATTTACAAGATTCTTGACTAGCATGTACACACGTGTGGTCCATGAGTCATTGATCTCGTATTTAACAGCACCTGAGGCAAACGTGTTGGATATAATATCGCCAAAACAACCTTTGTTACACACTCGGGTGACCAAATATTGTATTATTTTACTACGGTTACCGCGGGTAATAAATGAGCAGATATAATACGATCAAAGCGAACATTTGGTAGTGATGCAATGTGTACGAATGGTACTCAGATTAGGTGTACAAAACGGCAATTGTTTTCATCAGTGGTACAAGTCATAGTAGAGTATCACTTATGCTTAACGGGAGCAGAGAGTCATGTGTTGAGTCCTGATCTCCTAGTGTCATGATAACGTTATTTCGGCTACGTGAGCTGTGTACAATGCATGTGGATGTTAGCGTCGTAATGTATGTAGTGAATTTTATTTAATCATCTTTCGTTACCTCAACATCGTCTCGTTGTACTGTATTTAATTAACTGATTAGTTAGAGAAAATGTACAGTATATTTACAGCGGTTTAACAGCGGCTGCGGGCGGTCAATTCAAATGTATGATTTTAACATGTCGTAATTGCAGTTATACTTGTGTTGCGGAGACTCGTTACTACGGTGTCGAGCTACGTCGAGTGACGGGTTGTGTAATGTGTATTTAATGTATCATATATTAATAAAATTTTCTATTTGCATTCGCAATTCTGTGTTTCCTAGACAGTAATAAAGGCTTACTAGGTTATAGAAATCGGTTACCATGTAAAAAAGTAAGTAAATTCTTATATAGTGCAGTATCCAGTCCTCGGGACTGATCAAAGCGCTTTACACTTTACTCCTTGGCAGACCAGTTCAATCGAACACCATCTCGACTTCTCTGAGAAGCATTCAGTCTATAGCAAGGTACTTCATTCATATAGGTGAGTGAACTGAAGCAATGTAGAGTAAACGAACTTGCCCAAGGTTCGATACCGCCGCACAAAATTCGAATCTGGGTTCTCTCAGTCGAGAGTCCGAAGTTATTACTGCTGCGGTACTGCGGTACTGCGGTACTGCGGTACTGCGGTACTGCGGTACTGCGGTACTGCGGTACTGCGGTACTGCGCTCCACAAATACAATAATGCACAATATTGTAGGTGTATTATTCACACGTCGGGCCGATCAGTAAAGCGTACATCACACACAATTTGTCAATTTAAACGATAATTATTGTGTGCAAAATATAACATTGGTACGTTGAATCAACTACTCAGGTTTCCAAAATACACCATTTGCCCAATGAGCCTATAAATAAAATATACCAAATGCATCATTCTGAATCTATCAGTAAGATATATACAATTGGTACGTTCAGCCTATCAGCATGGCACACAAAATAAACCATTTGCATACTGATCCTATACTTAGGGTGTACAAAATACATAAGTTGCACAATAAGACTATCCGTGATGTGTACACAATACACCTTACCGTATTGATTATATTGTAAGGTGTATAAAATACACCATCCGTACACACAGAACTTACCAGCACCAACACACTCCATTCACACATAACCAACAAGTATAGTACCTGTTCAAGTACAGTGAACAAAATAAACCGTTTGCATATTGATCGTACAGGTAAAATGTACAAAATCCACCTACCTTTAGCACGTTGATCGTATCAATACTGTGTATTATATAATATACACAAATCGCACACTGATGCTATTCGTAAGGTGAACATAATATTCCACACCACACTGAATATATCGTAAGGTGTACAAAATATATCATTCGTATATAAAGCCTACCAACATAATGTACACTTTCACGATTTGCACATTTAGCCACCCAGTTAAGTGTACACCACACGAACTTATAAATAAGGTGAATAAAACACACAATTCTCACGCTGAACATTATAAGTAACGTGTACAAAATGCACCACTTGCGCTTTGAAGAAACTTTGATAGTTTCATTTACTCCACGTTGCTTTAGTTCTCTCACCTATTTACACGAGTATCTGGCTACGGACGGTGGCTAATATACGTGAATGAGTAACATTGGGCAGTAATTGCAACGTAGCTTAATGCTTCCCGAGAAGACAATATGGCATTCCGTTGAATAAGTCTGCCATGGGCTGGAGTGTAGGACTATTGAGGAGTCCTGAGGACTGCATACTGCGCTATATGAAAATTACCGTTTTTAGCATATAAGGTAGGGGTGTTAGGTATTTGTGTGGGCTCGGGCCGGACGTGGATTCTAACTTAATTTTTCGGGGCGGGCGTTAGTTAAATTGTTAGGCCCATACAGGACTCTAGTAGTGCGCAGCTTGGAGACAACCCGTCCACCGCTATTGCGGATGGATCAGGGATCGGCGAGACAAAAAAGAGGAAGACGCCGAGAGTTCTGTCGGACGCAAAACAGATCCAGCATCGATTATCTTCCTAACCAACCTTATCAACAGATACAAGTGCATTTGAAAAAGCTATGTCTACTCAAATACAGTCATGAGATTGGCAGTGTTTTTACATCTGCATTTTGAATGTTCGACCTCTGCTCTACAGATTGCATGTACAAATGTACACAAGATCATGTGTCTCGCTCGAAGTTCGATTTCCATCTTCTGACACAAGAACACACTGCCAGGCCAGTTTCCAAGAGACTGGGCACATGGTACAAACGGGGCGTGCCCTCATGCCCAGCTTGTCGGTGTAAGCAACCGACGTGTAATTATCCAGCACTACCAGAACAACAAGAGCCTGTAACATGAGAAGCCATAATAAAATGGTTAGGTGAAAGGTTTTTAACTCAGAAAGGTGATACTACATGAGCCCTCCGAGTGAGCACCGTTTAAAATTTTACACATCAGCTGTAAACAAGAGTGAACAAGTTTTATTACAACACCATGAAAAAAAATTGCAGTAGAAAGATCCTATCTTGGGCGACCACCCGTCTTTGGCGGCCACCCGTCTTGGGCGACCTCCCTCTTGGGGAGCCATCCGTCTTGGGCGAACACAAACCTAGGTACGGATGGGTTTTATCAGTAGTGTCCTTGTAATGACCATATAAGCCGGTCAAGTATAATTGTATATGTTTATGATTATTATAATCGACCAGAATACGCTGGCAGAGTCGAACGTTGATCAATAATCAAGCGATAATATAGACATGACCTACAGCAAGTTCACATAGAATAGTGTGACAACTTTGGAAAGAAAGGAAGGAAGGAAGGACGACAGGAAGGAAGGAAGGAAGGAAGGAAGGAAGGAAAGAAGGAAGGGAGGAAGGGAGGAAGAAAGACATGAAGGAAGGAAAAAAGGAAGGAAGGAAGACAGGAAGGAAGGAAGGAAAGAAGGAAGGAAGGAAGGAAGGAAGGAAGAAAGACAGGAAGGAAGGAAGGAAGGAACAGAACAGAAAAGAAGTGGTTTTATTTATCCAGACTGTACATCCAATAATAATAATGACAAATTAAATATTATAATCAAAAAGGTGAACAATGATGATGATGGAGACTTCCACTAAGTCTTGAAAAGAAGTCGCTACCGTGGGAGCAACACATAGTATAATTATAGTTCAGTTTCTGTTGAAAGAAAAATATGTTGTGTGTTATCTAAGACATACGCAGTAACATAAAATATGATACATCGTCAGTGAAAAAAACAGGATAGTTTATTTTCTTATAAGATGTATGTTCATAGAATGAGGTGAGGTAAGCAGGTAAAAGTATGTTATGGTGTTTGGGTGCGGGTGAGGTCATTGTGGTTGATTGCGTGTGGGTGAGGTCATTGTGGTTGATTGCGTGTATACAAGCAGGCATAACAGTTACTGTTTGTGCACGTGTTGTTGTAATTTTGAATGAAATGGTTCTTAGCGTAGTTTAAAAACCATGTAAACTGTGTATATACAGTTTAGCTGTCACACTAAGGAAAGTGTTGTTAATTGTATTTAAGAAATAGTTTTACAAATGAATGATTTGTACCGTAAATAATAATAGTAATAATAAATAACTTCAAACGCGCCAATATCCTCAGACAATCCGAGCTCAGTGGCGCACCAAAACCAAAGAATTAAGCATTAATGTGAATTTTGTATTGGTTGCGTGTATTGTGACCATGAATCATGGTATTTGTAGCTATTTTCCAATGTAGAAGGTGAGCAGGTAATTTGCTATGTATAAATTTATAATAACATTTTTATTCTTGAAGGGCTAAAATATAATTCACTTTTAGGAAGTTAAATATTTTAATAACGGGTCAGCATGAACATAAAAATGACTCAAAGTTATTATGCGTACATACCTTTTCTGAAGTTGATTAATTCTTTGAGAGTGGTACCCCCATGTTGTTAAACAGTAAGTTATGTGTGGTACTAATAATGTATTATATAATAAATTTTTTATGTGTATCCAATGTTAATTCCAGGAAATTTAAACTGTCAACTTTCGTAATTATGCTATTATTGATTTTAGGAATAGGTGTGTTATATGTTGTTGGTGTGTGGAAAACCATGAATTTGGATTTAGTTACATTAAGAGAAAGTTTATTTCTTTCTAGCCATTCATTAATTTTATGGAGTTCTTCATTAATCAATGTTTCAGCATCATCGGTGTGTGAGATTGCGACATTTTTCATTGTACTTAACAAAGTAGTGTCGTCCGCATAAGATATAAAATTGGGCATTTGGCTCGCTTGAGAAAAGTCATTAATAAAAATAATAAACAGAATTGATCCAAGAATGGAGCCTAGAGGTACTCCGGTTTCTATAGATAAGACATCAGATTTTACGTAATTAATTTCTACATATCGTGTTCTATTTGGTAGATAACTTTCGTAAAGTTTCAGAGAAACCCCTTCAATGCCGTAATGTTTTAATTTACAAAGTAATGTATTGTGGTCTAAGGTGTCAAATGCTTTAGAGAGATCAAGCAATATGCTAAAAGATACATCATTATCCACGTAGGTTGTTATTCGGTCTACAAGGTCTAATGCAGCATATTCCGTCGAGTGACTAGAACGAAAGCCATACTGGGATTTCGAGAAAAGGTTGTTACTTTCAAAATAGGAAGATAGTTGATTTCCTATAATTGTTTCCAATACTTTAGATACAGCAGACAGGAGAGAAATTGGTTTATAGTTGTTGATTTCTGATGGGTCACCGTTTTTAAATAGCGGAATAACTTTGCCCACCTTTAGTTGTTCAGGGAATATTCCCGTATTAAAAACTTGATTTATAAGTAGCGTTAAAGATGTTATTATCTTAGGTGCGATTTGTTTTAGCAAATTGGTTTAAATGAAATCAGACCCGGTACTATTTTTAGACGGAAGGTTGTCTATTGTTTTTTTGTACAATTAGTTCGTCAACGTTGTTAAGTACAAATTTGCAGTTAAAATGTTTATCAAAGTAATGCCTAAAATCTTTGTCACCTAAATATGTTATGGTATTAACCAGTTTTCTGCCGATATTTGTAAAGAAGGTGTTAAACGCGTTAGCTATATCTAGGGTGTTGGTAGTTTCTATATTATTTATACTGAATGATTTATCTGAAGTTTCTTTTTTGGCAGTTTTTATAAGTATACATTGAATCGCTTTATTGAATTTTTATTGTACAGCGTTTTGAGCATATTATGGATATGCGCTTTATAAATATTAAATATTATTATTATTACATATAAAGTAATAAGGAAGAAAAGAAGGAAGGAAGGGCGGACGGGTGGAAGGAAGGAAGGAATGAAGGAAGGACAGAAGAAAAGAAAGAAAGGAGGACAAAAAGAAGAAAGGGATAAACGAAGGAAGGATAGAAGGAACGAAGGAAAGAAGACTGGTTCACAAGACACTATGCACTGCCTCGTTATGCCCAAGATGGAGTAATGAGAGAACATCTGTCGTAAGTGACCGCTTCGGCTGGGCAGTAAGTGTGGTCAGCCCATATGGATATTGCTATATAAGAAACGCGGGAAACGCAGAGGAAACAGGTGTCACCTAGTGGAGTAAGTAAAACTAAACAAACTGCGCGACAACAGCGGACAGTATTTGACATACAACAAAACAATGCGTATTCAGACGTGTACATGAGTGCCATATACCTTCGCGAGTAAACTGAGGTAACAATATTCTGAGAAAAATGTAATGACTAAACGTCACCTCATTGTGATAAAATAAACAAAATAACTTACTTTTATCGCTACATCGGGTAACAAGCGAACGACAATAGTCTGGTATCCTGCCACCATGCTCCTTGGACAACGTGGTCCGCAATGTTGCAACGCGTACTTGCGTGGTTCAGCCTCCGGCATCGATACATATTTATGGGCATCCGTTAATATTATCCCATCACCCATTGACAAATCTATATCCTGTAATGACAACTACGTTGTGTCTATATCAATAAATGCATTGGTATTAACAGTGGCATTAACGCTCCTGGGATATCGGGCCTAAACAATTCCAACTTCCCCAGAAAACTTAAATCCACCATTGGATATTGGTATTTTGGGGTGGATTATTGCTCAGTATTCTTTAGATCTGAATGTATTTACATTTACGTAGATGCCCGGTGGTTTGTGACGTCAGCAGTATTCGCATGCGTTCTCATAGTTACGGACGGATCAGCTTTTAGTTGGCTTAACGTCATTTGCGCTGACCACTGAATACACTACTGCATCGACTAAACAGAGATTGCATAGTTTGGTTCCGCCAAGAAACAATCGTAATGTGGCTACAAAAATTAGGTAAGTTAAACACAAAGATTAAAACAGTCTCCTTAATATATGTGACTGACTGAAGTTGACACGATACACAATATCACTCTTTAGACATTGCCACGCTGCTTCCGGGCCAAAGCTACAATCGATTTCAGTGCATTTTGTGCAAATATGCTTTATGTTTTTTGTTGCAGTTTGGAATGAACAATTCTCATCTTCAATTTAATATAAGCAAGAATCTGAAGAGATGAGCGTGCAAGAAGAAAAAGAGGAAGGCAAAAATTTGATGAAAAGGTGAATAGAAATCGCAAACGGGCAGATGCAAACAGTCGAGTATAGCAGAATATTGCGGGAGATTTGAATAAATAGAGAAATATCGCCGAGTGTGCAGCAAGATCGGGTGGTGGAGTTTCCATCCCGCAAGGGATCAAGGGAAGAAGAAGATGAAACCGGACAGGAAGAAAAAGACTCATATCACCTTTGAGATTAATTAAACTTTACGAAATAAAATTATTTAGAATTGTAATGCCAAAGCAAAAATTATTTTAATGGTGGTCAACCGTACATTTGATCATACTTATGAAGATGTATCCCCAGCTATGAATGACTATTTGTTGAATATTCAACACCTGTTTGGTTCCTGGGGTCTTATCCATGAAACGAAACAACCAATAGTCAGAGACAATGTCCGAGATAACAAACGTCGGGACTTCTGCCGTCGCGAAGTTGGTATGCATGGACCGGACGTTAGACCGAGACAATAAAGTCAGAGACTTTAACGCGATTGTCCCGACGTTTGGGGTTGGGCTAATTTTAGACGAGGGGATCCCGGCAAACCCCAAATAGGTTTGCGAAGAGCGCAGGCGCCTCCCGTTACTTGGATTCCGTCTGTCTATTTTCGTAAGAACTTCACTCAAAACGATTTTTCTAACAGTTTGTTTTCACAGCATTGAAAACACATGTGTAAACGATTTAGAATTATGGCTACATTGATACGGAAATATAAATTTTGTGTTCAGGTTTTATCAAAACAACATAAAACATCAGGACGCACGATTTCTACTCCCACTAGTATACCATGTCTCAACTGACTCGAGTAGTGATGTCAAATGCTTTTAATCTCTTAAAGGAGTTCATAATACTCAATTCCAGTATCATTCTGGTCGTCCTCTGTTCATGATCATCACTCCTTCGTCAGTGTTCACCATGTAGATGCACCTAGCATGCCAGAGTTTGCCTTCTTGCCATTTTGGATGGCTTAGCCTTAGTTTAGGCTCAGCACACTGTTCCGTTACTTCCAGTTTGTCTGTTATTATTCCAGAGTCTTTCTCTTTGTGTGATATTTCTATAGGGTCATTTATCATGATGCAGTCGTGCTCTCTCTTCTTGTGGCCACACTGCACTCCTCGTGGATCATAACTAGCATAGGATTTGCCTTTTCCGAAGTTTTGGAACACACTGCTTTAAATAGAATCTCAAATTTGTTTAGTATTATCAAGCGTAAGTCTTTATCTTTGTGTCATGTTTCTGCAGGGTCATTTTCCATGACGCAGTAGGAGTGTTATAATATTCATGTGGAAACTGTTGTTTTGTTAAAGGAAATTGTTTTCATTTTCGAAATGGAATTACTCTAAAGTCTTAACAAACAGAGGTGATCTGGCAGAAGATTGACGAAAAAAGTGAATTAGGAATGGGGTGTCTCAATTGTTTTGTAATTTCATTAAACACCATGTTTCATTATTGTGAATAACTTTTACTGCTATGAAAAAGTTTTTATGATAAATTGTACAACTCCTTCATATATCGACATTCTAGTGATATTATGAGATTATACACGTTACTTGATGTAGCTGGATACAATATGTGTTTGCTATGTATGTTTATTGGTGTAGATTATCTCCCGTTGGTTGCATTCGATATAATTATTCTGAAAACGAGCCCAAGTTCGGCGAAACCTAGTCGACATGTAGGCCCATTCGCATTCGTTGTTTTGAATAAAATTCGATTCATGTGGAACCGTAAGATAACTGCTTGTTCCTTTATGATGACTAGTGTTTGTATTACGCCGGAATATTGCACAATAACTCATTCTGACGCTCGTTTCGACCCAAAAGCTATCCTTGTAAACATGCTCTGAATGCATGGAAAGGGTCGGCCTGATGCGAGTGTGTGTCATAAGTGACGTCACGATACTACGTGATCGCCTAGCTCATAAAATTTTTATTTTCCGCGGGAATCGCTTCACAGACGGGCTTAAAATCAAATTTATGCTACAAATGTATTTTTCTATGTTACATACGATGTTAAACTTTATGTACACATGGAAAAAGGATTTTAGCTAATGCCTTATTTGTATTTCCTTTAATGCTATGAACATGTGGCAATTTGTTTTTGTTTCAATAACATTAAAATTATATTTGTGTATACTGACATTCCTAGAATATACATAACTGGTCATGACATAAGCTTGCAATTACTGCGATATAGCATAGTGAGCCAACGCGGTGATTTTAGAAGTGATTCTGCGCGAGAAAACGAAACGATCGTGTAACTATCCTTGCAAAACGATTTTGGAAACGTTAACGTTTTGTAGTATCATTGAGAGCAATATAATAAATGCATTAATTAAGTCTGCTGCTAACAAATAGCTATTCTGATAGTTTTCAGCAATAATAAGCGACTAATACCGATGAGTACTGCGAAGATCACAGATGTGATAAACAGCAACGACACGTTTGAGATATTGTCTTAAATTTTAGTTGTTATAAAAGGTCATACCTAGATTCCGCATTGAAGTTGCTGGTATGATATTTTGACTAAGGAAACATACATTGAGTTTACTACGCTGCATTTGAGTACCAGTTATGAGAAATCCAGTTTAATCTGCATTTAACTTTAATTTAATGGACTGTATCTTGGACACAATCGCTGAGCTAGTTTAGGGAGTTATTTTTGTCCGTGGTTGCCAAAGAAATGTAAGTGTATGCGCGCGTGTGTGTCTGTGTGTGTGCGTATGAGTGTGCGTACGTGCGTGCGTGTGTGCGTGTGTGCGTGTGTGCGTGTGTGCGTGTGTAGCGGAAGTGGGGCAAGAGAGTCCCAAGTTACGTTACCCGTTACATATCCATGCTGAGATGTAGTGGCGCAACATGTTATGCAGGACACATGAAACAAAACCCAGAGATTGTCAAAGTGGGTCGTGGCCCCCAAATACGTCACTGAGTCGTTTTTATCTGAGGTACTTGCGGATGACTGTGCTATGGCACAACAGTGTGATGGAAATTCTTGGCCACCTGGTCTATTGTTAGAGAAGTTGGGTCGACAGGCGGACCTAAATAAAACAACAGTACAGTATGGTGTGTGTGTGTGTGTGTGTGTGTGTGTGTGTGTGTGTGTGTGTGTGTGTGTGTGTGTGCGTGCGTGCGTGCGTGCTTGCGTATATGTGCGCGGGAAGTATATATGCAAATGATTCAGATAGGATGAAAAGACAATACAACACGCATACAGTAATATTTAATATATGTTTTTTGAACGTTTTAACCAATACGGTCGTGTAAATTTGGCATGTAAGCAGCTGCATTGTATGGCTAAAATTAATTTGGTCCACGGTACTGCTGGTGACACATCAACCGTGTTTATTTTGTCATTTCTGGTAATACTGTATCATTCTATATAGTTAATGAAGTTAATTGATTCCCTAAGTTATTACATATCCAGATGCATTGTATGATAGCTTTGTGTGTGAACTACTCACAATGACATTTTTGAAAGAACATTTAGTCGCATATATATTTTAGTAAAGTATTACATCAGCCATATATTGGCTTCCTAACCTTAACGCAAGGTCAAGCGTATGACATGCAATACGTTACAAATGAAAGTATCTGTTTATCGTTAACTTGTATCTTCTTCATAAACTTTGATATACATGACTAGTGTAATTCGCGTCTTGGTTTTAATGTTGATCCTTGTAGAAATACCAGTCCTCCACACTAATACATTGGGGTGAGGACTGAAAGAGCCCTCTCAGAGCAAATTGGATATTCACCTCTGGTCAGCTTTTTGTCAGAAACACATCAGGTCAAAATAAGGAAAGTCTTCTTTCAGCGTGCTCTCTTATCGAAAGCCAATGAACTCGTCTTTCATATTTGACGAATTTTTCGTCCACTGAAAAAAGTATCACTATCCATGCATTCTTCTCACAGTGTTCCAGATCTAGGAAATACCCAAGGGTGGCAGATCATGTGAAGCGCGCCACGTCGTCATGCGATACGATCTTTGTCGTCGTCGAGTCCTCTTGTGGAAGCCCTCAGGCCCTCAGGAAAGCGGACGCCCGAACACGACCACATGAGATACCATCGAGGGAGATACCGGTCTCTCTGGGATTTTCTTACCAACGAAATGTCAAACAGAAAACAATGGAAACACATAATCATGTTACCACGTTACGTGACATAAGTAAATAAGCAAGCAAGTAAGTAAGTATTTTGTAAATTGGGTGTACTCGGTTCAAATATCCCGTATTGGGGCTTTGTAACATGAAGGGGGACCCGAATACATTGGCAACGGAGTATGGGTGACGACTGCGAACTCTAAACCCTGGTAAAAACTAAAGATATCAGCTTAGTCTTTCGGGTAGATAGTGATTCCTTATAAAAATCATGTCAGATATAACCTTTACAAATATGTATACAAATAAGTACAACTATCAGTTTACAACGGACCGGAAAGAGAGCAAACTACTAATCTTGGCACAAAAATGCATTCAGCCGTTGCATTCCTGTCTCAATAGAACAATGGCAGATTGCATAAGAAAGTACTCTTTTTTGTCGACAAAATAATTTTTTTCCGGCCCCACAGATTGGTGTATGCTAGTTCTCATTACTAAATTGACCTACACCTAGATTTCATGGATCAACATATACACTCTGTGTCCCATGACGTAGACCGTCAAAAATCTCGCTTGAGTCTCCTTATGACATCTGGCGTACTACGTCCCCTTTACCTTGTATCCTTACAGGTCCTCGCACATTCCTAGCCTTCTTCCGCGATGGTCCAACAGCACAACCCTGATGATATCTTTCTTATGCGCTGTAACGGGAACGAGGATTTTTAAACAAATGGTATTGTCTTTGCAATACTTGACAAGATGACAGTTTATTGTTTTGTCACTGGTCGCAATAACAAGTGTTTCACAGCGCCTACCAGTTGTCCTACAAGCTATTTTATCAACTACAGCATAATACAAATATTTTAACTGACCTCTTTAGAGAAGTGTATCGACAAATTTCGTTTTTCCATCAGGAACAATCTTTTAAACCTGACACACCTAAATTTCTCAGAAGCGCAATTTTATTAATATCGACATGGTGATGTCCTTGACCTCACAGTTACTGTGGTGGTGTAAAGGTTAAAGTTCAATAGGACATTTGTTAAACAATTATTTGTTATGTACTTATGACATTGAAATTAACTTGATTACATTTTAGGCATATGCAGTTGTTTTGTACCATAAAAATTACTTTGAAATGTACACAGTTCAAACAAAAGGCCAGTTCGTGTTTTCCCGAATGTGTACTACTTGTGGCCCATTGACCTGTTCGGAGATCGGCTCATTTCGGCTCTACGCAAAGTATCTTGGGTATAATTGCGTTCATCTCCATAGCGCGAAATTCAAGTTAAGCAAACAGTATCAAGAGCAACTGTGATACCTGCGGTTAAAGTGAGTTTGATACTGCAGAGGCAACACACAGTTCAGCTACAGTACACAATTCCATGTTCGCACTTGTGCAGCTGCGAAAAAACGCGAACTCCAAACACGTCAATATCCAGCCAGTCGTATGAGCTCGTTTATTTACGTACATACGCATTGATAAGAACTAGCAAAATAGCCCGTCACCTGACGGGAGGCCTTGGTAGAAGACAGTCGTGAAAAAAATATTTATCCGCTGTATCGATTTTGTGGCCTTAATGGCTAGCACCTACTCAAAGTGTTGTTATGCTCTAAACATATGCATATTCTGATTAAGTAGATCACCTTCTTTTGTAGCCAGTTATTGTATATGGTATAACATCGAATTTATGATAGCGTTTATTGTAATAGTAGTTATTTTGGCAGCCATCTTGGATTATCTCTATATGCCTCTGTTGTGCCCTACCACCAATTGCCCCATTGGAATCCATGAGTACAATAACATATATTTCGACACAAAAAGTAAGTATCTAGGTGGAATAGTATGATCAAATGTGGTCAATTCTATGTACGTTCACCTATTGGTAGTCATCTTGGGTATTTCAAATTCCTCAAGGATGCCACGGTGGCATCACGCTGTTTCTGAATCGGCAAAGCTTCACATTCTGTAAACCTCCAAAAACATTAAATAAACTCCAATGCACGGTTATGTTGCTTCGCGATCAGATTATATGTTTTCATTTCGTTGAAATACTAAATATTTACAACCTAATTAGGAGTGGTCCATAAGGTACGTCTCACTCACTGGTGGGACAACAGCTAATTAAGCATCCGTAAGGGTTTTCCATTTCCATGATTAAGATATGTTTTTACTTCACCGGTATTGACACATTAGGAGGGACACGAGTTTTATTGAATATTTCGAAAAACCCAGGCAACGTGGGGTGAACGAGACCGACCAAATTTTGAAAACGTAGTAGGCTTAGAACCGGGATGTTCTCGATCAGCAACGAGGCTATCCACCGATGTACCCCCACTGTTAAAAGTACACAAACATGACAGTTGGTATAATTCGTTATATACACCTTTATCTCAACTGGGAATTATGAATCTATAAATATATAGCGTTGCAACGATTGCCAAACTGATGCAAAATAGACAGGGGGTCGTTACTTTTATTTTAGGGTGTTTCACGTTACGACGTATTAGAGGGAGTGGTGGTCTCACAAAAGTTCACATTCAGTACTTTACAGATAACAAAAAATTGAAACTAACGGGTCACAGTTTCTGACGTCTTGAGGGTAACCACTCTCACTTCTCGATAAAAGTCCACCATCCACCATGGATTTCGCTGCTTCTGTGTGCTCGAGAAAGTATAGTCGAAACACAGGCTTGTGTAGCGCCCAGTTCTTCAACTTCACTGAAATAAAGGGTAGACGATAATAGGAACGTGAACGACGCGCAGATGCGACATCGAACGGATTACCAACAAACAACACGTTGCATCTCTGTCACGCAGTAACCACGACCAATGATGATCAACCGCTTTGTTCACTCGTTCGCCTAAATAGAGACACTCACGCGTGAATGGACGGCCGCTCTCTCATGCAAACACAAACACAAACGCGCGAGTTCACCAGCTCGTTAGCATACTTAAATAAATTATCATTTGGTGTTCAACCAAATATGAATTACGCCATACCTTTTTGTAGTCCGATATTCTACCTGGTCATGTGAACTCCAGCGCCATTGTTGGTAGTTTCTCAGGTGTGGGTGTTGTGGTTGTGGTTGTGGTTGATTCTTGAACGTATCAAAAGTGCATGTCGTAAAGACGTATTATGACAAACGTAAGAACAAGCACATAATCGTGTTCCTGTTGTGCGTGGTAGAATATGTATCGTGGTCCTATTGGGCGTGGTAGAATATGTATCGTGGTCCTATTGTGCGTGGTAGATGATGTACCGTGGACCTGTTGTGCGTGGTAGATGATGTATCGTGGTCCTGTTGTGCATGGTAGATGGTGTATCGTGATCATGTAGTGCGTGATAGATGATGTATCGTAGTCATGTTGTGCGTGGTAGATGATATACCGTGGACCGGTTGTGCGTGGTAGATGATGTATCGTGGTCCTGTTGTGCGTGGTAGATGGTGTATCGTGGTCCTGTTGTGCGTGGTAGAATATGTATCGTGATCATGTAGTGCGAGGTAGATGATGTATCCTTGTTCTGTTGCGCGTGGTAGAATATGTATCGTGGTCATGTAGGGCGTGGTAGAATATGTATCGTGATCATGTAGTGCGTGGTAGATGATGTATCCTTGTTCTGTTGCGCGTGGTAGAATATGTATCGTGGTCATGTAGGGCGTGGTAAGTGGTGTATTAAGATCCCTTGTGCATTGTTAAAGTGCTTAGCATGATCTCGTTGTGAATGGTAGATAACGTATCATGATCTTGTTTTGCATGGTAGAAGGTGTATCAAAGCGCCGTTGTTTGGCAGAGGAGACATATCAAGATGTCGTTGTATAGGGCAGACAATGTAGGCCGGTGTCTGTACGAAGCAACTGAATAAATGGTCGAAGTGCGTGACAGTGAATATATAATATGTCTGTGTGTTTAACAAAAGACGCGACATATTCCAGAATATCACATGTTTGTATGTACCCAAAAAGAGGCAACTGCGTAACAATAAATCACCAGATTTTACCAAATAATTCGTGATTTATTTGTTTTCAATCAATCAATCAGTATTTTATTTCCAAAAACCGAACGGCACAAATTCAATCATTACATAGTACAACACCATTTCCAACATGTAAAAAATAAACAATACGTAGTTGATGTAAAGGGTTATTCGAAACCGAATTCGAATACACTACACAGTGTCACAGGTAATGGCACACGGCTATTTCAACATGTATTAGAGTATTTAGACATATAGCAATATTTGTAATGTTACTCCAATTACATGGATTTCATGCCCAAACAAATGAACATGACTAATAACGAATAACTAATATCGATAGCGTTTGTTACATACATTAAACAGTAACTAACTACATGAACTGAATGTGAAATAACTTTACATAACTATCTTACACCCACCCAGGGAGCAACACACCACGCGTTTACCATGGCGCCAGCTTGTAAATTAAGCACCACACAATGTCTACAGGTAGGAGATAGACTCTCCGGAAAAGCATAGCTGATCAAAAATACGAAATAACCACCGTTGTTAGTTTGTTTTAGGGGAAACAACGTCAAATGTTTGACCGGAGGCCCATGGTCCAATAGTGAGGAACACTAAAGTAATAAATTTTCACATCTGGACAAAAGCATAACATTTGGTACATATGACCTTAATACCATACTATTTCAGTATTTTGATGGAAGCAACCTGAGATTTTGATGCTTCGGCCATTTTGTGAAAAAAATTCAAAATGGCCGCAACCCCAAAATTGCCAGATCTCTGGAACCTGTGCTCCGATTTGGATGATCTTAATGCCGTTTCTAGGGTTTTGGGGGAGTGCTGAAGTGATTGGTGAAGTTTTTGATTCGATTTAGGGTCAAGGTCACATGCTATGTGTCAATGTGAAGGTCAAATTTCCGCTAAAGCACTACATTCTTAATACTTTCTCTCATTTATCTCTGGTATCCTCCAGTACGATTATTATTATCTTGATGTCTTTCATGTATGCTTAATCAATCGATGAGATCGTTCCATCTATAATGGGGTCAAGGTCCCATGTTCGGGATCAAGGTCAGTATGGTTTCATAACTTTGCTGTTTATCAAAGCTACGTGTATGTGGCACTGGGTCTTTCACGGAATATGATATAGGCAGTTGATACCACAGCATTATATCGGCTGTGGAAAATATAAAGTTTAAATATAAATACATTGTTGTGGAAAACATAAAGTTTATTTCAAATCAGTGAAATACACGTAGCTTTGATAAACAGCAAAGTTATGAAACCATACTGACCTTGATCCCGAACATGGGACCTTGACCCCAATATAGATGGAACGATCTCATCGATGGACTAAGAATACATGAAGACCCCATGAACTACATCAATATAATAATAATCGTACTTGAGGATGCCAGAGATACATAAGAGAAAATATTAAGAAAGTAGTGCTTTCGCAAAAATGTGACCTTCACATTGACACATAGCATGTGACATTGACCCTAAATCGATTCACAAACTTCACCAATCACTTCAGAATTACCAAAAACCCTAGAAACGTCACTAAGATCATCCAAATCGGAGCACAGGTTCCAGAGATCTGGCAATTTTCGATTTCGGGTTGCCGTCATTTTGAATTTTGCACAAAATGGCAGAAGCATCAAAATTTCAGGTTGCTTCCATCAAAATTCTGAAATAGTATGGTATCAGGGTCATCTGTGTCAAATTTCATGCTTTTGTCCCGATGTGAATATTTATTACTTTAACGCCCCTCACTATCACGATCGTCATGCCAGAACAAATCTTTATCAATCGACCCAGGGTGTATGTAAACCCCACAATGGACACCAGTTATATATGAACTGGTAGTGAGGACACACGGCTGGGTGTTTACTCGTGTTTTAGTGACTATTTGACCCTATCATTAACCTCTCGCATGTGGCCTTGACCCTAAATCGATTCAAAAACTTCACCAGTCACTTCAGCACCCCCCCAAATCCCTAGAAACGACACTAAGATCATTCAAATCGGAGCACAGGTTCTCATTAATCATCATTTGTTAATTGAAAAGCTACAATTATATAATTTGCCCCCACACATTATAATATGGATGGCAAAATGTTTACTAGACAGATCTCAACAAGTAAAAATTGGAAATGCATATTTGCTTTCTGTTCACCCGAATGGGGGAGTACCACAGGGAACCATATCTGGACCTAAATGTTACCTAGTCTACGTAAACGATTTAGAAACGCCTGCTCCGTTATATAAGTATGTAGATGACAGTACATTATTCGAAGGATGCTATAGAAAAGGTTCAAATATCGGTTAACATTGCCGCCAGGTGGACAGAACAGAATGACTTGAAAATTAATTCAGAAAAAACAAGAGATGATCATCAGTTTGGCAAAAGATGATAATTTTCGAAATATCTACCAAAGATAAAGATCAATGGAATGGATGTAGATCAAGTACACCATGCCAAACTTCTAGGTGTTACAATAATTTAACATAATCTTACATGGAAAAAACATGTGGAAAATATTGTGAAAAAGGCTGGGAAACAAGTGTACATGTTGTAAAAACGAAAACGAGCTGGAATTAGCCAGAATGACCTGGTTACTGTGTGTGTCAACGACATGAGACCGGTATTTGAATATGCATGCGCCGTGTGGTTACTAATTCACATCAATATTTGTCAGACAATTTTAACATGAAAGAGAAAAGAGCACTAAAATGCATTTTCCCTGGTACAAGTTATGCTGAAATACTTAGTTATGTTGGCCTACAGACTTTGAAAGAAAGACAAGACTGTCTGTGTGAAAAACATTTCAACAATATGAAAATTAGCACACCCATATTAAATAATCTGCTTCATGAAAAAGGACACACCAATTATGATATGAGAGGGAGTAATTTGTACTCATCGCCAATGACCCGAACGAACAGATATCGTAATTCTGTATTACCATGAGGGTCATACAACTCGCAATAAACATTAAATGGCAAAAAAGAAGATTGTATTACTAATGTGTAACGTTTCACTGTATTAATTGTATTCTTATATCGATGTATAATGTGAATCTAACTCAGCTGAGTTGCTAATAAATCATGTTTGATCTTATCTGTGTGTGTCCCTGGTTCTAGTTCTTTCCAGCACTCGGCAACGTTCCATGGACTGACCAATCTGTATGCACTGTGGTGAGAACGTTATGGTCTTCTGAGGTCTTACTCAACCAGGCAGCCTTTTTCCTCTGTGCTGGTATTTTACGTCCCAAATTGAGACAGGACTGATATTAACGTGATCTCCGATTCACAAGGGATACACAATCTCCCATGTTGAGAGTCAGGTTTATACACCAATATACCTTGCCTGCCCAGTCCGAGTATTTAATTCAGGGCGCTGACATGCCGTGCGGTCGGTGCGGATATGTTAACGACTGTACTACCACGCTGTCCCTGCCTGGTTATATCCAGTATCCAATTAGTTTGCACATTTGTCTTCACTTTGTGTGTTGAACAAGTATAGTACCTTTGTGGTTGGCCTACTAATAATTTACCTTAGGAACTGTTACCGGGGATTTAAGTTCTTTTCAAAACTATCGGCCACATCATCTATCGTTGGAGAAACCCCGTCGATAGCTGGACCTAAAGAAAACAACGGAAGACATTAATTGTGTGTACACAGCATGGTTATAAATCACTTCTAATAACACGCATGAGAACAATTATGTGTATGTATGGATATACGCGTTTCGCAATCTGATCAACGTAAGTACCGAACACAGGGAGGACATAAAGTAAATCATGTTGCATAGAGTACAGGGTGTACCGGTACTTACTGTCATTCAATAGGCCTACGCCTACAGTACAATATAGAGCATGAGTCTCTGTTTGTTCTAAGACCTTTCATGCATAATATTATGCCCGTCAGTTTCGCGTGTATTTGGCTAAAACATAACTGCGGGCGAGGCAGCGTACATTTACGAGTCATCGTAAACACAATTATGTCGTGGGATATATCCAGTGCTGTTATTTGATTAGTTTTCATATTAACGCATTTTGTATTTAAACGATTGACTGGTCGCGTGAACAGCCGCTGGCGTATGCTAACTTTCACATCAAATAGTAGCAATATTGTAACTTTGCTTTATATAGTAATACTGTAGCTATCCATATAATGCTATAATTTAATTTCTTTAAACTGCAGTCTGCTTTAACTAGAACATATAATAGGTGTTTTTCTCACCGTGAAACGATGGGTTAACTCGGGTAGTACCGACCATCTGCTTAAAATTAAACTAAAATAAACAAACTAGCTGCTTACCCTTCTTTAATCCATACACCCCGACTTCGTGGAGCGAGATGTACGTGTACTGCGACTTCACGTAGAGCACCAGGAACCTCGCCTGGTACTCCTTCCGACATCTCACGTACTGCGTCTCTTTTCTTTTACTCTTAAAGCGGTCGCACGTCCCTAGCCTTTTCCCGCGTTTATTCAGCAGGGCACTTTTGATGACGTCCGTCTCATACTCTGTAATGTCATAAACATGTATGCTAATGTTTAGAAAAGCAACCGTTGAAAATGTGTATTTGTCAATCATCTAAACGAATTGGAGCTTTTATTTTAAACCTAATTTTTGAGGTACGGGATCTACCTTATCGTGGTCATATTAATAAAAGTCTTGACATATTAATGGTAAGTTGTTATATAGCGAAATATCCAGCGCTTAGGACTGTTCAAAACGCTTTACACTTTAATCCCTGGCAGACCTGTTCAATCGATAAACTTCTCAATTGTAGTCGCGGAATATGCTAGGCGACCCATGTCTACACACAACTAAACTATAATAAAACTTATAAAATAAGCAGGTACAACATAACATAAAATAAGATATAAATTATAACATTTAATAAACTTTAGTTTCTTGCTGAACTCTCATGAACCACCAAGTCATGACCTTTCGACGAAGAAAGAGGACACGGGGCAGATAATCTGACAGACAGTATAGTGTGGTCTAACATATTGATTAAAACAACATCTGTCTGTGCAAGTTAAAATATGTGGCGAATCGAAAACGGCACCATAGTCTACATAATCTGACTTACCCATACCAAATTCATTCGAGACGAAAACACGACAATTTCACACATCGTGAGATATTATAACATAAGGCGTTTCAAACGTTTCCCGTTCGCGTGCATCAGTTTTTGGTCGCGACCCAGAGATTAAGAACCGCTGCGCAATGCGCAGACACTGACCCGTGACACCGGCGGTGATAACGAGTCCGTAGACTCTCACTACTTGTAGCATGTCCACCATCCACCAAGGGTTGTTTTTTCGTCGCATCGTAGCCGAGTAGGTGTAGTCGAAACTATCAACCGCAAAACTCGCTTTACTGCCATTGTAGTGCTTCTTCCTAGGCGTCGTACTCTGCCTCGCAGGCTTCTTGTTAGCCCAGTTCTTCAACCGCACTGAAACAACAGGTTGTCTATGGCAGCAAACACAAGAAGCAAACGAAAACCAATGGCTCTACACACATGCGCGCGCACACACACATACATACACACGCGCACACGTGAACTCGCGCGCGCACCCACATACATATGCTTACACGTGCACGCGCACGCACCCACATGCTCACAATCAGACACGCACGCACCACACACACGCACGCACGCACGCACGCACGCACGCACACCACACGCACGCACACACGCACGCACTACACACACACACACACACACACACACACATACACACACACACACACACACACACACACACACACACACACACACACACACACACACACACACACGTGAAGGTACACACAAACAAACTGCATCTTGAAATCAAGTGTGTCTTGCAGTTGAACCAGTGGTGCTCTTTTGCCGTACCTCCTAGTTTATTGAACTCTGATATTTTTCCATCTCTCAGGAATTGCAGCGCTACTTCTGGAGTTTTCTTCGGTTTCGGTGTTGTCGAGGGTATCTGGGTGACTGTGCTCGCCCCTTCAACACAGCTTGTGTATATCATTTGTTTTTACGGCAAACATTAGAAACGGCAAAGTAGCAGTACCACACATTAATAAAGGACAGTTGCAAGATACAATGCCTATTTTCAATCCATTTTCACTGCATCGTTTGATTTAAGTTAATGGTATTAGCTAACACACAAATAGGGAAAATAATGTTATAAATATTGACTTTGTAGTCATGCATTTTTTTCTCCTGCATAGTTCGTGTTGATGTCGTTTTTTATATTGTTATACCTCCTCGATGACAACTGGCTGCTAACTGAACACAGAGCAGCAAATGTAGTAATAAGGAAAGTCGACTGTTGCCTTTTCCTGTTGACCCGTGAAACGCTGAAACAAATCAGACGCAACTTGACAACTTACAGGTTAATGGGTTATTTGAGGCCATTGGCCTTTGTTGATACCCATATTGAGAGGTTTTTGTTTAAATGTCTTTGAATTGGGGACTCTCTTGAAGTTTGCATGCATGTACACTAAACTAAACTAAACTAAACTAAACTAAACGGGGAAAGTTTGACTAATCATCGTAGTAAAACGCATTTTAAGAACGATCTTAATATTTTAGTAATGGATGAGGTCCTGTGTTTTATAGTGGATTCTCCTCATGAGCACTTCGTCGTTTTTACCGGCTACAGTGAAACGGAAAACGAACAGAATAATTTGATAAATTTGATATGAACTATATATTTTACTTACCTTCATTTTGTAGCCACATTGGGGGTGTTTCTTACTGAGAATCAAAATGTCCAGTAATTTTCCAATGGTTAACCTAATCGTAATATGCATACAAACAAGTGATGACCCTTCTGTAACGGCGAGATGCGTGCGAATGCTGTGACGTCACAAAGCGCCGGTTATCTGGTCGCTGGTTACGTAGCAACCTCCGCGCATCACACCAGACGAAATTGATCATTGCACCCCTTAGAAAATGTTTGCTTCCGGTTACATTTTGGATGGAACTTGACTTGGTGAGTTGACATCCAGACAAAAACGAGGAAAGAGCAGGTCAGCGTGGAAGTCAATAAAAGCAGATGGAAATGGATTGAAAGAAAGGAAGACTGTCAAGTGCATGAGGCTATAACATCGAGACGGGAAGTGGAAAGTGGATAATTCTAAGACAATCTTGTGAACAACCGTTGAGAAAGAAAGACACGTGGCGTGGGAAACGTGCCAAGAAACCAAACGGGTGGCCAGAGACAGGACAATCCGGACATGCACTGCAGCCTTATGAAGTCTGAAGAATATATATAAGGTAAGGTTGTGATCTTTGGAATATGCTCCCTCTTGGTGTTAAATCAGTTGAAAATATTACAAAATTCCGTCATTTAAAAACTTATCATTACTACCTTGCTTATCCACCGTAGCTCCCTAGGGCCTTGACCCATCTGTTGACAACTGGAATACTGCTTATGGATTTTGAGATTGACCAATCGTTTTGTTTTGATGCGCCTCAGAGCTTGGTTTCTAGGGATTTAGGCGCAATAGAAGTCATCTTATTATTATTATCTGGACCATGTGTATGTTTGGAGAGTGTGTAAGTAACTGATCACCAAACAAACGTAGACATTGATCAGTTTACCCCTGCCACGACGTGAAAATATGTTTTTAATTGGTGGCTGTCGTAGTGGTAGAAACGATTGGTTGATGTTTTACGAAATTTCGACGGTGCATTTGAATAAAATAACAGTTTCACATTTATATATGTATTGACAACTGTTAGGTGTTTATCAAATGCAATACAGAGTTTACACATATTTATTTCATTTGGTAAACTCCAACCATTTATAACGACATTGTGTAATTCAATTTCAGTTGCATATAAAGGAGCAAGGAACACGATTGTTTTCGAACAGACATCATTCTCTGACAACATTGCTATATTGGGAATTATAACAGTCGGCTGAATCACAATCTCCTCTCTATATCAATGTCACATTTTTAAAGAAATATCTTCACAGTACGGACATACGCTTTTTTATTTTGGTGCGTCATTGTGGGATGTGTGAAGTTTGTAGCAGTAACACAGCATATCTATAAACACACTAATAGCCACTATACTAACTAAGAAAGGAGCGCGGCCAGTGTAGTGTTTAGCACATCCGCCTGGCATGCCAGCGCTCTGAGTTCGAAACCTGGACCGGGCAGGCATGGTATTTCGTGTAAAAACCTAGTTCTCAACATTGGGGATTGTGTATCCCTCGTGACTCGGAGTTCACGTTAATGTCGGTCCCGTCTCAGTTTAGGACGTACGTAAAATAACCACTGAGGACGACAAGCACCCTGGCAGTGACCACCCTCATTGCCAGCACATAAAGGTCGGCTTATCGACAATGTTCTAAAAAAGGCTGACTAGTTGAATGAGACCTCATACGACCAATAGCAATGCGACCACAACAATACAGACTAGTCAGTTAATAGAACGTTGCCGAGAGCGGGAAATAACTAGGAAACGAAGAAACAGCGTGAGACATTTGAAGGAACAACACATATGAGGAATATGTGCAATCTGTCTGAATGATTACGACTGCTTGTTAACACGGTGACAGATTAGCATTCGTTTGATCCGTGCGAAACATTTACACGACGTAGACTTTTGAGAGGAGTGTATATATTTTCACATACAAAATAAAGCAGAGGCGCCAGAACCGTGAGGGGTTTGACCCCCCTAATATGTTTGGTATGGGGGAGCTGGATAAAGGATTAGCCCCTACCCCGACATTTAGGGAAGGGGTGATGTCAACTGCAGAAGTGCAAACGCAAGCAAGAAATCATCACTGTAAAGGCGATGTGGAACACACCATCCTTCTCACCTAGCTTCACACCAATGTGACGAGCGTGTCTTCAGTTGTTATATGGCTCCGAGACGTAATGAAGACAGAATAAAAGACTTAACATTCAATAACAGATGTTTCAGACGAAGGAAAGGAACCAAAACTGCGTGCATATAAAAAGAACTATATGTTGGTTAAGGATGTTCCACTTTATGCGAAGAGGATTAAGTAAAACAAAATTGAAGATGTAGTCAGAACGAAACGTGTCGAACGTAATGATGTCTAACATACGCAACATTTCCTTTAATAAGAATATCTGACTATAATACTACTGTTGTTTATCCTTCTGTACAATGGCATATTAACCACTACTCTTTAACAGTTGTTATAAGATGCAGAGAAGCAGCAACTGCAGCAGAGACAGAACCATTGGACATAGTACTTGTTGCAGCCACAATCCTCTCCGTGGGTGTAACGTTACGTAAGCTTACATTTATTATAGGCTGGAACGTCACCGTTACCGTATCGCTAAGTGAGAAACGTGATTTGCTAAGAACCGTAACTTGTTGTCTTGTTACATCGCCCATGTTGTTTGTGAATAATGCTGTATGGTCTGCATTGTCCTTGGTTCAACCTTGTTGTCGTATAAATTATTACATCAATCATGATCCTAAAGATGATGGTTGATTGGTCATGTTGTTAGCGTGTGAGAACAACAGAGATGAAGAGATTATGAGTAGACAAAACATACATTGTTTAATATTGAAAGGTAATGCATGATATTCTAAATTAAGTAAGATAGGTGGCTCGATGTGTTGAGGTCGACATTACCGTTAGTGAAAGAAGCGTGTGGATTTGATACGTGACAGTAGTTATTCTCAACGAGACAATTAATAACTGGGCTAAATAATATAACGATTGTGTAAACAATGGCAATGTGAACCTATAAAATAAAACCGCCTGATAACTGACAAATGTGTTAGATCACAACCGTGTGACGTTGTCCTACCACACGGAGTCATCAACAACAATTTATTGATCAATCAAATACAATGCAGCACACCTTTGGAATACTCTGATGTGTTTGTAAAACTTGATCAGTTAGGAACGTTTCGTTTCTACAACGTGTACTTCTGTTTAAATTAAATAGCTATAACCCACATGATAACACTTATTTGTTGTTTGGGCAAATGTGTACATGTTTTGTATCATACGCATTGGTTTTCAGCTTGCAACCATTGGAAACTGTAACTGTAATAAGCACATTGTATTAAGCATATCTGTGTACATTGTTTCGTGGTACAACGTGTCGTTGTTACGAAAAATTACCGACATGAACCGATAAGCAAATGCCAAATTTGTTTCTTTCAAGTTGTAAACAGTGGCACCACCTCTCCCGGCACCTGGATAATCAAGGCTATATGCATATGTTCACAAAGTGCAAAAACTGCTTCGCATTGGCTGAAACCACCACCAATAAAAATAATGGGATATAAAAAGTAAGACTTTGAAGGATCACAGTCACTAACCACCGAAACGGTTTCACACAAGACAGTGATCTCACCTTTACGGTATACTGTGCTGTACTACAGTCGAGGATCCCGCAGGCAGAAAATGTACTTTTAGACTATTGGGAAATTTGTTAAAATGCAATAATCACACGCAATAAAACAGTATTTCGTAGTTATAATCGCCGTTATGAGTATACTACTAACGTTACTTGACAACAGCAGTACACATATTATGACGTTTTGTGATGAAACCAGCAGCAACACGACAACAAATTGACGTAGTCATAATAAATTAATTGAAGCACAATTGTTTTGCTACTTTACGGCAACATGTAGATGGCGTTTCCCGGAACGCCAGCGCATATCAATTACTGCATGTCAGTTTAAATCTTCAGTTACAGGCGCGACACATAAATTTGAGTAGCCTGTGCGAAAACGGCGGGTAGGTTTATGATACGTTGGACCTACGATCCCATTGAGACGATGTACTGTGCTTACGACAAGTCCAACAAATTCATAGTGTTTCAAAATGGTTCAAGCCACCACGCACCCCCACCAGTACGTGGTATATCGCTTAAGATTTTGAGCAATACATGATGGCTTCCAAAACCAGAGCCAATAACCGCAGGATGAGTTTCGCATCTGGAGAGTTCACATCTTCATCCCAAGTCCAAGAGCCGATTGCGAGGGTGTATAAAGCAACTTCATCAGATCAGAAATCTTCTTCGTCAGTTCGTCGTCGGGGTTTGATAGGCTCGCCTTCGTCGCGTGGTGCGCGAAGGTAGTCGCCTGCAACGCGTGAGTTACCAAGACTTAACATCGGCGCCAGACAGTAACAAAAACATATGGCAAGTGTACAAGATGTTATCATTTTGTATAGTTATCAAGTTGATCAATGAAAATCGTTGAGCATTCCCTTTAGACAAAGGCTGTATGTTCATATTGGTTTAATATAATCTTTTTTATACCAGAATAAAAACGCTGAAGGTATAATGGCTGCAGATTTGAGATTAATAAGCTAAAAAAAGGGTTAACGATTTGAGTATTGAGCCCGCGATAATTTCAAATTGAAAACAAAAGTTTCATATTATAAACTCTTTACTGGCAGATTAACCACAATAATCCTTTGACATTCGATCTGTTCACTTGATTCCCCATCAACCAAGACCTAATTCAGCGAATTTCCTGCTAATAGTTAGGAGTCAACATTTACCATCCCGGCATGAGAAAACGATACTGACTAACGGAACGGACAAAGTGGCATTAAAGACCAATCATTGTTTAGTTATTGTCTATCCAAACTCTGTGGAACTTCATTTGTGTCTCCCGGTAGTGAGACAATAAGAAGCCACCTAAGCACACACAATTCACGACCCAGTAACTGACGTCACTATCAAAATTATGTGCGTGCCCCTCTCCCCCCCCCCGCCAAGGTTCGTCTTACCAACAACGTTTACTTAGCTGCATACATTACAAATGGCGGCACGACAAACAACAAAATATACGACGTAATATCTGACATATTCACAAGCGCGTCAGCTATTTTGTAAGCTTGGCGGTACTTGCTGCTAGGCAACAGGTCAGGTGTTACGCACGTCAATCCACACGTATAATTTTTTGACTGCAACAGTCTCACCTTGCCGAAGTCGTGGAGGACGGTGTAGAGCATGGCGACGGCGTAGGCGATCTTCGCGAAGACGGGCATGGGGGCGTGTTGCTGCTCTCGTATGTCGTAGATGGCATTCAACACTTGGATCGCCTCCGCCTCCTGGGCCTCGTCTGTCAACCACGACAAAAACATGTCAACATTTGCCTGCGTGAATGTTGACTTTTGTATAATTGTAATTCATGTTTTCAGTAGATGTTTTAAGATGTTATAAAAAAAAAAAGATTTCTATTTTTCTATTTGTAGATTGGTTTTACAGATTTTCATTTATTTTGTTTGTTATTGTAATGACATATCTTATCTTTATGTGTGTTTTATTTGTTTAGTGCAATTTATTGTATTTACTGGTTGGATTATAACATATATAACTGTGGTTGTAAGAGTGCATGCCCAATGGAAATCTTGTGATATATGTGGCATGGTCACCTTCATGAAACAAATTTTGCTTCTACAACTACGACTACTACTATTATCACTACTAATCCATCACTATCACGTCTTATTGAGTGGGTCTAATTTTCTTCACGGACCTGTTACGTGAGGGATCATCAGGGTATTCGTGCAACAGTGCACTGGATATCACCACCACTTATATATGTGAATGGTTTATTATTAATTAATGAAGTTGCTGTACCTAATAAAATGTTCTAACTGGTGATGTTATCACTGTATTTATAGGGCCAGTAAGTGTGTTACGATACATAGCGAGATTCCATGCGAGTGGAGCCAACTAACGACATGCATAATTATTGCTCACTGATTTTAGCATTGTGGAAGCCAGAAAACAGTTGTTGACGTTTAGTTTATCGGTTTATTGCAGCTTTGTTAATTGTGTTACTTTAGTTTTATATGAACTATACATCAGGGAAATTAAAAATGCAGAGAAAGAACCAGGCAGCAGTCGACGGCAGTCATATACTGACATTTGTTTTTGATCTTGAAATTGTTTTTTCATCTAAATGAAATAGATAATATTTAATTAATGTAACAAGAACCAGTGCATATTCAAATATAATGTGGATTACATAGCATGATTGATAATTATGTAAGAAATGGGAGTTAAAATTAGATACAATGGATTATCGCTTGTCATAAAAACCATGAATGTTAAAATATTATAAGTTGTAAAACAGTTTGGTTACCATTTATAGCTGAAAAATTGCCTAAATTGCTCACAATCACCAAAAAGTATGCATTAGCAATTAACATGTAGTACTGGGCGAGAGAATGCATAGTTGTCATTGTCAACCACCATGGCTTGTCAAATCGTGATAACAATTCGATTAAGGTGCGTGATTACTACGAACATTCTTAACGGCAAAGTTTTTCCCACTGCTTCAACTTGTGATCATCTGTCGTTAACTAGAAAAAAGAACACGATTTGGAAAAACTCTGATGATTACAACTGAAAACAAAACATATCCCCATTATTTAAGCTGGCGTAAATGGAGTCGATGTCGCCTGATGACTCCAGATCGAAAACGAGGCAGAGTACAGACCCCATAATAAAATAAGTATCATCCAGTTGTGAAGTGGGGTTGCTGTCATTAAAAGTAATAATCTTTGCACATGGTTGCTGGTGTCAAATGAAGATCGCGACATGGGAAGCATGCTGAACCGCTGATGAATCTCTTGGATTTCAACACAAAAATTTTGCAGTTATAATAATAACACGTGTTTGTTGGATGGGATGGAGGCGTTCCTCACCCAGGACTTCCTCCTTCATACGCGGTTCCTCCGCCACGGGTCCCACACCCTTGGGCACGTTTGGAGTCTGGGTTCTCACAATGATGATTCGTTCCAGAAACGTGAACCAGATGGTCGTCACCTGCAGCACAAGTCATGACAAAGTCAATGGTACAGACAGTCGGTTGCAACGCATGTTCTCGCGCACGCATATACGCATGCACCCGCACACGCTTGATAGGAATATATGAAGACAAAATCTTGTATATTTAGATTTAATTATTTGTTTGTTTTCCTCTTTAGAAGAATGTCATTTGCTTGACCAACTTAATTTCATATTGATAGGTGGCCCCTCGATAGCGATTGTGAAAAGCAATTTTAGAGGAGACTCCGGACCTGATTACATATGCCTTCATGTGTATATTATATTAATTTTTTTTAATGATATCTATTATTATTTATATATATATCTATAATTGATGTATGCACCCATAGGTCAAACAAAAAATATTAACCCAGATCGTGTTGGTGTTGCTGAAACGGGAATGAGAAGATAAATACAACTGGCTAAAAGGAGGGACCACCGAAAGCAGAGGTCTGCAAATCCTGCACACTTTACTCAACCAATTGCCTACATCTATGGCACGTGTGGCAGAAACAAACTGCCTTGTCACAGCGGATTTTTTTAGGTACGCCAGGCGACGTCATAACAAGAATTGACGACCCCCATGGCACAGTGTAAAGTATTGACTATTCAATACAGAAGGATGGCGTTGTGAGGGAAATTTTTAATATTTTACATACTTACATATGCCTCTTTCCATATACACCTTTCCACTATCATTAATGACATAAATGTGAATGAACATCCGAATATCAGAAATACTTGTTTAAATTTGAAAATGTTAAGTCATAAATGCTTAATTAACCTTTTTGTAGAGTGAGTCGGCTGTTTTCATCTTGTTGAGTCGGAAGAAGACATTTGCCATGTGGAAATACCCTCCAGAGGTCCTGATATCATCCGTTCCAAAGGCTTCAGATGCATGGTAGATCTAAATTGGACATAATACATGAAGATAAACCTTCATAATGTATGGTATATAAAATGCTGAATATCCTTGTTGCATAGATTTAGCATTGTTAAGATGTGTAGTTTTAAATAGCTATATTTATGCCAAAAGCATATACTTCATAACTGTTGTTTAGATAAGAGATAAGATAAGTTTATTTCAGACTCAGTCCTTAAAATAAGGAAAGTTCCACAGTCATACATGTAATAACACCAACACGAGAAAGAGAAAAAAAGAAGACAAAGCTACTCAACCCAAATGTGTGCATGTCATAGCAGCCATATCATGTATAATTAGTATAATAACATAAAGAATATTATCGTAGAAAAAATAATTGTTTCATCCATTTTTTCTGCAGCAGAGACAAATAGATCATGTCACTATTTACAACACTGTGAACAATATAATTATTAATCTTTTTCATACGTTTCATAAATGTATATAATTATTATACTCCTTCTTATAACACGTTTGTATGTTCCAGTGAACATTTGTAATGTTTTTATAATGGCATAATTATTGCTATTAGTCTACATACAAAGGTATGTCTTATGCAGGAAGGCTCAGTTCAGTTTAATTGAATTGTTGAGAAACTATAGCCGCAACAGTAACTCGATGTATTGAGAACTGCCCACAGAAAGTCAGACATGTGATTTCGTGTTGGGTTAATATGTAGACAGCAGTTAAAGAATACATATGTTTCAAGACACAAAAAGGCACGAGTAACCACCTCATGCAGTTCTTGAGTTATATATTTGGCAAAGAGAGCAAGTATCTAAATGAATCAGTGGATAAGTGAATACTAGCAGTGACATTTGATAAACACTGCATGTCGTACAGTGAAATCTAGCTTAAATTCAAGACATTTGCTTTATAAATCTAATACAGTTCTTAATATTTCTATCAAATAAGACGTTTGTCCACTGTTCTCACGTCGTTCCCGAGCTGGTTCAGAGACTCTGAGTAATCCCCCTTTGCCGCATACAGCAGGCCAACATTCCTGTGGAGTTGATACTTGATGTCATGGGAACACTCTGGAGTCTTCAGCACAGTCCACTGTGCCTGGGCGAGGTACTCTTCCGCATGGGACAAATGACCCAGACCTATAGATAAGAAGACAGCGGTACTCTTCAGCATGGAACAAGTGAGCTAGATCTGTAGATAAGAAGCCAGTGGTACTCTTCAGCATGGAACAAGTGACCTAGACCTGTAGATAAGAAGACAGTGGTACTCTTCAGTGTGGAACAAGTGACCTAGACCTGTAGATAAGAAGACAGTGGTACTCTTCAGTGTGGAACAAGTGACCTAGACCTGTAGATAAGAAGACAGTGGTACTCTTCAGTGTGGAACAAGTGACCTAGACCTGTAGATAAGAAGACAGTGGTACTCTTCAGTGTGGAACAAGTGACCTAGACCTGTAGATAAGAAGATAGTGGTACTCTTCAGTGTGGAACAAGTGACCTAGACCTGTAGATAAGAAGACAGTGGTACTCTTCAGTGTGGAACAAGTGACCTAGATCTGTAGATAAGAAGACAGCGGTACTCTTCAGCATGGAACAAGTGAGCTAGATCTGTAGATAAGAAGACAGTGGTACTCTTCAGTGTGGAACAAGTGACCTAGACCTGTAGATAAGAAGACAGCGGTACTCTTCAGCATGGAACAAGTGAGCTAGATCTGTAGATAAGAAGCCAGTGGTACTCTTCAGTGTGGAACAAGTGACCTAGACCTGTAGATAAGACAGAGGTACTCATCACATAGTACATATCCAAACTTGCAAGGAATACACAATTGGCCTGTAATATTCAGCACTGGAGAAATAATGTCATGCATATAGCTGGGGGTGACAGTTGGTGATAGGTTTTACTATCCTGATATTATTGCAATAGCTCTATTATTATTGCAACAGTATTGTGATAAAGTTATAGCTGTTGTAATAGCTATTACCCAGAGGTGTCACGTAACAAAGTAAAACTACTTTATTACTCTACTTGAGTAGTTTTTTTCTAGTAATTGACAAGTAATAAAGTACAATTTCTACTAACTACTTTTACTTGTAATGAAGTAGTTTTGTCTAAGGTAATGCTTTTTACGTTGTTACTTTGATTTGGTACTTCACGATATATTTTTGTTATATTTCTATCTGAACTATCTCCGCCATCTATGATATTTCATAAAAAGCATTTAATAACCAAGAAGATCCCATTGCCAGGCCAAAAGCTATTACCAGGTAATATTATTCAATTACGAGCCATCGTATTTGTATACAAATGATCATATTTGCATACAAACCTTTTCTTGGTAAGTAAGCTCAACATGAGGTTACTTCCAATTGTCATAGTGTTGGTTACTTACCTGACAATAAATCTTTCTATTCTACGTTTACTTCAAGTACTTTTGGAAAGTAGATTTAGTTGTTACTCAAGTAGGTTTTTGGGAGGTACTTTTACACAAGTAGTTCTGAGGTGAATTATTTTTATTTCTATTCAATTACAAAATTAAAATATTTCAGCCACCACTGCTAACAGTATGGAAAAGCAACCCAAACCATAATTTCTGGGTGACATCGTGCATGGCTTTAGATGTGTTAATTTAATATGTGAGTCTATGAATGAGCCTACTTTACCAAATATTGTTGATTTTTTGGTCTCTAAATGAGTAAAATTACAAAACATTAAATTTACTATCGATAGTACACAGTCACCACATTAACTATTGTGATGCATCGATAGTTTGACGCACTGTTGCACCCCTTTGTATTACCACAGATAACAGCATACACTATAGTGTGTAATATGCAATAGGAATTATAAACATATTCCATGTAGTATTAACAGTTTCTATGTAACACATCAAGTCTTCATGACCAATTGTATGAAAGTCATTTGGCCATACATTTTCATAACAACTAGGCACATATTTTATTGCTGTCTTTTACCCTGCCTTAAAAAAGCAACAGGATCTAAACTGTGCGGTCTATGCAATTGGGACATCTACAATTTAACCGTGAGTATGCTAGTGTGCACGTTGTCATAATTTACATATTTGAATAAATATTTCACAGAAAACAGTAATTACAATGCATGTTTTCATAATTTTCATACAGCTATTTCTCCGACTATAGAAAGCTTCAACAATACAGGGAAACCGTCAGCTGATATGTGAAGTCCTACCTATGCTGGCTTCTCCCAGAATCAGGTAGGATGGCACGAGTTCAATGCTCGACAACCCATAGACGTCAATGGCAAACTTGAGAGCTTGCATGGCAGCGGGCACGGCTTGTTCATGTTTGCCTTCAAACAGCAGTTTTTGTCCTGCTGTCCGGGTCAAGTCAATCATATGCTTCTATAGAAACACGACAACGTTTCTCTTATTTATCTGATATTGATTTGAGTTTTAGTGGATGTTGTAACACAACTAATCCAGCATTAGTTGTTGCATTTAGTTATACATCATAGTATTATGCTCGCCTGAACTATTTTATACAATGACGGAAGATGGGAAAAAATTGAAGACCACTATTGAGGCAAGGCTGATTTTGACGTCATTAAGTTTAAGTGCAAAGGTGAAACCTTCACCACAAAAAAGATGTTATAAATGGCTTCAATGATTACTTTATACATGTAGGCACAAATCTAGCAAATGACATTAAGACACCTGATGATAAAGTAAATGTATGAAACCATTTAAATGCAAGCAATTCTTAAACAATGTTCTTAACTACAGTGAATGAAAACGAGATAATTAATGTGGTGAGGAATTGTAAAAATAAGAAAACTACTAGATGTGACAATATTGATATGACCATCATTAAAAGTATTATGAAACCACTCACTTATATATGTATATATAAGTATACATATATAGAGTAAATTGAAGTAAAACTTATATTGGGCGATAGTTACTAAATACATCTTTTTCATTTGCTTTACATATATATATATATATATATAAATATATATATATAAATCATATGGTTCTGCCCCCAGTAAATGTGAGCATGAATGTTAAAAATGCATAAAACGGTACTTTTTATACAGCATGGTATCCAGTCCTATCTGCTGCACAAGGCACTTTACTCTCTGACAAACCTGTTCATTCAAACATTCAGCCATGCTGCAATTACTGTGAGAATAACATTCGTACACAGATGTCCACCTCAGTCTACAGCCAGGTACTCATCCACACAGCTGAATGAACTGGAGCAACGTTGGGTGAACAAACTAGCTAAAGGTTTGATATATCAGAGTCGACCTCTGAGTCGAACATGGAATCTCTTGACCGAGAGTGAGATGCTCTAACAATTATGCTACCATGCTCTGTAGACCATCACTCTACCTGTTGAAGCAGTATCTTGTCCTTGCGATTCTGTCGGTCCTCGGCTGAGGTGAGAAAGGGTGGAGGGGAACGGAGAAAAACCAACTGCTGACATATCTTCTTGTGGATGCCTCGGTAGTCAATACCTTGATGTTCCTTGGTACTGTTGGATGGGTATAGCATGTTACAATGATCCACAGCACATTAACAAGACTGTGTTTGACAGTATCCTTTAAAAAAAATTATACATGTTAAGTAGCATGAATGTTATTTTATTGTCAATAATTTGGAGACCAAATGCGACCACTTACATATTGATGTACAGTTAGAATACTCAAAGGCAAAGTTAGCGCATGTATATATATAATAATAACAATATACAGACTATAATGAGCTAACTTATGCATTAATCTTCTTCTTCTTCACAATTATGTGGTTACCTCTATGCAGCGGAATATTCCACAGTTCGCAGCTGCGTAGTTTAAAAAGGGTTGATAAAATAGTATTTTTTTATTTGTTGTAGAAGTTTTTTAAAGAGGGTGCATCTAGGTGGTATTTTTTACTCAGACCTCTACTGCCGCTTTGAAAACTGTGAGGGTGCTGGCCATGTTGACATGATAGTATTTAAATTGTCTAAAGGCCGTGCTGTGGATGGTGTGATACGAATAGTCTAGCCTTAGTCTTGATGTTATCACGCAGGTCGTTGATGTAAATGACAAAGAGAGTTGGGCCTAGGACGGATCCTTGTGGCACACCAGAGATCACCTTGCTTGTTGTTGAAGTCTCTCCCTCGACAACTACTTGCTGTGTTCGATCACAGAGGAAGCTCCAGATATATGTAATATTATATTATGTTTATTGCCCAATATGACAATAATGTAGGCCTATTATAACTTCTGCAAATATATAATTACCAGTCCTTGAATTTATGCAACTAAGCTCAACATAATAGTTTCCTAGATGTTTCCAGCTATGTTCTATTAAACATATTTTAACTGACTAATCTGTACATAATGTGGTTAGAATGTTATGGTCTTATCGACTTATACTGGGCCGTCGATGATCAACCCCTTACTATAAATATGGTGTTTTCATAAATACCTGAAGAAACGTTTGCAAAATAGATCTATATATTTTTGTTACTTAATACCACTTATTTATTCCATGGCATGCAAATAAATTGTTAGACATGTTGGTTTTAGTAAAATATTGCAATTTTCATACGAAAATCACCTTCATGCAAAATTATTTCCACAGTATTACATATATAACTGTCTAAATTGGTTATTAACCACTGAATGACAGCTATTAACATAACTACTTGAAAGTCACTCTCAATAGCACAAGTCATAAACATACAACGCCCATATCTAACGCCCAGTAACGGCAATATTTTTATGATATTTTTAATTAATCCACACATTTCCAAAACAAAAGATATATAACACGCAGATCTGTTGGCTTCTGCCTTTTTGGGGGTTATCATTGTTGGGGAAGATGGGTGGTTGACTCTCTCTCTCTCTCTCTCTCTCTCTCTCTCTCTCTCTCTCTCTCTCTCTCTCTCTCTCTCTCTCTCTCTCTCTCTCTCTCTCTCTCTCTCTCTCTCTCTCTATATATATATTTTAAACCACCGACCGTTGCCTAATATAAGACTCTAAGCGAGGGGGAGGACGTCGTTGTTTGTCTACCGGGGGCTAGGATAGAACATGTAACTGAAAGGGTAGAGAAGGTACTGGGGCATGGCAAGGGAGGGTCTATACTAGTACATGTAGGGACAAATAACGCAGAGAGGGAGGGAACAACTGGGATAGTTCAGAAGTACAGACAGTTAGTGAAGAAGTTAAAGAAGACAAGAGTAGAACAGATTATCCTCTCAGGAATTTTGCCAGTAATGGGAGGAAGGGGGCAGACATATAGAAACTGCAAGAGGATGGCGATCAACGCACTAGTTGAGCAGATGTGTAAAGAAGAGGGGGTGGGATTCGTAGATTTATGGGGATACTTTGTTGGGAGGGAAGATATGTACATGAAAGATAGCCTACATCTAAGTGGAAAGGGGGCAGCAGTTTTCTCAGAGAACTTGCTGCAATCTGTTGACAGTGGGACAGGCTGCATCTATTTAAACTAGATTCGCAGGGGGGATTCACAGAGAAGCCTGAAACGGGAGGCATAGATAAAGACAGCAGAAATAAATCGGCAAAGAACAGCCTGGAAAACTGTTCTGAATCAGGATATAAATGCATTTGTTTAAATGCAAGGAGCATAGTAAACAAAAGAAGTGAACTAAACATTATGGTAGAAGATATTGACCCTCACATAATAGGTATAACCGAATCGTGGGCCACCACTGATATATCAGATGCCGAATTGGGACTAACAGGATATGTAATGTTTAGGAAAGATAGAATAGGAAGAAAGGGAGGTGGAGTTATTTTATATATTAAAGAATCTATCCAGGCTTATGAAATAAAATTAGAAAGAGAAGCAGATTGCGAAGAAGCTGTTTGGTGTAACATAGTTACAGGAAACTCAACGTTAACAGTTGGGTTAGTTTATCGAAGTCCAAACATAAGCATAGAAGAGAATGAAAAAATACAAAACGCTATAAGGGAAGTAAGCAAACGGAACTGTATTATTATGGGGGACTTTAACCATGGGCATATACAATGGAAATCTCTACAGAGTATGGGGAGTGAGTACCACAAGTTTTTAGTTTTAGTACAAGATAGTTTCCTTTCTCAACATGTGCTAGAACCAACCAGGGAAGAGAATGTGTTAGACTTAGTTTTGTCCTCACAGAAAGAATTAGTTGACAATGTCAAGATATGTGAGCCACTGGGGAGTAGTGATCACAACCAGATACATTTTACCATCAAAGTAAAATCAGAAAGGAATAGTAAAAAGCAGTATAGGAGAAATTTCCACAAAGGAAGGTATAAGGACATGAGGAAATATTTAGCAAAGATAGACTGGAATAACACACTGAAGAATAAGACAGCAACCGAATGCTGGAATATCTTAAATAGTGAAATTAAGTGCATAGTCGATAAATTTGTACCTTTCAAAAAACAAGGGAAACGGTCTAAAAAGAAACACTTATCGAAAGAAGCCATTAGAAAAATTAAGTATAAACAAATGATGTGGAAGTCATATAGATGTACTGGAAATGATGAAGACTACAACATTTATAAAGAAGCACTTAATCAAGCTACAGCTGAAATTAGAAATTCAAAGAGAAGCTATGAAAAAAAATTAGCTAGTAATATAAAACATGACAGTAAGAGTTTTTATGCGTATTTTCGTAGCAAACAGAAAGTTCAGGATAAGGTCGGTCGTCTAGAAGATAGTGCTGGAAATACAATATCAGAGGGATTTTTAATGGCAGAAGACCTGAATGAGTATTTTAGTTCAGTGTTTACCAGGGAAGATATTAGTTCACTGCCAGTACCAGAGGCTAAGTTCAAGGGGGCAGATTCAGACTATTTAGGACAGTTAGTTGTAACCTCGCAAATGGTAGCTAAGAAAATAAGGGCTATGAAGGATAATAAATCACCTGGAGTGGACGGGATTCCGCCCAAACTACTATTGGAAATTGTAGAACAAATTAGCGCACCGCTTGCAACAGTTTTCAATTTGTCATTAGAAGAGGGAGTGGTTCCTTTAGAATGGAAAGAGGCAAACATTATACCGTTATTTAAAAAAGGTTCGAGAAACAAGTCAGAGAACTATAGACCAGTGAGTTTAACATCAGTGATTTGCAAATTATTAGAAAGACTAATTAAAGATCACATGGTGGATTTTCTTGTTAAACATAACTTGATAAACCCATCTCAACATGGGTTTTTAAAAGCGAGGTCATGCTTAACAAATATGTTATGTTTTTTGGAAGACATCACTAGGTGGGTAGATGAGGGATCACCAGTAGATATCATCTATTTAGATTTTCAAAAAGCTTTCGACAAAGTACCACATCAAAGATTACTCCTTAAGCTAAAGGCCCATGGCATAGGAAATGGTATAATAAACTGGATAGAAAAATGGCTGAATGACAGAAGACAACGTGTAGTAGTTGATGGGGAGGCTTCAAACTGGAAATCGGTATTGAGTGGGGTACCACAGGGATCAGTACTAGGACCTATATTATTCTTAATATATATCAACGATTTGGACGATGATATAACAAGCAAGGTGTTGAAATTTGCGGATGATACAAAAGTATTTAGAAGGATTAAAAGTGATGGAGACAGACAGCATTTACAAGATGATCTTGATAGGTTGATCAAATGGTCTGAAAAGTGGCAAATGCTGTTCAATTTTGGGAAATGTAAATGCCTCCACACAGGTCATGGGAATGAAGAGGTAAAATATAAAATGGGGGGTACTTTTCTAAATACTACTGTAAAAGAAAGGGAAATCAAATCCTTGGATTAATTAGGCGAAATATAGCGTATAAGAAAAAAGAATTAATAGTACCGCTGTACAAAACAATAGTGAGGCCTCATTTAGAATATTGTATACAAGCATGGAGGCCATATCGCAAGAAGGACATAGATATGCTAGAAAGAGTACAGAGGAGAGCGACTAAACTGATACAAAATCTGAGGGATCTTAGTTACGAAATACGCCTAAAAGAATGTGGTTTAACAACACTAGAGACCAGGAGATTGAGAGGAGATCACATAGAAGTGTTTAAAATATTGAATGGTTATGAAAATATTGATAGAAACATTTTTTTCTCAGTTAAGAAAGATAGAAGGACCAGAGGACATGAAGCTACATTAGTAAAGGAGCAGTGTAGATTATATATAAGAAAGTTCTCATTCTCACAAAGGACTGTAAATGAATGGAACAGATTATCTCCTGATTGTGTTGGTGCTAGTAGCGTGAATATGTTTAAAAATAAAATCGACACACACCTTAAAAAGGCGGGATACATGTAGATAAAAAGTATTGGACTCTCGATAAGCCAAAAGGCTTCCTTGTCCAACTGCCATCCAGAGTAATTTTCTGGATGGCAATCTTGTTAAATCTTGTTAATGCGCAGAAGGGGGCGATAATAAGCAGAAATGATATACTTGCCAATAATATGTAACTCTGCAGTCTAGGCACTCAATAAAAGCTGGTTTTTGACAAAGTTCGCATAGTCGCTTAATCCCTTTGGGGTTAGCCAAAGGATTAAGAGCCATGCTAGCTGCAGTATTGTCGAACTTTTAAAACACCAGTGGTTTCTTCGCCGGTGAACTGTTTGTTTACAAATGGTTGCTATAATGACGGCAAAATGCGAGCGTGATTTCAAAGTGATTCGCCGTCGATGCGCTAGATGGCAGCGGCAACACAATAACTTCTGACGTCTAGCGATTAGGCTGTGAAACCAGTTAATGTAATCGTTGACCACTACATGGCTAAACTAACTAAAACATACTCACAATTCGTCTGGTTTATTGTGGCTATTAAGGCTCATACATATTATATAAATAAATATAATTATATGCTATATATAAACGAACAAGAAAACTTCCAGAAGAAAGCGCTGAAAGCATCTAGGCGAGGGAACACGGAGGTAGGGACCTGCAAAAAAAAATCAATAATTTCTTCACCATATTTATAATGGCGCATGTCGATTGTAGGTATAATAAGAAATAAGATAACATTTACATAATTGAAATATCTTCATTCAGTGAAAATATATGACAATTTGAATTTTTAGAAAATGATACAAAATCTGTGTCCTCTGCACAGCCTGTTGTGTAGCATACGTTTATACTGGGGGCTGGATTGTGCATTGCAGTTGAAAAACAGTTAAAAACTGCTATAACATTATCACTTGTCAAAATATATGTTGTGACCTTGAGATGGGTATGTATGACCTTGAGATTACATTTTTTATTCAACTGTCTTTTTGTACAACAATTTACCGTTTCTGGTACGTAATAAACAATGTTTGATTCTGTTGCTATATCTCATTCAGTATAAGCTTTACCATGGCACAGTCAGCAAAAGGCCACGAACTCGAAATAAGACGGTAAAAAGTCGGTTTGTCTGTAAACGGTAGCGACAAAATGGACAGAAAATACCGCGCCACAAGCAAACACGGCGCCGCGGAGCTTTCAAACGATCTGCAAGAGCGCGCCACAAGCGTTGACGTTAACCAAAGTCCGCGCTGCGGTGACACAATCGCACCAGACTGCCTTGCGATGTCGCGCTTACCTTTATCCGGGCTTTAAATTTTATCCGGGTGATGTTTATGTGCACATGTAAGGCATAACCTTTGGCAACAGTAGATCACATAGTGATAAATAATATCCAGTAGTTAAATATGTTACGTTTGTTGTCGTAATACTAGCGTTATAGTTAGAATACATAATTATAATAGTATAAGAGTAAGTCACGTGACGTGTGCGTGGAGAGGAAACTGTTTTACGACAAAAATTGTTTATGTCTGTGGGAAGCATTTTATAATTTATGTATATATATATATATATATATATATATATTATTTATATTTATTATATATATATATATATATATATATAAACATACATAACGCCCGGATAAATGAAAGCGCGACAATCGTAGCTGGTGCTAAATACATTCCCCTAGATCCGCGAACGCGCAGAACCGTCACCCGGATATTATTTAACGCCCGAATAAATGTAAGCGCGACAGCGACAACAAACGTGAACAGCGAGAACAGGAACGGGAGCGCGCACGCGATGAAAGATATGAACTATCGATGTGTCTATTCTGCGAGACCCTCGACAGATGCGCCCATAAATCACCATCGCGTGCACACGGCAACGACGCCAATTATGAGTCTAGTGGTCCAGAGACTCAACACACAGATACTGTGACCAATGTCCAGCGTACTTCTACCGGCCATCACACCAAAACTAGACCGCCGGAGCCAATAGCAGCAGACATAACACTACGAGAACTAGCAGCATGGAGGCGATCATGGGAAGATTTCGTAGAGTTAGAACAGCTCGACCGTTTCCCAGGACGCCAACAGAGAGCCATGTTGCACACTAGTCTCTCTATTGAAATGCGTGCTATATTGCAATTAGCCACCGGTAAAGACAATGATGACGATATAACCGTCACAGCGATCTTAGAACACACCCGAGACAAAAGAAATGTTACACTGGACAGGGTGACACTAGAAGAACGCAAACAAGAAGAAGACGAATCGTTCGACCACTTCTACATGGACTTGCGGTAAATTACCAGCAGTGCTTAGACGATCGTCTTACTACGCGAATTATGTCGGGAATTCGTGACCCAGAAACAAGACGAAAGTTATTAGCAATCACGCCTCCCCCTTCTCTACTGACAACAGTTGATATCTGCAGGAGTGAAGAATCAACAAGGAATGACGGAGCTGCACTTGCAAACAATGACAAAGGCAATGCGAAGATAGACAGAATAGCAAGAAAACCTGGCAAGGTAGTAAAACCAGGAATAACGCCACTTCAAAAAAATAACCACAGATGCGGTTATTGCGGAAAGTCGGCTCATAAAACGCGATCTGAATGTCCTGCACGACACAGTGAATGTCCAGTCTGTAAGAAAAAGGGTCATTGGGCTACGTGTTGCCGTCAGAACAATCCAAAGAATAAGAGTACACGTCGATCGACCACAATGAGTCAGATTCGCGTACTGGACATTCTGAGAAGGAAAAACACCGTCGCGCCCCGCACATTAAGGTACAACTTCATCATAATGCTGATGATAGCTTCATCACAACAGCACAGGCAACACCAGATACAGGGGTCGAAACCACTGTTGCAGGGCTTGATATCCTATAACAAATAGGATTAGATATCGGAAATACATGTTCCCCACCGAAGACACATTCCTTGCTGCCAATGGTACATCATTCGAATGTATTGGCACAGTAGACCTCCACATCCATGCAGCAGACATATATACAAAAGAGACGGTTTTTATCTGCAAAAAGCAAAAAGGACTTCTGCTGGCTTGGTATGTTTGCCGAGACTTAGGAATCTTGCCGAACGATTATTCCAAACCAATTCGTGCCATAAGACGGTCACGCGAAACAAAATCGCCAAGAAAGATTCCTACAGAACACGAATCATCCGACACGCGAACACGCAAGCGCAATGACTTACTTGAAGAATTCAAAGACGTGTTCGACACAGGTGACCAGTTGGAGACAATGTTGGGTGAACGAATGAAAATCCACTTGAACGAGAACGTTGAGACTTTTGCAATATCTGCCACTCGCCCCAAAACCACGAGGGGGTATACGCCTTTATGTGGACCTCACACGTCTTCAACAAATTCGTTCGTCTACCAATTCATCATATGAATACACCAAAAGAAGTTTGCAAAACAAGGGTACTGGCAGATAGCATTCACGCCCGAATGCCAAGAACTCACGACTTTCTTGACCCCTTGGGGACGTTATCTCTTCTTGAGTAGCCCCATGGGACTGTCCTCAACCGGCGATGAATATTGCAGACGCGGCGACATAGCGATCGCCGGCTTAAACAACGTCGAAAAGGTCATAGATGACGTCGTTGTACACGATGAAAACTTTGAGCAACACGTCGAAAGAGTTCGCTCAGTGTTGCTCCGTTGTCTAGAGCACGGCATCACACTGAACCCCGACAAGTTCAAGTTCGCGGAAAATGAGGTGAATTACGTTGGCTTCAAAATAAACGCAGAAGGCGTCAGCACAGATCCGGAAAAGCTGAAAGCAATCGCAATAACTATTGTTTATAACACAACTATAGAATCATGATAATGTACTTGTATGTTGCATGGAGTTTGTGAATAAAAGCAATTATTATTATTGTAAAGATGTTTGTATATGTGTTGCAGATGCTGAAGCCTGAAACATTTC
>OZ023214.1:39252027-39523069 GCA_963995525.1 Escarpia spicata | reverse complement strand
TGGTGAAGTATATATGAAAAAGTTTAAAATAACAGTTAAAGAGGTAGAAGGATAGTATAATTAGAGATGATTATGTCATACGTATGTTTATTATAATTTACTGTACACCAATAATTTATTTCCATAGAGACAAAAAACAGCAAATTACAATGTGGGTATGCATATACCTTTTTCACATCATTACAACAAGTTAAAGTTAAATAATTACTGATCATCATTGTTATATATACTATAAACATTTACACTAATTAACTGAATCAATAAACGCACCGTTTTGTCACAGGCATCAAGAACCTTTTCATTTACTTCGTTACCTGTATTATATTTATTGAATATTTCTAATGCACGATTCTAAAATAAAATTTAAAATATCACCAGTCATTATAAGCTGAATAATTACTAGCATGGGAAATCTGTATATGAGTAAAAGCGCAATCCTGAAGAAATGGGCGGTAATTTCAAAGCAACATTGGCGCATAGTGATCCGTCCGATTTATTTGAAACTTTCAGGTTGTTTTCAGTAAATACACATATAACTACGACCCAAACTTAAGAAAACTTCATTAAACTACAACAAAGATATCATTATCCGAACATCTAGCATATTCACTCGTAATAAACAAACATAAATAACTCGCCTAAAATGTTGACATTTCTACGATGGCGTTCTCCATCATCTTGGCTCCGTGAAAAATGTGGCATCCCCGTAATGCGATGAACACGAAGCTCGTAAAAGGAGATTCCCAGCAAGGGGTGCAAATAGAGGTTTTATGACAGGAGTAAGTTGCAATTGGAGGGCAGACATAGTTATTTGCCCCCCCCCCCCCCCCCCCCATTAATAGGCAGCGCGGCGGCGAACTTTTTTTATACCCCCAGTCTTTCGATGTCACCAGTTCAGCCGAGACAGCTGAGAGAAGCTGGAGAAGCTGAAGTTACAGCGGCGCGGCGGCGATTTTTTTCAAGTAACTCGTAATCCATTTATGTGCAACACCACGATTATCAAAAAAAATGTATATCTTTTGCCAATATGTCATGGTTAACCGTATCAAATGCTTTCTTATGGTCAACAAATATGCCAATGGCATATTTATCATCATCAAGAGAATTAGTAATTTCTTCAACCGATTCCATTAAGGCATGCGATATTGACATGCTTGATCTAAATCCACATTGAGTAGGGCTGAGTATGTTATATTTATACTTAGAAAACTATTTAACCTGTCACTGTATAATTTCTCCAGTATTTTTGAGAACTGGGACAACAAAGAAATAGGTCTGTAATTTGTAAATACACCCCTATCCCCACGCGTAAATATGGGAATGATTTTAGCTGTTTTCATTTGATTAGCAAATATTCCAGTGATAAAAGAAACATTGTATATGTGCTTCAACAGTTTTACAATATGAGCAATGATGTTCTAAATCATCCTCATGGTTAAATTATTACACTCTGTTGACATTTTATCCATACAATTTTGAATAGTTCTAATAACGTATTGTCATCAACTTACTTACGTTTATTAAATTCTTTTCCCAAATAATCAAATATAGCTGCATCATTCTTTAGGAATATTAATTTGTTTTGCAAGATTGGATCTAACATTTGTAAAAAAAAGTTATTAAATCTATTTGCAATTTCTTTCTTTTTATATAGCTCTTTGTCATTGTTCATAAAATAGGCAGGATATGTTTGAGTACTGAGTTGTTTGTTGATTACCCTATTTAGAATTTTCCATTTTCCAGACGCCCTTTACATTATTTTTGTTTCTCCAACATTGTACTGTAATATGCTTGCTGTAATATGCTTATAGATGTTAATTTATTTTTATAGTGTTTTTACTTTAGTTCAGCTTCATGTGAGCATGCTTTGTAAAGCTTCTTCTTTTTGGCACAAGAACATTTCTAAACTGTAGTGAACCAAGGTTTCTTATAAATGTAACTTTTTCTTGAACTCATTTTCATAGGGCATGCTTGCTGAACAAATCTATCAATTTGTTTTAAAATAGATCATACGCCTGATTTACATCATGTAATTTTAAAATATCATCCCATGATTGTAGACTTAGTTCATGTGAGAGTGAAGTTAAGGTGTCTTTATTTATTACTCTGGTATACTGAGTATTCATTTTAGTATTTCTACATATTTGATACTCGCATACTGCAAATATTGGCACATGGTCACTGATATCATTATACAGAATACCATAGGTGAGATTGTGTTGCAATTCATTTGTGAATATGTTGTCTATCAGAGTAGCTGAAATGTCGATGATTCTGGTTGACTTATCAATTAGAGAGAGTAAAGACCTTGACTGTACATCAAATCAAGAAAGTGTTTAGTACTATTGTATTGTTCATGTTTTAACAAATCAACATTTAGGTCACCACACATAAATATAGTTTTGTGTGCTTTTACATCACTTAACATGTGTTCTATTTTGTTGACAATATATATCTAAATTTGAACCAGGTATTCTGTATATACAATTTACAATAACATTAGCGTGATTCTCTATGGCAAGTTCTACTCTAACACAGTCAAAAGTTTGTTTGACTTTCATGGAATTTGTTCCAAGTAGTCTGCACGATAATTAATTTCGTATATATAATGATACACCACCGACCTTGAGGGGTTATCTAGTTACACGATAAGCACAGTACTGTGTAGCCAAGCAGATTCAAATCATCTTCAGCATTCATGACATCGGAAGACGGCGTGAGTGTGTGGGTATGTGTGTGCGTGCGTGTTCGTGAGTGTGCGTGTGTGTAATTTGAAAAGGCACATCCGTATCCGTACTGGAGAGAAACCCTTTAAATGTGATATCTTTGGCGCAAACTTCTCGCGAAATTGTACTTTAAAGAAACATATCCGTATCCATACTTGGGAGAAATCCTACAAATGTGATACATATGGTGCACAATTCTTACAAAGTGTTCATATGAAGAGACATGTCGTCCGCATACATATACTAGCCACAAAAAGAAACTGTGCATGATACAAATTTCATTATATTGTTACAAAGGTGGTTTAAATTGTCCACACAAAGTGTTATGTGAGTGTAACATGTATGCCATTACTTTCACGTGACAATAACATGCCTAGTCTTTAGGGTCAAAGTTTCAGCGGCAAACATGAACGCCACAAGATTAATAACGGGTGTGTCCTCCATCTGCGTTTATCACTGCAGTGCATCGGCGCCTCGTTGATGAAATTAGGTGGGTAAGGAACCTTTGTGGAATGTCATCCCATATCTTTAGGAAATCCCTGAACAGATCGTGAAAATTGTATTGCTGATGCGGCATCAGGCGGGGGCGACGTTCCATTTCATCCCACACGTGCTCTATTGGTAACAAATCACGTGAAACTGCCGGCCACGGCAGGGTATAAATGTAATTCTCTTGAAGGAAGCACTGGACAATGCGGTCACGTGCAGTTATACCGCCCCACACCATGACAGCACCATCGTTGTGCTGTTTGTGGCGACCGAGGAGAGCGGATATGGTGTTCCGATGACAATGGAACCTTGCTGCGATGTCTTGCTGGCTCATGCTAGCATTCAACATTCCGATAGTCTGATGGCGTTCGCCGAGACTCAATATTGTCATGGTACCCGTTGTGCAGCTTTGTGTCAGCTTTACTACGTGTGTTTTTTCCAGTTGGATGTACCAGTAGCTGTCCAAACTTCTTCCGTGTGTAACAAGGCATGTTACGTAAGACTCTACAGGAGCATTGTCTTTGTTTTCACACAATGGCATTGCCTGACCTTGCATTATGTAACTTTCCAATGAAAGTCATGTTATGGCATAGTCTACATGTCCCTGTTTCATGTTAATCGACATTGAGCAAAATGAATCCACTGCATTACATTTCGGTGACTTTCTTCTATGCACAGTTTCATTTTATGGCTAGCATACATGAATAGTCACATATTTTTATAAGATAAAATTACGAAACAGAAACAATTACCAAGAATTCACTGTGCCTTAGGAGGTTTGCTGCAACGTAGGGCTGTGGGGTCACTTGGAACAACTGGTTGTATAGCGTGTGGACAAGAAAATACCAAGTAGCAGAACTGTGGACATTATCTCCAGTGCCAGTATCTGAAACTGTAATACTAAAGTGCAGTATTGTCAAGTAATATTCGTATTGCTATGCTATTGGCATGAAGGTAGACATAAGCATTATTGTGTCAACGTCTACTGTATTTTACAAAGTCTATGACGCAGGGGCCGTTTTCTTGAAGTATTTACTCTCGCGCGCATGATTCCTGCGATTGTTAGGTTACGTTACGCAAATGTCACATTGATAAGGTTTCTCCCCAGAGTGGATGCGGAAATGCAACTTCAAATAGCCACTTTCTGAGAATTGTGCACCACATGTATCACATCTGTAGGGATTCTCCCCAGTATGTGTACGGTCATGGCTCTTCAAATTAACACTGTGATAATTGCGCACCACACGTATCACATTTATAAGGTTTATCCCCACAGTGTGTCTTCAAATGACCACCGTCTGAAAATTGTGCACCACAGGTATCACATTTATAGGGTTTCACCCCAGTGTGGCTACTTTCTCAGAACTATGCCCCACATGTGTTACATTTGTAGGGTGTTTCGCGCGTGTGAGTGCTCACATTTCCAATTAAGCCATCCATATTTAAACAATCTTTTCCACATACCGGAATGTCATATTTGAACGGTTTCTCGGTGTCTTGAGAACGCACATTTACATTCATATCTAGATTACTCCTCCCTACAGGAATCAGATTTATAGTGTTTCTCCCAGCATAGATGCATATGTACACAAGAGACACCACAATTACATGTATCCACACGCGTCACAAAAAAGGTCTTACATATGCAAACTGTTCTAAAGTCCTGCAAATTATCATGCATCATGTGAGAAAGATTTTCCCACCATCGTAATGCAATCGCGTTCCTTTTGAGCCACCATTGCACCGTTTTCCATAGTTGTCAAAATTGAAGGATTTCTCGCCAGTCTACGAATGTAAATGATCAGCTGTGAGATGATTTCCCCGTGAATTCGTTCCTCCAAAACTGTCACACTCGAATGGTTTCTCCACCACGGGGAGCTGACGTCACATTCAAATGGTGGCTCCAACACGGGGGAACTGACGTCACACTCGAGTGGTGTTTCCACCACAGGGAGTTTACGTTTCTTTAAATGTAAATATTGTTCCACATGCGACACAGACTCTTGTGTTCTTCAAGACAAAGGTTTTTACATTCACATTGTGTGACTTGGCTCGATGTCTAACACCGTGTTGGTCACCGTCATATTTCAAGCCGTTGCCACTGTCGCAAGACCGGTGACACCAGGAGCTCTTGACAGTTGTAGTCAATATACAATAGCCTAGAGCGTCATCACTTGTTGTAGACACTTCTGACACCAACCGCAGTCCACGCATGTTATAGTCACCGGATTGGCCTGTCCTGAAACAAGAAATAGTTTACATGTAGACGAGAGGTAGAGGCACAATGCATCATAAACACACTGTTTAACCATCTGTTTGCACTCCGTTAATTAAATTAGTTATATTGTCATTATTATAATGTATTTTTTTTATTTATTTACATACTTTTATTGATGCATTGTTATATATGGACATGAAGATTGTCTGAAATAAATTCATTATTATTATATGGATCTCTTGCGGAAAGTTTGTTTTAAATTTACTTTATTAAAACGGTAAATTCAAGTACAGGGATTTAGCTTAGGCTCGTACACTGGCTGCTATAGCCAAATACTACTTTGTCATTTAAGTACAGTACTTACTGAGTAAACCTCATTATATAACGAATTCTCGCTTATAACGAATATATGAATTGGTCCCTTTTTTTATATATATTTAATGTTTGATGAATGTATGTGGGTATGACGAATTTCTATACCGAATTCGGACACAATGGCCAAAGACAAAGTCCAATGAAATATTATGGAATGTAACGAATCGACGGATGTGAAATTGGTCACCCTTAGCATAAGCCTTGATATCTTAGTCTTACTGGTTATTCTTTTAACTTAAATACGCCATTAGTCGGATATAGTATTCATTAAGAGAGCTAGAACGTTTAACGCTGTTAGCAATGTTTTCGCGGGGCGCTGTGACTGTGTTTTCGTATAGAAACTGTATAATAGGCCTAGATATTTAACTAAAACCAACTTTTCTAACAATTTATTTGCATAACATAACACAAATAAGTGGGTGGAAATTACAATATGGATATCTTTCGCAAAAGGTTCTTCAGATTTGTTATGCAAACGGCATGCTTACATTAGTAGGCGAACGGTAGAACCACCTATCGGACCGATTTAAATGCCCCATCCCCCATACACGCAACCAAATGTTATATCATTTGAAAGCTCTACATCTCCCTGTCCCAACGAGGCCTGTCGTAGAACTGCCAAGTGGTGCAGTAAGCGTGAATCCAAGGTCAAAAAAGGTCATCGTCAAATTATGAATTTTCGAAATTGTGCGCTTCCACAATCGTCTCAACATTACAATGATCGCATATCTACTTTACTTAATAACAACATAGGCAAATAATCAATTTTGGAATGCTTATTGTCTCCCCGTCAAACTGAGATACAATATGGAGGTGTTAGCTGATATGGTACGAGTAGAGCTAAGGTCAAACAAACTCATCACGAAATTATGAATGTATATATTTTGCAATGCCGCGAAAGTCATATAAAGTTACAATGACCCTGCAACTATATTCATTTATGTGAACGTGTCATAAACAGTGTGAAAGAACCATTTCTTCCCGTCAAAATGAGATATGGCATGGCACTGTCAGTTGATGGAGTAGGAGAGAAGGGACGATCAAACAGGGCCACAGTCAAGTGATAAATGTTCGAAATAGTGTCAATCCGCAAACGCCATGCAGTATAAATGGTTGCGTATATCTACGTTCATATCTGTTTATGGCAATGTCGTGGACCGTTGGAAAGTCAACAGTCTCTCCATAAATACGGGATACGACTAAGGTGGTGCTCTACCTGTGGAGTGAAGGTTAAACAAGGTCACCGTCAAAAGAAGAATTTTCAAAATTACACCTTTCCGCAGATAGAAGGTTAACCAACATGTGATGTTATACGTTTAACTGCAATTGTTTTGTTAATATCAGGAATTCTTGCTAGATCCATCACACAAGGGATAAGTAAATAGGTGTATGTGGATGCCACCCTCGATTTTGAAGGTTATTTGAGGGTTAATTAATTGACATCTTTTTGTACACAACGTTGCATAATACCAAATAATTATGTTATGATTTATACATGTATTGCCTGTGTTGTCAGGTGTTGAACTTTGAATTTTCTCATAAATATGGGATAATCAAATATAAAACGTGATTTTCTCAAATGTGTTTATCGCGTACATCATAGTTGTTTACACACCCAATTATTGTAAACCTGTTTGTATATATATATTCCTGTTGATATAATATGCATTTTATTTATTACTACACTTGCCCAAAATGTAGTTACGATGTTGAAGAAGAGAGGTGGCAATCACAGATTAGAACTCTACTCGCAACACAATCGACCAACTGTCACATGTTTTGAAGAATGAGACAATTCAATATCTCAAGGCGGAATCCAAATTTCAGGATCTGATTGACATACGTGGAAACTATGGAGATCATGTTGGACATCATCAGGGCTGAGAATATTGACAACTACATAAAACCTTTCGCTGCAACTGCAATTATACATTGGCTAACCATCTATGACCATACAAGCTATGCCCTCCCGATGGAGAACAGTCCCTCTGGCAGATGTGAAAAACCCCTAGAAGACAGTACCAGAGGCTCTTGCAGTATTCATCAAAGGATACTTTGTTGTGAAGAAAACCAAAAGGCGCTTCAACCAAGTGGCTGCTGATCAGGCAACTTGACTAATTACTAGCACATGCAGAATTCGCCGAGCCGCCCTGTATCTTGTGTGGCATCTACAAACGTCTACAATAAGCGATTGCCGCGTTCATACAGGCATTCTGATACCTTCTTCCTCGTATATGTGTCGATATGAGACGATATAGCTATATGATCACAATATGCTTGTAACTAAACCTTTGCGTGGTGATTAGCGTGTGCAATATGAAGTTGTAGGGTGGAGGGTGGGCTGGCGTCGTCCAAAGAGACCGATGGTTTGCTACACACGAGCGAGTGCCATAAAATAGGTGACATACAACATATTCAGCCCCGGCAAGTTCCCCATCGTGACCCCCTTGACAAGGAGCTGGTTGGTTCTGGAAATTTTGCAAGCTCGAAGCCTTCACATGACCACAAAAGGTTGATGTTGAATTCTTGTTAGTGCGTGGGAACTGAGCAGGTTATCATTCGCAGGTTGTGTAAGTCTTTCGGATTGTTTCTGGAAGTTCCAAGGGTGTACGAAGTCCAACAGTGCCAAGACACTGGGCAGCTATACTTTGGTGTTGAGTTCATGTCACCTCCAAATGTGGCTATAGACAGCGGGACTGGGGATAGCTAAAGCTTCATGGCATTCATAATTTCCACTATTCGTCCAGTAGTGACACCGTTGACCTACTGCTTTAACATCTTTCTATCAATTCTGGTAGTGTTTTGTACATTGTGAAGTTTCAAAGGTTTATGAACGTTGCTTCTTCTGTGCGTCATGAAACTATGTAATTTCTTCAACCAGTCGTTGTTTTACGGTGATGTTAACCTACTATGTTCCTTTGTCCTTATCTATTAGATGATTTCACTATTGACCAGGTCACTTGGAGCAGAGTATTTCGTTGCCATATAGTTACTAAAGGCATTTCGTTACTATGTGGATCAATCCGGTTTCAGCTGTAGGCTCCTGTATGGATTCATCAACGATATTGCTGACATACACACACTTGACAGGAAAGCAACTCGGTCGCTAGGGAGCAAAAACAGTGATTAAAAGCCACCACTCTTGCGTCCGTGACCATCGCTCTCATTTGTAAGTCAGTGTTTCCATATTCACCGTCGGGTCATCAGCGTCACGCTTCCATGCTTCATCCGTGGCGGATACCATTAGAGCAGTTGAACGTTGTCTCTTCCTCGTCGTCTTCCATGTTGAAGAGGGGGGATCTTGGTTACTGTGACATTCGTAATCGTTCTGACCATCTGGGCCAACAAGTATCCCTTGCTTGATCGCCCATTGTAAGCCCGATGATGCCGTTGTGCATCTTGTATAATCTATACATCAATTATTCAGTTGGCTGATTAGCTGGAATTTGGTTGAAGTGTCTTTTGGTTTCTGCCAGAGAGACAGGTCTCCATTGGGAGGGCATAGTTTGTAAGATCGTAGATTGTTTGCTAATATATAATTCCAGCAAAAGATTGTATATAGCTGCCAATCGTCTCAGCCGAGATGATGTCCAGCATAATCTCCATAGTTTCCATGTATCCTGAAATTTGGATTCCTCCTTGATATATTGAATTATCTTGTTCCTTAAGGTAGGTAGTATGGATTCCACCAAAAATCTTTAGTTTTCAACACAGGTAAACCATATTTGATATGCAGATACATACCAACATAGTTAATTTTTTTTTAATGTTTTGCATAAATTATGCAAATTAGGTATCCAATATGGCCGCCATAATAGGGAAAATGAGGTATTTTTTGCCGCGCTCTAACCAAAAACGTATTCAAGTTACAAGCTTGCAATTTAGCACAGGGATTACTGTTATGCATATCTACTGCATGAATATCAATGAAATCAGATATGTTGTGTTGTTTACGTGAAAACAGATTTTTTGTTGAAAAAAACTATTTTGTGTAACTTTTTCACATAATTAACGCCTATAATTCAGAAACCATTAAATATATTATGATTTCTTTTAATTCATGCAGTAGCTATACTCATTAGACACTGCGGTGCAAAATGTTTTGCAGTTATACCCAGTATTTATTCTACTAGAGCGCAGCAACTAGTACTCACAGCAAGTACTCACAGCAAGTACTCACAGCAAAAATGGTATTCCAAGAAAACGATGATAAGTTAATTTTTACAACCAAATTCTGCCAAAAGTCATCCGAAGAAACCACAATATTGCCACTTTGTATTACTTTTTCAGCTAATATACTAACTGCATATTGAGGTAAGGATATGAAACTACATAAATAGCAAAGAAAGTCCTTAAAAAAAAAGTCAAAAATCACTTTTTGAATCCATACCTCTCTTCTTTAACACCCTAACTACATTTTAGGCAAGTTCTCTGACTGTCACGTCATGTTAATGACCAAATTAATGTGTAGTAATAAATAATATGCATATTATATCAACAAGAATATATACAAACAGGCTTATAAAGAATAATTGGGTGTGTAAACAACTTTGGTGTACGCGATAAACACATTTGAGAAAACCACGTTTTATATTTGATTATCTCATATATTTATGAGAAATTTCAAAGTTCAACCCTTGATAACGCAGACAATGCATGTACAAATCATAACATAATTAGTTGGTATTATGCAACGTTGTGTACAAGAAGATGTCAATTAATTACTTAAACTATTTTGATACAAGTGTGAGCTTGTAACCCTCAAATAACATTCAAAATCGAAGGTGGCATCCACAAACACCTATTTTCTTATCCCTTGTTTGATGGATCTAGCAAGAATTCATGCCATTAGCAACACATTGCAGTTAAAAATGTAACATCAAATGTTGGCTAACCTACTATCTGCGGAAAGGCATAATTTCGAAAATTCATCTTTTGATGGTGACCTTGTTTTACCTGAACTCCACAGTTAGTGCACCGGAATACAACTACATTTTGACAGGGATACAATACGCTTTCAAACGATATGTAACACGGCCTAGTGTATGTAGATAAAATAGCTACTCAATCATTGTAAGTGAAGAACTTTTATGGACTGTCGTTTCATGGTGACCTTGTTTAACCTTCACTCCACACCTACTGCACCACGTGATAGCTCCCCGTCGTGTGTATTTGTGGGGAGACAGTTTGCTTTCCAACGGTATACAACATTTCCATGAATATATGGGTAACGTAGATATACGTAACCATTTATATTGAAAGACGTTTGCGGGATGACATTGTTTCGAACATTTATCACTTGGCGGTGACTATGTTTGATCGTCGCTCCACACCTACTCCATCAACTGACAGCTCCAGGTCATATCTCAGTTTGAAGGGGAGAAACGGTACTTTCAGAAAATATATGACACGTTCGTACAAATGAAGTAGTTGCAGGGTCATTGTAACTTTATGACTTTCGCGGCATTGCAACAAATATCGAATATTCATCATTTCACGGTGAACTTGTTTGACGTTAGTTCCACTCGTACCATATCAGGCAACACCTCCATATCGTACATCAGTTTGACGGGGAGACACTGAGCTTTCCAATCTTGTAATTAAGTAAAGTAGATATGCGACCACTGTAATATTAAAACGATTGCGGACGCGCACAATTTGGAAAATTCATTATTTGACGGTGACCTTGTTTGACCTCGGATTTACGCTTATTGCACCACTTGGCAGCTCTACGACAGGCCTGTTTGTGACGGGGTGATGTAGAACTTTCAAATGTAGAGCACGTGTGTGTGGGGGGGGGGGCATTTAAACTCATAAAATAAAGCACTCTTGGGGATTTGCCGCTTTCCTATAGTGGCACGGGTATGGACAAGCCCATTATAAATCAACGTTGGCGACCGTGACCCTGTTTGGACGGGGCATTCGTGTTAACACGACAAGGGATCCGCTTCATGGCCGGATAATTGTTCAATTTACTGTAGACTATAATAAGATAATGGAATGAAACGTCTTGTAGTTTAGTGGTCGGTTTTCAGCGGTCAAAAAGACACGACGTTTATTTTGTTGTTGTTTATTGTATTACATATATATATATATATATATATACATATATATATATATATATATATTGATGTGTAGGAAGTCGAAGACGAAGGGTCCATTTGTGGGATAAATGTTGAATCAAACTTAGATGGAAAGCCCACATAAATAAAATGTATTCAAAAGCAAATAGATCACTAGGCTTCCTCCGCAGAAATCTTAAAGTTTCGTCTATCCAAATAAAAACTCAGGTCTACTTCACCTTTGTTAGACGAATTTTCGAAAACTGCTGTACCGTCTGGGATCCGTATACACATACACATACACAAATAAACAAAATATAAATAATTCAACACTGTAGCGCCCAAAATGTCCTACATCGCCACCATAACACCTCCAGCGTGATAGACGTGCTACACACGTTAGGACGGAGACCACTAATAGACCGATGAACTGATGCTTAATTCTGTATGATGTACAAGACAGTTAATGGCCTACTTAGAATACCAACAAATCAATATCTTAATCCTATAAATGTTAATCCCACACATGTTGTCTCCAGACAACAATATTCATTACCATACCAAATCCCTCACTCCAGATGCAACTACCATTTATATTCTTGTTCTGGGGAAAATATCTGCACAATTCGCCTTTGGAATTTCCGTCTTCAACATATATTGTTATTGTTAGTCTAAACAGCTAGACACCAAGCTCTCCTGTACTTATTCCTGTTATTTGTATTAAATAAATAAATAAATAATATAAAATCTCTGTACATAAAAGCACTGTTCCTGTTTCGCCCACCAACCATCGCCTGTATCCTCAGAACGTTGAAGGTAGGTGTAAGCATGGAGTAAGAAAACCGCATATTTACTACAACATTGTGTCCTAAGCCTCTACACTGTGTCTGTGCGCGTGCGTGTGTCTGGAAGGGTAAGTATACATCATTTAAAGTCGTCATGGCCCGTTTATATATATTTGTTCGGATTCTCAATCGAGAGATTCTGGGTTCGATTCCTCTTGCTGCCTTTTTGAAACTTGAAGTTATTTCACTCAGGGTTGCTTCAGTTTACTCAGCTATATAAATTAGTGCATGGGTATAGACAGTGGTCGGTAGTTGTGTAAGAATAGCAGTCGCGCATCAATTACAGCGTGGCTGGATGCTTCCTAGAGGACTAGAAATGGTGTTCCAATGGACAGATCTGCCAGTTGGTAATGTGTGTAAAGCACTTTCCAGAATCAACATCTCTTCGACCCGCTGGACATGACAAAGCAATTTCCAAACAAACTGAATTAAAAAACTGAATTAGAAATTGAACCAAAACCGGGCCTACACAGCGATCGTCTCGCAGATAGGCCTTCCGATTGTCCCTGGCTATAGTTCCATCAAACATACACAGATGAAGATGATGAATCATAATTATGTGACAACACAGAAGTGCTATTTGTAGAACTCACGAAAATTAAGTAATTGTTTACCATAATTCCAATAAATATTCTCAGATGAAGATGATGAGGAATCAAAATCACGTGACAACTCCGAAGAACTAATTGCGGAACTCACAAAAAATAAGTAGTTGTTGTTTCGAGGACAATAATTATCACTGGAGCACCGAAGCAGCGTTCTGAGGGAATTAATCGGCATCGACACATCTACCGTAGGGCGTTGCGTGCAACAGATCTCGTCAGAAGCTATCGACCGAACTTTCTAGAACACAACACATACAGTACTTGCTAAATAGCGCAACACAAACATTGCGTTGCTTTAGCCGTGTAATCAGAGATAATGATACTTTAGAGTGATCGGCGGTGCCCCTAATGTGTACGTCAAATTGACACAAGGAACGTAATGAAAGGCAAAGTAGGAGGCACGCACACCCGTGCCAATTGCCAACAATCCAGAGTCGTTTCTGGATCGACTTCAGCTTTCGCATTGTGCTAATTGGAAGGCGAGGATCAATATGTTTACCGTCTATGAAACTGGAAGTCCATTTAGAGACGCTACGGGATTGATGTGGACATTGCATCCAGACGCCGGAAGTTCGGAATGTCACGTTATATATATATATATATATATATATATGTATGTATGTATATATATATATGTATGTATATATATATATATATGTATATGTATGTATATATATATATATGTATGTATATATATATATATATATACATATATGTATATATATATATATATGTATGTATATATATATATATATATATATATATGTATGTATATATATATATATATATATATATGTATGACATATATATATATATATATGTATATATATATGTATATATATATATATATGTATATATATATATATACTCCTAACAGCAGCATACGTCGACCAGATATGCATAAGGGACCACCTTAGGCAGACCACCGTTTTTAGGCAGACCAGAGCCGGTCTGCATAAAGTGTTGACCCCTGATTGCGTAGACAGTATCGTTTATTTTATAATTTGAACTGTTAGTGTATGTAGTATACCCAGACATATAATGATATCAATAATTATTTGCACCAAAAAATTTATTTTTTGGATTTTGGGAGACGTTTTCTCGGAGGTTGTATATCCTATCTCTCATAATGGAGCGGTCGACCTATGCTGCCCTTAGGCTTATATATATATATATATATATATATGTATACGAGCCGACTCAAGAGGTTGATGTGGAATGGATTACGCTATGACCGATGGATAACATCCAAAACGCATTTGTCTTATTAGCCACAGTAACTTTGGTGTATATATGAATTGTATATTAGAATAAATGTTGTGTGTATGTTTCAGTTATGTTCTAGTGTATAAGCGTGTGTTAGATCAACACAATCATATCGAAAGGTACAAGAAGAATTAGGTGCACTTTAAAACCTATGAAAAGATCTGCATTTTTCAGCAGTGTGATGCGGGATGCATAACCTGTGCTGACAGCTTGCTGAAAGGTATCAGTCTATGATTGTCATCACGTTGAATACAGCAACGTCAAAGTTGACAGCCAACACTGTGCGTGCTTGCGTGCATGCGTGAGTGCGTATACCTTGCTAGCGTCAAGTGTGAGGCGTCAACAATGATGAATCGATATCATACTGTTATACATACTACCATGTTTTCGTAAGCTTCCTTAATTGCGTCGTATTCATTCCATGGAAAGACTTTCTGATGAAGCATTCTTGGCCGTGGCTGTCCACGGGCTGATCCAAAAAACGAGTCTGGGAGGGCACTAAACCTCCACTGGCGGCCGAACCAAATGGTGTAGATATTTTTCGCATCACGTTTTCTCCGCTAGCTCGCGGCTGGCCATACTGTGATATCGAAGACGGGAGTGTTGTCGAAAAAACACATTTCAAACGGTCTAGGGGGCACGGTCATGTGGGCCCATCCAGAAAGGTCTACGGGCACGCAACATTACCAAGATCTAGCTAGGGGGCACGTGTCCCCCAATCTCCCCTGATCCGACTATGCTGTCAGAATATATAATGTAAATACGTATTACGTATAGTTTCGTGCCCATGGCTATACCAAGATACGTGGTTGTGTCAACTAGGTAGGTTGACTGGATTGAGACGATGCATGGTAACTTGCTAAGTAATGTGGTTTAAGATTGTAACGAATAATAAGGACAGTGTGATGTAGGTTTATGAGTTTGCTACGTATTATGACCAATTTATTGGGTGACTATTTTATACACTTAATTTGGACCGGAAAATCTTACTATGGACAATATAATATGTACAATAAAGTCTTGTCAACTTCGATATGCTTCCCAAAACCTCGCGGAAGATCCCATACGGAGGGAATTTATGTAAGCACGTAGTTCGCTGAGTAAGTAAAAACGTGATGCAGAACCCACCGATCATGCAATAATAGGCTAATGCGTCAGAATGTTGATTATTAGGTAATCACATGGTTTGACAAATTAAGTCAAGTAAATCCATTAAAGATGAAGGTTAGTTGTTCCTGGCAAAAAGAATGTGTATCTACATACGCGCGCAGTTGCATCACATCGTCAGCAGAATGTTGAAAGGTCAGTTACATTTAGAACACGAAGCACGTTTTTGCAACCAAGGCTTCTGCTTACACAAACATACTGGTGAAATTGATAATAACAATAAATACATATACAACGTTTATATTGTTCTAATTTATCTTTCCTCGTCTGTCATACGCATTTCATGCATTAATAATGTGTTTTTAAGTCATTAAAACCGTACAGACGTAGTTGTAACTAGCTACACTGTAGGTAAGCCACTGAATTAAAATGTCAAAGTAAACATAATCTATGCTAATACGTGCCTTGCTTTGGCAAATGTCATTAATTTACCTGAAATGCGTCGTTTTTTGTTAATAAAGTAAATTATTTGTTGATGATGATAAATAGCAAACATGCTGAGAGGAATGGTGCACATAGTCGCAGCATATATGGACAAAAGTTTGTTTTGGCAAACAGGACAAATCAAACCAAAAAATAAAAATGTTTAACTCTAACATTTCTTTTGTTTTATGACAGTCAATATGGTGTAGATCATAACCCTAAGATATTGTGAACACCTCTTGAACCACTTTTGTGTGGCATCCGCTGGAAAATCATACTTGTTTTAGCACGTTTGGTGATGTTTATTACGACACTCGCCACCTTTGGTAACAAAGCACACTGTTTTGTTGTGAAAACACATAACATTTAATTTCTAATACTACCTGTCTGCTATCAATACCTTTGGAAAAACCATACAACCGAATGCATGTAGAAGACAGACTTACAATGTAAATGTCATTAATGCATAATTGTTAAAACAATGGACAGTTGTGTGAGTGTACCATTTGGATGTCGTATAAACACGCAAATCTCATTGTTTCAACAGTACAAACAACATACTATATAATGTTTTTTGCCTTCCATTTTGCAATACATCATCAAATTATCTTCAAACATGTACACCGGGTGATACTTTCTGAAGGGTTTGCTTAGCACCAGCACTGCATCTTGAAGCATGTTGGAGAAAACACCACATTTTTCACGATTTATGTGAAGTCGCCATATGCAGTCCACTAAATGCCATACAATTTTGAAGAAAGAAGTTCGCGACAGTCTGACTTGACATATATGCATCTCTCTTGGTGGCTACACTGATATAACCTTTCACTGCAGCTCAGAAAACATGGTCGTGGCCCTTCCCAGGTCTTGCTTAAAAACAGCCAGGACTACTTCGGCCCAAAGACAGAGACCGCTGCATACATACATGAAATTCTTCCATTTTTACAATAACATTTTAACAAACCTCAACAGTTCGCTTCCCTGTTTAAAATAAAAATAATAAAAATAAGGTAATTTCTTTTGAGCCTAATTCCTCGGAAACCAAGCTCAGTTATTCATTGTGTATATATCGTATATATAGGTCAAATAAACTGATTCTGAGTCTGAGTCTGAGGCGCATCAATACAAAAGGGTTAGTCAATATCAGAATCGATAAGCCATACTAGAGTCGTTAACAGATGGATCGGTACGCCATGGAGCTAACCACTTCAACCATTTTTGATGCAAGCATTTTCAGGGCATATTTGCATTATTAACCAAAACAATTATTACGACATCCATATTTTGATGCATGTTACTTCGGGACCACATGCCAATATTCTAAATGTACGTTACTATTTTATTAGGATATTGTGTATACCTCATTCATGTACATTACTTAAAATAATAACCGAATAGTTATACGTACAATTTTGTTTGGAAAAGACTGAAATTTTATTTCGAAAATTCATTGACACTAAACCAATGGTTATTTTTAAACACAACTACTATAATAGGTACCCCTACGAGACACATAACTACGCTATATCATCCCGTATTACCTCACAAATGCGTCTTCCACAAGTTCCGTAGTGGTTTTTTTTCATTTAGCCGAGCTAATGTGCAACAAAATTTCCTAATTTCTGAGAGGCTATATCTCTAAAATTATTGTACCGTTGAAGTAGATTGAGCAGGCAATTTACAGATAATTGGATTGTTTTTAACCAGCACTTAAAATGTACGTTAAATGTTGTGACGTCTGGAGCATGCCAAAGGTCGAAGACAAACTTTTTGCAGTTTGCCAAAAAACTCATATACATGTTCAGTTGAAATGGTTTAACATAGGCTTGTGTTGTGTATTGTCAAATGTTGTTCTTGTGTAATATGTTTAATCATAATAATCAATAGTTCACAGGACTCATTGTTATCTTCGTTCGCATCCACCAGATTATGATCAAGACAAATCGTTGTCTTATCACGAGCAACGTACACTTGTATACACTCTTGTGATATCTCCACTTTACCAACTTAACACGGAGTTACGATAGATTTGTGTTAGTGACATTGTCGTTATAAGACGTTCTATTTTTCCATTGTGTGTTATACACTAAGACATCGACATGTTCAAATGGGAACCGTCCAATATTTGCTCTTGCAGGTGTAAAGTGATGCTATAGTAGGTTTACACCCCCACCTATTTACTCCGAAGGTATAGTAACCGTGGGGTCTAATTACTATTATAGTAATTTGACCTCCCGTTTGGTATTTTCATCCCCATTTATTCTAACCGAATTTTTTTCTCAATATGTGTTATAATATAGATTTGCAATTCATGTTTTATGTCGCACAGTCGGCGTGGCATTGGGTACCAAATGTTCCTTTTCTGCTTGACGTTGCAGACATAAGTTATTCTAGCCGCCATCCTTTCATGTTGTATCATGTCCAGCGGTGTGGATATTATTTTACTGAGTGTGCCCAAAGTTACATAACTCCCCTCTTTGTTGTGCAACCAACATCACCGGAGGGACGTAGTGTCAATTATTACTCCTTTCAGAGAAGATCTTGCGTAACAACCACATCAATTTAACCCTCACTCATTATTTGTTCTAGCCCTCCCAGAATAGAGAAGTCATTTTATCTATAACATATAGTAATTAAACAAGCACCCCTTTTGTGTGTTGTCAATCCCATCTGAAGGCATCATGCTACCATGACAATTGTAGTTTAATCACCGCTGTTTCTTTGTGTTAACAGTCCCACAATCGCGGGGTTATTTGTTTTTAATTGATTGTGCATATTGCATTTTAATAATACATTGAAGCAATCATGCCAAGATAAGCCCTAAGACACTTGCAATTACAAAGCCTTCGGGCCTGTGATATTGAGTATCATGCATAACATTAATAATAATAAAATAATATAAGGGTGTCACGTTACCATAGGTGGAATCAATATATTATTATTATATTTCGCATCTTTCGACAGGGGAGAGGGTAAAATACTATGGGGGGCAAAATACTATCTTACTTTGGACTGTTGCCCTCTTTGCTCATGGTTTCACAAGCAACACGTCTAACGCAAGACCCAATACATCTCTCACCGGCTGCGATAAACGCATTACACATATGAATTGTTTCCCAAGATATACACAATGTTGTGTTACAAACAGTAAGTGCTTGTAAACCACTCCGTGCAAGTGCTCGCTAATTTCCTAATACATGGCAAATTGACACGTAGGCGTCTCATAAATACACACTGTGATCTACAATATTAGCAAGGTTTTCGTTTATTCTAATTTACTGTTGTATTTGCAAACTGGCTTAACAATAAATAACAACATTTCCACCCAAAGCTACACGCTCCAGGTGGCAAATGGACACGAAACTTTATCGGATTTCCAAACATAATTCATCTGTTTGTAGAACAGTGTAGGTTGGATACGAGAAAGAACTCATTCTCTCGGAGGACAACAATGATTGGAACACATTATCTGATGATTGTGTTAATGCTGGCAGTGTGAATATGTTCAATATAGTTCGCCCTTAAATGATATTAAATACACGTATTCCTACTGATAGCATTAACACAATGAATATATCATTTGTTCTGTCAGTACCGTTATTTGTCAGAATGACTGCTTTTTCGTACTTGCGCTAAACGTTATTGTGAATGATCACCAGATTGTGCTGCTATGACAAAAGGTGTTGCGCGCATGTTGATTGACTTGTGGCCATGGACGCGCTATCTACCGTGCCAGTCGTTACTGATGGTGACGTATGTACTGTTGTTGCAAAAATATGGATCCTGAGATGTAGTCTAAACACAAAACATGATATTACATTATTAACTATTCAGTATACGGATTTGTAGGATTTATGAATAAGTCCTTATCCCGTTTTAATATAGATTTGCTTCAAATGGAAACAACTTAATAATTATATTATATTATAATACACAGATTCTTGCTGTCATCACATACGTATACAATCGAAATACAAACTCATAGTGATGGAAGAACAACATTTTTAATGATTGGCAGAATCACAACAACACGTAGCAGCTTTGGTTTGATCTAGATATGTATATTCTGGAATCAATGTCGAACGTAGTACGGTTTATTAACATTGAATTTCCATCAACTTGCTATTGGCTGCCAATGTAGCTTTCTAAGTGGCGGTGCGAGAATAACCGATACGTCCACCACCACGCATACGTTGATGCTCTTGCTTGTAAGCCAAACGAAGCACTGGAGGATACCCCGTAGCTAATGTGTGCATAACTTAACATATCGCCCAAAGCGTTTAATATTTTCTATAATAATAGCAATAACCTACATAATTTACACACTCCGTATATTTACGCTAGTTGGAATATGCCGTTGACTCCGGGGGTGCGCGATAGTGTAGTGGTTAGCACATCCGCCTGACATGCCGGCGCCCCGAGTTCAATACCCGGACCGGGCAGGTATGGTATATTTGGTGTAAAAACCTGGCTCTCAACATTGGGGACTGTGTATCCCTCGTGAATCGGAGATCACGTTAATGTCGGTCCCGTCTCAATTTGGGACGTAAAAGAACCACTGAGGACGACAAGCACCCTGGCAGTGACCACCCTCAGTGCCAGCATAGAAAGGTCGGCTTGGCGATAATGTTCTGAAAAAGGCTGGCTAGTTGAATGAGACCTCATAAGATCATAACATTGTAACCACAATATATACAGACTAGTCAGTTAATAGAACATTGCCGAGTGCTGGAAACAACTAGGCAACTAGGCAACTCCAACGAGTAGTAAGGAGTGATTCTGTCCTAATATCGTCCGTAACTAATAGAATTGATTCTGCTGATTCTGTTTGGTCAGATATTCTGTATAAAAGTACCATCACCTGTATCAGGATATTCCATGAAAGAGAAGGTCCAAAGTGGGCAGTTGGCACCATTTGACACCACAGTTGTGACTATCAATCCAACCGAGAAAGTGGTTCACGTAAATACGTACTTGGTAAGGGATGAGGTAGAGTTTAGATTAGTTTTGCCATTCATCGACTATAACATAATGGTCATGCAAAATGCGACTGCACGTACACACACGAAAATGTTCCTCGACCGTTACTATTATCTACGTAGGTCCGTATTGGGTTTAGAACTTGTGTTTATTACAAGATATTAATTTATTGTGATAAACCCACACGGACATATAATAGGCGTACGACAAAATAAGTCTTATTTATTAAGCTAGTAACATTTGAACTCTTCGGTAAAGACCAGAATGAACCGCGCCGGAAATGAAAGCGAATGAGATTGCATTTAAGGTGTATCGCGTGCATCAAACAACAAATGAGTCGTGACACTCTTGACACAGACTTAGCTAACCGGAAATGAAGTAGCGAGCAGTAAAGAAAATCGACGGGTGTACAGTGGCGCTACGTATACGTCGAAGAAGACTTATTAACGGTCATACTTTATAAGGTTTCGACCCCCTCTCTCCTTCCTTCCTTCCTTCCTTCCTTCCTTCCGTCTTTCTACACCTGGGCGTTCGTTAGTACGGCATCGGTCACCCACAACCAGACCCTAAATAGCATCAAGGCTCGCCAAGACGATAATTCTTGGGTAACGTACGCTCGACCAAAGTACTTTGTTTGATATACTGTTCGTACTGACGTGAGGCCGATTAAACACGAATGCTCTCAGGTCGGTTTTAGTCAGCAATAAATTAACATACTGGTACTGCAACGACGATAATCGCACAATACATCAATGTCTATGTTATTAAAGATTACTTTCTCTATGATTACCGGTTTTTTAAACAAATAATTAAGTCTATATACTATGATAATAGAGAGAGAGGAGGAAGGGAGAGAGAGGGGGAGGGAGAGAGAAAGGGGGGGAGAGGTGTAGAGAGAGAGAGAGAGGGGGGGGGAGAGAGAGAGAGAGAGAGAGAGAGAGAGAGAGAGAGAGAGAGAGAGAGAGAGAGAGAGAGAGAGAGAGAGAGAGAGAGAAGGAGGAGGAACTATCATTATTAGTTATGATGGTCAGTCAGTAATCGGTTGATCTACTACAATATAATGTGAACTCTGTTGTTGCCTGTTAGAAACCACTCGATCAAAATAACAACATTGTGAAGTTTGTGGAATATATATATATATATATATATTCCACAAACTTTGTGGAGTATATATATATATATATGACATACCAAACTTTGTGGAATATATATATATATATTCCACAAACTTCACAATGTTGTTACTTTGATCATGTTCTAAAGACATAAATGCCAATTGGCGCTTTTATTGAGTGGTTTCTAACAGGCAACAACAAAGTTCACATTATATTGTTGTATATTGTATATATTGGATTCAAAGCATGCGTACATATAAATATACACATCAAACGCACAACAAAATTTATTACAGAAGCGATGCTACAACATGACATACCAAATGGATCTATGATGCAAACGAACAGTATTTTTCATTGATATACATATAATTATATATTCGAGTCGTAGACTTCTCCATGTATGTGTGTTTACGTGTGTAGTACAGTATGACAAACTAAGTAGCGTTGTGCATTGTAATGATCTCATAGTCCATATAGTATACAGAGATGCTAAGGAGGGATCATAATTGAATTATGAGTACACACAGCCCTGGTGCTATGAAGTGTTTCACGCCAACGCTTCTAACAGACTCAATGTTGACAACTCTTAATTAAATTAATCGCCGCCAGGTGGACCTTATCGATTCACCGCCATCTTTCATCGTTTATTAAGATTGCGAAGATTGTCAGGTAGATGGGTTTATAGCGCTGTGAACTGGTTCAACAATGCTGCTGCTACTGTTGGATCGATACGACTGTCTATGTGTGCTTGTATGTGTGTGCGCATTTGTTTGTGTGTTTGTGTTTGTTGGTGTGCTTGTCAACAGAGAACATTGCTACATTTCTATTTCCTCTGTTACGCCAGTCTTACAATCGAACATTCCAGAATATTAAATGTGACTTAGCTTTAACATGTAACATATATATATAACACTTCATCATCATTATGCAGCCGTAGTGTTCCGTGGCTGGGCGAAGGCCTCAGCATGTCGTTTCCAGATCTTCCTGTCTTGCGCTATCCTCTGCCAGATAGTGCCCTTCAAGTACTCATCTAGTTCGTCTCTCCACCGTCTCGCCGGTCTTCTTCTAGATGGTTTCCTTTCGTAAGGTCGTCAGGTAGTGATATAATTACGCAATGTCCGTCGGTTATCTTGCAGTCTACCGCCAACTCTCTAAAATGTTCATTTTACATTTGTCTGTTTCCTCAACGACTACGCTGTAGCCACGCATAAATGCCAATATATTAACCGAACTCTGTACACACTCATCAGTAGACATATCGACGCCTTACACGTTAATTAATGCGTATGTGCAAATCGCTTAAAATGGACATATTGGATAACATTTAATTAAAACTGTCCACATTTACTAATGCATTATTATATGTTTTCGCAAATGTAAGTATTTGTAGCGATATTTGACAATTGCCAAATCGTTCGCGAAATTCGCGCCGAGATAATCTCGCTAGATTATTATTGACTGTTTTATTTTCGTGTCGGACGGTCGAGACCTGTCACTGTTATGCAAGATGTACGACTTTGATAAACGCAGGCAGAACGGCCTTAGGCACCGTATGCAAATATGGATAGATTCTGCAAACGATTATTTATTGAAAAAATGCGCAATCGACCGAGCCGTGCGATTCGCGAATCCGCATAATAACATCACCCATTTAACAAAGCTAATAAAATTAAAGAAAGAAAGGCGTTTATTTGACACCATATCTTATTCTTCTTCTTGGTTGTATACACGTAATATGCATTGGTAAACATAACTACATATATAATACATCACACGTATGAAAATAAGTAGTAAATAATAAGGAGTAAATCAATCAAAATGTTTATAGACAGGGTCGGTGGCTCTTATTACGATAACATATTGCTCTAACTGGAGCCAACAGAACAAGCAGCCGCGAATTGCGAGCATATGTATTACCTACAGACATAATCCGGCGGTGAAAGGACGTCAGGGACTTCTATGGATTAAGACTTTCTTACTTCTCTGTTGAGTGGCTCCACTCAATAATTTGCCTTACAAACGTGGTATTTTATTTGAGCCGAAACTACTATAGGACTTAATACCGTGACCGATATTAGAGCTTGCCCCTTCATCCACGCAGTTTGTTCTGGCTGTATAATTACTCACGTTTCAATACCTATAACGCTGACGTAGGTGATGCATATATGGAAGCTGGGCGCGTTTGAAGGCAATCTAAGCGCTATTGTGGTGCGTGTCACTCTGAGTGAGCTAACTGGTCGCCGGCTGTCACTCAGCCGACCGACCGTGCGAGCAACGCCTCTTATACCCCGACCAGTGCGCGTCCGACGCTGAACGCTCGACTGCCGCAGTAGCGGCGCTAAGAAGAGCTACTTCATTGCACCGGAGGCTGGATGTCGGTGCGCCGCCTTGAGAACGAGCTGCGCGTCTCCATCAGTGTCTCTCTGTCGGAACTATCCCCGTTCTAACTACCAAGTCGCGTGGAGGTAGCCTTCACGTCGTTGCTCAAAGTGAGCTCACAGGAAACGCGCGTCCGTGTAGTTCGCAATTTTGATTTCATGCGATTGCACTATTCGTGGCTTCGTTTGCGTGGTGGGGACGTCCTCAATCACGGTGTCGGCTGTCTTCTGTAAAGACTTGACAAATACGTCTGATCTGATGGCGTGAGATACACGTTGACCGGTTCAATTCGTTGGTCTTTGTCGCTGATTGAGCAATCTCGTTGCGTGTCTTTCGACGCTGTCTGTGTAAAGTGGCGCGAAGTGGGTGCGTGTGCTGGGATGTCACACGGACTTCGGAGGGCATGGTGATCATCGTTGACAGTGCCGTGGTCGTGCAGCTTCCTGTGTCGAACATCCGATAAAAGGCAATCAGCGACTGGCAGGAATAACCGGCCAAATATTGTCCTCAAACACCGTGTCGTCCCGGCAGCGTTGAGATGTTTTTGCAATGAGTGTATCATATTTAACACGCATTCAAAACTCTTCATGATCCGTTGACAGTCTCATGATTAATGTTGAAGTCAACCAGTCCAGTTTGCATATATCCGTATGCGATCCTTGAGAGTTGGAACCGTGCGGATACTGAAAACTAAATGACAACGCAACATAATGTGCACTAATTAATCTGAAGTCCCAGCACAAGAACAAGCGTGCCTTGAACTGCAGCGTCTCGTGACATCCGCCACGACTCCGAACAGCAGGACGTCTGTCGTTATCCAGTGGCGACTTGACTGAGCCAGCTTTGTACCAATGCATTAAGCGGTAAGTCAAGTAGTCGGCTTTCATCATGCCAATTCGATCATGTGTCTTATGTCCTTACAACAATGGTGTACCACAGCTGGCGTTTTTGTATTTATTAGAGTTTCGTCTAATAACTTCACTTTGACCTATGTTAAATGATCATTAAATACATTGTTCAATTATACTTACGAAACTTATATACGCACACATACACACACACACAGAGAGAGAGAGAGAGAGAGAGAGAGAGAGAGAGAGAGAGAGAGAGAGAGAGAGAGAGAGAGAGAGAGAGAGAGAGAGAGAGAGAGAGAGAGAGAGAGAGAGAGAGAGAGAGAGAGAGAGAGAGAGAGAGAGAGAGAGAGAGAGAGAGAGAGAGAGAGAGAGAGAGAGAGAGAGAGAGAGAGAGAGAGAGAGAGAGAGAGAGAGAGAGAGAGAGAGAGAGAGAGAGAGAGAGAGCGAGAGAGGAGAGAGAGAGAGAGGAGAGCGAGAGAGCGAGAGAGAGAGAGAGAGAGAGAGAGAGAGAGAGAGAGAGAGAGAGAGAGAGAGAGAGAGAGAGAGAGAGAGAGAGAGAGAGAGAGAGAGAGAGAGAGAGAGAGAGAGAGAGAGAGAGAGAGAGAGACGCGCACGCACACACACACACACACACACACACACACACACACACACACACACACACACACACACACACACACACACACACACACACACACACACACACACACACACACACACACACACTTGAAATATAACTGCGTATGCCCACGTAACACACACCTTACAACACATGTAAATTATATGTTACAATCCTTGCTTCGGGGAAGAATGTGAAATTAGAAGTATCACGAAGGCAGCATTCCTCGACATTCGGCCTGCTGTCATCGAGTTGTAGCGTGTCAGCAGTGTAGCCCGAGCATTGTCCATATCTGTTTTAGTAGCCACTATTATGTTATGACGATCACAGCTTCGTCCAGATTATTACAGCTTCGAAACCATGTGACGTATCGAATACGTCACACGGTTTCGGTGCAGTGTTATAAACCTTGTGGAAAAATCGTAGTAAAAATAACCTTAATGTTTCTTCTGTAACCCCGTCAGCATGTCACGGATCCGGTTCTTTCAAGTACAAATGTGTAATGTGTGAATAGCTTAAATAATCTTTTGGTTCAGCAGATGAAATAAGCAGTTGGTTCATTAAACAAAGGTGCGTAGGCCTACATTTGTTTAACGTGTTGAAATGGTCGACTGTGGCCCTTACATCTCGTAACGTGTAATGTCTCGTGGATTCACAAAGTGGTGCCTTCCGTCTGTTTCCCACTAAACGTGCTAATGCGTTCAGCTCTACAATACTCCAGTGAGTCTACTCACGTTATAGGATTAACACAGAGGACTGAGCTGTAATGGAAAGTTAATTGTTGTCTACTTATTGGCTAGACGAATCGTAACGTGCGTTAATAATATCATCCATACATTTTGGGGACCGTTGTACTAAGACAGTGAGCTTATATGAAAATCCATCATTACACAGTTGTAATTTTGAAGAATCTTGACGGGGAAAGTGTCCAGGTGGCGCGCCCTGGCGTTGATAGTTTTCAGTATACAAGATCACTGTTAAGGAGCAAAATCCATTTCAAAGAGCACAATTCATTTTAGAGAGCAAAATCTATTTTAAAAAGCAAAATCAGGGTAATTAGTTCATAAGAATGTTAGTGAAACGTTCCTCTGACATGTTGTCTACAATGTTCCGTCACGAATGTTATTTCTGGTCCTCTAGGCTTTCTATCTTTCTTAAGTGAGAAGAAAATACTTCCATCAACACTGTTACAACCATTCAATATTTAAAAACGTATATCTGATCCCGGTTAATCTTGTATTTGGGGTTGTCAAACCACATTCATTGACATCTAAATTCTCTCAGTTCGGTAATCGTTTACTCTCCTCTATGTGCAATACCCGTAGGCAGGAACACCGACAAGATGAACGTGCGGCCGTATGAGAGGGTATTGATGACGTACGCCAACTTCCGCCTGCACAAGCAGCTGCAGCTGTACGTGCCGCCGGTGCTCCTCCTCCTTGGCACCGTCGGCAACGTGCTGTCCCTCGTCATCCTCACTCGGCCGGCCATGCGGAAGTACTCGGCCTACGTCTACCTCGCCGTGCTCGCCGCCGCCGACACCATCGTTCTTTACGTCGGTCTCATGCGGCTTTGGGTCGGCCAGTTGACGGGGCACGACCTGCGGGATGCCACGGACTGGACGTGTCGTCTCGTCACCGTTGTCACTTACACAGTCAGTGACTACTCCGGCTGGCTCATCATCGCAGTCACGCTGGAGCGATACGTCGCAGTGTGTCACCCGCTCGTGACGTCGATCGGAGGGTGTCAGCGTGTTAAGACCCTAGCCACACTCGGTGGGCTGTTGGGTGTGCTGGCGGCGGTTAATGTCCACTTCCTGTGGACGGTTCGTGTTGTGGACAACCCATATGGTAATGAGACGATATCAAAGTGTGCTGGTGAAGACTACAAGATGCTGGTGGAGGAGGTCTGGCCGTGGGTCGACGCCGCTATCTACTCCTTCGTGCCCTTCCTCGTCATCCTCGTCCTCAACACGCTCATCATACGACAGGTGAGTTGTACGTCAGGTGACTCATAAGTCAGGTGAGTTTACAGCAGGTGAATCGTACGACAGGTGAGTTGTACGACAGTTGAATCATACGACAGGTGAATTGTACGTCAGGTGAGTTGTACGTCAGGCGAATCATATAACAGGTGAGTTGTACGTCAGGTGAATCATACGACAGGTGAGTTGTACGTCAGGTGAATCGCACGACAGGTGAGTTGTACGTCAGGTGAATTACGACAGGTGAGGTGTACGTCAGGTGAATCATACGACAGGTGAGGTGTACGTCAGGTGAATCATACGACAGATGAGGTATATATCAGTTACATTGTTCCTCAGATAATTCATAGTACAGCTAAGTTGCATGCCCGATCAAGCATACAACAGTAGTAAGTTGTACGACAGATAAAACATAAAAAAGTTTGTGCGCCAGGTAAATCGTACCACAGGTGAGTTGTACGTCAAATAAATCATACACCAGTTATAGGTAAATCACCATGTAAACCACACTCCATATACTGATAAGTCATTTGCAAAATAAGGTAAGTCGTTTAATGGGTAAGTCTTCCTACAAGTGAGTAATAGGAGAGTAAGAAATATCCCAGATAAGTAAGCCGACACCTGGTGAGGCGTACACCAGGAAACCCGTACGCCAGGTAATACATACGACTGGTAAGCCATACATCTGTTTAGCCAGACAACACGCGTGCCATACGCCAAATATGTCAAACGCCAGCTAAACAAGCCAGGTAAAGTATTGCCGAGTAAGACATGTCCCAGCTAAGTTGGTGTCTGCATTACAACTAATTCGGTTGTAGTTTACGAGTTCATAGGAAATAAAATAAAATCCTTTGCATATACACTGCCGTGGATCTGAAGATGTAGTTTAATCGTTTATCCTATATGCAACCAGTATGGGCTTACAATACGGTGATATTCAGATGAATGTCTCTCAAGTCGATGTATCATTATCCATTCTGGCACATTCGCCGTCTCCGCGATCCACGTAAACACGACGTCCTTTAACCTGCCATGCGCGTCCACGTTAACTTCCGGTTATTTCCAGGTGATCCGCTCGCGCCGTGAACGCGTCCGTCTCCTCGTCAACACGTCCGGGTCTCGCTTCTCTCTGGACGCCGGCAGACGACGGAAGTGCATCGAGAACAGTCGGATCACGGTGATGCTCCTTACCGTCTCCTTCGTTTTCCTCGCGCTCACGATGCCGGTCAACGTCACGATGATCGCCGCCAAGTTGTACACGACAGACGTGATCAACATTGGCGCCATAGTCAACCTGCGGCTGCTACAGACGATGGCTGAGCTGCTCATGTACTCGAACCATTCCATCAACTTCCTGCTCTACTGCGCCATCGGGCAGAAGTTCCGACAGAACCTGTACCGTCTGTGCTCTTGCAGACACCGGCCCAGGCGTGCGCATAACGTCGACAGCAACATGTACCCGCTGATGCGCGCGACTAGTTGCCGTAAAGATACGGCGGTTGTTACCGAGAGTCTAGGTATCGGGTCGAACAACCACAGGAGTGTTTGTAGCAACCGGGTTTGACACCAAACGTGGCATTGCTAGTTACATCCGCATCATTGTTTTGTCCAGCCGCAGGAGAGAATATAACGAATAGTTCGACGATACTGTACCTGACCTTAATTTTTCTACAGCATGGAATAAGGATAACGAACATGGAGTTGATCTTTCAACAAAGGTTAAACTCGACGGGACACACGTTCCTATTCCAAATGGGCAGCCCACTCGTACCACACCCATGTATATTGACAACGAGTAACAAGAACCCGGAATCTGACTGGGTATTCGAACTTTGTAACTTCCGAAAACGGTGGAATTTTCTAGCAGTCGAAATAGCTCCTCTGGTTAAATTAGTACTAACTGTTAAAATCGTTGTACATAATAATACCCGTGACTGTTTTGAGGTGGCAGCCATCATTAAATGGCCGCCACCCTGTATACAAACGACGTGTGTTTTGTCTATTCGTAATGGCGTGTGAATGTCTTGGTTATATGGTTATAAACCATAAGGTTGTGTTTACCATTCACGAGCCAACCCCAAACTATTTATTTGTTTATTTGTTTAATAACGTAGCATGTATCGACATTGTTTTTAATTACTGTATATATGCTGTGTTTCATGTTTTCGTTTTTCATATGGCAACTATAAATCAAATTCGATAGCTACTTGTTTTAATAATAATACCACTAAATGATATACAGTGTAATGTGCCTTTTTGTGGTAAGTGGCGGCAACGTTTGAATATTGTTTAATTACAACCCTATTGTTGCATATTGTGTTCTGCACGTTTCAAAATCGCTGAACATTTATGAGATCGAGCGGAGCAAGGTACGAGCGGTACACGGTATGAGCGCTGCAAGTGCTTTCTAGCTCGGGTTCGTGGTGGAGGGCGCTGTAAGCCGGTTTAATGGGTTAGGGTTAAAGCCATTCTAACATGGTAAGGAGTAACATCTGAGATTATTTACATGTTTTTATCACCTTCCACCACACCACCCCCATATATAACTGGTACTGTCAAGCTATTGACTGTCTATTTAGATAAACATCACAATTATTAGTATCTCAACAGTGTTGGGACTCTTTTTTTAAATTATTCAATGAAGTTGGACCAATTCTTGTAAAGAAATATATAACTTGATATTAATTCAATCCGTTAGGTAACTGGCAATAACAAGATCCCGTACAGGTATCTGAAACAGGGGTGATTGGGGCGTGGTTCCGCGCCGTAGTGCTGGGTGTAACTGTTGAAGTTGGCGATCCGAAAGCACTAGAAATAGTGGTGTTCGTTCGACGCAAACATGTCGTCGTACAGTGTTTATCGGTAAGAACGTGGTCCCTTATTGACACAAAACTACGCCCACCGTACTTCAGTGTGTCGTTACGAAATACACAAAACGCGACGCCTGTTTGATATGTGTTTTTTTGAAAGTCCTCGATTGTCACAGTTATTTTGTTGGCATTACTGACATCTATTTCGACAGTTTTCTTAAATCAGTCTATTCGACATTTGTTCCTGAGCGTTTCGTAAATTTCTCGAAAGCGAACCTCGTTGATTTTGTCCAGAAGTTTCATGAAGTAGTTAGTTATAGTACACGCACAAGGCCGCCAATTGTACTCACCAGCATTGAGGCAGTAACGCGTTACATCTGTAATGACATGACATCATTCTATTTTTAGCATGCGCGCGGAACTGCTGAAAACACGGGAAAACAAACGCGTCGTACAACAGTAGAAATGGTAGCCTCCGCGCCTTTTCCAACAAATAAACTATTAGAAATTGACAGCCCAGTTGCGAAACTGTATTCTGTAATCGTAGAAAGATATTCGAATACATAGTTAATACGATGGCAACAATACTGCGGCCTTCCTTCGTTCGATGTTCGTTTGAAACTAGCAGAAATGTGGTCGTCCAGTTTGGTTATGCTTGCAACATACGAGATGACCGGCAATCTGTATTTCTGATAATTTTGCATGATATTTATAATACATACCGCCACTAACGTGATGTTTTTTTGCATTTTAATTATGTACAGTGCATCTGTATCACTTGATTATCTTTTAAGCAGCGACTGTCTGTATTTCTTACCCATTTTGTTTTATGTACATTGCTAGGGAAATTAATAGACATGGCGCTGCTAAATATTAATATTAAGGTGGTTAAATACCTACTTTAGTCAGTATATACTTTTTTTTCTGATAATGTATTTCATGTAACAAAACTTATTTCTTTACAAATATATATTTTAAATTACATAGTATAGATTATGTTTTACCAATTATGTATTTGAAGTGCCTGTAATATATGAACATGTTTTATACCCGGATACACGGCGCTATACAATTAGCAGATATTTATTGTGTGCGCGTGCGTTCGTTCGTGCGTTCGTTCGTGCGTGCGTGCGAAGAATCAATATTCTAAGTTATTAATAGTTATGTCATCCATTCAGTACAAACAAAGTATTAACAATGGTCTTAATTATGAAATAATTTACATTACCTAACGCAAATACATGTTATTAATAGTTTTAGTATTATGGGCAATGGCGAATTAATTATACATAATAAGGCTGTCAATACCAACCAGTTACGTTACAATAATTAGTATCGTCTATAATATTAATAAGTTGATAGCAACAAATACAAGACCAACTAGGCAATCAATACATCATAGACAGTTTAGCAAATGTGCTCATTAATAGGCTATGCTGTCGTAGGAATGTCAACAAACGGAATAGAATTACATGATTTTACACCTATTTGGTGTGAAATAATATAATAAATATTTATTTGCAATATTAACGACGTATAATTAGCGCCCATTGAAGTTGCAAACTCTCGGGTCTCAGGTGACTGTATTTGTGTGCAAACGTTTCGACGCGAAATTCTTTTGCAACGCTGTATTGTGTCATTTTGTTTCTCAAACCTAAGACGTACACTGAATGATGCCACGCCAACCAGGTTTATTAGCAATTGTAGTTGTCAACTTAGCATACACTTTCACCGAAGCAGTCAAACAGAAAAACGATACAACGTCCAAGGGGACATCGAATTGCACGGTACACGAATTTAGGACGCGCAACGAAATGGATATGCAAACTGACATTTTCATCAACATCCTTAGCTGCAGTAAGGTCATTAAATTGCCCCTAGGTTTCAGCAGCCCAGCACTGGTAATAAGTTGGTGAAGCCTTCCCTCGGAGTTACTACAACTAAAAAGGTACAACTACAACTGTAATAGTACAACTACAACTGTAGTGTAATAGTACAACTACAAGGCTACACTTTCGAAGTGTGTGTGCTTTTGGCAGTTTTGCCAGTTTGGGGAAGGGGAGAAATACACACCCCTCGTGTGCTATCAGTGAGCGTATCTAGACTTAACTTTGCTTGTCCCATAACTGCAATGCGTGTTAACAATGCTGGACACTCAGTGTTGTACTGGCGACATAGAGTACAAGAATACAACAACGTTTATCGCCAACGACATGTAAGCAACGCTGCCACTGGAACCGTCAAACTTTGCCCGCAATAGCACCACGCGTCATGTACTATATTTAGCGCTACGCATCAACGCTAGCAAGTGCTATATATAAGCACACCACACCGTGGTTCCGTGACTATCCGCAGCGAGAACACTGTGTGTCCACCTAGCGGGAACATCAGAAGGTAGTAACTGAAACACAGAGACCAAAACCTGCATGAAAGCTAACTCTTGCATAGCGATATTGCGCACAAAAAATATTTATTTATTAGTTTCAAACAGAACCAAACTAAAGAACTTTGATAAAAAAGTCTTTGTTTTGTTCACGGCAGAGCAAAGTGAGTTCGATGTGTTCCACTAACATGCCACTGTAGGTCGCCACTGTCAAGCCAGGAAATGACCTGATTATTAATCTACAGCGATGTCGCCAGACGCTGATTTGCTGTTTCCATGCGTATTTCACCGGAGTTCCCAAATGGAATATTGACGTCAATAAATTTGAATTATCCAATGGCTTTTCACTATGCTAAGCACTTATAGGTTTCCGGCCGACCATCTGATGCTGTCCAAGTGTACACACTTCTTTGATGTTGTTTGAAAAAAGTATTAGTGATCATCAGTTCATTCTCTATGATAAACTCAACAAGTCTATCTCCTCTACCGTTTCTCTCGCCTAGTCCATACTTCCTTATATTTCCATTCTCTTCTTCGTTTTAACAACTGCCAACGTGTGCATTGAAATCGCCAATCAGTACTACCATGTTTCTCCTATTTACTTCGTCGACTGTTCGTTGCAGTGTATCATAAAACGATTTTATGACGTCATCATCTGCGGTGCTCGTTGGTGCATAAATGTTAATACTTGTTATATATATGTTATATGGGTTTTGCTCGTATTCGTGTGGTAATGATTCTGTCGTTGACTGGATTATATCCTAATAGTGCATTTTCAGTTTTCTTTGACAGATAGAACGCAATACCACTCATCCCTGGTTTATTTGCTCCTGTGTACACAACCTTTCCTTCTGAATCCGCGCGAAAATGTCATTGTCCGGCCAACCTAGTTGCCCATTGCGTTCCTCTAGTTTGTATATGGCTAACATGTACACTCCATTATTCCTTGACTAAAAAGTCTCACACCCGCAAGACAGCGAGTCATCGGTCCTTCCACGTTCGTCTTGGTAGGATACCTTAAAACCTGGTGAATAGCTGTTGTTGTTTCGCAATTGTAGCCATCACCAAAGGGACTATCCCTCCAGAATCTACTCTACACCCCCTATTGTTGAGCGTTTCTGCAAAAATACTAAGCATTTGCATTTGCAAATTTTTCTGAACCACTACTGAACAAATAATGCAATCTACCTTGTCATTGTCAATGTCATACACATGATACATCTCTCGAAAGATTAATAGAATAACAAGGCGGCCCACAGATACATTCAGGTCTGAAAGACAATTCGAGACAATTGTAACAAAATTGTGTTTTTTCCTGACACTGAGTATATATATATATATATATATATATATATATATATATATATATATATATATTAAAACCAGTTTTCTTAAATTGATTGACCACAGGACCTTTTACAATTACAATGTAAAGACAATAGTATTCATGGTTTGAATAAATAAATTTGTAATATTTTGAACCTGTACGCCATTCTATCCGTCGTTGAACAGCTAAAACACTTGAAATTGCCTCAATTTGTAGCTATTTGTAAGCGCAGAAAGAGTGTGCATCGGACAAGATAGCTTAATAGCATCATTTCGCAGATCATGTTAATTTTAGCAATGAGCTCTGACGTACACGTAAAGTATTGAATTTCGGTAGTGTCTCTTATTCCAGTTATATTCATGTTCAAATGATCCTGTTGATTTTTCGAATTCTACTGAACGTCACAAATTTATGGCAATGAGAGGACGAAATATCCAAGTGAAAGAGGAGAACCAAGATAACAGTGAACAAATCCATCTTATTTCATCATTTTGTTTAATAAAACGTAAATGGTATGATTTCTTTAAAATAATTTTATTTCATTTTTGGAAATCTGCTTTAAAAATCAAGATGGTGTTTTTATTAAAACTAATTGACTGAAATTGTGGCTATTTTACATATATAGTAACTGCTGGCAAAGTGATCCATGGCCATTCAGTTTTTAGAATGAAGGATACAAAATATAATCAAATGAGGTTTTACCATCCTTGTTCTGATCAAACGAATCCTCTGCGATGTCTTGTAATTTGAGAGAATATTTTTGCCAGAAATAACGCTGTCTGCAATGCTAGGCGGATGATTTTCTCTGCTGGGTTTTAATAGTGTTGACTTGAAAGTATATGTTGAATGTTGGCCATGGTGTATCTAGCGTGTAATTCTTTCATAAGCTGTATAAATAATGTAATAAATGTTAAGATATAGCTACATTGCGTGAAAAACGCAGTTTGTATAACGAATGAATTAACACCACACATTACGCAATGCTTCAACGTACAACACGCTTTGCAGTCTATACATTGTCCCACAGACGTTGACATAGCTATGACGACAACTGAACTATAGTTTATACAGGTCTGGCTGGTTAAGTGCAAGGCATACCTGGGTCATTCTCCAAATACAGTAATATTTCGACGTAGATATTCGGGCGGAGGCGACCCAGTTGGAAATTGTCCTGCTGTGGCTACGATTAATGTCCACCTATCGTACGAAGCTACAATACAATACAATACAGTACAATACGCATTTATTGTGCAATAATAACATATACATCGGATAATTTTCTTCTGCTTGCTGAGCATAAAAATAATACAACATATTGTTAGTAAACATAGTTAAATGTAGTGCATACAACAAATATGTTTATACAATAGTAATACAAACGTGAGAGTAGTTAGTGCATAATTTATATATTTTAACGGACGGATTGCATGTGGTGGTTTGTTAACTCACAGTTTGTTTAGGTGACTTATAGCCTGGGGAACGAAGCTGTTTTTGAACCTGTTTTTTTGTACATCTTGGACATCGGTATCGTCTTTGAGACGGAATAAGGTCAAACTCTGTATACAGTGGGTGGACAGGGTCATTGGCAACTGCACGTGCTTTTCTGATCAACATGCGTTCACATGAGAGACAGGCGGTGTGGGAATGCCTATGATCTTTGAAGCAATTTTGCAGATGCGAAGAAGCATGTTTTTGTTTGAGACAGACAAAGCTAGGGAGAAACAGATATTACAATACGTCAACACTGATTCTATGATGCTCCTGTGCAACATGAACAGAAGTTTTAGTTCGACATGAAACGATCTTAGTTTCCTTAACAGGTACAGTCTCTGCTGGCACTCTTTTTGCACACCTTTAGTACGGGGGCCAAACGTTAATATATTATCAAGTGCTACACCAAGATACTTGAAGGTGCCCGTTACCTCAACTGCCTCACCATCAATAAGGAGCGGTCCATTAAACTGGTCACTGGTGTGGAAGTCAATACAGAGTTCCTTTGTTTGCGCATAGCTGTTCTAGTTCTAGGAAGTTCTTCTTGCACCACATTGAGATCACGGACACCGAGTTCTCATACGCGTGGAACGAATCCGTAAGTCGTTGGTGTACAGTGAGTATGGATTGGAACTCCCAACACATCCTTGGGGCGCCCCGGTATTTGTGATGATGTTGGGAGAGATGATGCTGCCAATCTTCATATGTTGGGGTCTGTTGCTGAGAAAGTTATGCATCCAGTGAATGCAGTTTCGGGGTATTTGCAGGGCGAGAAGCTTTTCAATCATCTTGTGGCGCTGTATAATATAAAAGGCGGGAGGGGATGGTGGCCAGAAGCTCTGTGCACTTGGATGTAAAGTCCTTGCTGTTAAAGCGTGTATAGAATTTGTTTAGCTCTATAGCATCAGGCATTGTATAAGATCTTATAATTTGGTTGGCACTGACATCACCGGCCATCGCTTTGAGTGGGTAGAGCTGAATCTGGCATATTTATATAAGTTTAGGGTTCTGATAATGATGACGTCATCTTTATTTTGTCACTGGTGTTACGGACAAAATATATACATTCGCATGCATCCTGGCAATTTGTAGATATATATTCTATTGTCTCTCATTATGGGTAACGTGTCGTATCAACGTTTTATCAAAAAACATTAAGCTAAAAATGGTTTTCACAGTCAAATCTTTGTTTTTTACATGCCACCGGAAGCTAAAGAGCATATGCTGACCAGTGTCATAACGCATAACTTTTGTTAGTGGACGCACGCCAAAAATTGATTACCCTGATTGATGCATATATGTCAGCGTAAGAATAAATAATTCTAAAAAGCTATGTGCAGGGACACTATTTTGGCTCTAGAAATTAAAATGAGGGGCATAGCACCAGTGACTGATGGGGTAACACCAGTGACAAATATTAACACCAGTGACAGTGCGATCAATCACCATACTTTTTTGTAAGGAATACACATCTCAAAATCAAACAGTTGGTTAAAACGGCAAACAGATAAGGATATGTAATCATCTAAAGCATCACACAACATATTTTGATAATAATTATCTCGACACATTATTGTAATCCCTAGAAAACAAAGGTAATGTTGATTGCCAGGTCGAACGCATTTCTAAGATTAGCTCAGTGCTATTTTTTCCACTCAAAGCGACTCCACGTGACAGTCGATTGCAGCCTAAGACTCGTCACTGATCTTGTGTGACCTGCGATTAACCTTCCTCGGAATAGGTACTTACGTCAGCTCTCAAACTAGGCCAGAAAAAAATGATCTCTCCAAAGCTTGCCAGACAGTTTATTTCGATGTCGTCGTCATCAACGCTCACAGTAATACCGGGATATGGTTTGTTGTCGTATAGAACCAATCAGAACTTTCCCACGTGAGCCTGATTGATCACATCAGGCCTTTGAATCCCTACATCAGCCAGTGAATCCCCACATCAGCCAGTGAAAATTACACGTTCTTGGCTACTTGGACATTTGCTCGTTGATGTTTGCATAACATCGAACTGGTCTCGCGGTGAGACTGGAATGGACCAGGGGGTGGGCAGTTAGACCGGGATGGACCAGGGGGTGGGCAGTTAGACCGGGATGGACCAGGGGGTGGGCAATTAGACTGGGGTGGACCAGGGGGTGGGCAGTTAGACTGTGATGGACCAAGGGTGGCAGTTAGACTGGGATGGACCAGGGGGTGGGCAGTTAGACTGGGATGGACCAGGGGTGGCAGTTAGACTGGGATGGACCAGGTGGTGGGCAGTTAGACTGAGATGGACTAGGGGGTGGGCAGTTAGAACGGGATGGACCGGGGGAGGGCAGTTAGACTGGGATGGACCGGAGGGTGTGGGCAGTTAGACCGGGATGGACCAGGGGATGGAGAGTTAGAACGGGATTGACCGGGGGTGGGCAGTTAGACTGGGATGGACCAGGGGTTGGGCAGTTAGACTGGGGTGGACTAGGGGATAGGCAGTTAGAACGGGATGGACCGGGGGTGGGCAGTTAGACTGGGATGGACTGGAGGGTGGGCAGTTAGACTGGGATGGACCAGGGGATGGGGAGTTAGAACGGGATGGACCGCGGGTGGGCAGTTAGACTGGGATGGACCAGTTGGCTTTGATGTACATCAAAAAGGTTTTTTTTGCATTTGGAATGTCCCGACCCAGTCTAACATGGCGATCTACAGACCGCTTGATTGACCAACCAATCCCATCTGGGGCTCATTTCCCGTGTCCCGACTAAAAAAAGGCCAAGACACCGCACTGAATCCTAACTTGAACGGTTCAGATGATAAAAGACGAAAATTCTCCTTCTGCCTGTATTAGCTGGGTGGTTGGTCCATCGCTGAATACATTCAGGATGGTTACGTCCGGGTAATTGTATCTCACCATGAGAATTGGTCCCAGGCGGGCCCAAATGGCGGGTGTGTCATGCTGCGAACTAGGTGAAATGGAGCAGAATGGAATGACCTCAGTATTCACATAGAGTACTCCAATGTGGAGAGATACCTGCTGCAGCGACCCGCCAAAATGTACAGACTGAATCTCACTATATTATTTTCCGGTGTAATTTTCGCTGAAATATATGTGAATGAGACATTCGTGATCTTTCAGATTCTCACGAATGGTTCAATATACCTTGTATTGATTTTGAATGTTATAGATATGCCTCTTCAGGATATGCTGTTCTGTTTGAAACAGATCCACCAAGACGCCCATTGTTGTTGTAATCTCTTCCCTTCTTCATGATTGAACATTCTTGGACAGATGACTTTGATTGATCTACACCGTCATTGCGAGGAACTTTCTTTAACATCCTCTGGCAATATCTAAGTTCTTCATCTTTGATTCTCCCCCTTAACGGATTCAAACCAGGGTACAACTTGTCTTTGCAATCTGAACATGTGTCATATCACATTCCTTTGAGCCCACATCACACACTATGGTGTATACCAGCACTTCCTGATTTGGCGTTGGAATTAAACCATGTTCCTGCAACGAATCTGCCATAAACTGGACATTCTCATGCTTTTTGCACAAGCACGTCGGGTAGTCAGACTGCGTTGGTGGAAAAATCCGAAACGGACTAAGTTTACAGAAGAATGAATAGCTGATTTGCAATTGATTCCCTGCAGAGAATTTGTTATACAATTTTAGCAGTGTTCCTGTCAGCAACCTACGCTGTCGCTTAACCACCACGCGGGTAACCGTGTTTTAAATACCAATGGTTTTCGTGTACTACTTTACTCGGTACCCCCCCCCCCCCCCCCCCCCTATTCCCGGTGTATCCGTGTTATGTTCATGCAGCCTTTTCTCTGTTTGTACTGAATTTACGCCAACTATTGGGTAGGTTGGTATTGGGCAATCAAATTTATTAACACAGGGATTGCCACTGTGCACATATAATATATACAATAGTCACATCTTGTGCACAGCCAGGTACATCCAGATTACAGAGTGATGGACCACACATGTTATGTACGACACATGTTGTACATTTAGAATAATCATACTAGACATTTACCAAAAATCCCTTGATTGCTGTTATATTAAATTAAATACCAATGGTTATCCGACTATTTTCACCTCCATGAAAGAATTCACGTACTTCAGCGTGGATGGGATTCACCCGCATCTTACGTTTGAACTCAAAATCACCCCCGAATACCATCGTCACGTAGTAAAAGGCATGCGTGTCTGGGCGAAGTGGATTAGCTTGTTTTTTTTTTCTCACTTTTCCTGACACAAACCTGCAAAACCGTTGTTTATGTCGTTCGCTCTGGGATTGTTAAAACCTTTTCTTTATGTCTGCTAATATAGCGAAGTGAAACGTTGATGTCTTCTTCACTTCTGGCGTCTTGCTCCAGTTCCTCAAAAGACGACGGGTCTTCGTCCTGGGACTATGTGTTACTTGAGTAGATCGTGTTAATCGGCGTTTCGTTGATTTCAACAATCGTTCGAATTTGTTGGTACCTGTTTGCTCACCGCTTCTCGTCATTAAACGCGGCTTGTAAGTTTCTCATAGTGCGATAACACTTGGCACGTTCGCGTGCAACAGTCCTTCTTCCTCGATTCCTCTGTCTGGAAGAAACAGTACGATGAATTAGTGGGAGTGCTTGGATGATACAATAAATTATCAAACATATTGTATTCAATGTATGAACATTTGAATATGTGTACTGAGGATTTAAATGATATTCAATTACCTTTGTACTCACGTGGACGGAAGGACTGCTACTGCACCAAACATGCCATCTGTGATGATGGGGAAGTGTCAATGACAGCAGGTTGAGACCTGGACTTTCGGGGTGGTCTCTGCATCTTGCGCCATTCTTTTCCTTCCGACCGTTGTTCCCTTTCAACCATAGCCGCAATTCCCTTCCTTCGGCCTTCGGCTATATCTCTCTTCGATATGTCTGCTTCTTTTGATTCAGACACCTCTCACATTGTCGGCATCCCTTCGCTGTCGATAGAGTCGCTGCTTTACAGCATTGCTGATTTTTCTTCTCATCGTGAAGTTTTGTAAAACATACTAAATATTAATGTTCTGATGCGAAATGGTGGCGAACATTTGAGAACAACCTATTTCAGCAAGAAAATGGCAACAATTTGGCATGATGCAATGTACATGTCACTGGTGTTACAATTCACGAGTAACAGCAGTGACAATAACACCAGTGACATATTCAACAAAATGCAATGCACTCTCCCTGGAAAAGACTGCATTATAATTTGAACGCCATGTTTGACAACAATTTATACTTTCAAACATATACCACATACGAGTAGTTATAACAATTAATGCACATTAGAATGGAAAAGCACATTTTTGAGTACTCACTTGTGGTTTGGACATTTCAACGGTACGAAAAGATGGGAAAGAAATCATAAAAGTGGCCTCAGTTGTACTGACTATTAACTTTTAAGCCAGTTACCTATAATAACCATTGATATCAACGGGATTCTAAAATCGATGCACCCTACGTACACCCTGTAGGGTGCAATTTTTGTCCTAAAGGGTGCATACATTGTACAAATACTCTTTGCACTCAGCAGCTCTCCAGTTAAACCCTAATTTCTTAATGTGTAGGGTTCTTCCAAGTTATTTAGTAAAATATACATTTCGGTTTTTTAAGGCGATTTTCCACGGCCTTTACCAGTTTCTTCTATAAGGCAAACTTTACAGCTTTGTGCACATTTGTGTTTGAACACATGCACATGTGGCTAGCTCACGCAACAGGTGTTGTGCTGAACACCGTGATCTTATCTTTGAATTTCCCTCCTCAATCGATCATTGTGAAACAGGATCTGTATAGTTTAAATCAACAGTGGGTGAATAATGTAAACAAAATATGCAGTTTCTTTACTAAAATATTACAAACCGTCATTAAGATAATCAAACAAATTTACTTTGATATGTCGAACGTTTAATCTGCGAAAAAATTAGTAGCCTTATGTCATAGTATAACAGATCATTGTTTAATTTTTTCCTGGAATGTCGACCGGATCTGATCAAAAATAATTGATGTAGTTTGTTCGATTAATTCTGCATATGTGCATGTGCTGATATAACGTAATCGATACCAGATTTGATTTTTCGCGATATGAGCCTGAAGCAAAACAAGGAAAAACATGACTTAGGGAGATGCCGTTAACTGACGTCTTAAGTTGCTTTTAGAGCAGCTTTTTATTACCATATCCTGTCATATAGTGTGTTACATGGATACTAGCCAAACGTTTACAGACGTCTGTGACATAAAAACAACACAGCGAGTAACAACGAGAAAGGAAATAAACACAGATGCTTGTTCGAATTAGCGACCGTTAAACAGCGATGAATGCTGTCAGTAAATCGCGCCCAGTCGCTCAACTCGTCCAGATTGTGTGTTATAATGTGCAATTTATTTCGTTGTGACGTCAATAGGAACGGATTAACGCGCCGAGGGAACGCCGTATAGTCACGGACAAGAGCAATGGCCTTTAACGATGATTTACGGCCGTCTGCGAGAGCGTATCACGGCGCTTGTTTGTCCCCCGCAGGTGTGTTGTGTTGCGCGGGAAATCTCCAGCGCGTTGACATGGCTACGGCGGAATTGATTTTTTTGTCGACTGGTGACTTCCGGTTTGGCGCCATTGCCGCAGAATGGGTGCTGACTTGTTCGATGGGAATCGTGTCTAATTCGATACAATTCGATAATGTTCACACGTGCGTTTAAACACAAACACACAGTGCTCACGGCATCACATAACTCAACTAGCTTTTGAAATGACCTTGCAGAGTTGTCGTAATTTATTAGTGGCAAACACCAACCATAGATGACTACTCTGAAAACACATACAGTCTTATCCACGAGCCGTATACATATAGCAATATGCAAATTTTTGGGGCAGTGTGGCAGTATTCCATCCTAGTGAAGACGTCCACTAGGCTATTTTTACGTTCGTTCGCTCCCTTGGACCACTGCACAGTCGTTGATCGGCAAAATGGCGATGTATTAAAAACACAAAGGTAGTGCTTACTTAGATATTTATCCTGTTTTACTTACTTGTTTGCTGCTAACGTGATTACGTATCAACATGGCTGTCACTTTCTTTGAAAATGTGTAAGTGGAGACGCTGACATTCAAATTAATTAACCATATGTGCTATTTCACGACGCTCTTCCAATTTACAAAACGGTGTTGGACGTTTAAAGCGCTTCACCATTTAAAACACTTTGGTGGAGTTTTGAGCCCAAGTGGAAAACCCTCCAGACTGTTTGAATCTATGCTCAAACAATTGTTTCATAATGACAAATGTGTCGACCGATATTACTGTAATGGAACCTCACATTTGAACCCAAACCAGATTAAAATAGGGCTGTCAGTGTGTTAGAATGGATATAGGTGAAACGTTATAAAATGATTGCATGCTGGAATCGACCACGATTCTATGATAAAAAACACCAGTGTTGATCTAGGGGTCTAAGAGTTTCCAACCTAGTTTGAAAACACTCTATCAAGTTACTAGTGTTTCGATTATTAGTGTTTTGAACTTACTACACTTGATCCAATTTGGAAGCTACCCAGAAGTCCCTCTGCATACTATTTACAGGACGAGCCAATGTTTTGACGAACACCCAGCCAGCGATCAAATCATGCGGCACGACATCGTCTTCCAATTGACACCTGCACACAGCCGAATTTTACAGGACATCAGTTTTCTTCAGATAAATGAAAGACGAACGAAAGGTGCAACTCTCTTACAGGGGCAATTTCTTCTGTTCCAATTGCTAGATGTCAACGTTGACAAAACGAGAACCGCCGGTCTAAATTTAAGCGCCGAATCCAATAAATTCCTAATATTGGTTGTATGCAGTTGCTTTATTGTTGCTATATACGGTTTGGATATTACTATATTTGATCGTCCTTTCAGCGGTTCACTCAATACGGCCGAGCAGTGTCTCCGGGTGGGCGATCGTTCGGAGTCAAACAGCAAACACAGTCAAGTCATGTTATTTTGATGAAATCCGTAATGTTTGATTTGAAATTACGTGTAAATCTATAATAGTCAGTTTAATATCTTATACTGGTCAACGGGTCTATATAACTCCTATTCCAATGAAATTCCAATATTAATCAGGCTACGAAATGTACATACATCGAGCCTAATCCTCTAGGTTGTGTGGCAACACTAGTTTCTTTCCCACGGTTATAAATGTGTTATCCTAATTTTATTAACACAAGCCAATACGACTGATCAATTTGAAGGAAATCCGTAAACAATATTTAAACGGAATAGTTCCATATACCTTTGAACAAAACTCCGTATTGTATATATCTACTCTCCAGAAAATGCAATCACTCATACTACTACTCGGTCATGTAGCAATATGGTTTTCTTGATCAAGATGATTCAACTTTGATATAAACATTATTGTCAATTTTTATGTAGTGGTGAATGTTTTCAATCGCAAACTAGTGTGTTGACCCAAACGTTTTGAACTGGGAGTATTTTTGAAAGGGGTGCTGTTTTGAACGAGGAGTGCCTTGAAGTAAGAATGTCTTGGATGTCCTTCATGAGGACTGCTGTCAAGACTAGGGTTAGATGCACTGATTGTCTGGGAGGAACAATAGACAAACCAGGCGGTGCTGCTGAGGAAAAGCAGTAGATCGTCTGAAGAGACACTTTGTAACCATCGACGTAAATAATGATCAATGTTCGTTAAACGTCGACGGGGATTATGTCTACAGCTGTTGCCGAGCTATAGTTCACCATGTTATGTTTCTGTGATCATTCTGTATTGTGTCGTGGCTCCTAAATAATCAACGTTTATTCCAGCAGTGACAAATAATGACCACCCTGCTATGAACATTTGAACAAGTATATATATATATATATATATATATATATATATATATATATATATATATATATATAATGATATACGTATAATATTGTAACACCAATGCAGTTTAATTTATATATATATATATATATATAATAAATATATAATAATAATTATATATAATTGTCTTTCTTCCTTCCACATCCTTCGAAGTCGAGAGAGATGATCCGAAGCAAGAACATCATTTGTGATTGGATATTACGTTGACGGTCCCGTTAATGAGACTGGTGGTGGCTGAATAGTCCGCATCGTGAGGCACAGGGCGAAGCCTCTTCTCAGTTTCGACACGTATACGAGTTTCTTCGAAATCTGCAACACGGTCGCTACAGACCGATCTCATTTTCCGTCAACTACTTCGCCGTAGGCCTGTAGCAGCTGTCTCTGGTATCTAACACTCGCTTCAGATGCACGACCCGTCTACCGAAACTGATTCCTTATCAAGACTGATGAGCGTATAGTCAATCGGGGTTTCAAATCAGAGGTGCCCTGGTAGATTACTAGCACGTTAGCCTGGGGTAGTATTATGCCCAGTTATACTACGGTGTATCACGCGTAGATTATGCTACAACTTTGTATGCGGTTAGGCTGTATTACGGCAAGGTAAGCTTACGAACTCGGGTCGTTTTGAAATGACATAAGCAAATCCTACAAACCTCGGTAGTTTGAAATGTGAACATGCTTATTAGTTATGCTATGCAAATGTTAGAAAACAAACAGCATCATTACATAGCCATCATAACCCGCTCGCAGATACTCGTTGGTTGTTCAAAATGACATAGGTCGGAGAGAGCATGCGAAGTTCACGTCCACCGATAGGCCTTATTCATAATAGTGTATAATTGTCCAATAATATTCGCATTTCAATGCTATTGGCATGAGGTTAAAGATTATTATTGTGTCAGCGTCTACTGCATGTTGTCAAGTCCGTGACGCAGGGGTCGTTTTCCCGAAGTATTTGCCACGCTCGCGTGGTCCGCGCTATTGCTGTGTTACAAGAACTACACTTTTATTACCAATATAGACATCAAAATTAACCTGTCTACTTATTAAATTGGCAGATAACCCCAAATGCTGGCATACATGACTATGATACTCGGAGAGCAACTGACCTACATACACCCAGAATTTAACATTAATTTACAAAAATGTCTAAAATATAATTTACCACATGTTATTAAAAATATCCCTGATTTAGTGATAGACAAGATAGTGACCCATAGTTAGAGAGAATTCTCAATCTATGCCAAACACTATATGCTACAACAATATAACGTCACATGCACTATACTAATTGCTACATATGTCAATTAAATTAATTATATCATGAATGTGTGCAACACATTCCATAAATGTACAATGCAACTGTTTCAATATGTATACTTTCACACATGCTTACACGACGACACGCGTACACAAAACACAAAACACATCAACGAAACAATCATCACACATAGTATGTAAGAGAAAGACAATAAAAAAAGGTTTATCACATATCAGTATTTTTCAATATTTTTTTCTTACAAAAACACAGGATTAAAAACATAAAGAATTTTTTGTTTTTGTTTTGGGTGGCTCCTATGATAGCGACCAATTGTGATCTTAGTAAGAGTCTCCCGTCCCGCAGCAATTGTTTTCTTCCTACATGTTTTTGTTTTCTGTCTTTTTGGTACTATATACATTCTGTTTATTCTATATAAATTTGCGCTGTACGTTTTACATTTAAATACTTGTGTGTATGTCTGAATAACGTTTTGTCTTACTATGCTGTTGGGACCATCCTCGCAAGCCAGGGCTGTTTGCGATACAAAACTAGCCGTAGGCGAACTGCGGAAGTTAGATGAGTCAAACTAGTAATTGACTTCGCCAGTCGCGACTGCATCACCCGTGAGAACAGCGCAAATACCCGCCCCAATTTGAAGATGGATAAACGATTTCTGGGAATCCCAATATATAATGACCCGTTCGCCCATTAGCACGAGCAGCTGAGCGGTATTGTGTATTCGAATAATTGCTTCTACTTCCTAAACATTGCATGTAACACGAGCCACGGTTGGTTGAAATTAGTTTTAATATGACCACCTGACCTGCCGAGATCCACTGATCTTGTGAGCAATTTCATAGGCTGAGCTTAAATTTAGAGTTTCGCTAAGCGATCAGCCAGGGGGTACTGCTGGCTGGCACTGACGTAATCAGCAGCAGCGACTTGGCGCGCGAGAATGGTTGGGACTAATACAATTATCCTTATTCTTACGTTTTAACCATTACGCGCACATTACGTTTTACGTTCCGAACAACTGATTTACCTCATAAAAGATGATAATCTTGAGATATATGGGGTATTTTGAAAAGATACAGGTCTAGAGGTCGTAGATTAATCCCTGAAAGTTTGGCGCTCGCGGTTCAAGCCGTCTAAAGGCCCGTTTACACGAACAACTAGTTGTCGGATTAGTTGGCCAACTCGGTGTCGCCCAACTAATCCGACAACTATTATGTGGGTGTTTACACGCGTGACATGTCTCGACACAGCGAACAACTGCGACCTTGACCTCGACTACTTACGATTTTTAGCTCTCGGGTAAAAGAAACAGAAAATAAATCGACAGGAGAGTTATGTGGCTTCGTTGTTTACAAAGCAATTTTGTGTGTGAAAAGCTATTATTTGTGTTTGCGTGTTAGCAAGCCAATTGACCAATAACGAAGCATTTTCTTTTATGTGAAAGCTTGGGTTATTTTTGTCGCCCAATGATGCTGCGTTTTCTCCCACCTGGTATACTAGGCACTTCAATGAAAATTACATAATAGGACAGAGGCAACTGACTTAAATTAAAGATGACAACAAAATGAACTAATGCCTAAGACCTATTTTCATTATTAATCTGTATTATAACATATAAAAATATACAATAATTAACTCCAAAGGTATTATTACAATTATATATATTATATAAAACATACAATATGTGTGTGTGTATTTGTTTGCATACTCATACTTTAACTTCCATGATTACAAATTTATTTGTATATTTCTGCAGAGCCTGAGCTTTAGACACAATGCAAACATGTGTATTTGACATGTTTAAATTCCAACCAAATAATAATATATTTACATGATATAAAAATAATCTTCCTTAGTGACTACGGATGGTGAAAGAATTATTGAATAAGTCTATGTTATTTACGTAAGTTGGTGTCCCTTGACTGCTAAACGTTGTTATGAAGAACAAACAATGTTATTGCAGACTGTGCACAAAAATAACACAATTTATTATACATTCTGAGATACTTGTAATTTTCTGCATGCAATAAAACAAAAGTTAAATATAGTTTTTATAGTGTCATAACTGGTTAACAGCGCACTGCAGGTACTGTCAGCTAAATAATATCCACAGCTCAGTGCCTCACGATCCAGGCTCAGGATAACAATGTTTTAATGTTTGGCTGATTGGGCCAGACTGTGATGACATGCAACGATTCCGAATGACTCGTCGGTGGGAATGGCGCATGTTCCAACCCTAACGACTCCGCACGACTCCACCACCAACTAGACAACTTGTGCCTAAGCCACATGAACAACTAGTTGTCGGATTAGTTGGGCAACACCGAGTTGGCCAACTAATCCGACAATTAGTTGTTCGTGTACACGGGCCTTAAGATGAAAACGTTAAGATATCCGCATATACGTAAGCTCGATTATAAGTAGATTATATATATATATATATAATATATATATATATATATATATAAGTAGATTATATATATATATATATTGTATATATAAATGTGTATGCGTGCGTGTGTGCCTGTGAATTAGTGCTACGCGTCCAGTGTACTATTGTGGAGTGTACTTTGCAGTAAACAAAACTGACGTGTCGTTGACAAACCTGAATGAGAAATGTTGCACTCTCGATAAGGCGATGGCTTTCGTATCTGTTTGCCATCTGGAACTGATCGCTTTCGGTGGCAATCTTGTTTTGTCAATCTTGTTAATTCTGTTTAATGGGCTTAATGCTGTTCGCTTTCAGGTTCGCACTCGGACATATATAATTATATTGTGCATATATCTGCTTCCCCGTGCACGCAACTCTTTCCAAGTATGTTCAACAGAGGCACATGCAAATCATGTTGCAGTACCGTCAAATGAGCCATCAACCAGTGGAGTAAAGTGACATGTGGTCTGCGTAGGTTTGTCTTCCCACGTACTGGTTGCCTACGAACGCCAGCGAGAATGGGTGCATTCATATAAAACAAGCATGCAACGCACTCGCCTGATGAAAACCGATAAAACATAATCTGGATTTAATCACACATGTACCACCGAACTTACGCACCGATGATGAACCTTTGATAAGAGACCACACGACACAAACTACGGCGGCGGGGAAATGGCTACCCACCCTGACAATAAAGTATAGTTCAAAAGTGAACAACGCTGCGGTAAGCCGCGAATTGTTCGTCGTCGGTAGCTCACATCGTGTCGTTGATGACACTAGTCTGCACTACACTGATGCGCATAGCCAATCAGCCATAAACACGCGCACTTCGCGTCTAACGAGTTCTTTAGTGTCCTCATTTCGCTTCGCTTGAGAGCTTTATGTCTTTATGTGGATGTATGTGCTTACGACAATGAATATCGTTACAACACGGTACTGTTTTTAATTTACCTCCACCTGGGAGTATCGATGAGTAGCGGGCACATCCGCGTGGGTTGATGCCTGCGACCAGGTGATCCGACGTGCCTCGCCCGTCCGGAGAGAGACAGCCTTCCCGCATACGTCATCATCAATCGCAAGTTACTGTGCAGGCACCGCTTTTATATCAATTGATTTCGGTGTAAACTCAAAGAGATTTCCTCTATTTCGGTGGGCGGCTGTTCAATAACTCCTGGCGCGAGACACGACGGAACAAAACACCAGCGAGACATTGGAAATCAACTGGAGACGCACTAAGTGTAGGGGAAGGTGGGGACCCATGAGCCATTTTTCACGTTTTCAGTGATAATACAAAAAATAATACAGTTTTTAACATTAAAATTGCATGATCGTGTAAATATGTATGTCCTCTAACAGGGTCATGAAATTTGTTAGGCTGGGATATGTCAATTTCTAAATATATATGCAAATTAGTGGAGGCATGAGAAGTAGCTCAAGGGACCCCAATCGTGGGGTCCCTTGAGCTACCACATGGGGTCCCTTGAGCCACAACAACGCTTTTACATTTAAAATAGATATGCTGCGAGTTATTCGTTATAACTAAAATTAAGATATTATATTCAGGCTTTAAAACACCTGCATGTCATGCATTACTACTCTTTTGTATAAATGTCATTTACGTAAAACTAAGCTACCCCACAGTCTACTTACTGTTTATTATCATTTTCATATATCTACATGATTGGCGCGTTCCTTGTTTAGAATAACCTTTTAATTAATGTTGTTCTCTCATATCGCTCACTAACTGGTCAAGAAGCAACTATAGCTTAACAAACGATTCTGACACAATATAAGCCCTAAGCAACCGGCTTTTCACGCATTACTCGTCTTCTTGGTGGTAATTTAGCACAAAGAACGGTTGAAATTAATAATTATTATGTAGAACTAAGTTACAGGTTAATTACCAAGCGATTTTATAGCTTATCCGTTGTTTATTTATTACGCACTCTGTCACGCTCCATATTTTGGCATTCCGTGTTTACAGGAAACTTTTTTATTTATGATATTCTACCGTTACTGGATCGTAATATACAAATATATGAACACTACCAGCATGCCCTATTGAATGCAAACAATTGTGCATGGGAGGTTGCACCAGTCAATTTTGGCATTCATGAACCGGCTCATCGGACCCCGCACTGATTGGCTCATGGGTGCCTGATCAAAAATTTACATGCAATACGAGTTTTATCGAAAATTTGAAGAGCATATGTCAAAATCTGTTTCACGCCTCGACAGAACATGTATCCCTTATTATAAATATGCCACTAACAACAACATTGCATTACCTATGGTATATGTATAAAGAAAAGAACAAAACGCGAAATATTTACTCAAACATATTTTTCCTTTAAAAACGCAAACAATCGTGATTTTGCGCGCCGTTAGTCGTCCGCAATTGGCTGTGAAGTTGTTAGTAGCATGAACTGCTTCTACATAATTCGGAAAATTAAAACATATGATAAGTATTAACAAAGTTACTCAAAGCTGCCCTGTGATCAATGGTGGCAACCTTCCCCTACTACGAGAGCTGTGTTGGTTGCATTGTAAGGTGTTAACCTTGCAACACGGCGCAATGCATCCTCGCTGTTTGTTGCCGCCTGCATGTCTGATAACGTCCCCAATCAAAATCTTCATCCCGCCTCCAATTTTTGCTTTTGTAGGTGCGTATATAACACTGACAGTTTTTCTGTTGTCGGCGCCTGGACAGTAAACCTATGGTAATATTCCTAGTTTGGCCACTGGCGAATTGGGAAGAGTAGGTACCGGAAACGTTTCTATCAAAATGGCGCTGTCCTTGCAATTTGAATGATGTGTCTTCAACAAGATTATTCTAACAAACTGCTGGCATAATATTCGTGATTTTAGTTGCTAATAGTTCGTTTACATTAAGATGTATAGGTCCCAAAATATGCCTTTCCCCTGTAAACAAAATCCATTGTTACCATTAGGAAGCTTGTTAAAAAATAAAAGAAACCATCCCCGACTATCACAGAGGACACCACTACACCGGCTGAAGTGTATTAGAGAACAAATCAAGCGCATGAGCTTATGTGAATGTTAGTGAAACTCGCCCTATGTCAACAGACTGGACTACTTCGGACAATTCCATTAATCCGCAACTATGCATACACATCTTCTGAGTGTCACCTTCCACTAGCTACATCGGCTTATGTAATCAACTCTTTTAAAAGGTCATCTATCATGTCTTCATCAAAAAAGCCATACTCCCTGGTTGCCAATATGTTTTCTTGATAAACATTTTACAAAGATAACAAAGAACTATGGCATATTAGGCTGAAGCCTGCTTACCGCCGTATCCGTGCGTGCGTGAGCTCGTGCGCACGTGTGTGTGTGTGTGTGAGAGAGAGAGAGAGAGAGAGAGAGAGAGAGAGAGAGAGAGAGAGAGAGAGAGAGAGAGAGAGAGAGAGAGAGAGAGAGAGAGAGAGAGAGAGAGAGAGAGAGAGAGAGAGAGAGAGAGAGAGAGAGAGAGAGAGAGAGAGAGAGAGAGAGAGAGAGAGAGAGAGAGAGAGAGAGAGAGAGAGAGAGAGAGAGAGAGAGAGAGAGAGAGAGAGAGAGAGAGAGAGAGAGAGAGAGAGAGAGAGAGAGAGAGAGAGAGAGAGAGAGAGAGAGAGAGAGAAAGCGACAAAACCAGACTACTACTCAGATGTCGTCAAACAGGCCGCAACCGCAAGAATTAAAACAAGACCGCTGCATGCTATATCACCTACCCACCGACACGGAAATGTACAAGAAATATTACGCCAGCGCAATGTTTTATAGGGGAACCAAAGCCACATGGTCCACACGTTAATATCGAAGGCCTACATACAACACGATGATTACCGGGTGAATGATATTGTATGTTTAATAATATTATTTTGTCAATACATACTGCTTTGACCAACTTGAAACATGTTCTGTTGCATAACACTAATATAAATACCGCTGCCAACTCGGAGAGCAACTCAACTACGTGCATCCAGAATTAAACACGAATTTGCAAAAAAAGTGTCTTAAATGTAATTTACCACATGCATCCACTGGATCGATTGAAAGAAATACTGCGAAGAAATAATTAAACGAAATGTACGCGCTATATCATGCAGAATGGAGACAAATGCGTAGAAGGGTCTGCCACAGATGGCTCGGATAGAACTTGACGTATTTGTGGTTGTTGTTTAAACATTCATTGGGCCTACATCACATGTCGTCATCAGAACCTGGAAGATGTCACTGCTGGAGTCATGTCACATGTCGACCTGTTATTGTCAAATACCGTGGTACACATTCTGTGAACTAAAACGCTTCATGTCGAGAAAACAGATGCTCGTCCCTGACAAATTGGAACCGCTGTCGACGTGGACGTCTACGTGGGTTACTACACTGACATGTCCACACGGTTTGAGGTGAAATCGGAGAAAAAGAATCAAGAAACTACGGGAACCGTGAATATGTGATTACCATGAATAATTAATACAACAGCTAACACTAACCGAAAGACAAGCAGGCAGCGACATCATGTTGTGTACATTGCAAGAGCAGTCAGATCTTCGCTCAAACGATTCAAGTATCATTCACCCGGAAATACAACAACTGGCAGAATGTCGAACACGACCTTTCTCTTCATGCATATAAAGACCTCACCACTGATATCTTGACTTTACGTGAAAACAGGTCTAGGCTAAATAAAACAGCACGGATAGAAAAATCACATTATATATATATGTATATATACATATATATATATATATATATACATAATAGAGAGAGAGGGGGGTTCGGTAGAGACTATGTATGGTGATTCTTCATTTTAATCTTTATTTACACACTATATACTATATACTAGCTTATGCTCATCCGTGGATCAACAAGCCATGGACAGCAGTTATCACCACTACAACGTTATGTTAATTTGAAAGTCGTTCCCATAGTGGGGCCCACTGGAGGATTAATATATATCGATTAATATATATATATAATTATTATATATATTAATCGAAACGTATTAATCCTCCAGCGGGCACAACTGTGGGAACGACTTTCAAATTAACACAATGTTATAGTGGTGATAATGCTCAAAGGTTAGCGAATTAATATATACATATATATTAATTCGCTAAGGTTAGCGAATTAATATATATTATTGTAAGTAAACCTCCTATCAGGCGCCGAAGACTACACACCTATTTCAGCACCCATACTGTTCCTTGGACCATTGGCATCTAGTTTACCAATAGTACAGCGCTAAGGGATATGATTGTGCACTTTTTTACTAAAGCATGAAAATTGACACACACGTAGTTTATTATATATGAATTCATACAGAGCTAGGTACCCATCGCTATTAACATGATACCTAGCCACCATCTTTATTTTTTTAAAGGCCTCCACGGAAATCCGCTATCCAGAAATCTCAGCTTCTAAGCAACATAAAAACACGTTCTTGGTGTCTAACCCAACATTTCCAGGGTCAAGGAATCCACTTCTGTCATATGCGGTATCCAAGGATGACGGCCGTATTGAAATATGCCATGGACAGTCATTAGCCAAATATATCAGCTTCTAAGCAACGTATGAACATTGAACATGTTCTATGTGTTTAAACCAACATTTTCAGGGTCAAGGAATCCATTTCTGTCATACGCGATATCCTCAGATGATGGCCACATTGAAAAACATAGCTGCCCTGCATACACGTTTTACAAACATGATTTTGGTGCCTCTTGAAGTTAATGGACATAACAACGACTTCACTCACCACCGCTTCAACTCGTACCAGAGGCAACTACTTTCAGACATTCACCCGCATCGACGCATACAAGCACTCATTCTTTCCAAGCACCATCACATCATGGAACAAATGCACACAACAGCTAGTTAGCAAACGCATAATCTACGCCAATGAAGCTGTAGGCACACCGACTATAGGATCTTCTAATTTGTTTAAACTTCACAAAATAACCGATAGACCCAAGCCAGTGCTACTTGCGACGTCCCACCCAAGCTCGACAATAGTCTAACCACATACGTGTGGCTGATACAGAGTTCTGAGCTGAACATAAAAAGAAGAAGAAGAAGGAATCGATATGTGGTTCATACATGAATACCTATATATTCACGAGTATGTTTATTCTTGTTGACAGTTGTTGCTGAGCTATACTGTCAACCTTAAGATAAGTGACAGTGCATTTACTGGTGAAGAGAAATATAGCATTGATTAAGGATGGACACCAAAAAACGCTGCATTTCAAGTTCACGTCAACGATATGGAAAACATACTCAACACGTATTGAAGTTTATTTGCATCTTATGAATGGACATTTTGTTATGCAGAAACCACAACATGTTTTCTCAGCAATAACACTACGCAGGTGTCAGGATCATGTCAATGACCCAGAACGGGTGACGGTTATGCTGTAAATTTGACAGCAAACTCCACAATCCTAGGAGAGGTGGGTGGTGGTAGGGCTCGATATATCACAGGTATAGGTAGAGTTGGAAGAGAGCTTTCAAACTGTCAAGTAAATACACTCAACAAAACATTATGTACTATACTCTGGTACACAAACAACTTTCCTAAATAAATATCATATTTATGTAAACATTTACACAGTTGTGTAACCCAATCGTTGAACAGGTAATGTAAACGGTACATACACTTTACAATCTTAAGGAAAAATGGAAATATAGTAGACTAAATATGCGGACGAAACGACTGAAAAGCGCCAACTGTAACAACGATCACAACCAGACGGACTGCAGCACCAAACCACCTATCATTGCAGATTGTTCCATGTTGTTCTTGTCGTCGTTCCCTGTCTTCAGGGGTGAGGCTGGCTTGGATACGTCGACAATTTCTTTCTCTTCCTCCTCATTGCACTACTTTCTCTACCACCCTTCTCCATTCTCCTCGGTCTTTTGCTCTTTTCGTCCATTCCCATTTCCATCCCTCCAGGTCTTTCTTCACGCAATCCTCCCACTTCAGTCTCGGTCGCCCTCGTCTTCTTTTTCCCTCCACTCTCCGGCCATCTGCTTTCTTTGCCATCTGTTCTTCTCCCATTCGCTGCACATGTCCTGCCCAGTTCGACATCTCACCAACTTCTTCTTGAAACTTTCTTCCACACCAACATCCTCCCTCAGCTCTTCCACTCTCCGCTTATCTATTCTCGTTACCCCCGTAATTCTCTTAACCCAGTTGTTTTCGCACACTTGTACCCTCTCCTGTGGTTTCTCTGTCATTGCTATATATACTCAGTAGGCCATACAGGTAGGTTGATGTCACACATGCGCATAGTACCTTTCCCTTGAGTTTTCGCGATATGTGCCTGTCTCCCATCACACCTACTTTCCTCCATGCTTTCACCCCTGATTGTATTCTCCTGCGAATAGCTGTCTCTCCTTCTCCAGATTCACTTTCAGTCCGTGTTTGCTGAAGATATCCTTCCACTCTATCAACTGTTCCTGTAAATCCGTTTCCCCGTCTGCTACCACCGCTAGATCGTCTGCACACAGTAGTTTCTTAGTTTCCATATCTCAATACAAAGGTGTTGGATGACGCGTAACATGTCTACTGACTCGGCCACGACGACTCTGTCCTTGGTAAGAGGATGAACAATGGAGCTACATAAAATAAATCGTTTATATTTTCAGAATAGCCACGGCTTGGACACCATAATATATCAATAGTGCTGTAGGTATATTTCTGCACTCTGTAGCGGCCCAAATACACTTAGTTGATTCCCTACTGGAGCGTCATGAAATATGGACTGTAACTCAGATATATAGAAGCAATATCGTTCTTTCTTTTATCGTCTTTGCCAGAACCGACGGTGGCTTAAAATTCCCCGTTGGCGAATCTAAAACAGCCATCAACTCTACGCGTTTATCGAATCAAAACAATACTCTGTTTGTGCCACAGAACGAAGACTTACGGGTCGCAACTGCTATCGCAATCTCTGTAGATCTTCCTCAATCAGAGTGGGCGCACACCCAGTAGAGTGGAACGCCATGGAATATCTTGTCATAGCAACGTTGGGTCAGTGCGTCTCTCAAGCGATACAACCTACCACATCTATTACTCTTACTGCGAGATCCGCTAGTAGATCCTGGAGAAACCGATTTGTTTCGGTGAGAACAACGTGTCATCTGCAAACTGTCACAAAGAAGCAAACGGAGTGTGTTCCAGGTTTTGTCCGGTTATTATTTTGATTTTAAGTTTATCGTCGCATTTTGTCGATCATCAGTAACAATGATGATCGACAGACGTCGAGTGACATTACGGTGTTCATCACATGAAGATCACCGTGTTATATTCGTACATACAAAAACATAATAAATTATGGGAGTCAGGCCTGGGCCCAAAAATCTGGAAGAATTCCGTCCACGTTGCCTCAAGAAGATGCTTCGAACTCGGAGGGAAGACCGCCCCACCAACGCCTGCGTCCTCACCGACGACAATGTAACAATCGGCATTGATCATGCCGAATCAACTTCTCTGGACGGCCCACTATAAAAACATGCAGGACTCCCTTCTACCACAACGAATATACCCATTCTACTATTATCTCGACTAAGCCATGATTCGAGAACACATGGCGGACGTAGATGGATATAAGGATACGACGACGAACTACTGGAAAAGGCCACATCAATAATTTGGGAGGACGATGCTGGCGACCATTCATTTTGGCACCGCAAAATCCACAAAGCTTAGTTAGAGACAAACAGTCTAATAAAAAGTATATAAATGAGGCGGATAAGCGGAAGATAAGAAAGAAACGGATGAACCAAGAGCAGCAAGCGTCGTTGCCACTAGGAACCTTCTGCACTCACTACACATTTCGTTCACTCTATCTGCAGTAATGCGTGGCTGCATTCTTGCCAGAGGATAAGAGATGTCTAGATGGTAGTCTAGTGAACAGGTCTACCAGTCTCAAAGATTGGAAACCGCGCTATATGTGAACATACGTTTTTATACACCCGACACCACGTCCTGCGTTACGTATGTCATTATGACGCAATATCCATGCCGCACTATAATCCCGAAGAAAACATGTAATTGTTTATATAATATTATCCTGATAATCGAAGTGGCATTTATTACTTAAACAGTTACGTAAAAAAGCGCTAAGAACCATGTTTAAACGTGGTAAAATTGAAACCATACTACGATTTTTAAATACCATAGATCTAACGACGGCGTCGCCATTGCGGGTAGGTGGAGCGCGGTCGCAATGTCCTCGTTCGAGAGTCACGTCGTGTTGAACGCCAAAGTGTCGAGGTTAGCGCTAGTTGAAGTAAGGTCTCTGACAACGTTTCATCACATGGGCTTCCGTGGTATTCATTTGGTGATTACAGGGGTTTTGTCGTCATATTTAACTGGAGTGCGTTTGAGTATACCGGGAAAACGGTGGCACGTTAGCCGTTGATATTCACCACTGTATAGTTTTATATACAGCGTCAAAACTGTACAACTCCACAACGTGTCTTCACAAAATTTTTGTGGCCATGCAATCGGTCAAACGTGATGTCTGTACACATTGGTAGTCCTATTACGGGTGCCGGATACAAATTTTTATTAAGATACCTGCAGTAGACCAATTATATCGCATTGGATACATCACATATTTAAAAGCTATTGACTTCACAAGGGGATGCCTTACTATAAGAGCGATATCTACTGGTACGCGAGTTGACAGACAAACAACCACCGTATGAGGAAGCTAGACTACAATGAAGCCATCAAATGTGAGGCAGCATAGAGCAGCAGCAGACCGTGGCACGAGTGCTTCCTGTTGACTAGCGTTTTTACGACGGACAGTCACGCACGGTGTGTTCTCCAATTATCGGACAGTGACGATCGATGGAAGTGCTTGTTGATGAGGACTGGAGACGCATCGAGACAACACGTCGCCATCTTAGCGCCACTTCTGCCCTGAACCTTAGTATGGCAAATGGTTGGAAACATTTCGTCCATGTAGCAGATGCGGAGGAGGCTGGCGGAGTGGCGCCCTTTGTCTTCAAGACGTCGAGCAGTACCGGACTATCTATGTCATGAGAAACAACCGTCACAAGTCTGCAGTGCAGTGGTGTAGGGCCTACAGAACATTGCGTTTGTACCATCTCTGACGGGGTTGATCTGTGTACGGAGAGAACTCGCGTCATACTTTACCGTCATTGGAAAATATTGTTATATAAATGTAGACTTTATATTATAGTATTGTATCAAGACAATCGTATTCGTCACACACGCAACTCAATTGCGCGCGCACGCACGCACGCACACTAGTACGCATGGACGCAAACGCAAGCATGCACGCACGTGTTTCTGACATTGCGAACGTTGAGACCACACCTAAAGCAATTCTATAAAGAAACAACGCAACACCGGTAGAGTCATTTGTAATACTGCACAAACTGCCAGTATTATTATTCTTAAAACTGATAAGACTACACGCAAAGACAGAAGTGCATGCTCCTTTCAGCTGATAAACTGGAATGTGCTGCTGCTTAAATATATACAGTCCAAAACTTGTGCTAAAACATATCAAAATAGACAATGAAAATATCAGTATACAGCATAAATAATTAACACAAATAATGAACATATAAGTGACACATACATTCAGCAGTTATTGTACCCTAATAGTCTACTTGTGCTGAAGTGAATGCGAATCATAGACAAATACCATATAGATCCTGATAAAAGCACAGAATCAATAAATATCAACCCTGTCACACTGTGCGCTGTATAGCAGAGCAATACGGTTGTGGAGAAAACACAAGATGTAGTAGCTTGCCCTCTCACTTTTACAGATCAAAGTGAGCCGATTCGCACAAAGAAAACATACTAATTTCTTGTCCGAAACAATATCATACATAAAACAAGCAGTTTTGGAAATAATATTATTTTGCATGCACTTTTGCCGCTTCTTAAAATATTGTATTTACAAGCACGTACTTACTAAATGCTCCTTGAACAGGGTAACATTATATGTAGATAATTTCTAGAAATAACAAGCATTTGTACATCCATAATACACGAGTTAAAATATAAAACATTTAATGGAATGTAAAATGTACACAAATACACACATGCACATGATTAAAACCGAGTATTGTGTCATACAGAGCAAATACGTTGTTGTTCTCCTCTTGTTTGCCTGCATTTCAGGGGTGTGGCTGGCCTCGATACTGATCTATGAGGCTTATTGTAGAGAGGGGAGTAGTTATCTGCACAATGTCAAATACTGGTGTGACATTTTTTTAAATTTTATGTTAAACTGTATAAAAGAGTGATCTTTATCATTATTCAGTGGTTCCGTGTGAATCACACTGTTTCATAGTGTCTGTCCGTACCTATAAATAAATTATTCTTTGTCATGTCAACGTTATAGTAGCTTCTTCAATATTTACACTATACAATAAACACACAAACATGTTTAGACTCGCTAAAGACTGGGAATTAAAATCTATTTATTCCGAGGTAAAATTTAAACATAAGAAAAAATGCATTCCCACTGTGGTCGAACTACCATTAGTCCAAGCCAAATCAATAAATTAACAGATAAATTCTGGTCAAACCAGACTACACCTTATTACAACAAAGCACCTTTAGTAAAAGAGGAATATATAAAAAATAAGATAAACTTTTTCGCATGATATTGCTTAACTAACATATGTTGAAGCTAGAGAATTCTCTACTTTGGGTGTAGCAGTTTGTAGACGACCATAAATCCCTTTAAAGCTCTTCCGAATAAAATTTTTGCTCTTTTCTTTTTCAGACTAATTTCACAACCTACTAAGTGTCCATTATGGTATGTTAGCTTGTTGGCGCACATAGATGATTTAGTTATGATGAAATTATTTAACAAACGTACAATATTGTTGTATGGGCCCAGATTAATCTTGGCAAAACATGGCTAAAGTGGCCATACCTCTGTTTGCTATGTCGAAAGGTTATGCACACCTTTGAATGAATGAATGAAATGACATATCCATCACCTCAGCAATTGCCTAAAAAGGTCTGTCAATCTTCCAAAATTGCAGACACACTGTCGGACATTCCGTTGTATGTTCTGTTGAAAGTTTGGCCCCAAATATTTTTCTTTGAAACAAAAACATAGGGCTCATATTTTAACGAGAACTGTATGTGTGGAAGACTGGTGTACTGTCATGATGCTATAGTAACGTGATGCACATACAGAAACATCATTGGTAAGGCAACGTTTGATGGAGGTCACCTACTTCATTGTGATTGTGGAGTCAGTTTCTGGATCAGACAATTATGACTGAAGCTATCAGTTGAAATTGGATCATTGAAATGTGTGCCTTACCAAGACAAATCTTTGAAATAAATAGGCTAGTTGTCCCAGTGAGCAAAGACATGAACATACCTCGTATAGGAGCAATCTCTCATGCTCCATTCATGTCCACATACTAATCACTTCAGTCTATGTACATGCTACGCCATTTTACACACAGAGGCAAAGTACCAAGTTTCTGTCAACGGGTTAATCACAACACTTCAAACATTTGTGCTACGCACCCTGTTTTAAGTGCGTACCGTTGATAATCATCTCGGTTCATATACATATGTAAATCACCCAGGTTTATCTATTCCACTATTACAATATGATAATGCTTGAAATATAATACTAATACGCATGTACGTCCCTAGCAATGGCACACACATCAGATACTTTAAAATCTACAACACATGTTTACCTGTGTTAACACAACAACAACATAGATTTGATCTCAGATGTACAATTTTGAATAAATAATCAGCGCTGAATCATCACTTCAGTAGTAAGAATATCACATCGACTGACCACGCACTTGTGCACGCATGCACACTCTGACAGCCCATTTTTAACCAACTGGCATAGCCAGTGTATTTCTAGCTTGACCACAATGTCATAGTTGCGTGCAGCAGGTCCAGCCATCTTGACCTTGATTTGACAAAGCATTGACCTTGGCGTTGCTCTCACATGTGATTTGTCTCCGCCATGGGAGGTTGTTCTATCTCGTAGAGTTGTTGCAATCGTAGCATCCCAAACCTGTGGCAGACAACATTATTACTGCTTCAACAAACAACACCAGGAAACCATCACATTCTGCATTCATAGCATAGACATGTTCAACGTTTGCGTAGGTCATTAACAGTCACGTTCTTGATTTTTTGTATTATGTTTGACACATGCTCAGGCACACAAGGTCATGGCTTTGACATTGTTCTGTTTGCACTTGCTCAGATACACAAGGTCATGTTCTTGACCATTAGGCCACATTATAGCAAGGTTACAACACATGCCTGTGCAACAAACTTCTTCCTCTTCTGTGTTGTTTGCATTGAATCATAACTAATCTGAACTGTGGCTGATTTGCATTAAATTCACATCAATTGCGTCTTACAATCTGACCCTACTTATCCCAAAATAGTTAACTTAAACATTTTAAAACTCTACTACGAGACACTATTTATCTACATACACACACTGTGCAGTAATAACAGTTCTCCACACAAAGAACACACACAAGAACCCTAGCAAAAAACAAAGAAACAAAAAACAGCATGAACAAATACACAAATGAATCCAGTGAACAAATGGTGAGTCCGAGATGTGAGATAGCTTCAGTGTTGCGCAAAAAGTGCATTTAATCGAAACATCAGCTGGACAACAAAACTCGTGTCAGTGCCTCAACATGTGTATGTGACAGAGTACAATACCTCTCAGACTGACTTGTTTGAGAATTCACTGAAAGCACACGCTGATGCCTTTATGACCTGCTGCATGGGAGTGTAGGTTTGGTGGATACTTCCATCCAGTAGCTTATATTAAATTAACTTAGTAGTGGAGAATAATGGCTGTAATTAAATAAAGTTATGTCTATATATAAGAACCCAAATACATCATTACTCTAACTGACGTTGGGAATATTTTGCAGACACCATTTCCTTCTGAATAATAATAATCCCTAATGATCAGTTATGACATAGATATACATACAATCATAACTCATTGCAAATAGTGTAACTTTTTCTTGGCTAATTAACTAGAGAGATAAAGCTAATTGCAAAACAAACCTCATATTATGGAAATTATAACCAAGTTAGAGGTTTCATATACAAAACATTATAACTGGATATTGGTGTAAAACCAACAGTATGAGATGTCTGCAATCAAGTTATAAATTTGATAAATTATACGTATAAACATGATTATTTGTGGAAGAAAGAAAACATTATGTATGTGAATATACTTTCTTATGAATAATACTACTGTTACAAAATTATAATCATATGGCAGAAATCATATGCTACCGCGTATGTCATAAAGTTTAAATGAAGTACACACATGCTTGTTTGCTAGTATTCACTACATACACTCATACATCTAAACCACAATGTATCGCATTGGTACTGGAGACATTACACATGTATGCAAACAAACACTGGATCTACATCTAGCTACATGCTACATGCTACCTGTTCACAATGTCTACATATTATTGTACAAGTGAATCTTGCCACCTGTGACACATTGTCAAATTGATCAAGGTTTCCATCCTAACTAAGCAAACATGGCAACTGGTCAAGTGAACCATTGACTTACATAGAATGCACTTTTTTATTTATGTGTAGCCTGCCCTGTTCTGATATTAATCAGTTTTGTTAGATGTTTGACTTATTATCATATATATATATATGTTTATGAGCTTACAGTGTACGTGTTTTCCTATCTGAAATAAACAAATGACTATAGTTCTGATTTAAATACTGCTTTCAACATGTGCTCTGTTCAGAGACATTGCATATTCCAGCAGTGATATTGAAGATATGAAGTACAGGAAGATATCGAAATTTAATCTGACCAGAGACCAATCCCAACTGACTGGGCACTTCAAAAGTACTTTTAAAAATACTAATTATTATCACTTTACTATTGTAATACATGCAATAACGACGAAATCGGGCGTCTATACCCACCTTTTGAGATAGATCCAGAGCACAGTGCTCAGGATGTCGATGAGGACAAGGACACCCACAAAAATAATGACGAGGTGACAGGTATCCATGACAACCTGACGGCCACTGTTCAGGTACGGCAGAATAGAGAGCATCAACTGACTGCGGTAGTCACCAAAGTCCTTCCTACAAATGACACATTGCCATGATATAATACTGCACAGAGAAGGCTGTAAAATTGCACAAAAAGCAGTTAATGTTGAAGCATTTGACGTTGGATTTCATCCTGAAAAAAACTGTTTCTTCCTGGACAGAGACAGACACTGGAATAAAACAACCATCATCTCAGCCTAGGTTGACTGACATTACAGGTATCGTCTTCTCTTTCAGCTTGGTAGTATGGAATAACCATAACTGTAAATTTTGGAGATAACTGAACACAACTATAAGAAACTCTAATACGTTTAAACTGAAAATGCTCTATTGAAGGTTCCTTTCCATATATCATATGTAACATTGTCTACATTATCGTTAACACAGTTTACCAACACGTGGAAGAAACCTGTAAAACCAAAAGAAAAATGATTTCTTATATAATTCAACTTAACCCACAAAACTTTACCAGTTCAAACTTCTACAAAACACCAAACAGTCTCTTAAAATTATCCAAAGTAACGTCTCATTTTCGTAAAATGTCTTCTCATACCTCGCGTAAGGCTTTGGAATGATCGGTGTCAGTTCGCAGCCTTCAAACTTCAGTGGTGCCACCTGTGGAGCAGTTGTGCAGTTACACGTCACGGTCGGGTCGAGCAGCTTGCTCCACGCACAATTTTCGGCGGCGTGCAGACGTGCGCTGCCGTGCTGCATGCTGGCATACATCTGCAGCAGTAGTTGGCTACGTTTCACCCGCATGTTCGTCAGCTGCTCATAGAACGGGTACTCGAAGCGATTGATACGGAAGGCGTTCGCCTCAATCTGAGTCCTTGCCAGTCGGTCTGTCGTCTCCACTGGGGCAACCTAGGGGAGGGAGGGGGAGAGATTGTAAGGGGGTACAGGTATTGGACGCACAGAGGACAAAAGCTGTGATGGAGTCAGTTGGGCAATGGGATAGGTATGGCGTGGGAGGAAGGAGGTGTTGCAACAGGAAGCTAGTCTTACATTGTGATGCACAGCAGTTGCCACCTGTGCTTGCATGTGGGTGCATGCGTGTACAAGTGTATGCATAATACACTTTTGTATGTATGTGTGTGTTGTTGTTGTGGAGGTGGTGGTGTGTTGTGGTGGTGGTGGTGTGTTGTGGTGGTGGTGGTGTGTTGTGGTGGTGTTGGTGTGTTGTGTATATGTGTGCATGCATCGTGGTGGTTATGCAAGTGTAAGTGTGAGTATTCATACTATCATGAAATATTGTCTTTGTTAACAATAACTGCGTAGTTTGTGCATTTGTTACTCATAACAGACGACTTACAAACACTCCTAAACTGATCAATGCAACAACCGGACTAACATTCAATTCCACTTTTGTCTGCACTCTCAAGGTCATATAACCAATAGTATACTATGATCTACCCTCTACCAGTATGTAATGTTTACTTATTACTAAACCACTCATACCGTACACTGTCATTTGTTAATAAATTTGCTTGCAAACAAATAGTTTCTATCATTTGTATTATTTCCAAACAATACTGGATAAACCACAACTATATATAGACTACAAAACATGACCAATGACTGACCAGTGACTCAAAGTAGCCGACTGCAGTCAGTGTCTTGACCGTCAGCAGGTTGTCAGCAGCGGTCAGCACAACAGTGACCAGACAACACACGGCCACAGTGGCGACCAGCTTCGGAACAAACTCTGTCTTCATCACCTGCAATGAAGTGATTTAAGGGGGCGGTTCACATACCAGTCTCCATATTCCCACACACAGTCACAATTCACATCAATCAACGAAGTGACTCAGGGATGATCTCACAAGTTCACAAAAGTAAAAAAGTTTGCTTAGCATTGGGTCATACTCCCACCAATACCCGGTAAAGGATTTGTGATTTTTACTATCCAAAATTGCTATTAGTTTCAATTAATATGGTTCGCTGGTTTGTTGGAACCACCGTAATAGTTGATTTCTCTTTTGATATGTAGTGACAATCATGCCCCACCTACGTTGCGAACTGACACAACCGCCCCTTCCGCCCCTTAAGTTTACATAAGAATGTTTATTTTTCCTCACACAAAGGTAAATTCATGTCCATCGTACCATATCCCACGTTTCCTCCCCCAGCCCTCTTCCTTGCTTACACTCTCCCACTGTTCTCCTCCCCCCCAGCCCTCTTCCTTGCTCACTCTCCCACTGTTCTCCTCCTACCCCAGTCCTCTTCCTTGCTCACACTCTCCCACTGTTCTCCTCTTCCCCAGCCCTCTTCCTTGTTTACTCTTCCACTGTTCTCCTCCTACCCCAGCCCTCTTCCTTGCTCACACTCTCTCACTGTTCTCCTCCTCTCCCAGGTCTCTTCCTTGCTCACTATCCCACTGTTCTCCTCCTACCCCAGCTCTCTTCCTTGCTCACTCTCCCACTGTTCTCCTCCTACCCCAGCTCTCTTCCTTGCTCACTCTCCCACTGTTCTCCTCCTCCCCAGCCCTCTTCCTTGCTTACTCTCCCACTGTTCTCCTCCTCCCCCAGCCCTCTTCCTTGCTCACTCTCTCCCACTGTTTTCCTCCTCCCCCAGCCCTCTTCCTTGCTCACTCTTCCACTGTTCTCCTCCTACCCCAGCCCTCTTCTTTGCTCACTCTCCCACTGTTCTCCTCCTACCCCAGCCCTCTTCCTTGCTCACTCTCACACTGTTCTCCTCCTCCCCAGCCCTCTTCCTTGATCACTCTCCCACTGTTCTCCTACCCCAGCCCTCTTCCTTGCTCACTCCTCCACTGTTCTCCTCCTACCCCAGCCCTCGTCCTTGCTCACTCTCCCACTGTTCTCCTCCTCCCCAGCCCTCTTCCGTGCTCACTCTCCCACTGTTCTCCTCCTCCCCCAGCCCTCTTCCTTGCTCACTCTCCCACTGTTCTCCTCACCCAGCTCTCTTCCTTGCTCAATCTCCCACTGTTCTCCTCCTCCCCCAGCCCTCTTCCTTGCTCTCTCCCACCGTTCTCCTCCTACCCTAGCTCCACTTGGCTCCACGTTTCCCCTCCTACATTCTTCCTCATTATCCACAACCTTTCCACAACATCAATACCCTTGCACACATGCCCTCACTGTCTGCGTACATTTTTCACTGCTTCCTATGTCATACCTGCTCTTAGCTTTCCCAACGTCCCATTTTAGTCATAATTGAACCCTTTAAAATTAAGCCCTCACAAGAAGTTAATATTATTACCGTGTCATCTAAGAATCTATATCTTAGTTGAGCCTCATCATATAGTAATTGTTGTTAATACTTTCTGACATTTAGTCAGTTTTAATTGCCATGAAAGGGAAACAGCTTAAAGTAAGGAGGTCTTTAATGTGTTTCTGAAAAATGAGATATATATTTGTCTAAAGAAAATAATCCCCATATACTGAATCAAAATTTTAAAATGGTCACAGTTAGGGAAACACTAAGTTTTGGGTTAGCTACAAAAACCATGTACACCGACCCTCAAGTTGAGATCCTTGCAGAAGTTGAGACACCGTGAGCCCGTCTTGTCCTTGGCCCCAACCTCAGACGTCGAACCTACACGGAGACAATAGTCACAGTTCACCTAACATTTGATAATGGCACATTTAATCAGTCAAATAAGATCACAATTTCTGCAGTTTTAACAAAGCTCAACATACCTCTTAAATATAAACAACTATAGATTGTGAAAAAAAATATTAAAGAACGATTTTCTAACAAAAAGCCAGTTGTAAAATCTACAGAATGCTTCAAAGACAAGTTCTTCTACAGCACAATCATTCTTAGGCCTGCTCAAAGCACTTTACACTTCACTCCCTGGCAGACCTGCTCAATCACCATCTTAACTTTTCTGGGAAGCATTCAGCCACGTTGCAATTACTGCGCAAAGATTATCCATACACAAATATCCACCACTGTCTATAGCTATGTACGCATTCATACAGCTGAGTGAACTGGAGCAACGTGGAGTGAACGAACTTGCGAAGAGTTTGAAACGGAGGCTTCGAACCTGGAATGTCTCGACCGATTCTGATGCTCAAACCACTATTCTACCGTCCACCACAAACACAAACAGAAACAGCCAACACTAGAAAGACAACTTTAGCCATCACCTGTCGTCTTCTTGCAATTGACAAACGAGGGACACCCATAGAAGATCATCTTCGCGGTTGAATAGGTACACGCCATCCTGTGCACAAACCACACCACATCGATGACCACAAGTGTGAGCAGGATCATAGACCAGCTCATCATGGCGCTGCGACCCTCGGACGGTGTCGCCCTCTGTTGGTTGTTGCCCCTCTTCAGGTTCGCCTTCTCCTCGAACTCATAATACCACTGGTTGCGGGGCAGGGATATGTCTTCGGCCCGCGGTACGTCCCGGGGTTGTTTGTTGACGTGGGGGAGATTGATATTCACGAACTCTGTCAGGTTGGGCATGGGGAAGTCTTTCAGTGACAGGTCTGAAACGAAACGTGTATATATTATTTTAGCTCATCTTTACCCAGGTAAGTGACTTTCCCTGATATGTGATATGGGGACAAGGGGACTGTCCCACAGAACTTTCACCAACATTGTCACGAGCTTAGAAGCCTGGTTTTGTTCTTTAAAATGGATTTTGCTCCTCAACAGTGATCGAGTATACTGAAAACTCTCAACCCCAGGATGTGTCACCGGGACACATCCACTGGTGTGTCATAGAAATAGTGTCCTCAGCAAAAATTGATGGCTTTTTTAAATGCTCCTTAAATCTAAAGCATTGTTTATAATGATGGATTTTTCTTTACGAGCCCATTATCTAAGCGAAATGTAGCCCAGGATGCCACACCTTTGCCGATATGTTACAGAGATAGAGTCTTAGGTGACATGGTGGAGGTATTTTGTATTTTCTCAAATGTTCCTGAACACCAGACATGGCAGATGTATAGGAATATTTTTAATTTGTGCAAATTGTGCAATTTTTTCAACCCAAAGTATGGAATTTATCATACTATGTTGAACTATTTTTGGCGCTACCTCCCCGTTTCATAACAAACAAAGACAAAATGGCCAATATTGGCCAAATTGGAAACACTGCCATTCTTTTTTGAGCACATATATAATTTTAATTCTTGCAAATCCATGTGCCACATACATTTATTGTGAAATTTTCAGACCATTTTTCCACGTTTTATTTTTATTTTTAAAATAATTTTTTTTTCAAGAGCAAAAACATATTTTTTGCAACAAATATGCTTATATCTTTCAATCTAGTGAAGACTTTAAAAAGTGTCTGACCATTTCACAGAGCAGAGTCTGCTGAATGCAACATTTAAAACAATATTTGTATAGCATAATTACTCCCAGAGATATCCTGTTTCCACATGTAGAAATTTTAGAAAATGTTTTTTGGAGAAAATGGCCATCAAAGATTGCATCATGGATTTGATTACTTGATGTCAACATGCTTGATCAATGACTGAAACTCACTTACAGTTTTGTAGCTGTCTTAGAAGTGAACTGGAGGAGAGTTTCTAAGGTATTATCAATTATTTTCCAGCAACACTGTCAGATAATCAGCGTGACACCAATCTGCAAGACACAATCATTTTCATTACATAAACAGTCCTCACCAACAGCGAGCCTATCGACGTCCTGTCGAATGCCGACCCAGTCAAGGAACGACTTGGTCTGTTTGTGTTGAGCCGAACGTTTGCTCTTCACTGCATTGTAGATGACCTTTGCACCTGCCAGCCATTTGTTGCTCTGTAGGGCGCTGGATGTCTGTACGAAGCTCCGCGTTAACTTGTCCAGGGACTTCTTGGCATAAGTGGAAAATTCCTGTCTGAAATCACAGGTAGACAAACATATAAAGTTTACAATAACTTGAACTACATTAGTACCATTAGCAGAAAATCTTCAGACATCTATAGATTTTTATAGGAATTGATAGATTTTAATATAAACTGGAGAGCATAGTCTACTTCATATCATGCCCTTTGACAAACAGTGGTTAGATAAGGTATAGAAAACTTTCAAATACTAGATTCTATAGAAATATTTTCTATTACACATAATATTCTATAGCAAACCATCTGCAAAGATATCTATAGACTAATATCTGTAGATGTTTATATCAAATGCTATCAATTGTTTTGCTAAGGAAAAAAAACCAGGTAAAAACAGATAAGCTTGACTTCAGTTGCTTCAATTGTTCTTTGACAACTTAAAATAACTGCACATATTAATGTCAGGTTAAGAGAGTAGACATGCTTACTTGAATTTGTTGACATTCTCGGTCAAATTAACAACCATCAGTTTGGTGTATTGTAGCGCCATCTGGCTGACAAGTTTGTCATGACTGCTCTCGATCTTGAGACTTTGCTTCGACTGTAACAAACGTAACACAAATTCACCATTACATGCACGTTAACATATTTACTGTAATAGTTGTAAACACTTAAAACTAACATTTCTGTTTCTATTGTTTGTCTTATGCTATGCATTTACAATCAAATAATACATATGGTTTGCATAAAATTCTTACCTCAAGTTCTTACCTCAAGAACAGTCAATAACTGCCCATGACTGAGCATTGAGACCATCTCATGATTTTGTTTTTTGTAGTTGTTTTCCAATTTCTCTGTTGATTTTTGTGCTATTGTTGTTATCGTTAGGTTGAGTTACCTAAATATTATGTTAGTCTATTAACAGTTTGTTGCCCCACGGGAGGGAGGGTGTCAGCTACCTGGTAGTTGACATTAATGACCCAACTTGGTGTCTCTTGAGGTGGAGATATGAGTCAGTTCACCACCCTATTATCACCCACCTCTTCTAATGCATCCTGGACCTTCAACATTTCTTCTTCACACCTTGTCTTTGTCTGATTGGCCAGTTCGTTCTGCCGTCGTAACTCTTGAAGCACGTATGACTGGATCTGACCAATCTGCAGCTGTTTTGTATTCTCTGCGGTACTGCTGTAGCGTGGTAACTCGGCAAGTTGTGCCATCGAATCCCTGTGAAACAGTGGAGAAGCAATTTAGTACTACGTCCAGTCAACAGAGGGAATTTTATCTAATATAATGATTGTCTGATAAGAGTTTGTCAGTATCGGTTGATATACTACTTTTTGGTCTGACAATATCACCCATTCCAGATACACTCTGTGCTGGATTTGTTGAATCAATATTTCATCTATCTTATGTAATACTTGTTGGTACAGTAACGTGGAAGTAAGTATGGTAAATATACATTCGACTGCACATATTTGTCAGCAAGGGAACAGCTAGTAAAAGTCACTCTACCAGTGAAGTACATTAAACCTCAGATATGACATATCACTCGGGACCAGCCAATTTATTCATTTTATACCAAATTCGTTATATCAGAAATTTATTGTATATAGTAATTAAATAATAACAAAATCCTGACCAATTAATTTATTCAGCATAAGCGAGAATTTATTAAAAATGAATTTCTTATATCCGTTGATTACTGTACCAAACAAACTTTTTGTAGCAGCCACCACTGTTCCAATGAAATCATGCTGGCTAGGACCAAGTGTTGCGACTGATACTCACCAACTCTGCTACAGAGCCCTACAATATTGGCCGATGAAGCTCGCCTACCTGTTGGTGTACCGGATTAGCAGAAGCAAGATGGTGAATGTGATAGCGATGGAGTAGGCCGTGCGGAACGTCACCAGTGTCACAACAAACAGTAGGTGTCGTGACTGTACGCGATTATCTGTCTTAGTCACCTGTCGACCTGCAATGTAGGTCAGGTCATAGGTCAAGTAACAAGGCAATGTCAGGACACAAGTTCATGCTTGTTGTAGAATGTTCTTTCTGCTGGCATTTATAATTAAATATAGAACTGGAAATATAATAGAACTATTTGAGTGTCAAACTCTGATAGCCACATTAGTATTTGCATACACAGCTGTCTGTAGTACTAAGTGGGATTTATTGGTGAGTATTGTGATGTGGACAGGCCCACTAGGCACATGGAATGAATGGAAAGAAATGGTTAACAAAGACATTGGTTGGATGAGAGCTGAGGGAAGAAGGAGAAAAGGAAGATTGCGACCGAGATGGAAGGACTGTGAGAAAAGAAACTTGATGTGACAAGGGACATGGGAAGCGGAGATGGCTTTTGGAAATGGGACCAATGGTAGACGCAAAATAAAAATCAAGAAACTGTGCTGCAGTCACCCTCGACTTCAAGGTAAAGAGGAAAATAACATATAAAATCCCCAAAGATGTTAATACTTGCATTAATTGCACATGGTCCCATCAGACAAAACACAGAGAAATAAAATAATATGTGACAGGGAAGTGTAGCATTTCAAGTTTTGTACAACCATACCTGGCTCAGTGATGAAGCCAATCACTAGCAGGAAGCCCAAGACAGCAATGGCTGCAGAGATGATGATAACAAACGGGGTGAAGACTGTCACCCTTACTTCTTTGATGTCCTCCTGGTGAACACTGGTTTCTGCAAGGATGCCGTCAGAGAGAGAGAGAGAGAGAGGGTTAAACAGTGAAGATATTACACGAATATAGGAATTATAACTGTTCATAGCCAGTCGTTGAGAGTGTTTGAAACTACAATTAATTATAACAAAGTAACTCTTAGCATTATAGTCTTATTCTGGATATGAATGTATGAATAAAGTTTATGTAGTATCATTATTGTTTCATTATTACATTTATGTTCCCCAGAAATTAAGAATCTTCTCTCACTATCTTTGGCACATTGCAGAAGTGTGTGTGTGTGTGTGTGCGTGCATGCGTGCGTGTGTGCGCATGCGTGCGTGTGTGATGCATGCATGCTTGCATGTGTGTGTCTGTGCATGTGTGATGCATGCATGCTTGCATGTGTGTGTGTGTGTGTGTGTGTGTGTGTCTGTGATGCATGCATGTGTGCATGTGTGTAATGCATATGCAGTTATATTAGGTAATTCAACCAATTTTTGCTGAGTCATGAAAACAACCAAGGTAAATCAACATTCTAACAGTATTTTATAAAACAAAATATTACGAGATATGATTACTTAACTTACACATTAATAAAATATGTAGAAATGTGAAAAATGTAAACTTTGGAAAACTACTTGCCACCAGTTTCACTAAGAAATATGTGAAATATTCACTGTTGAAATGTACAAATTGGCTTATACAATAGTAGATACAAATAAACAAAAAAGTGCAATAATGATTAAGAAAGGGTATATTTAAACATCAGTGTAAAAGGAAAGTGAAAGAGTAAAAATAACAAATATACAAATTGCAAAATAAAATAACTAATAAATGTGGACATAACACAACATGCAAATGAAACTGGAACACAAAAAACTTTCTCCTCGACTGATTTAGGGCATCACAAAGTAAGTTCTAAATGTTAAAATGCTAAATGTTAAAATCTGTAGTGTTTGAATACATAAAGAATTACAAATAGTTGGTTGAATAAAAAAGAATGCATTCTTCTGTTAAATCATCTACATAATTAATTTTAATTGTTAGATCAGCCTTAGCTGGACTACTTTTATTGTTTTCTTTTTGTAGAAAAATTGCTACTGTTTGTGTGATGATTTAACTACAAAATTTCAGCAAAATAACAAAATTGTACAAACATGTTGCCATGTCCTAAAGAATACTAGATATGTTAGATTTGTCATGAAACTAGATGAAAGTAAACATCAAACTGAGGAGGAACCTACAAAGTTTCAATAACAGGACAACAGCACAGTTATCATTACCACAGTTTAGGGATGGTCCCATAGGTTCGTAAAGTCCAAACAAGTTATGCCTTTAGCATTGAACGATCCCCCGTCAATCCAGAAGCAGGACTTGCGATTCTTATGACCCAAAAGGGCTATGAGTGTCAGTTTGCATCGACACATTTCACTTACTCACTCCCTAACCCCCTCCAAGTAAGGTCTTATGTATATGGGGACTTTGCGAATTTATGCGACCACCCACTAGAAGACAGTTATAATCAACGGAATGAACTGGCTAATTGCCACAAGAGTGCACGGATTCATTCAGTTGTGCAAGGGAGACATACTTTAGTCATTGGAACATAATTCTGTTGAATAACTTACCCTCAAAGATAGCTACAAAATGGTACATCACCAGATATATTTAAAGTTATTGATATACCTACATTAGAATACGAGTCCTGGTACCACAAGTAAACATATGACAAATATACTATACAGTGCAAAACCTTTGTTTGTCTATTGAGCATAATTTCATACAACAGGCATATTCACCATATTTGTGAATATGCCTTATTAGTTCAAATAAATATGAAATATTTATTTGAATTTATAAGAATCATCTCGATTTTCTTGATTGCCATAAAAATCAAATAACAAACTGCTGCTGGTCACAGAGGCAAAAGCAAGTTACGTGGATAGCAAATATTAAAGCATTATGACACAGGTAAAATTATTATCTATATTTGGTAATATTACATAATTAGGGTCATTCTCTCACCTTCAGGTTTCGGCATGACCCGGGGAGCAGGTCTGAAGACCTTCACCTTAATGGTGCGGAACGAATCAACGATTTCAACATCAAAGCGCTTGTCATGATCATCAGTGCCATCTGTTGGTATGCTGAATGAAAATGTGAACGCTGGAGGACATTTGGCGATGACATCATAGTTGAACAGTGGCTCCTTCTGGTGGCCTGGTTGTATGATTCGGACACTGAATGCACCTGGAAATGATGAATTACTTAAGTATTAATCAACCATATGAAGTAATAGAGAAATAAAATAGTCCTTACTTTCATTAAATAGGTGACAATAGTATTTTAAATATGCAATGTATGTATGTACATTCATACAGGACCCGGTGTGTCCAATAATACAGTCTGCTTGGTGTCTCTCACAAGATCAAGATCCAGTGGGTTAGAGATAGAGACCACCACTCTGCTACAGGTTACACATTTACCCCCTTTGTGGGATCTTTTACTTCCCCTGGCGCAGACACCAGATAGAAGGGACCAATGGCTTTTAGTGTCTCTTCTGAAAGACACAGGCAATGTGAGGTGAATGAAATTGCCTAAGTTTTGACGGCGGCAGGTGGAATTGAACCATCATCCCCTTGATTGACAGTCCGGCACTCTACCGCGCAACCACCACTCCCCATGATTGACAGTCCAACACTCTACGTGACCATCGCTCCCACTAAATAATCAACGGTCGTAATTGTGGACAATAAAGTTGGACAGTTTGGAGCAGACTGAAATGGGCAGGACACATAAAGAGAATGGACAAGCAGAAAATGGCAAAGAGGGCATGGATCGCAGGAAGGGTGGGAGGAGATAACGAGAAGAATAAAATTAAGATGGGGAGACAGTCACAAAAAGCATAAGATTGAAACTGGTGGAGATGACTTGCGGGAGGGGAAAAGAAGATAAATATTCAAATGTAAAGTAGAAATACAAATGTTATTTTTACCTAACTACACACTTAGGTAGACAGAATCACAAAATGCTTTATTTGTCCACCTATCAAAAATTTGCAAAAATAACATAGCACAGAGGTACAACAGTTTGACCAATAATTAACAAGATAGTATACTGAACAAACAGAAATACTAAGCATGATAAGAGACCCATCTTAACAGTAAAATACTAGAAATACTGAGACAAACAATGAGCGAGGAAAGGCTGATAAAAAAAGCAAAGGAAACAGAACAGGATGGTAGAAGAAACAACTTAGATGTAAAAAGACAGTGTACATGGAGGAAGGTGAAAATGGCTGAGATTGAAAGACCTATGGAGGAAACCAAGAAAGATGGAGGTTATTTATTTATAGGAAGAACTTACAAAGCGCCATGCCTGCTCAAAGGCGCTAACAATATAAAACAAGTAAATAAATATATATATATAGCAAAATAAATAAGTTAATAAATAGTTTAAATGATAAGTTAATTCAAGCAGATATATAAATTGAATACATTATTAAATTGAATTAGTAAATTAGATATGCATAAACATTAAGACGATAAGCCAAATTTTAAATCAAATTTAAATTATCAACTTTGTTAAAAACGCATAGCCAACTTCACTTAAATGTCATTTCAGTTAGCAACATAGTGTTCTAAACGCCATATGGAAGAGATGTGTCTTTGGCAATGTCTTCAATGTTGCCAATGAGATAATTAGTAAGCAAGGCAGAAGAAGCTATCAATTGACGTGGACTGACAAGGGGAAGAAGATTCAAGTGAGACCCACCACAGAGAACAGAGTAATAAGTTGCACTGGCCTATTCCTGCCATGTCCCATCAATTTTGTGATTCTGACAGAAACTTATATCTTGTAATCCCCTCGTTAAAAGTTTGGGTTATTTTCCTTGACACATAATCTAAAATTTATTTAAAGAAATATGGTTGCACTTGCATCGATTCTGCACATAGCCCAATTTTTAAACCTATTTTTCTCTATAAAAACCTTCTGAAGATATTTGAACAATGAGTCGAGTTCAGCCTTGAGGGTTAGCACTCACTGTTTGGACACTGACTGATGACAGATCTCACCTGGACATTGACTGACGACAGATCTCACCTGGACACTGACTGATGACAGATCTCACCTGGACACTGACTGACGACAGATCTCACCTGGACACTGACTGATGACAGATCTCACCTGAACACTGACTGACGACAGATCTCACCTGGACACTGACTGATGACAGATCTCACCTGAACACTGACTGACGACAGATCTCACCTGGACAATGACTGACAACAGATCTCACATGAACAGATTGACGACAGATCTCACCTGGACACTGACGACAGATCTCACCTGGACACTGACAGACAATACATCTCATCTCGACACTGGTTGAGTTCAGCTTTGAAGGTCAGCACCCACTGTTTGGACACTGACTGACCACACATCTCATCTGAACACTGATTGACCTCAACCCTCACCTGGACACTGATAACGTCATCTGGACACTGGTTGAGTTCAGCCTTGAGGGTTAACATCCACTGTTTGGACACTGACTGACCACACATCTCATCTGAACACTGATTGACCTCAACCCTCACCTGGACACTGATAACGTCATCTGGACACTGGTTGAGTTCAGCCTTGAGGGTTAACATCCACTGTTTGGACACTGACTGACCACACATCACACCTGGACATTGACTGACCACACATCTCACCTGGACACTGATTGAGTTCGGTCTTGAGGGTCAACACCCACTGTTTGGACATTGACTGGCCACACATCTCACCTGGACACGGAGTGAATTCGGTCTTGAGGGTCAACACCTACTGTTTGGACACTGACTGACCACACATCTCACCTGGACACTGGTTGAGTTCGGCCTTGAGGGTCAACACCCACTGTTTGTGGTTGCGGACCAACTCGACCTTGAGACTGGCATCGTCCTTGACGGTGGTCTCATTGAAGAGCGGGCGGAGAACGGATTGCTCCGGGGGCACCTCCAGGTACATGAAGGGGTGGTGCAGGTCCGTGCTGTTGAAGACACGGTAACGACCACGGCGCACATACTCCACGTAGAGTTGGGAGTTTGGCTGGTAGAGGTCGCTTACGTCAGCACTGATCAGCTCTGACAGAAGGTCCGTGTTACAGCCTTGCTTCTCTGGAAGAAGGGGACAAGATAAAGGTAAGTTCTTATAGAAAGTTATATCCAGTCATCAGCACTTCTCAAAGCATTTAACAAATCCCAAACCTTTCACTCCTACACCATCTTGACTTTGTTGGGAAGCATTCAGCCATATATTTTCTGCACAAAGATTACTTGTTCACACATGTCCAACACCGTCTATAGCCATGTACTCAGTTACACTGCAGTCAACTGAAGCAATGTGGAATGACCAAAATTACCCAGGCTGCAAACTGGCAGCAAGAGGATTTCAACGTTGGTTCTTGTGATCAGGAGTACATATGCATGTATGCACGCACGCACGCACGCACGCACGCACACACACTCACTCACACACCCACACACAGACACATTCATGCATGCACGCAAGCATGCACACCCACACGTACGCATGCACGCACACCACATGCATGCACACACACACACACGCTCACAAGCACATGCAAACACACCCACCCCCCCACCCACCCCCCCACCCACCCCCAGCAAGCCACTCACTCCAGAGTTTCGAGCTGACGATGAAGGGCTGCCTCGGTCTCACGGTGACACTGCGACTGTGGACGTCGGTCAGCTCCAAGGTGGTGCCAGTAGCCTCGTAGTGACCAGCGGTGAAGACCCGGGCTGCGGCATCTCCCTGGAGCAGGTCTGGCTGGGCCTTCACATCCGACCCATAGTACACCTTCAGGAAGTCATGGCTGGGGGCAACACAAGGTTATCATCAGGGATGCTCACAAATGTATAATACCGTAATGCCGGTACGTATTCAAAAATCTTTAAAAAAAATTTGTCCAAAACATACTTGAAAACAGACATTATCCAAATCCATACAGTCATTAAGGACTTATGTATTTCAACACAAAATTATGTCCGAAAATATATAATACAGATAAATAATAATTTTTTAAAGATTTTTTGGGTGTCTGAAAACATAGTTTGTCGAAACACATGCAGTAATTATGGTAATGATTTGTGTACTGAATAGTCTAACAGATGGCGGACATCTTTTTCTCCCATGACAAATTAAGCATATGTGTATTTAGTTAATACATATTGTAAACATCTCAGTAAATTGGCATTATGTATTGTGCATATATTTATGAATGCTAAACAATATTGTATATATCTTTATGTTAAAACTGGTTATTTAAATAAATTTATTACATTCCCAGTAATTGACCAATTTTGCTTTCTGGCAGGATCAGGCTGGAATAGTCAGGCTGATTTAGAAAAATATCATTTTGACACAGAAATTCAAACAGCATGTTGTGTAACCATGAAAACTCACTAGCCAATCGCCTTCACCGGGTGTTGTCGGTCAGCCATCTTTGAAGCACTCAGCCACTTGTCAGAGATGGGCTTGTCCTTATAGAGGACAGTGTACTGCAGCTTATAGATGGCATAGTCTCGGGCCGCGGCGATGTGGCAGCCAAAGACCGTGCCTTGCTCGGAGAACTGGGGCGTCACTATGAACTCAGCCAGGTTACCCGTCACACACCTGGGGGGGACATACAATGTTAGTACAGAGAAAAAGATCTTCTAACTGCACAGATATCTATTGGACATACATGTGATGTAGTTCCCTATTATGGAGCAGTGTGGCAGAGTAATTTCTGTGCTGTCACAATCTTGTCCTTTCCACTGCTATGTCTTGACATGAATTTTCCTCTAATTTGCCAGTTTTTTCATTCTCCTTTAACTCTCTCACACGTAAGTCTTAATGCAGTCTTCCCATTTAAATTGTGGTCTGTCCCTTTTTTATTTGTTACATAACCACTGAATTGATATTTGACACAACGGAAAATTTGTTTCTTGGGAAGATAGGTTAGCACAGATTTTGTTAAAATAGGGTACACAAATAATAATAATACACTTCTATAGCGCCAATATCCCCAGGAATTGGAGCTCAGAGGCGCGACATGCAAGAATAATTGGGCAAAATCATCAATAGGGACAAGCAAGAGTCGTCATTAGAGCAAGGGACCGCCGATGGTTAGGGTGGGAATGCAATTTAAAAAAAAAAGTCTTCAGTTTGTTTACGAAAGGTAGCTATAGTTTCAGATGATTTTAAAGTGGTAGGGAGTTGATTCCAGATTTTGGGTGCAGCTACAAAAAAGCACATTTCCCAATGTTTGCCAAAGTTTGGTTTAGGGAACAACAAGTTGTTGTGAAAGAGATGATCTGAGATTCCTGGGGATATTGGAAAAAACGATGGAGAATAACTCACCAAATGCATTTTTAAAATGATCTGTATTACTTCCTGGCCACAGAGATGGCTGAACATGTACCATAGTGATACACTTGATTTGTTCACACTCGGGATCATGATACACACCTGATTTATTGACTCTGGGTCATGATACATACCTGATTTATTCATATTCTGGGTCACGATACACACCTGGTTTGTTCGTGCCCTGGGTCACAATTCATATCTGCTTTGTTCAATCTTGGTCATGATACACACCTGATTTTGTTCACACTCCGGGTCATGATGCACACTTGGTTTGTTCACACTCCGGGTCACATCACACACCTGCTTTGTTCCCTCTGGGTCACGATACACACCTGACTTGTTCACTCTGGGTCACGATACACACCTGACTTGTTCACACTCTGGGTCACGATACACACCTGACTTGTTCACACTCTGGGTCACGATACACACCTGACTTGTTCACACTCTGGGTCACGATACACCTCGCACAGTTTGTCACACTCCTGCTTGTTGCAGCAACTGTAGCAGTAGCGTAATCGCGGCGACTGCCCGTTGTCGGGATCGTCCCCCGTGATGTTGCAACGGTGACCCCCACGGTACGTCTCCATGTTGCGTGCACATGCGACAGTGCAAGAGTCACAATTTGTGCGACGTTCAGCGCATCTAGAGAAGATACACAGTTTGACTAACATTATATAATTAGAGACTCAACAGGGTAGAGAGAGACATGTGTTCTAAGGATGTGGTTGTTACTACTGTCAGTGTCCTCACATGAAACTGTTAAAGCTATAGACCACCAAGTTGACAATATGGCATAAAAATTGTTATCTAGCGATGCATTCATTCATTTAGAAACACTTAAGGTGGCTGCATCGGCTATTATATGCTTCTTTTGAATTAATCATTTCTAATATACGTTTTGAAGATAAGCTAACCATTTTTTTTCAGAGTTTGCCTGAGATACTAAACAATACTCCAGACCAAAAAGAATTGATTTATTATGTTGTTTATAGATATTTAAATGTGACAATTAAAAAATATATGTCAAAAATCACCTTAAAATGGCATTTGATTTCATTTTGAGAAACTCCCAAAAAAAAAAATTTGTATGGTTGTAAGTACAAACATGTTATTGACATTCATACAGGTTTGTTTGTAAACAAATGCATATTAAGTTTGATACAGCTTCATAAACATTTTGCTACAATGTTGAAAGACAACAAAAATCCGTACTGCATTTTTGGCACGACCTCTTCACCAAACATAAAACCATCCCGTGCAATTTTGGGTAAACACAAGTTGAGTTCATATGCCAAGTTATGGCTTTGTAAGTATTGTAGTTTTTTAAAAATAAAAGTTACATTAAGTAATACTTCCTGGTTGTTACAATTATAAGGGTGTCACCAGATGCTTGTTTTGCTTAGAAATGTGACTTTTTTACTGGCATGTGGCTTATTTCAACACAATTTGACAGACACTTCTATTACTGAGATTTCCCCCCAAGGTTTTCCTGCCAAGTTGTCTCATGATATTGTCTTACGAAGGGCCATGTGTTGAACTTGTTGTGGCAGACAAGATTGATTGACACCTGCTGGGGTCAGTCACGTGTCATTGCAAATGGCGGCTGAGGTCGGGCATTATTGGAGAATAAACAAAACTACTGCCAGTATTTGGTGATTTGACAGCATGATGCATTTAGGTAATTATAATACAACAGCATAGTGGCATGAGAATAACCAGACTATATGATCTGCATTCATGGTGAATGAATTTATGTTTGAACTGGGCTGACGCACACATGATCGTCACTATGGAAACCTCGTCACTTTCCAAGAATCTGAAAAGGGACTTTCCACAGACACACTAAAAATACTAGTTTTTAAAAGACTGATTGGTGACATATGGTGATAGTGCCTTGGTTTTTTTAATAGTACACATGTTCATACTGACACCTACTAATGTTCTGTGAAGAAAAAAAATAAAGAAATCAACTGACATGATAGCCGGTGCAGCTACCTTAAACTTATTTACTAGTTCATCTGAACACCATTTCAACTTTTTTGGGAAGCATTCAGCCACAAATACATAATTTGTGCAACATTTTTTGCCAAGTTTAAATTAAACAATATTAAAAATTACTTGGGTCATTTCCAGTCACAAATATGATGGTGATGTCATCGGCATAATTTCCAACTAGCATTACACTATATTGCTATACTCTAACTGGTAGTACCTATACTGTAGTGCACTTTTCATGAATTTTTTATATTAATTTATCTATTTATTTATGATAGAATATATTTTAAATTAATTTTAATATATTATAACTATTTATATTAATATTTGTGAAACGATGCCATGTATTTTAGTTACTTAATACATCTAGTCTTTTTAATCTTAAACTAACATTATACTTACTGGTATACGTATATTTTTCTTAGACTTTTCTTATGATTCCATGCATGTTTTATGAAAAGAGGGCTGGTCATGGGTATGTGGCACTACATAAATGTTAATAATGATACAACATAATACTGTAATAATTACAATACGTAATTACTACTAAAATAATTCCCGCATCCACCCAGCTATAATTGTTTGCAACTACTTACTTAACGGTCTTGTCGACAAACATGGTGCTGAGGTCGTCAAGCTGGTCACCGAGGTCGAATACCTTGGCGAGTCTGCCCGGGCGGTTGCACACAATGCTCGAGCCGGCCGCACTGAGCGTGGGCAGACGCCCGAACTGACTATATGTGTCACATGCTGCCGTTGGGTCAAGGTAGTACCCTGTCTCTCCGTCACAGTGACCTTCACCATCATAGTGGCCTGCTCTGGTGGCACAATTGTAGTACTGTGCCTTAGTCGTTACACCCTGGAAAGAATTATATTATATAATATACTATTTTGTGTAGTAATTTGTTTGCAGTTTTATGTCATTATACCTGTACAGCTATGTTTTAAACTCATAACCCTTAGGAAGAAACAATGTGTATTTTATAAAGTTATTGTGAATAAAGTATGTTTGATATTATTATTATAATTGCCACAATGGTGTGTAGATGGTAGGAATAAGTTCAAGCAGAGAATTTGAATCAGGGGGTCGACCATATTAGATTTTACATAGGCGGCCATTATAACGTTTTCTTCATTTCCTGCAAAGTTTCTCTAACTTTCTTCTTGAAAATTTCACAGCATATTTAACCTCCATTGACACAAGTGCTGTGTACAATTTTTGAAATTACCGTGCCTCGTTTTTAAGAAAAATTCACCTAAACCTGATTCCCTCTACAATTTGCCCCAATCTGGTGACAGATTTTGAAATATTGCATACATGTTAAGTTTCAGAAACACCAATGCAGGAGATTTATACGTAAATCAGAGGATCTCGAAAAATCTGATATGTAGGGGAAGATGGGGCCCATTAGTAATTTGTTAACGTTTTCTGTAACATTTACCAATATGCATGGATTAAATAAAATGTGTATGTATTTGAGGTAATAATATTGGTAAATGTTACAATTGTAACATGTCATAAATAAAAAATGTATTTTATAATATTAAATGCTCTGTCAGCAAGACAAAGATCACAAATAGTAAATTCATCAAGCATGCTTCCGTCATCTGGATCATGGTGACAAATTTTGAAGAAAAATACAATGCAAAGTTCTTGTCCTTATATCTGTGAATATTACGTCAGTTATAGTTGTAATAAAATAAGATGTATTTGCTGTCTATGTGCAAGGTTTTTTGCGCCATAATAATATATTTAATGTATGGACTCATAGTTTTTAGGATGAAAATTGCCGTTTTAAAATCACTGCTCAAAGAGCACCCAGAAGCATGTTTTACTGTCAGAATCAATCGGTGAGGTGAGACTACAGTACATTTGAATAGTAATGATAATACTTTAAATTCTCAAAGCCACAGCGAATTAATGCTCCCTTAATGGAACTGATGGCAATACCCGAGTAATTTTGCTCCCTAATCCAACTGCTCTGGTTAAAGGTAATATATGGCTGTTTTCATTTGCTGGTTTATTCTCATACTAAAATATACAGTACCACTGTCTTTAAATGTTGCTAAACTGTTATTTTATTTCAACAACAAATTATATATTTTCAAGATATAAGAAGATTAGAGATCACCGTAGTAACGTGTTTTACTTATTACATAAAACACTAATAAATATCAGTGTCACAGCATTCTGCCATAAAACAGTCATCAGTGAAACTGAACTGTTTCGAATGTGTGGACACAGTTCTGGTATCCCATGATGCAGCAGTACCTTGTGTAGAACGGACGACAGATGGTATTTCTCAGGCACAGGGTAAGGACAGAAGTGTTGTAGCACTCTCATGTCACCGTAGAAGTCATCGTTGTCATTAGAGTTGAAATGGTCGACAGCCTCAAAGACGGGAGCCAGGTTGCTCTCTATCAGGTTAATCTGAACATCAAATCCACTCCCTGAAACAGATTCAAAACTTTCATTGCATTGCAATATTAATTAATAAATTGTTAGATTAATTACTCCGGTATCATCCACATATTGCAGTTGTTTTCAATTAAGTATATATGTGCTGTTGAAACTTTTAAAAATCTGTTAAATAAAACATTAGATATTAAAGAAGGACTTACAGGATATGTAAAAATGCATCAATGCTATGTGCGCTAACGTTTTACTTAATACTTCCGTAATAACAGTGAGGCAAAGTGGGATGATGATAACAATAATAACACATCCACCTTAGATGTATTTCATTTCAATAATTCAGGAACCTGTAGAAAGAATGCTTCATGATAAACCAAAGTGTTACCCTAGTAGCTCCTCTGTTGCAATTTTACGTGACACCACGATCAATAGAAACTACATTTGGGTAACTCAATAACGCTAGAAGGAGTTTCCCATATAATGCCATTCAGAGGACACCCATAAATTGAATGCCAGCACAGCTATAATCATACCATAGTCTCACGATTAGAAGCCAACTGCACGAAACCAAAGCTTTTAATACAATACAGAAATTTAATTGTAAAACTGGCAAACTGCATGTCACAGGACTTGTAATAGAACTGTTTATTTTAGTTATTCCACTCAGTTTTCTATTCACATCAATGTGATGAATCAGTTTTAATAAAATTTTATTATTCTACAACATTCCTTTCAATTAGATGGTTCAATTTAATTGGTTACATTGCAATTTTTACAAATTTTGTTATTGTAATTATGATCCTGGTTTCTAGTGTAATTAATTATACATGACTACTCACTTACACCACAACTATTACACATGACAACTTGTTGAATTGTAAAAAGACAACATGTGACCTGTTATAGATGCAATGGGCTACATTACAACTGACTAGAGACAACCCATTATTTTTCAATTGTAACGGGTTACAACTTATTAAACTACAATAAACAGTAATTTCTTACATAGCGCCGTATCCAATGCTTAGGCCTGCTGAAAGCGCTTTACACTTTATTCCCTGGCAGATCTCGTCACTCGAACACCATCTTCTCCGGGAAGAATTCAGCCATGCTGCAGTTATTGCACGAAAACTACTCGTACACAACTATCCACCACTGTCTATAGCTAGGTACTCATTCGTACAGCTGAGTGAACTGGAACAATGTAGAGTGATCGAACTTGCCCAAGATTCATAATGACAGCAGGAGGAATTGAACATGGAATGTACTGCTCTAATCACTGTGCCACTGTGCACCAGTCAAGTGTGTGACAGGGGAGACGTACCTCGGGTGAGTTTGACCTGTGCGTTGAGGGCCTCGGTTGCCTTGTCTTGTCGTAGGACCTTCGACAAACCGCGCTTCACCAGTCGCTGGTCCTCATACAGCACGTTGTGCGACACGGTCGGCTTTGGCAACACAGAGACACCTGGTGGCAGGATGCAGTACCAATCATATATGTCCTACTGTATTGTTCATGGTCTGGTTGGAACGCTCATGCAGGATAATGTCTACACCTGGTTCTACACGTAATGTTGTGCAGATATGTAAAATCTCCGAATGAACATTATGTGTGCAAATGGCTAATTTTCAATTTTTACGAAATGGCTCTGTCTTAGGGCATCTATGATTTAACATTGAAAACTGTAGGTGTAAACAGTGCAATTGCAGTAAAATAATAATATTACATAGCACGTAGTAATACAAGATCAGATGTGTAACAAACCACATACACAAAATAAGGACGGAAGTGTAATTTTGATTAAAATATCTCCTGACAAGACAAGACATGACAATCACCATTGATATTCCATTCAATTAGTTACACACTACAGTGGGGTGTTAAAACTATTTTATTTTCCTATACAAAGAAACACGGACAGAAGAGAGAAATGAAGACTCACTTTTACATTCTCGATTTTGTTCCTTGAAGCACGGCGTATACTCATACTGGCCCTTCTCACACTTGGCATGGCAGCCTGGAGACACGCAACATACATTCAACCTATCAATCAAGTCATAACCTGTCAATCAAGTCACAACCTGTCAATCAAGTTACAATTTGTCAAGCAAGTAACAACCTGTCAATCAAGTCACAACCTATAAATCAAGTCACACTCTCAACATAGTCATAACCTGTCAATCACGTTGTAGAGTAAAATACTGCAGTTGTAAAATAATGCAGTTCCGGCCCTTAACCATTTCAGTACTACACCCCTGACCAGCTGTGACCACTGAATACTGTATTTCCAGTGAATATGCAAGAAAATGGACTATCACACTTCAAGTCAAGATTTGAGCAACAAAAATGCATTTTATGAAGACAAATGTTATATATTTTCGGAAAGTATGATAATCAACAAATAAAATGAGCCATATCATTTTACATTCCGTCATCATGGTAACCAACAATCCAAGACGGCCGCCAAGATTTCAACGTTTTTGAAGTTGTTGAACTCAGTTGTATACTAAGTTCGCCGACATCGTTATTATGTCGATCGTCAACATCCGACAAAGATTCTTCGCTAAAACTATCAAATAATCTATACAAAACATACGGTGGAAAATCACTGTAAACTATTATTGAGCGATAATAAACGATGACCACTGCTGAATAACTAATTTATTCGACTTGACAACCGTACACAACAGGTGGCTCCATGCAGTGGATTATTATGAATAAAAACGACTTGAATAGCAGACATCGTCAATGCCGAATAACCGGTCTGTCGTACTGAAGTGTCACAGACAGTGCGGCCGGAAAACCAGCCAGTCGTACTGAAACGGTTAATGCGCATGTCTGGAAATGAAAGTTCATTGTGTAAGGAAATATTCTCCTCTGAAACATAAATTATTTTCGCACCAAATATGTGTTTTGAAAGTTTTTAGATAATTTGTGCTGAATACAACTTACAACACCTTAGTTGTCTAGCATAAATATTTCCACACACACACGCACACTCTTCTTCCAAATGTTTCAGATGACCAACATTCTAATAATTTTACACCCATCCCATCGCTAATATTCATAATAACGCTTAGATTCATATTTTGGTAATCTTTCACTTAACTGGCCTATGTTATTAGCAAGCATCCGCCGGGTAGGTACTCCCCTGGGTCGAAGCATAGGCTTGGGACTTAGGGTCATTAGGATGAACCTAGTTTGGCCCATTTAAATAAAATATTACGCATTTTTTTAATAGGGCAGACTATTTCCTTACACAGCAAACGTCTATTTCCGGACATGCACAGTTAAGGGCTGGAACTGCATTATTTTATGCTACTGTCAATCAAGTCACAACCTGACTATCAAGTCACACATTGTAAATAAAATGACACACTGTTGAAAATGTCACAACATGTCTGTCACATAAAAACCTCTCAATCAAGACATACAATTTATGTCAATCAAGTCACACAATGTCAATCAAATCACAACTTGTCAATCAAGTCGCAACCTGTGAAATGGAGACTGCCCTGCAGGCTTTTATGCCCCCACCCGACAAAGGGTCCACTAACCTTTGCACTGGATGTCTCGCATGGCATTACAGGGGGCGTTGATGTAGTAACCGTCCATGCATGATGTCGAGCATTCTGGGAAAAAGAAAACCAATTCATATGTATGCTTGTTTAAGACACTGACTGATCATCAGCAACATGTTTAAAATGCAATCTATTGGAACTGTGTATGTTCCTGAAGCGTGGAGACAAATTATAATCAATACCACAAGGTGTGTATTAATAATAATTCTGTTTCTTAATATAGCGCTTTTTAAGAAGGTACCAATCAAAGCACTTCACATATTAAAATGGTGTGTTGACTAAATGCTAAAATATAAATAAATAACATAAATAAGCTAAGATAAATTTTTTTAAATAAAAATTATGGTGTAAAAAATACATTTTCAAACAATTAAATTAAAAACCAATCAATACCATAAAATAGAAACCAGTGTCATTTAGATGTGGCAGCAGTGCTTGCATCAAGGCATGTAGTGCAGGTGAAATAGATGGGTTTTAAGTTGTTTCCGGAAAGCCGCAAATCTTCCAACCGATCGCACACACTTTAGCAAGCTATTCCACATCTGTGGGCCTGTCACTGTAAAGCTGCCCCGTCCGATAGTTCTTTTTGACCTTTTCACCATGAGAAGCTTTGCGTCACTCGCCGATCGCAATGCACATTGGGCGCATATCAACATTTGTCCTGGATGATCGTAAACGATGTTACGAGATCTTTGAATTCGTCCAGAAAGCTGGATATATTGGAAGATGGTGGCCTATATATCAATACAAAGTAGTACAATGGCTTGTCACATGACAGTTGTAAAAGCTCGAAGTGGGTCGGTGTCATAGAAGGTCTACACACAACCAATTTCAACGAACTTCTGTGCAGAACACCCAGACCACCGCCCTGTTTAATGCATAAGTATTAATTAATGCCTGAGTATTAATGCATGAGTATCAATGCTTTCAATCCCCACCATCGCATAAAACATACTAATAACAAACTAATTACTTGCGTGTCTATTTACATATACTTTGTTACATAAGTACTATGAACCAATGCTGATTATAGAACTTGACAATTTAATCATTTTATCACCTCACAAATATGTCCTTATCATGATCACTAAATGCACTCTGGAAACATCAGAAGCTGCAACTAACTAACATCACCATAAAATGTTATGTAATTACCTAGCCTTATGACATTACCCTTAATTAATTTACAGCTTGATTCTGACTTATGCTATAATTCTGGGGTTTCTGATCTACTGTGGAAAATCAATTGAGCTCAATCGGTGGCTTGGCAGAAGCAGTATCAGCAAGTCAGTTGGAGCAATGTCATTATGCCACAAATGCAGTCCTAACAAACTGGCTGATAGAATCACCAGAAGGCAGTGTTTGTCTATTTTTACCAACAGCGATGGACCCAAAGACAATCTCCATCACCACCTAGGACGTTGGATCAATCGCGTTACCAACTCAATCCACCCTGAACAAACTGGCATGCTGCATCTACAGAATTAATGTTCATTTCAAGTTACAGACACAGGTCTCAGACCAATGTCAGGATCCGTAAACAGATTCATCTGCCTGCTAATTTCAAATACGTTATACTTTTGTGGTCACAGTGAAATTGTCTTTTTTCTTCAGTGGCATTTCGGAAGCTTTCTCTGACCTCCGTTGGACTGACATGTCTCCACCTGGAAACTCATTATACAACTTGTCCATAGATCCCTAGAAATGCTACGCCACCAATGGAAATTCGCTGAAGTTTCTTTCCACATAGACACGCTGCTTCCAAAGTGACAATGACAAGAGTACCATTAAATTGGTTATATATAAAGTAAATCTTCTGTGACTCTAAAGCAGCGACTAATTTTGGTCTTAAAAGTTGCATATATATTAATCAACCTGTAACTTCATTTATGTATTAGCATGTAAATTGCTTCCGGACTCGGTTACATTCATAGTTTTGAAAATATGGTAAGTTACCTTTCCGAGTCCTATGTTGCTCTGAACGACATTTATGTACTTTGCCTTATACGCAGTTTCTTTTATTTTATCTGTTGTTTTTCATTAATCTGATTCATCAGTTAAAGCTGTAATATATATATATTATAAATATATAATATAAGACTGTCTGATTCTGACCCGTGTGCACTATCAACTGTCGCAGTCAATCCACTACTGGGTCAGGTTAATCAACATTCACTTCATGAAGTGTTCCAGGAAATCAGCACAACTGTCAACTAACTGTAGATAAATTGATATAGATTAACGTACACTGCTGACAAATAGTATGTCCATGCTAAATGGTCCATAAAAAATCTGCCTGTGCTTGACCAAATCTGCATAGAACAAGGGACCATCACAAAACTAAAAAGATTAAAATACACAAAGGTCAAAAACAGAACTACCTAGGTCAATGATAACTCTCAAGTGTAAAAAGGTCAAATGGTCAAAGGTCAACGATGACGAAGCTACAAAATGTAAAGAATTAAAGCTATCGTAGATCAAAATGAAATTATCATAATTACTCATTAAGACACAAAATAACAAAACTTGCAATGAACAAGGATAAAATTAGCAATAAACTATGACGGGATGAGCAATAAACATGACATAAAAGGACAACAATAAATAAAATAGGAATAAAGTAACACTAAACATGAAATAAACACTAAAAATATACAAGGACAAACAAGCAATGAATAAAGACAAAACTAGCAATAAATAAGGAATTAACTAGCATTAAATAGTGCACAAAATACTAGCAATATACAATGATTAACCACTAGCAAAAACAAGAACAAACTAGTAATAAGCAAAGACAAGTCCAGCAATAAACAAGAACAAACTAGTAATAAACAAAGACAAGTCCAGCAATAAACAAGAACAAACTAGTAATAAACAAAGACAAGTCCCGCAATAAACAAGAACAAACTAGTATAAACAAAGATAAGTCCAGCAATAAACAAGAACAAACTAGTATAAACAAAGACAAGTCCAGCAATAAACAAGAACAAACTAGTATAAACAAAGACAAGTCCCGCAATAAACAAGAACAAACTAGTATAAACAAAGACAAGTCCCGCAATAAACAAGAACAAACTAGTATAAACAAAGACAAGTCCCGCAATAAACAAGAACAAACTAGTATAAACAAAGATAAGTCCCGCAATAAACAAGAACAAACTAGTATAAACAAAGATAAGTCCAGCAATAAACAAGAACAAACTAGTATAAACAAAGACAAGTCCAGCAATAAACAAGACCAAACTAGTATAAACAAAGATAAGTCCAGCAATAAACAAGAACAAACTAGTATAAACAAAGATAAGTCCAGCAATAAGCAAGAACAAACTAGTATAAACAAAGACAAGTCCCGCAATAAACAAGAACAAACTAGTATAAACAAAGATAAGTCCAGCAATAAACAAGGCATAAATTAGCAGCTAAACCATTCATGGACAAAGACTAAAATAACAAGAAACAAAATGAAGCTGACAGGTCAACAAGCACCAAACTATAATGACAAAATAATTCACCGATTAAAGTAGAAATAGATACTGCATCTTAGATAAAACATTTTAAAATGTCAGCAAAGAGAAAATACTACAGAATCTAACATATTCTTGTCATAATGTATGTGGACTCAAGCCAATATGTTAGGTTAGTTGGTCATTGGGGAAAAACTTTTTTTTCTTGAGAAACCTGAGGAGAAAAACTCCCGATTGTGTCTGCTGGTAAATGAGGCATGCTTGAGTCGAGTCGTAGCGATCTGATGACAGCCACAAGCAGCCTCACCTGACAGTCTCTCAATGCATATCTGTACAGAGCCACACATTCAATGATGCATCTTTGAAAGACTAGTCAAGCAGGCTTTATTCATATCAACATAGGGCATCACAAGTTCACAGGAAATTGCCTGTAATCCCCACAGAGGCTGGAGTCGAGGAAATCAAAGCAGTCATGCATGCGGCGTATGCACGCATTGCATAAATACATCTAGGTGTCTAAAATGCTCTTTGGCTGCAAGCGTAACTTACGGCTTTATTTCGTTTCCATCACTAATTTGCAGATTTACGGAAGACCGCTGAAAATAAGCTGGCAATACGGTTAACGCAAAAATGCATTAGGAGAGGAAGAAGAGAGAGTTAAATGTATTATGGGTGAAATAAACACTTTCAGAGGATGGAACCACTAGGTTAAATCAAGAAACTACACAACTGTGTGTGTGTGTGTTTGTGTATGCGTGCATGTGTGCGTGCGTGTGTGTGTGTGCATGAGGGTGTTTGTTTGTGTGCATGCATCATGCATACGACAACCGTGACAACACCAAGTTTAGAAGTACAATTACGTCCGTACAATTCTCACACAGATCCCATCTTCAAAGAATGTAAATTTTATTACAAATTGAACAAGCTTATACCAGAATACTTCAGTCGTATTCCATACACATACAACTTTGCAATTCACCAATACAACACATGTAATAAAAACAACTTATTTATTCCCAGAGTTAATCATCAATATGCAAAAACGTACATCAGACACAACATTATACAAACTGTTAACAATACTCCAAATACCATCCTTGATAAAATTTCTACACATAGCTTATCTGTTTTTTCACTTATACAAAAAATTACTTTATCAAGAATTATGAATCATGTTGTCATATTTCTGTTACATCTGTCATTCTTAAACTAGACATGACTTTGCATTTGTTTAAACTAATTTATGTATATACTATGTATACACGTATATGTATGCATATATAGTTGATCACGTGATAATTATATAATTATGTTACATCAGTGGGGTGGCTCCCATGATAGCGACATATAATTGTCTTAATGGGAGCCTCCCTGACCTTACAATGAATATTATTGTAGTTTATATATATATCAACAGCCTTCTCCCTCCACTATTTCTCCCCATCGACAGCCTTCTCCCTCCACTATTTCTCCCCATCGACAACCTTCTCCCTCAACTATTTCTCCCCATCGACAGCCTTCTCCCTCAACTATTTCTCCCTGTCAACAGCCTTCTCCCTCCACTATTTCTCCCCATCGACAGCCTTCTCCCTCAATTATTTCTCCCCATCGACAGCCTTCTCCCTCAACTATTTCTCCCCGTCAACAGCCTTCTCCCTCCACTATTTCTCCCCATCGACAGCCTTCCCCCTCAACTATTTGCCTCATCGACAGCCTTCTCCCTCCACTATTTCTCCCCATCGACAGCCTTCTCCCTCCACTATTTCTCCCCATCGACAGCCTTCTCCCTCAACTATTTCTCCCCATCGACAGCCTTCTCCCTCAACTATTTCTCCCCGTCAACAGCCTTCTCCCTCCACTATTTCTCCCCATCGACAGCCTTCTCCCTCGACTATTTCTCCCGTTCAACAGCCTTCTACATCCACTATTTTTCCCCATCAACAACCTTCTCCCTCCACTATTTCCCCCAATCGACAGCCTTCTCCCTCCACTATTTCCTCCCATCGACAGCCTTCTCCCTCCACTATTTCCTCCCATCGACAGCCTTCTCCCTCCACTATTTCCTCCCATCGACAGCCTTCTCCCTCCACTATTAATCATCCTCAGCCTTTCTTACACCTCACAATCTTCCCATCTTAATTGTTGTATGAAATTCTCTGCACCCAGTTTTTATTGCAAACATCTAGATTTTTTTGTTTTCGCTCTGTCTCAAGGCCATCTGTCATGCAACCGTTACTCATTGTTTCAAGACCACAATTAGAGGGTATTTAAAATTTGCTTTCTTGTTATGTATTTCGAATGGTTATATTTAATTCAAAGACATCCTAAAATGTTTTGAATTGTGCTCTGCCTTGGCAATTCATTCATGATAATATGTATGACGTAAAACTAGTGTTCTCATTAGAAAAATCCTACAATGTTTACGAACTTCACAAGTGTTATTTAAAATAGTTTAAACGTTCAATTCTGGTGTCACTAGAACACAAATACTTCTTACAAACTATAAATTTACATAAATATCAATGCCCATCATTTCCACGAAATAACTATTCACACATGTTACAGCAATGTTCACATTGAACTAATTTACCAAAAACATTTGTAGACATACATATGTAGTATTTAAAGTAGTTTTCCCCATTTATGCACAACATATATTTACCAGAATTATCTTACAGAATGCTAGATCACTGAGGCCTGTATACTGATAGCCAGTGTTGGATAAGTCTCTCTGGCATTCTCCAGAACACAACAGACTGGGACTATGATAGCCAAATAGTTATCTATGATGCCACGAGCAGTTTTATCACATCCACTCACATTTCTACCTTAGCACAACTACAGTAGATTCCTCACCAAACTGTTGTACAAATGTCATATATTCTTTCCAGTATGAACTCCTGCTGTCTTGCTAATCACAAGACAACACAAGTGTCTTTTATTTAGATTGTATGGCCTACTCTGTAATAATAAAATATTCTGTAATATTAAATAAATGACTAATGCCACCAGAAAACCAACCTTCAAGGCACCCCCGTTATCCAAATGTTGGGTAACCACTGACAGTGCTTTACATGCCTTAATTTCCTGTAAGATATGAAATACTTAACTGCATCTTCACAGCATTAGAGTAAACAATTTGCTATCATTTTAAACAAACTTAACATATTTGTAAATATGTTAATAAAACTTATACACTGATTATTCAAAGTTGTTCCACTGTAAATGTAAATCGTTTAAAATGTTGCATGGACCACACATTGCATTACAGCATAGTGATTAACAAAAATATAATTTGTTTCCATTTTTAACACAATAAATACCTTATTGTTATTACGCTCACTGATCCGACTTATGACATAAGTGATAGACACAAGACTGCCATAAGCCTAATGCTGCGCCACTTTAGTGCCTTCTGTTTAACCCTCACAATAACATATTGCTGCAGGCAATTAAGATTTGGCAAAGACACAAGTGACTCATGAAATCATGCTTTCAGATGCGCTGCACTGCAGTTAACGCAGACAAAATAAACACAAGGGACATTCTAATGGCATATGGCACAGTCTTTGGCGGTTATGGCAGGCCTCTGTGGCCTGCAGGAGCTATGCCATAGTCCATGCACTGTAACTGGTATGTGGGCAATACATTTCCCAGGTACATAATATAATCACATGAAAAGTAAAATAGTTGGTAACATTTTCCTGTCTCATATTATAACTATCTGAAATTGAAAGTAGTTGGGATAACATGGGCAGGATATGAGAAGAGGATAAGTGAAGAGAGATTGGCAAAAAGAGCATGGAAAGAGAAGAAGATGCAAGGAGAAAAGGAAGACCAACATTAAGATGGAGAGACAATGAGAAGAGAGATCTCAAAAGACCACGGATGAAGAGAAATTGCAGAACACTGGGAAAGATGGACAAAAATAATCTAAAGGGCGGAACAGTTTGGGTGATGTACTTCTCAGAGCCCCAAACTTTATCGAGAAGTGTCTTGATATGATTAAACATAGCTTCAGTTACTCTCTGATCTAAGAGGCTACTCCATTCGCAGCTGATCCTGGTATTGAAAGTCCGACACATTTCTTCATCAGTTATAGTGTCCACGTTCTGCATTATTTTTATTTTAAAAATTGTTCTTTGTCTAGCCTCTCATGTCGGTATTTAATCTTGTAGACCTAGCTCATGTCGCCACTTCTGCATGAATAGATGAGGGATCGTAACTTGAGTTCTTTCAGGAAGTCCTGACATGGAATGTCTCCCATTTCAGATATAATTTTTGTGGCTGAACGTTGCACTCGTTGAACTTCATATTGATCTCCCATGTAGACGGGGCTCCCAGAAGATGTTTCCAGACTCACTAACCCTCTTACAAAGCTTTTCTGGTACATATGCACTAGCGTTTTTTTCTAAGTTTGCCACAGATGATAAAATTGCAATTATTACAGTGAAAAAAAAATCAATTTTAAATAACAAAATATCTTAATTGTACACAAATTAATGTATACAGTAGCAACATTAAAATGACATACTATAATCCTGTTCAGGAATTTTCACCTGTAAAATCATGAAGGATATATTTTCAATATTGCATCTAGCAAGACAGGTACAGATGACTGTGTAAAAGGTGGGCGTATAATAAAAACAGCTTGTACAAAACACACAAAACTGTAGGGTTGTCAGTAGGACCAAGTTTAAGAAAATTTCTTAAAAAATAATGGAAAACTGCAAGAGGCGAAACTCACGTCATGAATATTAAGATTGGAAAATAAATTGAGAGACAAGATAAATCTAATAATCTGATATTAAAGAAGCAAAACTGAAATAACTGCTGCTGTCGTAATCAATCAACGTCAACCTTTGTCTTCATCAACTAGGTCCAGAATCACTGCTACGTAGGAGCCACGTACGTCATTTATATTCTCCGAGAGTATGCAGGGTAGAAAGAATTCACAATAACCGCTTTGATGGAGGTAGAAAGGAGCCATGTAGCATACAAAACATTACCGCATCCAATATGTTCTAGGACGCAGACCGATTTATCTTACAGAGGCACAAAGGTCGACGTAAAATAGTGGGACATCTATATTTCTTCCGTGCCATGCAGATCACACAAGGAAGCAACAAGTGTTCTTTAAATACACCTGTTTCTTTTTCTTCTTCTCTTGTGGTATTTTTCAGTTTCTCACATAAATCTCTGCCTTTACATGCGCACACACGCACAAACAATGCAAACACACATGTAGGCAGCCCACACATGCAAGTACACATACGCCACTTGCATTCACACATGAATTCACACATTAATATGCTCCCATGCTAGTGAAATGACTCCCAAAGTCACGCATGTTCTTACCGTACACTAATTGCTTTCCATTATCATCCTTTCTCTTGGTTAATCCTGTATTTAGTGGTGTTTCACTGTCTCTTGCACAAAAATTTGATTATATTTACCCATCTCTACTTGGGTGCACATCTAATCAAGCCACATCTTTAGCATGCGAACAGGGAACCTCTTTCTCAGAAGCAATGTAAAGTTTGTCGGCTGTTTTTACATGTGTTGCCACCTAAATATTAACACCCCGGATGGTAATTTATTAATGTACATTATATAATGCCCAGTTCCTTCATCTCTGAATTAAGAAACAAAATTAATAATGACAGAAATGTTGTTCAAACTGCAATCATATTAAATTAAATAAATACTTAGTTATACCGTACATGGATCGTAGTACATAAATATCAACCAATAAGAAAACACTATTACAAATTCATATGAATTGCCAATCATTAACAAAACTACATAACCATTACCAAAAAATCCTAGCAGTGTACCAAAAACTAAACTGAGGGTTAAATAAAACAAAGATTACAAGAAGAAGGGAGTTTATTTAAACCCTGTTTACATTACTAATATAGTAATGATACTGAGGGACAAAAAAGAGGATGGCAAAAAGAGACGTGGACCACCTAGCCTGTGTTTGGAGGGTAGTGTAAGGAGATATTTGTAGGGAATGGAGGAGTGGAAAATACGAGCAAAAGATACGGGGGAGTGGAGATGGTTGTTGGAGAGAGCAGGACAAGAACAGCAAGGGGGGAAGAAAGGAGAAATTCTGGACCAGTATCGAGTCCTTGGACATAGAGGGAGAGAAGAGAGCAATAATAACAGGCAAGGTATATTCACAATGATAAATACAAACAAAATAAAACACAAAGTGTACGTACCTCTGCAGAGCTTAGGGTGTGTGTCTGAGCAGGGCATCACTTCGTAGGTTCCACTCCGACACGGCAGGTTGCAGGCTGCAGAATCATAAGCACGGCGTGAGTACGACCCCACAGACGGACACAGACACACAACCAGCACTGACCCAAACAGTAGAAGCACTCTCCACTGACCATGTCCAAGCATTGTACGACCACAACACTTCACTGGCCGTCAGACTAGAGCACTCAGTCACCGCCTAAGTGGCCACATTGACGGCTGCGTGTCCCTAACATACAGCTAATAATCACCACAAGCGGTGCCGCCGCTGCACCACTGATGTGCACCGCTTGCGCCGCCGTGCTGCACCACCTTCCACAAGAGAGATGTTGTGCCGTTCACGGTACAAAAATGACAGCACAGTGCTTATGACATATCTGTCACAGCTGCTATTCTGTATAGCACATCGCACATTCAAATATCCACACTGGTGAAACCTAATCAGTCAAGCCACGCAGTGACCACTCCAGACACACTGACCATATCAGCAGTTCAAGACCACACACAAACAAAATCTTCCAACAGAATGACCCAAGGGAGATGGTGTCATAATCATTAGGCATGCAATGCTTGTAATGCAACTTTTGGTGTCTATTAACAAAGCAGGCCAGTCATCGTATCGCGATTCGTAATCGGTGAACTGATAATCGAGACCAGCGAAGCCATCCATCACAACGAGCTGTGATCACGTCAAAATTCATGAATGTCTCTTACAAGACACACCAATGAATGGTGACTGACTGCTCGTGGCAAAGCTGTGGAGTTAGACGCTGGAGCTTGACGCAATGGCGGACACATCCTGTGCCTGTTTCATGAAATATCATCAAAGCAGCCACTAGTTAATGAATGATATAACATGCAAGGTGTTGAAATCTGCGGATGAAGTGTTTAGAACTGAAGGATTAAACATGATGGAGATGCACCGCATTTGGTGCCAGATGTCAGAGCCCACCCCCTGGGAGAGTTGCAAAGATGAGGGAGAAATCAACATATATAGAAAACAAATGGATACTGAATAGAATGCAAAACTTTGATTCTGATCATCCCACAATTGTTCCCAAAATTAGTGCCCAACTTTAAATACCTCGAGCTTATATGAGTAATTTCATTACATTGTACGTGAAGTTTCAAAATGCATCAATCATCTCAACTTATTGAGACATTATTGTTCTACTTCTGAACAGTTATGGTAATCTTGCAGACACTGCCTACCTAGGGTATACGCCGTTAATACGGTATCTCTGGCACTCGTAGCATCCCTGCATAAAAGATGCACAACCTTGTTTAATTGCAGCTGCACCTCCACAATTCCATCATAACCAGCCATCACTGTTGTTAATGCCTTATTCAAATGACACTCCAGTCCATTAGGGTATAATCACAAGCACAAATAATGCATTAACTCGCTATCGGGTGGTGAGGATTAGAAGACTGCATTTCGGGGGGGCTAGTTTATATGCGCCAAATTCCTTGCATTTACCATGATAACATTTCGTAGGATATTCTAACGCTGTCTCACTAGGGAACGGTGTCAAAAAAGCATAAATTACTACTTAATTTTATTCCAATGAACTGTGTTACTGGGGAATGAGGTCAAAGTAGCATGAACTGCTATATTATTTTCTAAGATATATTAATAGAGTGCCATTGTGACTTGGGTCAAAATAGCATCAATTGCTAACTAATAAAGCAGCATTCCATTTTTCACTGGGTAACTGGCCTAAAAATTCCTATTCCGATGGAGTGGCTCCATCTACCAACCTTAAAATTAACCATACATCAAACAAAATCCTACGCGTTTTGTTGGAAATCTACCCATCATCGCAAATGTTCTCACCGAACGCAATAATGTTGTTATTCAAATTTACGCTGGTACAACATATAAAAATCAATTGTGAATTTCACATTAAAGGCAAATCTGTATAAAATGGGGAAATAGCCCCAAAATTCTATAAAGTACACCAATCAGGTCTGGATGGTAGATGCTGCCTTCTGGTCCTAGACATCGTCTTCAGAAGTCTGCACCAGTGTGACCTTCTAGATGGGAGCTAACCGTGGTCGCTACCATGACAGATGTTCTCCCACTGGTCCCTTTATGTGGCAAGTAAAAGGGAATGTATGTACATTAGTCCTCTCATTCGATGATTTATTGGGTTCTCAATAGTTGCTATTGATCTGGAGGTTGTAAAACTACATTACTTTATTTCATTATTCGAAAAATACGTATTTTAATCAAATAATATGAGATGAACGATGCTGAAAACATGTTTTGTTTTTTTAACTAATTGTAAATACTAATAAGTTCAGAGTTCTGTAAATAATCACTGCCAAAACCCAAATAATAAAGATGACATCGTTTGGGAAACAATTATTTGTTTTCATTGTTTTTGGAATCTATTTTAAACAATTTCTAGCAATAAACATGTTACAGCAATAAAACATACAATCTGAACTAAAAGTAAAATATTCTGTTAAAACAACAATAACACATAAAACAAAAACTAAAAGTAAAAACATTGTTAGTTTTGGTGTAATTTGAGATGGAAAACTTAAACTGAGGAATTTATTTTAATTATAGAAAAGTAACAACTGGCTGTGCACCAGCAAACCAAAGATAATCACTACACCTTCTGTTGAATGAACTTATATACTACCTAAATCCTCAGGAAAATCATTCAGCATAAAACCAAGAAGTATGTGCAAGTAAAGGTTAATGGTTTGCTGAAAATGTTTTTTATAGAAAGTAGCAACAGTTTCAGATGTCTTAAAGTATTCATTCCAGGTTTTTGGTGCAACGTTTGGGATGTTTGAAATACTTTAAAGAGGCTGGGAACCAATCAAACAGGGTGGCTGGCAGGTCAATAAAGCACAATAAAAAGATAGTTTCTTTTGTACCAAAATCCTTGGAAACCAAGTTTAAAAGGGCATCAAAACAAAAGGATTGATTAATGATTAATTAACTGATAAGTAGTATTCAAGTTGACAATACATGGATGGATACGCCAGGGAGCTATGATGGATAAGCTAGGTTATAAAGGTAAGCTTTTAAATGTTGGCAGTAGTGCCAACTGATCTAACACTAAAACGAAGAATATTCCAAAATGTCAGCACAGCAACACAGAAACTCCTTATTCCAATGATGGCTCTGGCTCTAGGTATTTGAAGATCGATCATTAAATATGGACATCTCAACGTAGACACTAAGCGGTGCTGACTGGCTGAGAGCCAGATTGTGACGCAAGACGCATCTTGCCAGAGGCTGGTGCAGCTGGAGTCAGAACAAACGTGTGGTGACATGGCTGTGGTGCCCAGTACTCTATGGCTAATAGCCAGGGACATGTACACTTAATGCCTCGTGTCATCACAGGCTTATAATACTATACGTCTTTCTGACACCTACATGGAGCTACAAGCACGTACTGAGGGCAGATATGATTTATTGCCTGAGACTTCATGCTGTCACGTGTATGTCTTGTACTGCTTGGCATGCATGAGGTCTCAATGCTGCAGACACCAAATGTAGACCACAATGCTTGCCTCTGGACCAAGAGGTGCTGGGTTCACACCAGGCTCCAGCCAACACAGTTGGGTAACACTTTTGATCCAAAGCAGTGTTACACAGTTGTCTTAGTCTGACCGGGAGAGAGAGGGAGAGGAAGGGGAGAGAGGGAGGGAGGGAAATAGGGAGGGATGGATGGATAGGGGAAGGGAAGGGAAGGGGAGGGAAAGAGGGAGGAAGAGTGGATGAGAGGGAGTGACTAATCAAGCAAGAGAGAAGGGAGAGACAGAATGAAAGGAAGAGAGAGAAAGGAGGGAGAGAGAGAGGGTGAGAGAGAGGTGGGGAGGAACTGAGTGAGGGAAGGAGGGAACGAGTTGGTGACTCTATTGAAGTACCTGGTTTGTTGAAGATTTGAATGAAGAGGAAGGAGAAGATCCCACAAGGAGATGTTTGTGGCCTCAAAGCCTTACGTATGTGAAGGAATGCACATAAACACACTGAAAATAGGTAGTGAGATATCATGAACTGCTGAAAGAACCACCAAGACAGTTAGGAAAGTGGTCCTACTTTGGAGGCCAAATCACTTCCGTGTGGCAGAACACAGCACGGCGGTTAACGAAATGAAACAATCAGCAGGCAATGATTGCATGGTTAGTGGTGAATGCAATTTTGCGGCTGAAAGCTAAGCCAGTGACTCGTGCACAATTTCCCACACCCAACCTGCCAATCACCATGCAACCAATGGAGTCAAATTTGCTTAATGAAGCATACTGCCTCTTTTTAATAACACAGACGGTTACCCCCCTGCTTTCGTACTACTTCTTAATCTATGTTTTGAAACACTGTTTGCAGATGTGTAGGTAATTATTCTTTTTCAGACCTGTGCACCCGACCTCACACCTTTCAGTATCTGGGAAGCTATTTTCAGTATTCCTGAGTAACTTTCAGTAACACTTTTACCGTAAAAAATAAGCACTTGCATAATACATCAGTTTGACTGCCTTCGTGAAGGTTTCAGTGGTGGCGAGAGGCAGATTCTGTTCGACACAGCATCACCTCCGCTTGGGTCACTCACTGCTCTAGCAGTTCAGTTCGTTTTTAGCTGTTAGTGGACAAGTGCAAACTTATCCGAAAAGTGGCGCCACATTTTCCACGAGAGAAATAATTACCGTATTTTGGGACCGGCGATTGCGTAACAAAACTAACAAATCTGTATTTCCGTATTCAGCGTTCGATTCCGTAACAAATACGGAAGAATACAGAGAGGGCACAGGTCTGCTTTTTGTCACTTCTCTGTTCTGTATTTGTGCATAAGCTTTGTTTTTTCCTCTTCACCAAGTGTTCGTTAGCGTGCATGGTGCATTTGTTTATTAATGACTCGATCAGTGTGGCACGATTCTGTATATTTTAGTCAGTCACATTTTTCCCAATGTAATGCTTTGCTACAATTGTTATATCATGTAACTTGTGGATGAAATGTAGAGCGAACAACATTAAGAAAAAGGTAATGTTTCTGTATTACATTCATTTTACTTTGGTATTCTACAATGTTATGCCTTTATAGGTAAATGGGGCAGTATACCTCAAATGGCTCATATTTCTTTGCAAATCTTCCAGGAATATATTTCTATTTTGACCACTATCGACCAGTCAATTGAAAAATATTGCCCTAATGCCAATATTAAAAGCATAGCGTTATCACAGTATTGCATTATCGACACTGCAGCGTGTACAAGCAAACATCCAGAGAGGCGCACAATGCAATTAAGGCGCCCTCTATTGTGGAAAATACATCAGCCACTGCGCATTGAAAACAGCACATGGTTCCATACAAAGCAAAGCATGTTTTACAGTGGTTAAAAGCAGTGAACTATTAATGGCGATACCTTTGCTGGAATGCAAACACACCAGCCGGTGCTACGGGAGTGAGACACCGATTTCATAAATGCTGCCTCATATCATTGACTCTACGTTGTCTATGATAGACTAAACCAAACCGTAAAACCAGTGGTTCCAATCCAGCGTTACAGGGACCAAGTGCTGTATCCATCCCTGGCTCCCAGTGTTACCCGAAGAAACAATCCAAATCAGCTTTATCATAACGCTCTGTCCAGATCAACTGTTGGTGGCCATGCACCCATCACAGTCTCTCTAACTCTAACAGAGCTGTGTGTAACCAGACGCAGTGCTGAGGATATAGATAACTAAACCACCAATCTAACTAGTTTCCAATCAGATGTAAGCACGTTTCTTCTCCTCCATTAGTAGCTGACGGTTTATTGCCAGGTAGCGTTTTTTAAAGTACAAGGAATTTGTGGCGTTGAGGCATAACAACTCAAGTACTCTTACTTGTGAGGAGAGTCACGCGGGCATCAACGTTCCATCATGCAGCAGCTGTGACAATTCCGCCATAAACATGCTCATAACAGATCTTTCCTACCAACCACCTCTGGAACTACCAGAGTCAATTGTTGCAATTAGGGAGCCACACCGAGGGACGGCTGCCACGTCAAGGGAGAATATACCCAGAAAACAATGACAAACAACACTAGTAAAGTCAAGGCAAGTGAACATCCATCTCCTGGTATCACCTGAAATAGAACGTGGCCTTCAACTTTCATTTTCTCTCCCACGATTCAACTGACCACGTGACCCAGCTGGCATGTGCTACAGGTGCAACAATAACTGTGTAATGGCAATTATAGAGACTAACAAAGGTGCGACAACAACAGAAGCAGTTGCCATAGCGACAGTAAAACATGTTGAAAAATGGCAGTGTCAAAGAAACACAGACGTAGAGGAACAGCCCAATGAAATGAAACTGAAAACTCCCGTGTAAATGGTACATCTGGATAGGTGTAAACTCAGTAACCCTAGTGAAGGTGCACTGTAAAACACAAGAGAAAGGAACACTCCGTAACCCCTGTAGTGGTGCACTCAGGAACCTTGGCAGATGATGCAAACAGTAACCTTGGTGAAGGGTGCACTAAGAAACCCCAGCAAAGGGTGCATTCAGTAACCCCAGCAAAGGGTGCACTATGTAACCTTGACAAAGCAGTAACCATGTTGAAGGGTGCACTCGGGAACTGTGATGAAGAGTGCACTCGAGAAGCTCATGGACAGGTCCAAGCAGACACCGTAGCTGCTAGAAGTACACAAAAGTGTGCAGGAGAGACAGCAGTGAGAGCTGCATCAGCCAGTGCACTGTGAAAGCCTGCGCGAGAGAGAATGCAGCAGCACGCACACACACAGACACTTACCAGACACAAAGCCTGTCTCTAACATGCTCTCTGCAAACAATCACCCTACACTGTAACTATCGCCGTCATAAAGGCAAAGCTTCATATTTTTTAAATTTAAGCCAAATTGTTTTCGCCGAGTCACACTTGACATCATGTATGTCTAACAAGGATTACAACGATACAACAGAGGTAAGTCAGAAAAACAAGAAAATAGTGTTTGACAATATATATATGAAGATATTAATTTCTAGTTTATATATCTTAATAATTAAGGTTATAAATTCATGTATCACTGGTAAAAAGTAATCGTTGCAAAACTATTAAATATCAAATGCAAACACACACTAGCCACATGACATGGATTATTTTATTTTTGGAGGAATATGGCCGTATCTGCCATTTGCATGGATTTGCTTTTAAAATGTTGAAATCGTTTCTTTCTTGCATTAATCACATAAGTATAAATTCTAATGGCAACCTACAGTAGTTGAAGCGCAAATACATTTTGTATGCTAGGCAGTTTGGTGTAGCTTTATTTTGTAGCCTGGTAGATCAAGACACTCGATCAGAATATTTATGTTTCAGGTCGGTTGACCAATGTAAATAGTAGTGTAAATTTATCAACAATTTCAAGTAAAAAATATGAATTTCAACCAAGAAAATGTTGCACGTCTGAACACGTAGTTAAACATTGCAGATGTATTATACACCCTGGATGAGTCGAACCTCCAGGGCCCATGGCAATACTCCTAGCTATCAGAAGTTCCACTTATTTGGACCTATATTTTAGCGACATACAGGTTCAGGACCAGGGAAAAAATCGACTTAGGCGAATATCAACTTATGGGAGTCCAATTTATCTGGGCTGCCATGCATAACAATATTGGTGAGTATCTAGATACGAACCTCTGCAATCTGTGCCGTCGCCATGGTAACCTTCTAGACAGCTGCACTTGTATGAGCCAGGACTGTTGTGACACTGGGCGTACTGGTGACACAGGATAGACTCCGACCGACACTCGTCAATATCTGGAACCAACATCATTTTCTTTGTATCAAGTCTCTCAATCATGTACGCCTTCACTGAAATTCTGAATTATAATGTGTCATCTCCAAATTGTTGTGGAGTGTGTGGCCGAACATGTCCATCTTATAGAATGGATTATGCACATCCGTTATGCTGACTGATGCCTCTGCTAATGTTTTTCCAAAGTTTTACTCATAAATTAAGTTTTAAATATGGTAACCACAAAGACAGTTCACCAAAATTTGTATGTCTTACATGTAAAGGTTGGTTCTTATATTGCACAGTATGCAGTCTTCAGGACTACTCAAAGTGCTTTACACTTTACTCCCTGGCAGACCTGTTCAATCGAACACCATCTCGACTTCTCTGTGAATCATTCAGCCATGTTGCAGTTAATGCACAAACACTATTCGTACACAAATATCCACCAGTCTATAGCCGTGTACTCATTCATACAGCTGAGTGAACTGGAGCAAAGTAGAGTGAACGAACTTGCCTAAGGTTTGATACGGCAGCACAGCATTCAAAACCGGGTTCTCTCGACTGAAAGTCAGGTAATAATATGTCATCCCCAAATTATTGTGGAGTGCGCGGCCGAATATGTCCATCTTGTAGAATGGACGCTGCACATGTGTTGTGCTGATTAATGCCTCTGGCACTGTTTCTCCAATGTCTGACTCATGAATAAAGTTTTAAACACAAATGGAAAACAAAACACTTCACCAAAATGTGTATGTCTCAAGCTGGAAGTGACATACTTTCACAATGCACACCGATAGTGTTTAAGAAACAGAGTGGCACCACCTGGTATGGAACAGTGGTACCATCTGGTGTAAAAACTGAAGTGAGAAACCAAATTAAGAACATACTTTTAAAATAGATTCTATGATATTCGAATGGATTTTGCTGACATCTTTACAACGTGTCGTTTCCAGTGTTATGTGAGCATTACCTTCGCAGAGGTAGCTGTTCTTGAGGAAGTAACCGTGGAGACAGATGCACTGTCCATTGTTGATGTCACAGGCCTGGGAACAACTGTTGCGTCGACATTTGTCTATGTCGGGGTTACGAACCCATGCGTCATCAACGTCTGCAACAGATGGCATATAGATATCACACAGATGTCACACAGATATCACACGACCTTACAGATGTCACAAATACATCACATATATCATACACACATCACACACATAACACAGACATTTATGACAGGACAAATATCAAACTGTCATCACACCACACATACAATAAGATTATTAATTAATATAAAATATGTTTGCCAAAATAGATAATATTTTTATTGTTTGGAAAAAACTAATAAAAGCTGTTTTTTTCATTTGGAAGAACCCTGGAAACAATAAAAAAATGTGAATTTGATGTTTAAGCCACCTTTTACAATCCACTCTGAGATATATCCAAGTCATTCAACTATATGTATGATATCTGCACCACAAAGGTTGACTCATGGATGTATATTGCTGTATAAGTAACATTCTCCAGTCATAACTGTCAGAGTACAAGTGTTATTGGGGCACTTGAAAACTATTTATTTGGCTAGCGTAGAACATCTTTTTAATTTGTCTGTAATTACTGGAGATTGGATCAAAGCAGACATATAAATGGCCAAACATTATCCTAGAAGTACAGCATTCAATGTCACCTACCAGCAGCTTTGCAAAGCAATGAAGATTTTAACAAATTTTCTGTGTGAGGAGGATGGCGTTAGGGAGAGTTAACAGGAGGATACTGGTGAGGAGAAGGTTAAAGCTGGATGCCTGGAATGAATGGAAGTGGAATGACTAACAACAAGTGACCATGTCCTCACAGTGGAGGATAGAAAAGAAGATGAAGACCACGACTTAGATGGGAGGACTGTGAGAAAACTGACTTGGTGGGATTGGGAGGCGAGTGAAGGAGTGGGGGGTCAGAGATATGGGGGCGTGGGGACGACTCAGAGGTAGTAATATTTAACAAGATTTAACAAGATTGCCACCCAGAGAATTAACTCTAGGTAGCAGGTGGACAAGGAAGCCCTTGGCTTATCGAGAGTCCGACCTTTTTATCTATGTGTATCCCGCCCGTCTGAGGCATGTGTCGATTTTATTTTTAAACATATTCACGCTACTAGCACCCACACAATCAGCAGGTAATCTGTTCCATTCATTTACAGTCCTTTGTGAAAATGAAAACTTTCTTATATCCAATCTACTCTGCTCCTTTGCTAATGCAAGATCATGTCCTCTAGTCCTTCTATCTTTCTTAACTGAGAAAAACATATTTCTATCAATATTTTCATAACCCTTCAATATTTTAAACACTTCTATCTGATCTCCTCTCAATCTCCTGGTCTCTAGTGTTGTTAAACCGCATTTGTTTAGGCGTATTTCATAACTAAGATCCCTCAGATTTGGTATCATTTTAGTTGCTCTCCTCTGCACTCTTTCTAGCATATCTATGTCCTTCCTGCGATATGGCCTCCACGCTTGAATACAATATTCTAAATGAGGCCTAACTATTGTTTTGTACAGCGGTATTATTAGCTCTTTTTCCTTATACGTTATGTTTCGCCTAATTAATCCAAGGATTTGATTTCCCTTTGAAGCTGCAATTCCGCACTGCTCTGAAATCTTCATATCAGCACTAACGGTTAACCCTAAGTCCTTTTCTTTTATAGTAGTACTTAGTACAGTACCCCCCATTGTATATTCTACCTCTTCGTTCCCATGTCCTATGTGGAGGCATTTACATTTCCCAAAATTGAACATCATTTGCCACTTTTCAGACCATTTGATCAACCTGTCAAGATCATCTTGTAAATGCTGTCTATCTCCATCACTTTTAATCCTTCTAAACACTTTTGTATCATCCGCAAATTTCAACACCTTGCTTGTTATTTCATCATCCAAATCGTTGATGTATATTAAGAATAATATAGGACCTAATACTGATCCCTGTGGTACCCCACTCAATACCGATTTCCAGTTTGAAGCCTCCCCATCAACTACTACACATTGTCTTCTGTCAGTCAGCCATTGTTCTATCCAGTTTATTATACCATTTCCTATGCCATGGGCCTTTAATTTAAGCAGTAATCTTTGATGTGGTACTTTGTCAAAAGCTTTTTGAAAATCTAAGTAGACGATATCTACTGGTGATCCCTCATCTACCCACTTAGTGATGTCTTCCAAAAAACATAACATATTTGTTAAGCATGACCTCGCTTTAAAAAAACCATGTTGAGATGGGTTTATCAAGTTTTGTTTAACAAGAAAATCCACCATGTGATCTTTAATTAGTCTTTCTAATAATTTACAAATCACTGATGTTAAACTCACTGGTCTATAGTTCTCTGACTTGTTTCTCGAACCTTTTTTGAATAACGGTATAATGTTTGCTTCTTTCCATTCTAAAGGAACCACTCCCTCTTCTAATGACAAGTTGAAAACTGTTGCAAGTGGTATGCTAATTTGTTCTACAATTTCCAATAGTAGTTTGGGTGGAATACCATCCACTACAGGTGATTTATTCTCCTTCATAGCCCTTATTTTCTTAGCTACCATTTCCGGGGTTACAATTAATTGTCCTAAATAGTCTGAATCTGCCCCCTTGAACTTAGCCTCTGGTATTGGCAGTGAACTAATATCTTCCCTGGTAAACACTGAACTAAAGTACTCATTCAGGTCTTCTGCCATTATGAATCCCTCTGATATTATATTTCCAGCACTATCTTCTAGAGGACCGACCTTATCTTGAACTTTCTGTTTGCTTCGAACATACGCATAAAAACTCTTGCTGTCATGTTTTATATTACTAGCTAATTGTTGTTCATAGATTCTCTTTGAATTTCTAATTTCAGCTGTAGCTTGGTTAAGTGCTTCTTTATAATTGTTGTAGTCTTCATCATTTCCAGTACATCTATATGACTTCCACATAATTTGTTTATACTTAATTTTTCTAATGGCTTCTTTCGATAAGTGTTTCTTTTTGGACCGTTTTCCTTGTTTTTTGAAGGGTACAAATTTATCGATTATGCACTTAATTTCACTCTTTAATATATTCCAGCATTCTGTTGCCGTCTTATTTTTCAGTGTCTTATTCCAGTCTATCTTTGCTAAATATTTCCTCATGTCCTTATACCTTCCTTTGTGGAAATTTCTCCTATACTGCTTTTTGCTATTCCTTTCTGATTTTACTTTGATGGTAAAATGTATCTGGTTGTGATCGCTACTCCCCAGTGGCTCACATATCTTGACATTGTCAACTAATTCATTCTGTGAGGACAAAACTATGTCTAACACATTCTCACCCCTGGTTGGTTCTAGCACATGTTGAGAAAGGAATGTATCTTGAACTAAAACTAAAAACTTGTGGTCCTCTCTCCCCATACTCTGTAGAGATTTCCATTGTATATGCCCATGGTTAAAATCCCCCATAATAATACAGTCCCGTTTGCTTACTTCCCTTATAGCGTTTTGTATTTTTTCATTCTCTTCTATGCTTATGTTTGGACTTCGATAATATGATTGGATAAGTGACAAAACCAGAAGGAAAATGAAAATGGAGGACCAGTACCGATGCCAGCCTCACTGTGGACTTCAGGGACAAAGACAGGGGCAACAACAGCTGTGAGACGATACACCTTCAATGGGCAGCAATGACAACAGAGATCTTAGAGTTGTATTCTGGGATTGTCCATCTTTTTAAAAATTTTTTAGTGAATCATCATGCCCCATACATTATATTTGACTTTCCTTTACACATAATATGTTTTTAAGATAAAATGGCTCAAGATTTTAAAATTGATACCTGTATGCCATACATTTATTGCTATGTTGGCTGGACCGGGTACTGATACTTTTACAAAAACAACATTTATCATATAACATATCAAATGCCAAAGTAACACATAGAGTAGCAAGTACGATGAAATAGGTAAATATTCTTCATGTTGTATATACATGTACACTTTCTTAAAAAACAGTCAAAGTGTTATCTCAGTAGGGAAGTTGTTTCAGGATTCAGTCAAGTTCAATCTACCCACGACATTCCTGGAACTGCTGTCATGTGTTGAACGCCAGCAACACTGGTTGGTAATTTAGTTCAACGCTGACGAAGGCACTGTGATGCTGCCGAAAGCTCCATTCGAGCCACGTAGGATTCAGAAATGTAACTACCCCCCGGTAACTTCACTTCCAAAGTTAAAATGGTATGTTAACTTAGAATGCTACATTCACAAGAACATGTTTTCGGTTCACCTACCAAACCACTGTACATCGAGTGTCTGTTGTGAGAAGTGTGAGGTCACCGTTGCGGGGTGATGGCGGTTCAGGTAGACGTTGGGCTGACTGTGCAGGAAGTGGGGCGGGGCATGCACCCTTATGTGTACCTCCGTCTGCTGCCCTGACAGACTGACAACACCGCCAGACAGGCAGACAACTGCCAGACAGCACAGGACAGTCGCGTGGAGGCTGGAAAATAACACTTTATTATGGTACCTATAACACCCATTCGGTTTTTTCAGTTTTAAATTGTATAATTGTATTCATGTCTTGGATGTCTAAGACAGACATGTCAGCCTTGTACTGGATGTTAAATGAGGTTGTGTTAAAGCCTCAGGGAGATCACGTTGGAAATATCTTGTCATGGGCCCATAAGAGAGTATTTAATTTGTTGATCTATGATTTAGGACTTATAAACATACTTAATTCCAAACAGTCACTCTACCGTCTGACCAGTCGAGCTCCACGCCCCACACTGACTAAACCCAATCAAATATGTATGTTGTATATTGAACATGAAAAGCAGAAACTGAATGTGATATCAATTGTGTAATTCAAATCTATGACACGTGATTATATGCAAATGTTTACCGGTACATATAATTATTGTTTATGTTAATAATAAAAAACATAGTGTCGTAATAATAAAATGTTATTAAAATTGTACATTTATTAACCCTCTCGTGGTCAGAACGCCCGAATCAACCCGACTCCCACTCACGGCCAGAACGCCTGAATACAGGGGCACATTTAAACTGGTACCGCGAAACAGTGTCATCCAATAACGGCAATTTATTTCGGCAGTTAGCATATAATAATATTGAAGTTTCACTGGGAAGCGTCAAAAGTGAGAAATGATGGCGATTTCCGTGACTAAATAGCGCCAACCACCAAGCGGTTTTGTAGTCGAACGCAGCGACACACAATTTCCGGTCCCTCTTTTACGCCACACAGTGAATATTTTAATGGTAATTTTCAGCCAATGAGATTAAAGTTTAACATTTGCTGTGGGCATAAACATGGAAGCACCCAGGATTTATTCCAAAACACACGTCCGCAGGCGATTTCTACGATTATGCTAACTTTTGAGCGGTCTATTTTGTTGTAAAGAAGTATTAATGCGCCGCGCAACGAAGCCGGTGGTGTTTTTTTTAGCTTTGGTGTAATTCTCGACATTGTCATTATGTCGAACTCCAGTAATTCGGACTTTGATGGGATTTTCGAATCGAGTTTATCACGAACGCTGCCATCGAAGGGGAATGTTTTGCACTATGATTACGCATTTTAAACATAACACCAACTTAATAGTTCAGACGGAATGACGGCTATGATCACAAAGAATGCCATTTTGTGTAAAATCTTGAAAATACACTCTGAAAAACTGAAATTATTTCAGTTTTATTGATCATAGACATTTAATTAGTTTTCCATTCTGTAGCATAGTAATTTATGAACATTTCATACGCAGCATGTAACCGCTAATTATTAATGAAAAATATTTAAAAAAATGAATTATTGAAAATTATTAAAGTATTTTATTTTTGTCAAAATTTAGCAATTCATATTTGGGTAATAAATTGACATATATGTCACACACTTGGCTAGTTACACCAGGAATTAGTTCTTCAGATGTAGTGACAATTTTATTTGAATCGGATCAAAAATTATTTATTTATTTGCATTCATGCAACCCGAGTATATCACATGATTCACTCACAGCACATTCTCTCGATTTAATAGGATTCAATAACAGGCACATATTTGCATTAATCTGGCCTTGAGGGGGTTAAACGTTATGAAGTCTCACTACATTTAAGTGTTATATCATATGGTGTTAAAATAGCATGAATAGATGGCAGCACATTATGCTGCAATGTTTTAACTAGTAATAGTAGTATGCAAGGCAGTCACTAGGTTGCAGCACCTAAACACGATTGATGTAATATTTGCAAGAATAACACACAACCATAATTATATTATATTTAATTTCACTTGTGACAAGAAGAAATTATTGATGTTGAAAGCATCAGACAAGAACGATAACTAAATAACCACATACTGTATGTTTACATGTGTGTATATAAACAGAACTCTCTTGAAGATCAAAGGAGACAATATACCTTTACTCTCCGACAAATAAAATTAGACTTTGTTGAACAATGTTCTCATTGTAAAAAACAAGCACTGCCGCCTGACTGTAGCCAACATCTTCCCTTTGTGCTGTAATTGTCCAGGCAAACTACAATGAAGTCGAGGTGGTTTATTACACCTTTTATGTGGGTTCTTCATCGTTCCATAGCTGGTAATAATTTATAACCTCCTGTCGTGTAGGATATTGTCATTTTGTGGAGAGGAGGAAGCTAACTATACTTGACAGCACAAGCATTTATAGCCTACATGCAGTGCACACAAGACTGGTGATGCACTCTGGTGAGTATTTGTTGAATAGCTTTGCTTCAGTGGTGACATCTGGGGACCAATATGATGCTCAATCCTGACTTTGAATGGAATAGACTATGCTCAAGGTCATGAACACACAAAGTATATATTTGTTCCTTCATAACACAGTGGCTAACATTAGCATTGGAGCTATTTTCTTATATATTTTGCAATTTTTGTATTTTGAATTGTCTTTCAAAAATGTCAGAGTTAACTTTTATGGTATAAGATGACGTATGACGTAGCACCATGTAATGAGTATCCCAATTAAATATAATTAGGGTAAATTTTTTGCCATATCCATGTTTTAAATTGCTACAGCTCCATAATCAAAACATCCTCATGATTTATCTGATGATAAATTTCCAAATATTGAGAAATAATTGTTCAAGGATAATCCTTGTGATTTTGTTATAAAATTCATACTTCTGCACACCAACCCCCAATTGATGTTGTTGCGCTCCACTTATAATGACCTAATCTATAATATGGTGAAGCTTCAACTCCATATGATCATTAAAACTAAGAAGATCGATTGTCTTTAAGATTCCATCTGATATTTGGGTAGTATTTGTTTTACAAAACTGATATTACAAAGTCCCAATGATGCCAGCTGAATGTACTAACTATCAGACAATGAAATAAATATTGACACGACAACCTGTTTTTTTTGTGACAAGTTTTCGTAATTATATAGCACTAAATTCTACAGAGTACAGCTTTAGAATGACACATTCGCCGCCTAATTGAGATGGAATGCAAAATAATTGGAGTTGCAACCTTCATCTGAGAAACAAAACACAACTGAAGCACAATTGACAATTTGTTCTGCCAAATGAGCAAAAACTGTCACTGTCACTGACAATTTTGCACACGTCATCAGGACATGTATTGGGAATGTGGCGTAATTTACTGCTTGGAAGAGACAGCCATGCGTAGATAGGACATTAACGCACCCAATGAGGATGAACGTTGTACATCATTGATGACATAGTGACAGAAGACGTATTTCCCTGCCCTCTCACTCTCTCCCGTATAGTAATCCCATTAGTAGACTCGGAAGTGTGGATTGTGGCCATTTATCTCAGTTTACACTCATTGACAACCCTCGTCATGTTCAAAATTGCGTATATATCCTAATATCCTGTTCAGTTGATTTATTTAGTCTTTTTTGTTATCAATACTTTATGACATCATGTACGATTCTGTGAGGATGACGTGGAACATATTAGCTAGCAGGAGCAATACTGTTAGTGATCACATTATCCAGCAGGGGGTATTAGTGTCTACAGTATCCAGCAGGTGACTACTGGTAAACACTCATCCAGTGGGAATACAAAACACTTTCCCATGTTTCAGCACTGGTAAATGTCAACATCAAGAACGATGAGGCAGATTTATTCCAAGTAGAAACTTAGCTTTGTACTAGTCAAAATTATGTTGCAAATCATTAGTATTAATGAAAAGAGTAATCAAAAGTAAAAATAAATAGCTAGTATAAATCACAATATTTGGAATCTGCTGGTAAATGGTGTTGATTTACAATTACAAACATGGTTATTCTGTAGAGGTGTGTAACGTGTAAAATATGTTTGAAGATATCAGTACATGTCCTTTTAGCTTTGAGGATTTTCATATGTTATCTTGAATATTGTGGTAATCCCAATAATAATAATACTTATAATATATTTAATTTGTTTTAGAGCCACATCCACAATTGTTCGTAATAAAAATATTAATTAATAAATTAAGTAAAAGTCAACCAAATATTTGGAATATGGTAGTAAGATGTTAACTTAAAATAAACACAGTACAATATAATATAATTAATAAATTACAATGCATAAGTTAATCACTAAAATACAGCAGTATAAAATCAAATAAATAAATAATTCTAAAATATTACTAATATAACTAAGTGCACAGCATCACTGAGGGCAGTCACAAACAAGCTACTAGCTTTCATCTATAATGATATTCTAAATAAATGTGTTCTAGGATGGTACTGAAGGCCATCTGTGAGGGGGGTTTCTGGTGGAATGGTGTTCCACAGGCAGATGGACTTTAGCGAACAACATGACTACTGCCAGTAAAAATTGAAAACTCCTAACCATGTGGCACCATGTATTTTAGGCGACACTTGTGAAATACTGCATCCAGTTATTTGATCAACATATTTACCGAATCCAGTGCAATCCACAAATATATCACGCAAATAATAACTCAAAGTGCACTCACAAATGCTGTGATGCGATGCCCTTTCCTCCGCCTCCTCTCTGTGACCTCTGACCGCGTCGTTCCACTCCGGGGGTCATGCGATCGCTGTCGTCGAACCCGTGCGTGTCAGTCTGTGCGAGCTTGGTGTAGATCATCTGTCCTGCATGGTCGCCGTCGGCAGCAATCACCGTAACGACACTGCCACTACTTCCACTTCCTGTGCTCCCTGCACTCAGACTACTTCGCATCGTCGTGTTCGATCCATTGCTCCTCATCGTCCCATAAGCTTCATCCGGGATGACCCTCTGTCCCCGTAGGGTGTCCCTGGAAGTCAACCCTCCCCCGATGACATCCGTTATGCCTCGTCGCGTCAGCGTCACGTCCTTGCTGCGCACGCCGCTCGACGACACCGATCGTGATGAATCGGAATCGGTGAGTGTGTGTCGATCACTCTCGCTCCGCAGCGTGCTGTCACTACACGACCCTTGTGTTCGAATCCCGCTTGACCTTGAACTGTCGCCTGATTTTGAGCTGCCGACACTGTCAAGTTCAAGGTCGTGGTCGTGTAGGTATCGGCTAGTGAGAGGCGGGGGTGGGGGAGGAAAGCAAGAAAACTTGTCTTCTTTACTCGTCCCGTTCTGTCCTCGACTCCGGACAATATCCGGCATGTTTTCCCGCACTGGAGTCGACGTCTTCTCACCCTGCAGCTTCAAGGTCGCCTGCTTGTCAAGGTCAGACCCGGAACCGTCGGAAGTGTTCAGCGGCGTGTATGCCTTGGCTTTACGTCGGTTGAAGCGTGCGTCAACTGAATCGACGCTCTGGAGTTTGATGTAGGACACGACAGGTTTCTCTGGGGGCATGGGGGATGGGGGTGGGGGGTCAAAGTCACTGCTACGGGATGTACGATTGGTTGAGTCGCTGTTCATTGGGTCAGAGCTGGCCAGGGGAGCGTCTGTGTGTGTGATGCCCTCTGCTGGCCGTGGGATGGGTTTGGCACCAAAGATGTGACTGGGGGTGGCATTGACTCGGGTCTGATGGGAGTCATCCTCACTGGAGGGGTAACCACCCTCACCCGCCAGCTGCTTCGACCGCACACGACGCCTCTTCCGCTTCACCTTGTGAACCACCTGTGATAGGGGTATAAAATGTCAATCACCTTCAAATGGGTCAAAGAAATGTAAATCATATGCATTAAAGGCCATATCCTGGGGAAAAAAAATTGCTACTAAATATAAAAATATGCATGTACATATGTGTTCTGCATTATAATGACAACCCAGAAACCACACGTTTGCTGAAACATTTCTAAAATTGACATTAAATGGGACCTGTCCTGGCGCAGGCTTCGAAAATTCTGTTTTCCGAAAATGCCGCGAGAAGCAGAATCGTGACGTCACTTGTGGAAAACATTCCCGGGATCGCAAGCGTTCTCGGCGGCTGGATTTCTTTGGTGGATATTTAAACTGGTATACATTCATTCACATATAGAAATGGTGAACAAATGTGTTGTTGGAAACTGCAACAATTCGAATCTGACTGGCCATTCTGTGCACGAATTTCCCAAAGAGCCAGTTACTCGGCAGAAATGGAAACGTTTTGTTCGAAACAACAGGGCCGACTGGACCCATGCTACGGCAACTAGCATTATTTGTGGTTCGCATTTCGTTGTGCCTGGCGACTTCGAAGGCTTCGTACAATGGAAGATGGGTTTCAGGCGTAAGTTAGATGTAAAGAAATCTGCCGTTTCTTCGACAAACACAACAGAGGCGAAGGCGATTCGGTTACCGGCTAATCTGCGCAATTGGGCCCGGTCAGTTGTCGGAGCTTCTTCACTGGTTCGTGTCTATATGGTGCAACACTAACTGGCTAACATCAACATTGTCGATCTCGGCAATGTCATCCTCACTGTCACCAAAATATATGTGATCAAACGTTTCGTGATCTGTGTCAAAATTGATATCGCTCTCTGAACTACTCGAGTAAGCCGCCATTTGTATCGAGTTGTTTACATGACACTGCGCGACTGCGCAGGGCAGCAGGCGTGAAGCCGCTGCACTAACTGACGGCGGAACCACGACTGACGTCACGTTTCAGCAACAAATGCAAACCCGGCATCGCTCGGGAGTTTCCGTAAAATGGCAAATTTAAAGGCTCTTTTTATGTCGTATGCTCATATACCATATTTAAACATTTTGGAAATATCATCATTTGAAAGGGCATAAACCATTTGTTATTAAGGAAAAGGACACATTTTATTCCAGGATATGGCCTTTAAGGTCAATGAAATGTGAATCATTAGCAATACAAATAAAAATGTGAATCATCTGCATTAGAGGTAAATATGTGAACCATTGACATTAGGGTTAAAGAAATGTGAATCATTTTAAATATGGTCATAGCAATGTGAATCATTTAAAAATAGGGGCAAATAAATGTGAATTTGCAATACAGGTAAAACTTTGAATCATTAGCAATATATGTCAAATGTTAATCATTGGTAAAATTGGTGAATCATTAGGATACACCTGAACAATATGACCCATCTCCAAAACAGGTCAAAAATATGAATATTTTGCAATACCAGTCACAAATGTGAATCATATTAAATATATCTGAAATACACATAACAGAAATGTGAACTATGAAACAGGTCAAACAAATGAGTGCTTTGATACAGGTGTTTGCTTTGATGCGTTGTGATGTTTATACTCACGTTTGGAGTACCTGGATCAATATTTGCCTGGGCTTCGAGCAAGGGTGCCTGAGAAGAATCTACAACATACATAATTTTTTTTTTTTTAATTAATATATTTTATTACTAATAAATATATATCGTAGTTGAACATTTTTTTTTACTAATATAAATATGATGATACTTACCAGGGTAAACAAGTTAAACATTTTACTACTCAATGTTTAGGAATGTGTGAAACACATTTTACACATAAAAGATAATTAGATATCAATATTGATACATAAAATCAATGTGCCTCTTTATACCTGGGTTGATGATGCTTTCGCTTGTTGCCAAGTTCGGTTTCTTCACAATGTTCCACCAGGTGACGGTGACCACAGAAAGAACGAAGCCCAGGAATGTTGCCACGGAGACCGTGGCAACAACCAACCAGATGACAGGGGATGCTTTCTCGGGATCAGTCTCAAACTGTCGACAAAACATCACTTCCAATCATACACTCTCCCATGAAAATGTAAACTTTTGTACATTTGATGATTGAGGAGACTTATGATCATGTGTGTATGTAGATGCAGTCAAAAAAGTATCTTGAAGAAATATGCCACATTATCTTGCTACATAAAAGCTAAACAAGTTATAATTAATCAATCTCATAACCATATGTTTATCCAACTAAAAATAATTAAGCTGCATTATAAACACTGCACAAATGCTACCCACACATTTCAAGGTTGAAAGGTTTAAGCCACATCGGACATGCTACACAAAAGTTACTCTTTCATGTCTTTCAAGAAATAATTAAGCCACATAACAAGTTACACAAAAGCTACTTACTCATAATTACTGTATTTTACTAAAGCCACATTTATTATATAGTTGTTATGTATGTAACAACATATTACAAATTTATTGTAACTTTATTTGGCAATGTAAATTCATTGAACATGTGGTCAAGGCAATCAAAGATTATCTTAGACATTATGACACGCTGTGTCAGCACCGGCAAATTGGATCTTCTGTTGACGAAACATAAGTACCACAACATTCCGACCGTGACGTTTACCAGCCGCTAATGCTGGCAATTTGTCTCTGGGAAGCAACATCTGTCACACAAATAATGACACTGATTTGAAATCCTGCCAAATTTGCCAAATTGTCCCCAATTAATTCCCTGACATGGGACTATGAGAGCACAGAACACAGAAACAACAATTAGGCATACTTCCCAATAAATCGTTGAAATGGATTCATTCTGACTGTGAATATGGTGTGCAGGCGAGTTGTCACGAAGTCAGACTGAGTGTCTTGTGCGTACTACCTGATTGGGTTCTGACAACGTAGTCAGAACTACCATGGATTTCCCATAAGCAATACAGATTTTGGATTTTTTTGCAAAAAATACGGTCACATCCCATTTTAATACAATTAATAATATAGCTGGAATTAACACAACTTGAAATGTTTTGATAAAGTTCATATTTTCTCGTATCCACTAAACACGAATAAAATCTAATGACAAACTTATTTAATAATGGTTGATTAGAAAATAGGTTTGGCACTAGCACTATGGTTCCTGACAAAACCTACGATTATTTTTGACTTTAGTATATTCTGTAGCATGACAGATGGCAACAATTGGTCATTCTTGCGAATCTTAGCACAGCTTGTTTTATGTCGGTAAATGTTGCAGCATGGTAGACAGCGCCACTCAATCTAAACAGGAACGCTGTTGGCCATGCAGTTCACCAATGAACATTTTATATATAAGTTTACAAAATGTGAAGTAAAAATACAAATTCCAACAAAAGAAATGTGGCAGCTACTCCACACATGAAATAAGCAATAAATGACTAAAATTACAATTATTTTTAGACCCTAAATATGATACTTTGCTCAACAAGTTCTCCTTTGGAAACCCGGGGCCCTCGGGGGAGGTTGCCTGAACATGACCCTGAGAGACATCATCAAAAGAGAAGCACCAGCCTTAGTGGGACTTGTCTGGCTGCCACAATGACAGACAGAAAACTGTAGAAACAGCTCATCATGTCACCACACTAAGTGGATGACTTTGTTGTTGCTCTCCTCCTTGTTCCCTGCTGTACAGAAATGAGGGTCAGGTACAGTAAAGCTGAACCACTCGCTGTGTCTTCCTTCTATAGTTTTCTGTCCATCGCTCCCTCTCTCCATCTTTCATCCTCCCCTGATCTTCTCATATCCCTCCTCACGCAGTCCTCCCATATCAGCTGTGGCCTTCCTCTTTACCTGTGTCCTTTATGTTGTTCCGCCTCTGCTCTCTTCTCTATTTTTCCGGCATTCATCCTTGCCAAGTGGTCTGCCCATCACATCCGGCTTCTCAACAATCCTCCTGTTACACTACATTGCATTCCAACCTCTTTTCTCAGGTCATTCGTCCTTCTTCTGTCTACCCTCTTTGTTCTTGTTATTCTTCTAACCCAGTTGTTCTCACAAACTTGCAGCTTCTGTTGCTGTTGTTCTGTCAGCGCCACTGTCTCCAGACCATGTAGGCATGTCTGTGTAACACACATTCTCAGGACTTAAGGATGACATAAGTAAAATGGTTTGGAAAGACACATATCTGTATACAGTTACACCTTTAAATACTTCGCCTTATGTTTTTGTTATAAAGAAAAAACATCTCGCGCCAGAATTTCAACAAAATATATGATGGAATGTTTGTGTGTTCGGCATCCATTTTTTGATGACTTGATGAACCTTTTGCTAGGCAACTGGTCACGTGATGGATAGCTTTGTATTGATAACATTAGCAAACAATCTAAAGTCCCATGATGCAACACTTACCAACTGCAACAGCACTGATCCATCCAACATTGTGTAGTTGTAATGCACCTTCGCAAGGTCACCATTAGAGGGCGCTGTTATGTTGATCTCGATGTGAAAGTTGTCTGACTCGATGAATTCCACTGAACCCTGAAAGCAAAAATGCAAAATGTGAGTAACATTTTCAAACTACATTATGGAACAACACTGATCGCAAAACATTACATTTACATTTTTTTTAAATTCCAGAAGCAAACTCAAACATTTTAAGTATGACAAATATGCTCCCAACGCAAACAAATTTAAGATATCTTTATAACAAAAAGAAAAAAATCGGATTATTATTAGATTATTTGTTATCCGACATTTCTCGCCAAAATTACGTACAACCAACATATAATTAAGCCATGCCAACACTATGTTCACTCAGATTCGAATCTTGAGTAAATCCGGTCACCACTTTTTTTGTATACTGCCAACCAAGTTAGCTACAATTACACGTTGTGCCATCATTGCAAGACACTGTGTTATCTGCGGCTACCCAGCATCGGTGGCAGAGTATTGCGTGGGAAGGAGGGATCATACAGAAAGCGCCACAACACTGTCACAGAATCTGCCAATTAATAATCAACAACACAAGACTGGAAATCAATTGGGACCAAAATGACAATCATGTGAATAGCACTGAGCATTTTCCAATCAACTTGCTAAATATCCCCTTCTACATCTAAAGGAACTGGGAACTATGAGTTTGACATGTGACATTTGTGTGACATTTTGTCTGCTGAAATAGCAGAGTCAAACTTCTTCTATTCAAAGCAGTCATCCAGTAATAGCAACAGGCAACCAACCATAGCATTCCCATGTGACTGGGACAGCCCAATAGGACACGAGATACCTAAACACGCCAAGTTCCCAAACGTGCAGTTAATACATTCCATACTAAACAGAACAACAAATACACATTTTTGCTATTAAAATTACAAGATATTTTGACAATCGTACTTCAAATCCTCATTACACAGCTTCATGTTTGTGTTTATTTCTTCATAACATGGTCATTTTATAGTATTAGCATAATAAATTATATGACATTCATCATGGTTGCAAAGAAAGAAATGTAATATGTTCTGAGGCACTTAAAATACAACAATGATGAAATACGTAATATAATAAAAAAATGATTGATATCAATATCAATATAATAGTATAATAAGACTCTTAACACATTATACATTACAATACATTACTGTACATTTATATTCTGGCCCTGGCCAACCAGTGAAGATCATACATGACAAAACTGTACAACAAAAATCACATTACAATCAGTAGTACCCGGTAAACTGATTACGAAACCCCTAATTCTATCAATCTGCCTCAAAGTGTAATGTGCTTTCAGTAGTCCAAAGGACATGCAACTATAATATTATAAGACCAGTATCAGTATAACCTGGAAATTATATTTATAAGAGGCAAGCCACACGGTTCTGCTTGCTATAGCTGTCACCAAAGATGACAGTTGTTGACAGTCGAATGAGATGCTGACAATGTCTGACCATCACCCCAAGGTAAGTGTCACAATGACAAGTCACCTTGCGTGAGTGTCCAGCCATCAGGTCATCTATGTTAACTGTCCAGACTGCGTAGAGGTCTACTAAGTGGGTGTTCCTGGGAATCCTGATAATAACAGGTGGATCTCTTTAAGTATCCTGCTGTTTCTGCCTGGTCAAAAGACACTGTGTCAAATGGCAGCAGATGGTCAGTCGGCTAGTCACCAAGATAGGAACTTTTATAAGATCTGTATTTGTTTTAGGGTACAACATAAAGCCTTCATGACATAACTCATCTGAACATTACCCCTAATGGACACAACCCATAATGGATATAACTCCTCATAGATATAATTCTCATAGACAAAACCTTTCATGGTCATTAATAGCTTTTCAATTTGTTTATTTGAAATTATTCAATCACATACATATTGGTACTTCATATGTTATGAAAAAATACTAATGATCTAGCTAATTTTAATTAAAATTACTGAACATTCTTGATAGTTCTTTTTTAAATCAAAAATGTTCATTTTGTATATCCAAAACGTATTTTACCTGGGAAAGGTTTTCGAACTGCCTCACGTATACGATGACATCATCGTTACTGATAAAGTCAACGTGATACGTTCGACGAAAGCCTTTACCAGGTAAAATACATTTTGGATATGCAAAATGAAAGTTTTTGATTTGATCTAGCTAACTGTTTATAATTCCACCTCTTAAGAGTTTTTGTCCCTGCTGAATTTGCCCATGAGAGGTCATGTCTGTGAAGGGTCGTGTCCTGAAGGATTATATCCATGAATGGTTTTGTCGAGGGGGTTTTCATCCTACACTCTTCATTTTGATGTCTTACTGCCTATATTCTGGATTGAAAACTTCAGAATTCTGGCACTGAACTACTAGACCCCTGTAGAAAAGGCTTTTGTGTTATTGTGTGTAATCTGGATGACTGACTTTTCCATCATATATTTGTAATCATATTTCCACAGTATATCCTCAGTGGACATCATTCCGATGATGATTTTTGCAAATCTCTGTAAATGATTTCACGCTTAACGATTCTAGGTTGCTGCACTTCTAAGCTCAGGCTCCAGAGGATTAAGGTGCTGTGTAATTACATGTTTAAGGGATATTATTTTGAGTACATAATACTACATATCAGTTATGACCCTGCAGTCTATCTTGTAATTTACTATGGCACAAAGACTTCTGTCCTACTGTACACAACCTCGATCAAGGACACGACAACTGTGGGTTCAATGAAGCCCTACAGACTGGGTTTTCTGTTATTGCAAACAGTTTGGACTGCAGACTTTCGTAGTTTTTGTGTAAACATATGTTGCATTCTGGATTCTGCTTCTACATTAATTCTACAGTCAGTGAAAATTCTGAGTTCTTTACAACTGTGCTACCTTGACCCTCAGTGGTTGTTACTTATATTTTGGAGACCACAATACTTCTATGCATACATTTAGGATCTATTACCTCACAACTTTTTCACACATTACGTAAACATCTTCCTCCCAAAACAGAAACGCATAAACCGCATAAAAGCCTCATCTGATGCCGCTGGTTATGTGTGCTAGAGGCCTCCTGAATCTTCAATGAGCGCCTCCTGAGCCGGCCTTTATTGAAGTCAGCAGGACACTGTAACAGGTCACAAAGGCTGTTAATAATGCATGCCAAGTTAGAGCTGCACCTCCACAATTGGGCGTATCTTAAGTGATTTAGCAAGACACGACACAATGTGCTAAATCGACCAACATGAATAGTGCAGGATCATCCGCTAATCTTGGGCAATCTATGTTGTGCGCATCCGTCTAGTGGTCAAACCTCTTGGCATAAGGGTGGTTGTGTGCGGTGAACACATTCAGAATGCGGTGATAGCATGGGCTGAGAAAGTGCTGCTAATATTCATTGACGTCATCAGGGGATACATGTGATTTCTACTGGTTAGAGGTAGATGGAATCATAACAAATAAATAAATGCAATAACGTTTGACAACAATGCACATTTAAAGGTATAAGTTTATATTTAAAAAATGGGTTTAGCATATATAAAAAGCACTTTGAGTGGGTGCTGGCTTCTAATATAGCAAAACTGCTGGAACAAATTGTTACTGCTTGGCGTAAATTAAAAATAATGCAGCAGACCATGCATTTGTACGGGAATATTAGATGGAGATTTACGTAACTTAGTACAATTGTACAAGACTTGCAGTGCATTGCGTTCTGACATTACAATGTTAATTCTGACCGATGAGTGTAATGTACTATTAGAGCTAGTAAAAACTGGCTGGACTGGCCAAAAGCAGGAAAACACCCGGAAAGTAACGAACTGGCCATTTTTAACTCAATTAACTTCAATGTCCCGCTTTAAATAATTTGCAAAAAAGCTACATGCTTATTAACTGCAATTTTGCAGGTAGTATCGTAACATGATAATAAATACTGTTGTTAATACAATGCAATAATACATGTTATGTGTGTTATAGTATTAAGTGCAACATATAAATACATGCTAATAATTTGTGGAACAGTGTACTTGTAACTTTGCTTGTTATAGTTATATATTAGTAATAGTAATAATTATTTTCACTAGATACATTTCCGCACACTTTACCATTGTTTTGCACCTATATAAATACATTCAGCTCTGGCCTTGCACTACAAAGGCTTTTAATGTGTTAATATTTATTATCAATGTATCTTAATTGCAATGCATAAGGCTAACATGATTACCTTTGTTCTGATATAATTTATTAAGTATACATTTTTAGTACCCATCGACTCTTTGATGTTTATTTTAATGAAGTTTACAATCTCATTACACAAGTCTAGCAATACTGACACTGCAATTAGTATCAGCTGCTCAGAACACTGCTCATGGCTGTCTCAAAACACAATGTCAAATGGCTAGTGACACCCAGGTGTTAGGAGAACACTTTAATGTCAGCCACGTTGTTAAGTAATTGTTAGTTTGATAAAGAAAATGGAGCTGGTGTTACTCCAGGGATACTCCTCAATCTAGGTTCTGCAAACTGTTTTCTCCAGCACAATACATGTACAGTGAATACACATTATTATTCTTATTCACTGGTGTATCCATTCTTCTGAATGGCAGCCAAACACACAGGCCAGACTAATCAATCACTATCAATATAATATATACATATATTATATTGATAGTGATATATATGTATATATATATATATACACACACATTATATATATATATACATACATATATATTATGTGTATACATATATTATGTGTGCGTGCGTGTGCGTGCGTGCGTGCATGCGTGCGTGCGTGCGTATCTGTATGTTTATCACTTCCATCCATTTAAAAAAGACAGTTCGACCATAAATTACATGGTTAAGAAAAAGATCACCAAATGAACTTGGACAGTTTCCTTGTCTTGATAGTGATTGATTAGTCTGGCCTGTGTGTTTGGCTGCCATTCAGAAGAATGGATACATCGGTGAATAAGAATAATAAGGTGTATTCACTGTATTGTGGAGAAAACTGTTACAACAGTGTATATATATATATATATTCATAGGGTGTCTGTTTGGCAACATTCTAAGCCTGCTGACCAAATAAAACCACAACGTAATTATGTTTTTATTACACAATTTTCTTTCTGACATATTATTATGGCAAGTACAAGTAGGATTGAGACATAAGTAGTGACATACTTGTAATTTGTGGCAGAAAATGTAAACGTGATTCAAAACAAGCTTGGATTGACAGAATCAAGAGGGTGAATAACCAGATCTACACACAATCACACATGTTCTGGTATATCTGCTATAAGAGACAGAAAATATGTATTCATATATTATATAATAAAATAATATATATATATATATATACATATATATATATATATATGTATATATATATATGTATATATATATATATGTATATTATATAACATTGTATCCAGTCTATAGGACTGTTCACAGAACATGCCACTTCACCCCAACAGACTTGTTTAATAAAACACAATCTTGGTTTGTCTGGGAAGCATTAAGCAATGCTACAATTACTGCACAAAGAATATTCATCACAGAAATCCACCAGAATTATCCAATGCTCTAGATACAAACAATGCCAACATGCTTCCCATTACAAGCGGATCTCTAATTGTGTTTATTGCGCACCAATCCTGGATGTCCTGACCCAATACTCAACAGGAAATCGCAGTCCCAGCAGAACTCTACAGAGTTCCACAAGGTACACAGTTCTGTGGAAACTGTCACATTGAGCTTATGGATGCCAGTGTCTGTCTGTCTTTGTGCATGTGTGCGTGTGTGCATGTGTGCGTGTAGGTGTGTGCATGTGTGTGTGCGTGCGTGTATATGCATATAAAACTCATTGCTATTATGATACATCCCCTAAACCAAGGCTGTCTGTTCATAGTATTTTAATATAATGTTCTTAATACTATAATAAATGTATTGAAGTTACACTGCACACCAAATTGTAATTAATTAACCTGAAGCAATGTTCACAGTTTGAACATTTTGACCTTGAAATGTTCAAATTGTAAACAATACAGTAAGATTCTGAACATGCTCTAAATATTGGCGACATTGCAGTGGCTGTTTGGTTTAACCTAAGGCCCTTTGATGTTTGATTCATTAATCATTCAACATATAAGACCACCGATTCAACAAAATTCCTGCTAATAATTACCACCAGTACTAATTCTGGCTAACAGAGCATTTCAACCACCGTACAAACAGACTTGTCCTATCGTCGAGTATCAACTCTGGCAGACGGAACAAGTTCACCGTAGAACAACCAGACATTGGCTTTGACATGATAAGAGCCTGAGGCATGGCTTGGCAGTCAACAATTAACCAGAAAAACTGCAAAAATCACGGCAGATTCCCAGAAAGCAGTCTGGGACAAACTTGAGACAATCTGCATATGGCACACGCACAGACTCATCACCGCTGAGATTCCCGCACACAATCACTGTCGTAGGTCTGACAGATTACTTCTGGGATACTCCCAATAGCCGAGGAATAAAATGTCGTTCAGATGTCTATGAGGTGGGCATGTACTGTACACGTGTACTTGGTAAATGCAGTTACCGCCGCCTAACGTTTAGTATAGATTTCATATTTGCTCACTCAGCGAAATCACTCTTATAGAAATGAACAGTGTGACATCTCAAGGAAGATGGATGGTTAACATGGACAAAATCCCGCAAAAACAAATCCAACCTGGACATAACCTCTCACGGCGGATAAACCACTCAGACAAGCCTTAACATGGAGCGATCACCACACAGTATGGAGATAACCCCTCTTGGATAAACCCCAAACTAACCACCCTGGATAAACTTCTCAACACAAAATCCCCTGGCATAACCCCTCACAAATGAAATGACAGATTTGAAACTTATAAATCAAATTTGTGGATTACAGACACAAAAGTAATCTAAGTGTTGAGCTAAGTGTATATTGTTGTACTGAAAACTGTTAAATGATATAATGCCTGAATTTCAAAATTAAAGAAAACAGGGTTTTTAAGTGTGTCTGTCCATGTTGCAAATGCTTTCTGCACTGGTCACTTCATCAATCATTTTTTGTCACTGTTCGAAACTCTAGAGAATCTAACAAGGATGTGAATAACACACCATAAATTGATTTTTCAACACAAAACGTATCCCATTAGTTTAAAAAGCCTCACATGTAAAACATTATATAAAAAATAGGACCATCAGTAATCAGTTGACAACCCTGTCCAACAGCCACGTAGGACACGGTGCAATCTTGTAAATGTTGTACAACTGCCCCCAGCATTGGTACTAGCGAATCGAACGGCTACGTTCTAACGACGGCACGTAATTAAGTTGTGGCCACTTAGTGGCAGCACTTGATGCAGGAGTGCGATGTATCACGCCTCGACACTTCTGATGCCCGGCCAGCGAGAGAAGCTAACTCAATTAGACCAGAGTCAATGCAAGGTCACAACACTCGCAAGTGGAGTTAATACTAGCGAATCAACTCCCACATGACACGGAACACTGTCTTTGCTCTGTGTGAGATAACATCTACTCACAACTTAGGCTCATACCAACCATTCCACAACCACAAAAATATGAAATGTTAAATTTGGCTCAATCACAGTAGGTTTGACTAAACAAAATGGCAGACTTTTGCCAGTTTAGTAAGGGAAAGAACAGGCACATAATAGAGGTTAAATGAAAAACAAAACCGTTGTTAGCATCCAGACGTTCCTACCCCCATTGATGTCATGACGTTCAGGCGGTTAACTGGATCATATTTAATTTGCACATTAAAAAAAAAAATTAAACATAAAAACATAACATTACATTTTACATCATGTCAGAAAATGACAGCTTAATTTGCAGGATTGCTTATCCTTAAAAACTAGTTCAATGTGTCAATAATAATTATTAGAGAACAGGAAATAATACATAATTATTAGTTACTGTTATGAAAACCTCACTATGACCACTGTTCACAGCAACACATGAACAAGTATTCTATGGAGTTTAATTCTAAAACATTAATGTATAACTTTGTTGGCAATTATTTAAAGTGTAACTGAAGTTTGTAAACTGCTTTATATCAGGGGCAAGCACAGCCATTGTAAAACATACGCTGCATTAAATAAAAGTCAACGACTTCATATTTACCCCTTTCAAACATTGTAAATTGTCATTTTAGCTTGAATAAGAGTTAAACTTGATTGCCTTGCATGGTGTATATTGTTACTGTTGCCAACACTTTGAATAAACCTTTCATTCATTCATTCATGCATGGAAACATGACTCAGGTTTTGATTTTAAATATATAGAATACAAGATTAATAAATAAATTGTTTGGCTCATTACCAAACTAGCATTTCTTGCTTTTGTTTCAAAAAAATGATACCTGTTCCTGCTAGTTAAAATAATAATTTGTTTCTACCTTGTTTCCACTAAACATTCACAGAGTTTTTGACACATCAACAATGTTTGGTGGAACCAGGGAATTCAATCCCTGCCCACTAAAAGACCAAGTTAAGCGGGCGAGAAACGCGCCATTTATGTGCTACAGTTGATTTCACAGCTACAGCACAATTCAATTTGGGCACACAAATGCAATATTTTGCATTTAGCCAACCAGAACAAGACAATTAATTATGACTACTGGTGCATTTTTTATGCTACATGGTAAATGCGCCATTCATGAGCTTACTGCATAAGACATCTTGTTTCCTATCAAATCTCCAGAAACAATTGTGTTGCTGACATCTTCCTTCCTACCAATTTCCTCTTTAACCCTTGCCTGTCTGCATCCCTACATTTCTCCTTTACTCTATTCCCCTGTATAACCTTTTGCTTTAACTATCTGCTTTTTCTCCTGCCATTTTTGTTTGGTATTTTCTCCCTTCGTGTTGTTCTGTTTCCTGTCTTCTGGGCTTCGTTCTCTTTCTACATTAATTGCTGTATTTTATTTCCCTTTTGTAACATTTACCCATTTCTGCCTTTCACTTACTGTATGTTCTTCTCGTGTTCTGTCCTCCCTCTCCCTTTCTTAATTCGCCTTACGCTTGACCTCAGTTCCTCTTTCCTTTTTCATAAATATAATATTATCTACCAACTTAATAATAATATTTCTGAACTGAACATATCAACTGAAACTTTGCAGTAGAGTAATGGTAAAACAACCACTTTAACTAAATACTTTAATAATATTTAAAAATCAGAGCCCCAATAAATTGTATACACTGCAGAAAATAAACAGTACATGTGGATAGAAGCATATTGTTATCACTAACCACATTAAATCACAAATTTTCATTTATTGTTTGTAAATTCTGCATTACGTCAGATAATTCTACAGTATTTTAAAGATCAATTTCATCATGGTATGGAATTTGATTAACTTTTGATGAAATAGTAGCTGCATAACAGTATTTAACATTTTAATTATTTACCAAACATTTTCTGAGTTTCTATGCCTTAACAATTTGTGAAGTATCGTGTAACATTCCTTGATTCTAAGGAAGTCACATAAGGATATTTTGGCAAACATCATGTAATGTGCATCAAGACTATGACACATTTGTAATAACAGTAGAACAAATCAGCGTAAAAAAGGTCAATGTGCACAAATATACAGTAAACCTCGCCTAAGTCGGATTCACCTAAGTTGGATCTTTGCTCAACTCAGACAGAATTCCGAGGAACGTTTGATTTGTAATTAATTGCCCATAGAAATCTTTGTCTAAGTCGGATCTTCGCCTAACTCGGAATAACTGAGTCGGTCCATTTGATCCGAGATGTTTTTCCTCGCCTAAGTCGGATCGAAGTATTCAACCAAATCACTTGGTTGCTTGGAGTATATGTACCATATGAAATAAAAAATCAGGGAGAACTCAAGAAGACAAGGATGCATTCCGAAACAACCTGGAAGAAGTTATTGGGCATGTGGAGCCAGAGACAATGCTGGTTGTGGCAGGTGGTCTAAATGCACATGTAGGAAAGAGACAGAACAGTGAGGAGACCTTAGGAAAGTACGGATATGGAACGAGAAACAGAGAGGGACAAGATCTGGTCGAGATGCTAGGCAGAAATCAACTAGTGGTGGTAAACTCCTTCTTCCAGAAGAAGGAATCACACAAGATCACATACAGAAGTGGAAACAACAGAACAGAGATAGATCTGCTGATTGTTAGAAGCAGCCAGTTGAACAAGGTTAGGGACTGCAAAGTTCTGGCAGGAGAGCACATAACGAGCCAACATAAACCATTGGTTTATGAAATGTGGTTAGGAAGACGCAAACAGAGAAGGAGGAAACAAAGACAGGTAATCAAATGGTGGAAATGTGAAGGAGAGGTGATGGCCCAATACAAAACTGAAGTAGAAAGGAAGTTCAGGCTACTCCAAGAACAAAGGGAGAATGTGGGATCAGAGTGGAAAGCACTTAAGGAGGGCTTTGTTAGAACAGCTGAGGAGATATGTGGGTGAACATCAGGAAAGCCCACACAAAGTTGAAAGAAGAAAGAACAGTGGTGGTGGAACCAGGAAGTTGAACAAGCAATACGAGAAAAAAAGGAGGCACTGAAGTGTTTGGAAGAAAAGACAAGGTTGAAGCAGAAGTACCGAGAGAAGACGAATGCAGCAAATAAGGCAGCAAATAAGGCAGTTGCTAAAGCAAGAGATGAAAATCAGCAGGAATTATGTGATAGGACTGAAGAAGATGGAGGGAAAAAACTGATCTTCAAACTTGCCAGGGATAGAGACAGAGACAGCAAAGATACTATTTGAACATCAGCAATGAAGAGAAGTGACGGGACACTGGTCACTGGAGCAAAACAAGTGCTGGGTTTTTGGGAGAAGTACTTCAAGTAACTATTAAATCCGGAGGAAGAATATGAGATAGAGATACCTCATACTGTAAGGAGAGAGCTGGAGGTGAGGACAATAACAGAAGAAGAGGTGGAGAAAGCAGTAAAGAAGATGAAAACAGGAAAGGCTGTAGGAGTGGATGAACTCTCAGTGGAAATAGTGAAAGCAAACAGACTAGTTGGAGTCAAGTGGCTGACGAGGCTGTTTAATGTGTGCTTCACAGCAGGAGAGATACCAGCAGAGTGGTGAAGAGGAGTGATTGTGCCGATATGGAAAGGAAAAGGGGAAATCCATGACCCAGGGAGATACAAAGGCATCACATTACTGAGCCAAGCCCTGAAATTGTTGGAAAGGATACTGGATGCTAGGGTGAGGCTTACAGTAGAGAGCAAAATCGGAGAGAATCAGCTGGGATTTAGGAAAGGGAGAGGAACAGATGATGGATTGTTTGCCATCAGACAAATTATCGAGAAGAGAGAATTTTAAAAAGATGTAGCATTCGGTTTTGTAGATCTGGAAAAGGCATTTGACACCGTGCCGAGAGAACTCGCATTTGCAGTCATGAGATGGATGGAGGTTGGAGAAGCAGAAGCCAGAATGGTGGAGGAAATGTACAAGGAGACAACAGCGGTAGTGAGAGTCAAAGGAGAAACATCGGAACAATTTGGAGTGGAAGTAGGACTCAGACAGGGAAGTGCCTTGAGTCCCCTGCTTTTCATTATGGTGATGAACCTGATCAGTGGAAAGATATCGGTGCAGGAAGAACTTAAGAAGATACTGTATGCAGATGACCTAGCAGTGGTGGCTGATAACAAAGAGGAACTACAGAAAGCATTGCAAGAATGGAGTGACACCTTCAGAAAACACGGCCTCCAAATGAATCTGGAGAAGACTGAAGTAATGTAGATAGGTGAACAATAGGTAGATCTGCATGTAGTTGTTGACGGAAAGACCATTAAACAAGTGAACATCTTTGTAAACCTGGGTGGTACAGTGTTTGAGGATGGAAGGAGTATTAAAGAAATACCAAGGAGGGTGCAAGCAGGAGCAGCAACATGGAAGAGGGTAGAAGGCATTATGTGGGACAGAAAACTGAAGAAACAACTCAAAGGAAAAGTGTCGGAAGCCTGCGTTGTACCAGCCTGTATATATGTATTGGGAACACTGCCACTGACAGAGAGACAGGAGGAGAAACTACAGGTAGCAGAAAACAACAGGGTCAGAAGAATAGGTAGAGTAACAAGAGAGGATAGAAGGAAGATGAAGGAATTGAGAGAGGAGATTGGAATGAAAAAACACCTAAAGAGGAAAGTAACCGGTAACAGAATGAGATGGGCGGGACATGTACATAGAATGGGTGACAGACTGACGAAAAGAGCATGGAAAGTAGAAGAGGGTGGCAGACGAAGGAGAGGAAGACCAAGGCTGAGATGGAATGACGGCATAAAAAGAGATCTGGGGAGGGCTGGCGTGAACAGCCATGAATGGACGGCCATTGCGGATGAGAGAGAGAGGTGGAAAGAACTGATAATAAAAGTAGAAGAAGCTATCAAGTGACGTGGACCTCACCCTGCAAGGGAGAAAGGGGAAGAAGATGACAGACATTTGCAATAAATAATAAGTACTAAGCTATAACCTTAGAGATTCATGCCAAAATGAAGCACAAAACTGTTCTAATACTGCATAATGTTGTATGTTGCTTGTGGACATCAACATATGTAGAATTACTGCAGTATCCAGTCACATTCAAGGGTTATTCACAGTTACATAAGGGCTTTTAGAGAGGAGACTTTGGCACTGGGATATGTCATCTTCGGCTAAGTCGGATTTTCGCATAACTTGTATTAAATCACTCAGTCCGATTGAATCCGACTTAGGCGAGGTTTACTGTATATCAAATTCACGTGAATGAATTGTGCAGTGACAGATAGCAATATTCTTTAATTAAGTGGTCACCATGACATGTCCATAAACTGGTTTCTGCTGGTTTCTTGAACCTGCAATGCAATGTCCTGAAAGCATGTGTAGGTTATGTTTTAGTGTGAAACAACTATCTGCTTCAAAAAGGACACGTCCCCTTTTCAGCAAACTTTGAGAGGTACTAATTCTATCATGCCCAACATTCCTTTGAGTTTCTAGTCTAACCACTCTAAAAACAAAAATATGCATACAGATATATTACAGTTGGCAATTGTGATATGCAATGCCGGCTTGGTTTTTGCGAGGGAAATAATCTCATTAGACAGTGACCATTCGGTAACTATTAAAACGAGTCATGTTCTTTCGCTCAGACTATCATGAGAGTAGAACATTCAAAATTCTCTGCCACTTGCATTTTGTTCATCGAAGGGAGTACAAGATACAATATCACGCTTGTTCTTTTTGTTTATTGTGAAGGATATATATTTGCATATTAACATGCGTGCATGTAGATTTACAGATGGGAGGACTTTGTGAAGATAGATTTGGCAGGTTTGGGGGGGGAGTGGAGAACAAGAGTCACAGACAGGGGAGTGAAGGCGGGTGAAGACAGCAATGAACTGGATCACTGACAGAAGGAGAAGTTCTTCTTTTCTTCTTTTCCCTCGATGTCTGGGGAGAGGCTGACCTCAATACTGATCCTCAATTTCTGTTCTCATTTTCTTTCTCCCTCACTCTTCTTGCTATGCTGTCTCCACCAACAGTCTCCACTCCACGGAAACAACATATAGGACTGAAGCCAGCCTCAGTCTGGACGTCAGGTGCAAATAATGCAACAGGTGAAGTACCACGAGTCTAAACCAACCTGGAAATTGCTGCGAATGTTGAAATGCTGCGGATGGCTCAAGTCAGCACCTGGTGGCAGGTCTTTCAACAATATAAGCTGCGAGGCTGTCTGTTCGTCTCCATGACAACAATTCAGCAGCAGGCCAATGGCTGTCGCAAGCAGGAGGACTCTTTCTGAAGCGCTTGCCATCCTACAGACATTGAGGGCAACTTGTTTATATTTGTTCACCATATCCAATACATAACATCACAGTTAATCTAATTTTAATTTGAACACAAATATAAAATTGTTGTCACTCCAAAGTATTTTTTAAGAAAAGGACTGAATTTAAGTATCTTGAAGATAGAACACTTTAATAGTTGTGATGAAAATGACATCTACCTAGGTAGGTTACTTTGGTGGGCTTGATGAACATTCATTTTTGCCATTTCTAAACTGAATTGAACATTTCCATAAAATACTGAATGGGAGTTGAACGCTCTGCTAATGAAAGCAACAAAGAGCTGCCAGTACTGACAAGGGTGTTCATTGATACATCGCTTTCTGTCTGCACCAGTTCCCTGATGGTTCAGATGTCTGTAATGGTCTACAATTGTAACAAATATTTTCTAACCAAGAATTTATAATAGAGATTTTGCAACCAAAAATAAATATAACCAAAATCTTGATATTTAAATTGTTAAACTTAAGATTTTGTAAACCAAGATCACACAAAATTGAAATCTTGTAACGATTATTTTATACTTTAGATTTTTTCAATGCACATTTGCAATTTTCAAAAATAATAAAGAAATCATTCCAGAAACATAACACTGAAATACATGAATCGTGGGAGAGATTAAATTATTAGCAGACGCATTGAGTTTAGGAATAGATAACATGATGGGACACTGAGAACATACATGAAAATATTTGTTTGCAGGTGCAAAATGTACAACTATATATGATGTCCTCAAATAACTGCACTTTGCCACCAACTGATGGATTAACACTAATCTGCAGCCAGACACGTATGTATCTGCTAATTCACCATTTCCACATGTGGTACACCTGAGACTGGTGACATTTTCAGTGCTTTCTCGAGGATGTTCTCTTAAATGTCTGTCTGGCTGCAGATTAACATTTATCCACATTAGAGTTTGGCTTTGGGGAACACAAAGTAGTTTAAGGAAGTCACATAGGTGTCTGGCTGCTTCGGTGAGACCCACAAGATGGCGCTACATATTCTACAAATAAGTATTTAAAAGAACTTGCCCAAGAACTTGGCAAAGCATGAATACTTTTCATGATACGTCATAAAGAGTGGGTTATAAAGTTAAGACTGCAAGTTTTGTGGCACTTTTCACACACAAGAAGTAGTCACAGTATGGGGGCGGGCATTAGTATTTTCTTGCTGCAATGTACTGAAAGGGTTTGGTATCAGAAGTGAAGATGCAGTCAAAGTTGCCAAATGGCTTGTTTAGGGTTATCTACCCTTGTACGTGTTTCTAACTGATGCACTGCCATTTGTGATAGAACTGGAATCATATCCTACCCAACCGTATATTTGTTGATAACAAATAAACAGACTTCAGCACTTCTTCATTATTCTCAATACTTTTCAATTGTTTTCTTTTGTCTTTTTATGTTATGCACCCGTAATCCAAAGAGCAGGTGTCTTACCCTGACTCAGGGTATTTCACAGTTGGATGACAAGTCAAAGTTTCCATGGATCAATAATCATGGGAAATTCATCTTTCCACCCCCATCAGTTATGATTACCCTCGTCAGTGCCTTTTATGTTAATAGATGCTCCAATCCTCAGCGGACACTTCAAAGCACAACCAATTGATGATGCAGTCAGTCATGTGACACAGGCTTTCAACATATGAATTCATCAACACACTGTAAGAATGGATCGATGTTTGCTATTCACAGCACAGTTTAGTTATTATTGTTCTTGATGCAAATTGTAAGGAAAGTATGTCAGCAGGCAGGTGTTAGATAAAACTTATTTTCTGGCAGTGTATCAAAATCTATGTTAACAGTGCCATATTTAGGCCAGGGCAGGACACCCACAATATAAAGTTTTATGGAGGCCTCCGCAACATTTTCTGGGTCATTTCTTTGGCAGACAAAACATTTTTAGACGTAACTTTGGTACTTCAAAAGAGCCTTCGCAGTCCAAAATCCCGCGCTGTATGCTAGCACACGGATAGCAGCAGATGTATGATTTTGTTTTTTTTATGTTACCTGTCAGGGTCAGAATCTTTTGTTGTGCTCAGCGGGAGTTAAGTTAACAACCTAATCAAATATGACTGTAACAGAATCAAGTATCGCCGTACATGCTGACAGCAGTACTTGGTTTCAAGCTGCTGAAGATGTTCCAGTCACCAGTATATTTATTCGTAATTTCAACTAGATTCATTAGATCTACTCAATAGTTGTACGCTTACCATATCGAATTTCATTAACCATAACTACAATAGTTCCCACAACAGAGTTTCACTAATATTTAGAAGAGTCAATTTAATTAGAAATCCAATTTTGCTACAATATACAAAATTAGGCAACATATTTTGTTGGGAAAAAATGGGCTGAGAGGCCCTGAAGTCCTTTGGACTATATTGCGAGTTTGTAATTATTAATGAAATGTTTTTGGTGAATAACAGTTACAGATGATTAAGGGTTATGATGGAAGTAAAATGTTGACATGTTTAGTGGAGACTATATGCATGCCAGTGAAGATACCTGGAAATAAAATATTTGAGTAAAGTGTAGACTGTTTTGTGAAGATTGTATATAATAGTTAATGTGTTATTAAAAATACTGTCAAATTTGATCCTGTTACTCTTTTATTAAGGCCAATTTCCAGTGGTTGCAGAAACCTTGCAGGAGAGTTGGTGAGCTGCAATCTCACATGCAGCACAGTTAAAGATTGTTTAAGAAAATGTGCATACATTTTCTGTTCTCATTTTGCCCTTACCACCCCCCCCCCCCGAATGGAAAGAAGAAAGAGATGAACTATGATAAAACTTTGTTCACAAAGTACATAAACATGGCATGCATTTTGACTTTAAAATAGTAGCAATTAATGACATAATACTGACTGACAGTGAGCAGAGGATAGTCCAATACACAGGTTTACAGCATAATCTCTGACACCCAGGCCGCTCCACTCAGCCATCTCAGTGATCAGATATAGGGCAAAGTCCACTATCCAGTTATAAATAGAGATCAGTGGATGTTATAAATAGAGTCAGTGCATGGGGGGCTTACAGCAGTAGGGAAATAGTAGGAACATTTTTTATTTGGGGGGCCCTGAGGTGCCCTTAGAATGATTCAATCAAATACAGATTTCTTGTGTACAGTGGCAGTACCACATGAAATGTCTATGCGAAATCAGAGAAAAGTTACTGAAGAGTTTAAAAAAAAATAGACAAAATGTGAAAATTTTCGGGGGCCCTGGGGGGCTTAAGGAATGATTCAATCAAATAGAATGATTCCATTAAATGCATATTTCTCATGCATAGTGAAAGTATCCTAAGATAAATGTCATACATCTATGTAAAATTAGAGAAAAAGTTGCTGAACAGTTTCTGAGATACAGCAGGTAACAGTTTCTGAGATATGGCAGGCATGATGGCATACATCCTAAAAATAGATCAGTTTTCAATCTTGTTTAGCTAAGACATCTAGACAAATGTTGGCATTACATTATAAAGAAAAATTGCATCCATTTTCAAGACGGTCATAGGCCTTAAATGTCACCGAGACAAGATGTTTTTAGTCTGCTACATTGATTTTGTGACATGTCTATGGCTTAATGGGAACTTGGGAATAAGGTGTGAAGTAACTTTAAAAAAATACACCACTATGAAGAACTGAGCTTGCAGCAATCATTTATATGGTTGCCAAGGGAACACCGTGAAATCCTGTTCATCCCTACACTTTGGTTCCCAAGGGTAAGAGCTGGATTAATGAAATTCGTGGATACGAGAATAATGGAATAATGACGCACTTTACAGTCTGTTCATAAAAGGTGTGCTTTACTAAAATAAAATGGCTTATAAAATAAAAGGATACACCCAGGAGTTTAGCTGAGAGTTTGTTTTCAAAAGTCCTCAGGACCCGCACATTTTTAGGGGGTCCCAAGCCTGTAATGAAGGTCCTATTTATTTGTAAGATTTTTCTAAATACAGCTGTAGTACAATTTATACAAACCAGGTAAAGCCCAGTTATTATCATTAGTTTTGTACTAAGAAGAACTTGACAAAGCAAAGTGCATTATTACTAAATACTGAACATTATTTGTTTTTGGAAGTTAGTGAATCCTTCCTAACTTAGATGCAATGGTTTGCACACAAACTTCACAATTCAACTCTCCATTGCTGATTTCCTTAGCGAAGGACACTGGGGAAGCCATGGTTCACTTTGAAATACTCCTGTTTTTTTAATATATAGGGAGTGAAACAGATGTGTAAGAATAGTATAAAACTAGAACATTAAATCCAAGTTTTTTTTAAATGTGTCATTTTAAATGTGTTCATATACTTGATTACACACTTTGGGTAGTGCTTTCCAGTCAGATTTGTTTTTACATTAGTTTCCTGGATTTTCCAATACTTTCTTTACACTTTCTCAGCACATACACAATATTATGTAACTGACTTTGTGTGGGAAATTTGTGAAAACAGCACAGGTGCCTCATTTTTCAGAAAATCCACCTAAACCAGATACACCTAAAATTCATCCCAGTCTGCAAAATAGCCAAGTGGTGTGTGGTTGTATGCAAGTGACTAATGTTGATTTATTGTGCTTACCAATTGAAAGATCTTTATCTTCTCACATTCAATTGCTCATATTACAAATGTTCTTGCATGGTTTTCACAAGCAAAATTGCTCATATCATAAATATCATCGCATCATCTTTCCAAGAAAAAATGCTTGTACCACAAATGTCTTTGTGTTGTCTTCCGAAGAACAATTGCTCATTCATCATAAGTCTCCTTGCATGGTTTTCTCAAACACAACTGCTCATATCACAAATGTCCTTGCATGAGCTTCTTAATCACAATAATTATTGTTCATATCATAAGTGTCATGGTTTTCACAAAACCAATTGCTCATACATCACTAATATTTTTGTACGGGTTTCTCAAACATAATTGCTTATACAACTCTGTCTTTGTGTGGTATTCCTAATTACCAAATATACCACAAAATGTCTTTGCACGTGGTTTTCCAAAGCACAACTGCTCATGTCAAAATGTCCTTGCATGGTCTTCCCAAACTCCATTTTTCATACCATAAATATATTAAACTGTCTTCTAATCATCATTGCTCTCGCTTGCCAATCAACATTGTTCATGTTGCTGACGAATTATTCATGGAAGACCATGAATATAATGGCAAAGGTTGACATAATTAACATAGTTAGGCTTGTACTCCTGTCGTGAACAAGTGTATGACAACATTTCAATCTACAATTAGTGAATTCACAAAAATGAATTTATATTTAGATTCACTGTCACATTCTAGGAAGTTATTCGGGTCATGTCTCACGGAACAAAAGTACAATTACTAAGACTATGATGCATGACCTGGATCCTCAGATCCTACTGTAGTGACTGACAACATTTGGCATTTTCTGGTGTCCTACATTAGGTGTAGCTAGGTGGTGGGTCATCTATCTATATGTATACCATTTGAGGTATTATATACACTATTATTTAAGGCAAGATAAAGTGTGACTTCTAAGTATGAGAGCCACAGTTCTAAGTTCAATTGTAGATGGGTCTAACGAGGTGAAAAAACAGTGCTTCCAGGTAAGGCCAGTGAACAGAACCTTGGGTATTCATTTTGCTCGATCATCGGGGATGGATCCAGAAATCTAGTCTGGGGAAGCACAAAAACGTCCAGTCGGCTGAACCAAATGGTGTAGCCAAAATTGGGTTGTGCCATGCTGCCGTAACTTATCTTCAGCTCTATAGGAACTTACCTGGGGGGCACGGTCGCGTGGGCACATTATAAAAGGTCTACAGGCATGCCAAATTCCTAAGGTCTAGGGGGCACATGTCCCCCAGGCCCCCTGGATCTGCCTATGATCATGTGACTATGTAAGTAATGTACTTGACATATAATATTATGTTTCTATGTGATAACATGGGAAGTTATTTAGTTTATGTGTGCACTCGGACAAGTGGCATCTAGTTAAGATCTCAATAAGGAGGTCAAAAGAGGCTGGAGCTTAATTACCCATTAATTTGGCATATATTGCAGTGTTGAAGTTATTCGTTTGGGGTGAAAATCATTTCCAAAAGTAAAATGAATGCAATGCCAATGGCCCAATACCCCACCCCTCCCCAAATACACTCTCACTTCGACAACCTCCAAACATGTCTTAGAGCATTTATTTTGAAGAATATATATACACATGTAATGATGTGCTTATCTTAGTTATCACTATGTCTATGCTCAGCCTTGGTGAAGTTAGTCTCTTTTAGTCAAATTGAGCTTCAATAATCCCACTATTTCCGACTTTTACCTGTTGGTGATTATATATACAGCAGCAATCATTAGGAGCCTGCGGCCACTAACACAGTCCGGCAGACAAGACATAACGTATTTACAAGGTAAATTCGCCTCTCGTTTAGAATGGCCAGCTATCGACTCCCTATATCGACTGGGTGAGGACTGAACATTAACTTTAAGTCTTAAGACGTGGACACGCAGTTAAACAGCTCGGCGTTCTGTCCCCCGACTGCACCGAGTAGCTGGCTGCTTCCGGGCTGTACCTTCGAGACTCCATTGCTAACTACCTACTATTCGTTGGGCACAGATCCGCTGGACCCGCCCGGAAGCAGCCTTCAAGACGTCCGTTCTTGAGATCGGACCATTGCTTGCATAAGCAGCGCTCCTCCGGACTGTCGTTAGCCGTGCGCCGTCACTGCGAGCCGCTACGGCCTTCGGTTGGCGTCGCGGCAACGACACGCGAATCGCGGATAATCATCATAATAATAAACACGGCCGCGCTTTGTCGCGACAAACCAAAATTATTTACCTGTTATCGCAAGCGATCGCGTCAAATGTACCGCCGAAATGTACCAGAACACCTGCCTCGGCTACCGACGCATTTTCTAGAGACCAGGGGCCCTGAGAGGGAGCAAAATGCAAGATTGTGCCATCTACTCGCGCTCCTTTCGCCGTCGCCTGTCAGAGTTTTACTCGTGCAACGAGACGTCCTTACAGAAGCTTTTCTGCCTACTTGCCTCACTCCCTCCGGCGCTGCACCGAGAATAGCTCGCGGTTCTGGCGCGCTTTTACGAAGGCGAGCGTATTAACTGACGAGAATGAGATATGCAAAGAAAAGCTAATTATTTATTAATTATTTATACGAGCGCACACTTTGTCCGAAACATTTGTTATTAATGCGGCGTTGACAAATATCATTAGCAGAGGGAAGCGCGGTGTCATAAATTAGTGCGACAAAATAAAACCTGGGCGGTGCTGTCGATCGGCGCTAGGCGGAGGAAGCAGACGACCATAACGTTGCGCCGCGAACACTTGTTGTCAGTGCCGCTTGAGCACGCCAGGCAGACGGCCGCGTCAAGTTTTCTCCGCTCAAGTTGATGCTCGTTATATGTGCGAAACTTTGTTGTCGGTGTCTTTGAAGACAGCTATGCCGGCGCCGTTGACATGTCGTTTGCTATCGCTCGCAGTCGCTATGTCGGTGTTAGCGAGCGTCCTGTCGCAGACGCAGCAGGCGTGCGATCTCGGGGCGAGCGTCACCGAAAGTATCGACTTGCCACTGGCGGCGGGAAAACTCGCGGAAGTACATATTCGGCACAACCTGAAGGTAACACCTTTACCTTACGGCGCTGTTTGATGTGTTCTTTACATGTGTGCACTTGTTTTGATAACAGTTGAGATCTACTTCTACTAGCAAAATATGCCTTATGTTCACAAACACAGATTAACAGAAGTCAAGTGTAGAGAAAAATGTTGTAAGGCCCAGATAAGTCGTAGATTTCACGTTATGACAGATGCAAAATATGCCTCAGTGGATATTCACTCTTTGCAAATAAAACGTGCAATTTGGTGACAATGTCTTGATATTGCAACGATGTCCCTTGCAACTTCAAGCGATTATTTGTGATCGGTTCTTTTTACCATTGACGATGTTACAACTCGGAGAAATGTAACTGAGCACATCTGCAAGTTCTGCTTTGAATACTGAATTTGTTTTACCGAGAATCGTATGCGCAAAGTCAACGTCAACGGTTGATTTCCACAGGTGATACGACATACACGAGAACTGTTGGCCAGTGTTGCAATTAGCGCGTGGCAGGGCACTTCGTTTAGAACTCAAATGAACACTTGCAGGAACGTTGCCGTTCGAAGCGTGTCGAACCGACTCTTCCGTTTGTGTAATTGTACCGGACCAAGCGAGTCGGTGTCGATTACACAAAATGCACGAGCGACGACAGCTGTATCTATGATTATGCCTTGCTTTCAAGTTTTGTTTGTGCTGCGATCTGTTTGTACAAGTGCTACTATGAAAAGAAACTCTAGCACTGCATATGGACATGTCGCGATGTAAACACTTCCAGGAGATGCAATATGAATAGGAATGGTTTGAAAAAAGCACAGTCCCAAGCACGGTCCTGAGGAATGTGAGCTATCCAGCAAAAGGATATTAATAACAATTGTCTTTTGCTGTAGTCTGCAGCTGTAGTATTAATACAGATACACAAACAGGGCCTCACCCAGGATCAAATTTTTGCCAGTCCAATTTTTTTCCGACATGCTACGAAGTGTGGTCGGGTACACGATCGAATGCCCAATCGGACACACAATCAGCATGCTATCAGATGTTAGACGAAGCAAGGCACATGGCTGATTACACATCTCATGTAATGGTAATATGTACTTTTAGTTTATTTTTGTGACTGGACAAAGTAGATATGATTACCTAAATTTACCATGCAGGTATATATCTATATGTATTATATACATACATACAGGCCTTTATACATATAATATATATACACTGTATATATATATATATATAATACAAAATATATATATATAATGTATATATATATATATATATATCTAATATATATATATATATATATATTATATATATATATATATACCTGCATGGTAAATTCCAATCATAAAAATAAACTAAAAATACATATGACCCAAGTCAGAGCACATGGCTGAATGCATATCTCATGTATGATCAGAAATGTAAGTAGTAATAACAATATAAACGTGACAACAAATATGTATATTTGTTTACATAAGAATTAAAGATATACTTCTTAAAATGCAGCAGCAACTACGAGTGTATATATATATATATATATATACTTATACAATTATATATAGACCTGCTATTGAATGAGAATTCCTAATGTGTATGTATATTTTATTCAAAGTATGTAATTAACATTTTAATGCCACTTACAATATAGCACATCTAAATTTAATTATTTGATTGCCACAATTTGCAAAATTACAAAAAAATTATAACTACAGGTAATTAGCAAAAATATTTAAAGTGAAATTCCAATTTTATATGCAATGAAAATGTGTGTATACAAATTGTATACAAGATATAATGGACTATGAAAGGTAATATTTGGAATTTTAAAGCATTGCATGTTTTTGTTGTACAAGTATCATATAATATTAGAAATACTACAGTTCGATTTTGTTTAATTTCTAATACAAAATATTAGATTTACAAATATTTTAAAAATAAGTCGCCATACAATATCAGTGGTCATGTTTTGATCCATAATAAGTTAGTTATTAACTAAAACATTGTACATTCGTGTTGCTGTGAATGTTTCAATTATTAAACTATAAATCTTTCAAAATATTAATTAATTTTATTGGCCAGCCTAGCTCCATGACTAGACCACGCAGCGGACGACCAAACAAAGCACGACGAGCGGGAGTCGCCACGCCAACGCGCTAAAAGTAACGCGAACGTAACTTAAATCTAGCACAGTTGCCGCACGCACGTTTATCGCAATCCTGTTAAAATGATGCGACATCGTCGAACAAAACCTACTTTCCGCACTTGTAAATCATGTTCAATTATCACACAACATGCACAAATTGAATAGTGGAAAACTGACAAATGGCAACTTTGATGCACGAAGTTGCATATCGGGCGATAACATAGGTATATACCGACGTGTTTACACTTCGACATATCGTAATTTTCGTTTATCTGACGGCATCGATTTCGTGTAGACCAGCACATCTCCTCATTGATTGACTAAAAATCACGACGATTCAAATATGTTTACAAGTTCGGGTTTTCGATTTGCCGCGACCTGTGTTTGCGAAAACCGTACGTTCGCGACGCGCCGTCGGCATGACATTTTTGGCGCGCGTTTTCACTAAATCACGGACGATAAGTTCGTTAAATAAAGGAATACTTCTAAAAACGTTACACCATTGTAAAGAGTGTTATGTTGTCGTTCCAATGATATTAAGTATGTATTATCTAACGCGGACTGAACGATGTAAGGGCTGCGTGGCCGGTGGCATGTCAGAGTTTAGCACCAGATCTGACCAGATCCACCGGCCACTGTGGTAATGCTAGTTAGTTATTGTGATAGTCAGTATTAGTTACTGTTGTCTTAAAATGTTAGTGGTCGCCGTTGACTTTGACAATTAGGTCCCGGAAATAGTTTGGGAACGGAAAGAGCGGCTTCTTCCCAGGCACTAATAATTACAGTAATACCCTCAATTGGTGCCTGTGTAACATCACCCAATCAGTTCACTAAACCATCCAGTCGAGTCTCGTCGTAATCGGCAAGTGCTTATTGTATCCCGCCCTCATGTAGGATTATTTGGTCTACGTTGTTGTGACTTCAAGCAACCGCCGCTAGCGGTTAGGTGACAATTACCCTAGCAAGTCGAGGCTTTAATTGGTTTCTGGCGTGTGTCAGGCAGCTGGCCAGGCGATCCGGGTGGTTGATTTTTAAAACCAATCTCCGTAGATTTTGTAACTGGCTTCACGGCAATTTCAGTGTCGTCGTAAAAATGACATGGACGGGTATGGAAGGGCCATCCTGACAGGCCCGTCCACAATCAATTTAAACCCATCCAAAAACGCAATTTTCGAATTCTACCCGTCCAAATGACGGGTGGACGGGTCTCTGGATGAGGCCCTGTACACAAATGATGACACAGCGCAGAATCTGGAGTCAATGGATCCTTCTTCATATTTGACCAGTGTTTTATTCTCAGCCTAAGGGCCAGGCGTTAGCTCACTCAGAGCTAATTGTTGATTGTTTAACAACAGTTAAATAATGCAGTATGGTTTATGATCATTTTGTCCCATGATAGTAAACATACACATGTTGTTACATGGGGATATAAATGTAATCTGATAGTGTTAATTTATGTCAGAATCTTTGAGTGCAGTGTGTTGAAGCACCTATTTAGGTGTCCACAAGTAGTCTCTACCACAACTGTTGTGAGGTGACACATAAGCAATAACTTCTTTAACAAATGTGTCCCCAGATAAAACAAAAGAAATATGTTCACTAATTGTTTTTATTTTTAGCACATTGTCTCCTGTCTCTGGTAGGTTTAATATAACACACATATATATATATATATATATATATATATATATATACATATGTAAAACCATTGATCTAGTTTCCACAAAACTCATGGTTTATCCCACTATCTGTCGGACAGTTAGAATAAATACAAAAGTGTTATTCATGCATTGACTGACATAAGTCACATGAAATATTATGTGGAGGACTTAAACAATATATATCAACTTATTAATGTAATTCTTCTTAATGCAAGTGGTGATTACATAGTTGATATGGTACACCTACAAAGCAGCTTTTCAAGTGAAACTAGATGCTAAGTTTTGTTAGTAAGGCAGGCATTGGAAAAGTGTCATCTCAGAGGATCGTCTTGTGAGGTGACCTTTTTCAGAGCAAGAGAAAAAAGTTTCTTTTAACAAAAACTGTGCATCATTCATGTCATTTTGATGAGGTCCTTGATATAGTAGGTGGCCACACGAATGTATGTAGACTGAGCACGGTATATTCAGTTTTTTAGTTCGTATATATATATATATGAGTGTTACATGTCACTAGATGTATACCAGATACAGCCCATTTCTAGCAGGTTCTGACAGGTTCCTAATAAATGACTTAGCCATCCTGTGTGACAATAGGTTCAGGTGTCCTAGTATTGTGACCCTACACAGTTACCTGGGATGATTACACTGTCATTTAGGGTAATTCACGCAGGGGTTCCAATGCAATAGTCTGGCTTGTTTCTATACTATCAAAATTATCTCTGCAGGGAGATTGATTTGCCACCAAACATGTCTAGACATCTTTCTAAATGGCTGTCTGGTTTAAGACATTCAACATTTTATTTGGACCACCACTACAGCTCCATGCAAGCAGTGTGATTAGACTGATGCCAAAGACATATTTTTGGCCATTTGTACACTTGAATATGAGAAAATAAATTGATGAGATGTTCGTCTTGGTGACATTCTGCTTCTCTGCCTCTTTGATGTATCGCTGGTCCAGTGAGAGTCAACCCTGTCCCATTGCAAAGAAACAAGGATGGCAGGCTTCTATTTGATATATTCCTGTGTGTTAAAAAAAGATCACAACTTCTAGTATTAATTGGCAGGGTATATTTTGGACATTAACACCAATGGGAGTTTAGAGAATGAGATCCCAGCTCGGTGAGACCATGACAGGTTTTTTCCATTTCCTTGCATATAGTAGGCCCTATCTTTACTTCCCCTGGCATAGACACCAGAAAGAAGGGAACAATGGCGTAAAGTGTCTCTTTCAAAAGACAAGGGCAGCATAGGGTGAACAAACTTACTAAAGTTTCAACACAGCAGCTGATACCGAACTGCCGATTAGTTAGCACCATGATTAGAACCCCGGTCCCTCCAACTGACAGTCTGGCATTCCAACAGCTTGACAATCACGCCCCACTTCCATCCATTTACAGCACAATGAACCTTGATGGATCTACCCTCTTGTAAGGCACATTTTTCAATAACTACTCCGACTAGAAAGTAGGTATGATCATCCTTTAATTTATCCCATCATTTCCAGTTTATCTCTAGATGTACTGGTATATAATAATGGAAATGACTGTACAAAAGCTAGAGTGGATTTTGTCCACTTCCTGTTTCAGACGCTACACAGTTTGCAATAGTTTTGTTACATCGAATATATTCAAACTTAGTGACCAAATTTATTCTAATAATGCGCACAGAACATTATCGTAATAATTAAAGTGTGAAAGATCTAATTGACTGAATTAGGTCGGATGTAATTATCTTTGATCAGCGTCTGGCACGTATACATTTATTCAGTCCTTGAATTCACCTCAAGTGGACAAATCAGATGATCTCTGCTTGACTTACTTTTCCTGCAATTTTCCGGGCTGACATTGCGATAATTGTCTGAATGCTGCATTGCACTGGTCGGATGGATTTTCCCGAAATAAAAAACATAATCCTACCCATGGCCGGCTTCCCTTAGATATTGTCAAATTGTCTACGAAGGTCGCGTCTTTTGTCCCTCGTAACAGGACATCCGTGAGCGTCCTTAAGCGGCAACATTTTTAATCTGAGTCATCCCCTTATGCAATTTCTCATCGTTGATTTGATGCTGACCAGTATAATCAACGCATTACCTGATCAAATGGTATTAATCGCTCGGACCATGACTCTATGTGTGCTTCATCGGATCGCGATGCACGGTGCACAGTGGCGTGGACTCAGTGCCTGATAAGCCAGTTGTCTAATAAGCCAGACGCACTCTCCACTCACCTGTGCACTGTCATCAATGCATGTTTTATGCGGGTGACTGCATTCACGTCTCCCAGACACATGGAGTATGCTGGAGCACGCATCATGATCGCACGCTATCTCTCGGACCATCCTGTGGTGTCAGGTTGAATCGGGGACAACGTGGCAATCAAGAGAAGGCCAGCAGACTGGACCCCGGGGCAGAATGGGAGTCAAAATGCCACTAGACACAATTCCTAGAATTGGGAGATTGTCACAAATGGCAGAGTGTGAGTGAGTGATATTTTCAGTTTAACTTTCGTTCTCGCGACGTTTCGACTGCTTCTTCAGACGACTACCACTAGATTGTGACGTGGTATTCTTTCAGCACAGACGTAGTCAATCAGGTGTGTGCCCCCAACGGCTGCACCCTGGGTGGCTCTTCAAGAGATCGTCATAGATGTGTGAAAGCCGAAGTTGGGAGTGATCCGTACGCCACTAAACAGATGTGAAATGCTCGTCACAGAGAAGGAAGATAAACATAAAGAAAGAGAACACATCAAAGAAGTCGACAGTGGACCATATCAATGGTACAGAGAAAGATGAAACAAAAGAATGAAGCCAACATCAGGAAGAAGACTGGAAAAAGACAAAGGCATGGTCCAAGGATTTTCCGAAACCACATCACGGATCATGAAGAAATACAAAGTGAACACAGCACTGAAACCTCACAACACCATCAAGAGGTCACTGGTAAGACAAAAAGACAACGTGGAAACACACAAGTTGTGTGAAGGAGTGTATGCCATATCATGTAATAACTGCAATGCCACATACATCGGAGAAACGAAACGCACACTTGAAACCCACATCAGAGAACACAGAGATGATGCAGACAAAGCAACAACGAACAAACCCTACACCAGAAACAACAGAAAAACATCACAAAAGGAGATGAACAAATCAGCCATCACAGACCACATGACAGCATAATCATATAGTAGACTGGGAGTGGGCCAAATTTGTGGACAGTGAGTTGGAATGGAGGACAAGAGACATCAAAGAAGCAATCTGGATTAGAAAAACCAAGGACTGCATGAACCGATACGAAGGACGGTACCGGCTTTCACACATCTACGACGATCTCTTGAAGAGCGACCCAAGGCCTGAGTGACTATGTCTGCACTGAAGGACTACCGCGTCGCCATCTAGCGGTAGTCGTCTGAAGAAGACTGCTGAAAGCCGTCGAAACGTCATGAGAACAAAAGATAAACTGACTGAAATAAGTAAAAATATCACTCATTTGAACCACCCAGTCTAATGAACCTCTTCACTCATGGTAGAGTGTGAGATTTATGGTTTATTTTAATAACAGGTATACATATATATATTATGGTTAATCATGAAGTCATCATGTTGGTTAGGTAGTAGGTACCAGTGCTGATACAGTAAGTAACTTTATAACATATTGTACTGGGCTGTCTAAAAGTGATTAAGAAGACTTTGACAAAAGGTCAAAAAGCCTTCGCAGGATCTTAGCACTGATTATTCAGAAGAGGAATATACTGCTCATCCCCAAATGTTAATTTTCAAGTTAGGCAACTTTTATTTAGCAGATTGAAATTTGTTTCTGCTCACCAATTTATGTAAACTGAAATGTGTATCAAGATTTAACATTGAAACCTATTCCATACTATTCCTTCAAACAGTTCATTTTAAAATCACTACAACATGGACCAACACACAGACCAAGTAAACAAAAGACATCATCCAATAGGATTAAAGCCTTGATAAAACATTGAATCACAGTTCTACCCTCTCCATATTTCTTCCAGTAGGTATTTATTTATAAAGAGGTAGGGTTAGAGGTATTTGAAGTTTTCTTGCCCTCTTACCACCCATGACCATCTGTGCCATAAGAATTTGAACACTAAGACAATGTAATGAACATCACATGTAAAGTGATTTATGCCAATTCATGCACATCAACAGACAGACAGTGAATAGGGAACACTGATGTTATAGGGTGCTTGAAGATGTAACAAGATTAATGGTACAGGGGTAATTATATCTGGCCCAGTTCACACTGGGTAGACAATGGAGCACAGAATGAGCTCCATTTCCCTGCCACTTCCCAGACAATCCAATCAACAGGTGGTCCCTTATTATGTTATAAATTAGCAGGCCTTCAGGCATGGCAAGATCAAGGCTACAATAGCTAACAATTATGATCAAGGCAGTGGCCGCAGTAGCCTGTCCCTGGACTGTTGGCTCTGCCTTCATCTCTGCTGGAGAGTAGCGCAGAATGCCCCAGAAAAAGTAGTGCGGTGACATTTACATGTATGTCAGCAATACCAACTGCATACATGTAAGGGAGCGTGTGGGAAGAACGTGAATATTGTTAAAAGAGTGTAGATACCCGTATACTGTGATCTAATTAGGTAGACAGTGCAACTTGGATCTCATTTAACACCATATGTCAGAAGCAGTTTTGGCAACAATTTATCAGTAATGCAGCAGCCTGCTCATGAAGGAACACATTTGTGACCCATCTTAACAACATGAGTCACATGTCGGATTTTTTCAATATTGAGTTATTAGTACCGTTGAAAAAAGCAGAGTCGGCTTTCATACAGTGTATCATATAAGAAGATATCTTAATTATAACTGAAGTTACAGCTCACCAAACATGTGTGAGGTTGACACCTTCAAACCCGGAAAACAGCCTTCAAAGTTTAAGTAACATATTTGTTATGTTTCAGGTAATGTACCTTATTTGCCATGGACAAATCTTGCTGAAATTTGGACCACTCGAAGATAATGGCATTCTGAAAGCATTCTGTTAATATGAGAACAAGATCTTTGTTAGAGAACCAAAATAGAGTACAATTAATTAATGTTTGTGTAATTACTGCCATTGTTAAGGAAACTATTATACAGTGTACTATTATATATGCCTTAGTTAGCATTGTCATATTTGGATGATATTTGGATCACTCAAAGATAATGGCATCCTCATGACACTACATTAATATACAAACAAAACCTTTGTCAGAAATGAATTAGCAACAAATTAATTGCTTGTATAATTACTGAAAATTGTTAAGAAAAAATGAAAACCGGCAGCTCTTTTATATCATTATACGTTAAGTTTCATAGAGGTAATTGTCACTAGTGGGTCAGTAAGAATTTTAATATTTTTTATTAATTGTTTATGATTATTTTTAATAAAAAACTTATTCAGATCTATGAAAACATAAATACGATGAACATTTTCGTAATCTTCATAGTAAAAGTACAACAGATTGTCATATTTAACCAGCCACATCCTCGCTTGCATGGTATCGGCACAGCGCGCACGGCCACGGGTTCCCGGGATCCTGGCCCTGCCTCGTACACTATCCTGCCTGCACAAGTGCAGCAGCAATAGTTTCTCATTGCGGCTCATATTCATCAGCTGTTCCTTGGCTGGGCTTGGACAGAGCACATCGTCAAAGCTACGCCGAACTCCATTGCTTCTTTATTGACAACTATCTGTGTCACCAGTGACAGTAGAGACGCAGTGAAAATACACTTTGAACATGTAATACCAACAAATATTCTTCGTGCATAGAGAATTATTCAAATGACCTCTTCACTGAACGAATGCATGAAACCGCCTGGGTCACATGGTTGCCGTTGCTGCCACGTGATCCGAACTTGTTTACACATCTGGCATTAGAGGGGGGTATCTTCCTCGCTTTCTGTAGGTCACAGTTTGCATTTATTAACATATTTATGCCCATATTTGGAGAGAAGATGTGTCAAGCTTCGCTGGGATACCCAATTTATTAGGGATCATCTGAAAAATGGCGGCAAGGAACGCGTGCAATTAGCGGCATTTTCGGCTTTGTTTTATGGAAATCGAGCGGAACACTTTGCAGAGCTCCTCAAAATGAGATTTACAATACATAAAACAGAATTAACTAGAGAGTAGAAGTGGTGGCAATCGATAAAACGAATATTAAGGAATCATTTTAAGGGGAAATCTCAAAATCTGTAGAGTCGCAATTTTGTTTACATAAACAGCATTTATTGAAAAATCCATTTTGTCGACATCCGACTTTTTTCGTTAAGTTAGGTCACATTTATATGGGAAATTCAAAGGGCATTATGTACATACACAGTATACAATAGCATAAAACAATAACATAAAAATTTTATATTATCCTAGATCATAAGATATGTAGAAATGAAACACTTTTACCAATTCAAAGTTTGACTGATGCCAGTCGAAAACGATTATTTACGCCAATTCCTAAGTTGAACAAAATACAACTGATTCAACAAGTGTTCTTCTAACAATTACCCGATTGGCTGATTTTGGCTAACGGAACAGGCAACCTCTTTTTATACTCCACTTGCTAGGGCAACACGTATAGATAACTTCCAGGAAATCAAATTTTCATCACAAGGGAAATTCTTTTATTTTGTTTGTAGTGCCTGGTACTGTCTGTGGCATCCTGGGAAGTGTAAAATCACACGGAGATGTAAGACTCTTGTGGTCTCCACGAGACAGCACTGCAGGCCAATGTCTGGGAGTCTGGTATTCACAATTGGTGGAGTGATTATTGCTGGTGATGCCATAAGAATTAATTCCACACAAAGTAAATGATATACATATGTTTATTTAAGGACATTAGTTAGAAATTATGATGTTTCATTATCATATTTTTGATTAGTTGTATTTTCAATCAAACAAAATCAATCAAATACCACTAAAAAGCATTAAATAAGCAATTGACTGAATATTTAGATTTACTCTATGTGTAAGATTAGTAAACATATTTGTGGTTGGCGTAGTAGTTAATAAAAAGGATGGATTCAAACAGCAGAACCAATTTATAATGATATATTTTTGAAACAGTATTATCTTTAAAAAATGGAATATCTTGTCTGTGAAGAGTGACTTGATAAAGAGATATGTTGGAAGTAGGTTTCTTAATATTGCTTGATCTGATGTAATGTGGAATTAGCAAAGAGCTGCAATCATTAACAGGAAGTTTCCTGAATCGGTTGTCCATCACCTGACTTGAAACTTGGAACTACAAAGATATTTGTGGGTAGGTAGGGATGCATTCCTCTACAGTAAGTACAACTTTCAGGAAATAGCGGCTGTTTAGCATGTACCGGTATATGTTTTATTTGCAATTTGACCATTTCACGGGCACAATTTTTAAATTGCAAATACTTTGAGCTTATTAGGTGCAACTATTGCTTTCATCATTTGCTCAGCCCTACTGTCACCCCCGTTTCTCGTATATGAAGGTCGCTGTGCACTGCAGGTCCTCCAGAAGACAATATATATATATATTCTTTCACTGGTGTTTCTGTACGCCAGTTTGCCTTCCACTTGTTCTGTTATGTTGAATATTTATTCTAGTTTTAAGAACAATAAATAAATGTTAATAAACATTCAAGAAAAACAGACAAGGCACCTTTAACCTGTATCTCTTAGTGAGTGCAGATTCAATCAAGATGCCAAATTGCATCGTTAATGCAATTGTCACAGCAAAACACATGCTGTAAGTAAACTGTGACATAATTAGAAGCTGCATTGGTTTCCTTCAATGCACTGACATTCCTGGTTGTCACCTCATTGAACCAGGAATCACTGTGTCATATCCCCCTAGCAAATACCCCAGAAAATATGCGTAATTTATATCTACTGGTATTAGTGATACCTATTTACACAAGTGAGTGACACAATGCTTAAACATTATTCATTAATAAGCTTCACTGATGAATATGAATTGCAGTCTTCTGTTTCAAAGTGTCAGGTGTGTGAAATTATGTATTTAATTTGAAGAATGAGTTATGTCATGCATTTAAAATTTGAAAAATGTAAGCAGTTAACATAATAATAATAATGAGGCTCAGAAGTATCGCAAAGCAGAATTGCTAAGAGTTACAAAAACGTAAAAGTCACCATTACAGCAAAGGACTAGAAGTTTTTGGTGCAGATTTAATTTAGGAAAAAAAATATTTTTTTGGCAGAAGATTGCAGATGTTTCAGATGTCTTAAAGTGATGAGCAGTTTGTTGCAGATTCTGGATGCAACATTGACTACACACATTACTTATTAAAACATCTGCAGTTGGTCCAAAGATCAATTGTGCCGATGTAGGTGACAGTAATCCTTGCACAATTTGTCACTGGTTGATTCTTTTCATTCTATATCTGCCTGGGTGGGTTCCAGGGGACTACCGTGTAGTTGTACTGGTAGTTTAAATGGTCGACAAACAATGACTTCATTTAGAATGGTTCATTTTGTGTGAAATGCGAATCCGGGGGTCTTCAGCCAGATAGACTTTGGGGGTCTTGGGCTGATCAAGTTTGGGTACCTCTGCTCTGGATTGAAAATAATAGGATTGACAACTGATAACACATTGTCATTAGCTCAGAAATGTTGCTTCTACAGAACTATTTCATTAAGGGTATGAGCTCGTAAGGAAAATCCATAATTATCAACAGAATCTGTTGTTAAATTTAATGAGTTTCTAAAAGCAAAAAGTCACCACAGTATCAGTGAGAACACCATTTGCATGACACCAACGAAAATGTCCTGGTAGTAACGTTGTGATTTTGACAATTTGTCAGTACACAAGATAATTGTCAAGGAGCAAAATCAGGCTTATGAGCTCATAACAATGTCAGTGAAATGCCACCAGGTAAAAGGTGTCGAGTTGCCTACATACCACATACACAGACTCATAGCGACAGTGTATTCAAGTTTACATCAGCACAACATGTTACGATGCAGCCAGAAAGCAGGCATCAAAATCACAATGTCAAGAATGCCCAGAGACTGTTGAAATCATTATTTTGTATGCTAAACAGATCTATGTAGTGAAAGAATTTATTGTGATTTATATAATTTGATGTGTCAGTTGTTAGTCGTGGAAGTTGTCGCCATGTGTATCCATACACAACCGTATGCATGAGGGTGTAGGAGCTATAACACATATATCGATATGCATCAGTGCATGTCTGTCTCTCGTCATGTATGAATGATGTGTTGTAGAATGTGTGTGCGTGCGTGCGTCCATGTGTGTGTGCATGCATGTGTGTTTAAACAAATACAGATAGACACACATACAGAGACAGATAGATAAAGTGACAGACAGGCTGACGGACAGTGTGACATTTGTACAGACAACGAGACATACATACTAATCAACATGTATACAGATAGACCTACAGACAGGCATCCATGGCAAATATATTTTGGTGATGGGCATAAGCATAAATCATTTCATTGACTTCATAAACAGTTTTTAAAAATTAATAGTAGTCCATCCATCAACTGTTATGCTCTAGTAACCTCCATCATGTAAAATTATACAGTCAACTTATAATTCACATTGCAACAGTGAGAAATGTGCCATCTTGTAGTAGTTAACAGTCAACATTTCTATCCATGAGTAATATCTCACACAAGGACACCATTTGTTGTTCATCTGCATGTCATCTATGCCAGTGTCGTATCTGCACTGCTAGTGTACACACTATGTTGGTGTACACTGTATTCTCAATCTGAGTAGTTCTCATTGCCCACGGGATTGACAACAGCTGCCAGCAGCGTCTCACACAGATCTGTGAAGCACCAGGCATGGCACAAAGGTCATTCATCACCAGCACTGTCCTGCTGCATCTGTGACCACCTCAGGTGATCTGTGTGCCACACATAACATGGTTAAGGTGGCACCTTTACTAGAGGCTGCAGGTGATGTGTCATCAGGGTCACCAATGACACGAATGACAGTGTCACTGGCAACTTCTGTTGTAGAAAGGTGACACTAGTTTAGTGGCACTTACTGTGGGTCGTAGTATATGCACTGGTATAAACAGTGACATTAAAATGGATTTAGAGTTGTACCACAGGTAGACCAACCAAAATGGAAAGTGTCGGTGTATCAAATATGTATTTCTCTACGATGTATGTGATTTGTATTATGAATTTAGAAAATTATGTTGGATTTTAGTTATGTGTTAGTTTCAAGTTTCTGGATTCTCAAATGAATCATCTTATGTTGGATGCTGATTAAATGTGACCAATTAACATTACAAATGTGGCGACAAAATAGCAGTGTGATAGTTCAGCCATATTATACATTATTTAAGGTATGCAGTTGGATGAATTATTTAGATACCATAGACATGAATTGGCATAGTTAATCTTTCATTGCAATAATGAATGCTGAATATGTATACTTGTTGTGCAGTCGACAAAATTAGTTTGTACTATCAAAGTATTTGTCTTCTATATGACAATTTTGGTAGGTTTTATTTAGGTAACATTGTTACATTGAAATCAGCCCAAATTAAACCAGTGGTAACAGCTAAAAATAGCCACAAACAGGATGAAGCTACAGAACAAATCTAACGACATTACCGGTACTACTAATGAAACCAGGGCTCAAGTCAAAAACCTGAATTGTCTGCCAGCTCAACCATTTTCGTTCTTCAAACGATAACACCTAGTAGTATGCCACAAGGACATTGTAATTTAGACTACAGTGGAGCCAAAAGGAACTAACTGGTGAACTGATGTGTACATAGCATTTTCTTATAGAGTAAGATACAGACATAAGTGCATCATTAGTGTGGGCTGTTTCACTACATTTCAACATTCATTAGTCCATGGTTATAGTGGTCAATTGGTTGCATCAGTCACTCAGAGGCCATAGTGGCCTGTTAGTATCTCACTGATTCGGCCAATTTCTGTCCAACACTGCTTTGATGTCAGACAATACGCATGTTCAGAAAATAGTTGCAGCTCACATCTGTCAAAGTAGGGTTTGCTACAAGGACACATGCACAAAAATTGTTACTTTGGATTGGTAGCTGAAACCATAAGACCTGAGATGGCTTGGGTATCCAATTGGCCAAATTAATCAGGATTTCATCAGCGTTTTGAATCTGTCCAGCTCTGTTTTGTAAGTAAGTATGTAAGTTAGGTTAAAAAAAAAATTGAATAAGTAACAAAAACATTTGGATTATTTCAAATCATCATGTCCTGTTTGCAATGTTAGCTTAGAACACACATCAGCTACAGTTACCTGTCTCCAAACATTTCTATATATTTCATTGTTATTTGTAGTTCTTTAGGTTCTAGTAGAACACAATCTTTCTAAAAGTCAATAAGTGAAGAGGTTCATCTGTCTTAATTGGTTTGTTCTTCTGTGAGCTGGTAAATGGTACAGGATAATTCTTGTTTTCAGTTATGTCTGTAAGTACAGTATTCAACATGTATCTCCACATCCCTTTCCATATATTGTATGTGACTGTGCTCATTCTACTTGATTTTTTTTTGAATTTTTTTATTGTGCATCATTCGCATTTATAGAGAAGTTCAGACTTCACTATAGATTATTGTAATCCTCGATACCATAAGTTGGTTGGATCATTGTCTTCCTGACCTTGGTTGGAGTACTGATTCAAGGTACTTCAAGTCTGTGATCGACCTTCTCAAAAACAGACGGCATGAGTAAATCAACAGTTAATATGGTTACACATGGCACAGTTACACATTTGACAAATCCTAGACATTATCAGTGCCACCATATTACATAGGTCATTGACCAGTGAAAATAGTTGGCCACTGGTCAAATAGTTCAGCGATGGCTGACATTACTTAAGTTTATATATAGCTACTGGTTAATCAATAATGTTTCATCTTGCCACAATTGGCTTCTGGTGACAAATATATCACATCGACTTGTATCACAGACTTGCGTTATTACTTGTCATCTGTGATATCTTCAATTTGGTTGATGTTGTGTTTGCTTATTGTGGTTTCCCTTTGTATTTATTATCACCAATAGGTCATTATACAAAGTAAAACATTGGTGCATACAGTTCTCGTCTGGTGATGATGATCTTGCTACAAACTCAGGTGTATAAGTATGGCTTAACAAGAGTCCACTGATGTTTTCTTCTTATATTGTAAGCTGTCTTTGTGAGATATTTGCCAATTTTGCATTTAAGCATATCTGTGGGAATCACAAATACAGTTGTGAAAGATATTAACATGTAACTGCCCATCCCATAGATGGTACTACATGCATACAGATGCAGAAAGCATGTTCGCGAAGTATTCATGATGATATTTGTGCAAGTTACATAAAATGTCCTCATCACTGCTTGCCACAGTCACAGAAAATATGATTAACATTGTGAATAATTTATCTACGTCCATGTAATGTACAAAACAAACCCTAAAACCAGTTAGAATCTAATTTGGAATGGCAAGTTTCCAAAAAATAAGAGTTCTTTTCTTCCGAAGGGTTGTAGAGGGATTCCTGAAGGTTTGGTGCCTGAGATGCAAACTGTCTATGAGAAAAATGTTAACATACACAAACATGTACAGATGTACACGTTACATATGCTAACCCAACTATTGTTCTAAAGATAAGCAAGACACCATGAACAAGGAACGAAGAAGAACAAACATGTTGTTTTCTGTCATGCAGTAGAACATGCTAATGTCGGTCTGTGCCACGAATTGACATGTTCTGACCCAAGAGAAGTGTCAGTCTGCAAAGGCCAGGTTACATAAAAGAACATCTGAAGCTGTGTGTCAGTAGAGGAACCTTTGCGGTTAGGACACTTGGTGACGGGAAATGACAAATCTACCACAGACACCTTTGAACACTGTGTCCGGGGATTATGTTGGAGGGAATGCTAAGAGGCAGTCTCGAGCATTTCTGCAGCATGTTGCGATGAATGAATGGTTACATGAATGGTCACATGAGGTGGCAGACACTTACAAGGCAGATGTTCAAGTGAAGTCATAACTTGAAAAGATTCCCTGTTTATATTTTCGTACCAGATCTGTGTCTTTAAGGTAATGATGGAAATGTTTCGCTGATTATGGGTAGGTAGTCTTTAACAAGCATGCACCATTGTCATTAAATGAACAATTACATGTTGTTATATTTTGTGGAACAATTAACTCATGTATTATTTATAACAGATTTAACTACACCATAGCAAACATAGTCAAACTTAAGAATAGGTTTGTATTTTACTTAAAGTATGCCTGCATCGTGTTAAAATAATGGTTTGAGTAAGGCTGAAGTAGATCTCGTGCAAGAGGAATTGCTGGCATGTTGGCACAGTGGTTTGGAGCCCACCTCAGGACCAAGAGGTGTTGGACCCAAACCATCCAGGTGAAGGCCAAGTCGTCTTGTCAACATTGGATGCAACTAGACTACTCGTGTAACACCAGACAGACATTTGAAAATATGTATATTTCAGATGAGCTACTGAGAGCCTATCATCTGTTCTATCTAGTGCCAATACCATTGGAAATAAATCATCTCACATAGGGGGTAAATGCATAGGCCTAATCTGTTGTGGACTCAAAAAAGGTGACCTACCTCTCCCTCACTCTCTAACCCACCAGAAATGCTAACACACCCAGAACGATTGATAGTTACATACACACTAAATAATGGTACATGTTGCTGGTACTATATCTTTTAAACTGTATCAAGAAATTAAAGTTGCCATAATAGGAATTATTATCCAGATTTGCTCTTAGGTTAGATGCTCTAAATCTGAAAATTCCTGAAATGGTATTATCAGCTATTTGCAGCAGTCTTTTTTATTTCCATCCATAGCACATACAAAGGATTTACAGAGTCTACCAACAATGGCGATTTAACTAAAAGCAAAAGCCCCAGAAATCTCTAAATCAAGATTTATAAAGATGTGGTAAAAAGATCTCCAAGACTTCAGCCATTGACCGTTGCATGGGCCAAAAGTTGACAGAGAGAGAGAGAGAGATCCACATGGTGAGCCAGTTTTACTTGCGGTTCTGCTATCGATATCAGACTTATACAAAGAGATCAAGTCTGTGAGGCACCATGCTGGCAATCTGTTGGCATGAACCATATAAGACAAGCTTTGTCTCATGAGACGTATGCTAGCCACTATTATTTTAGTCTTTGGTCTTTGCCTTTGCATCAGCAAGTTCTTGATCACATTTTATGTCTTAGATTGTAATCCTAATACAATTGATCACCACCACAGCAATTGTTTAATTAAATGTTTTTAACTTTTAATGTTTGAATTGAATGGACACTGTTTTGTAATTAGAAGAATAATTAATGTCTACATGGGCATGCATGTGTGCGCAAGCTTATACGCTCATGCACACACACACACACACACACACACACACACACACACACACACACACACACACACACACACACACACACACACACACACACACACACACACACACACACACACACACACACACACACACACACACACACAACTACACAGTAAACACACATGCACGCACGCACGCACGCACGCACACATGCACAATCACTAGCCTTTAAAATAATATTATATGTAAATATAGATATATATATGCTTTACTACAAGCAGTAAGTAGTTTGCACATCTTCACGAGACACTGATGCCCTTAATACGAGGGCAGTCGGTACGCGACCTATGTGGTGTGGGCCTATGTATTAGTGTGCACCAATATGCCTTCTAGTGATATTATATATATTATAGTACTCTACCGGATGTGATGCACTGACTAATCTTAATACCTTTTTATTGACTTTTGATCAATTACTTTCTGGTAAATTAAGTAAAATATAATTAATAGAGTTGCGTACAAGCATTACGTTTTTTAATATTCTTGCATGATGAATCTGTTTTAAGTGCATGTTCTCATCATGAACGTTGAGTGCAGGTTTGTGGGTCAAACTATGTTCATCGTTCTATTTGTCATGAACTGGGTGTCAGGTATGTCCGGTGTCTGTCGGTGTCTAGACAAAATGACGACACATGGATACAGTCTGTGTAAATGCCTGCTGAGGAAGTATTCTTTTTCACAGAAATGAGTTCATATCATATTACACTAATGTGATATGAAGACAAATAAGACACATTCCCTATATGAATTAATTGAAACTGACAGAAATGTGAGATCCAAGAAATTTGAGAGATACTCTGGAAAGAGATGTGTTTCCTCGTTTAGATTCCCTGTGTGTCTTGGCTGCATATTTCACGCCAAGTATAAACTTATGTTTATCAATGAATTAGGCCATAGTTATCCTTGATTATTATGTGGTCGATGTTCTTGCCCACAAAATTGGATGGTGTACATGTAGCAATGACGTTGCTCTCTTCTTTGTCCTTGGATTCCACGTTGAGGCTGGTGTCGATACCTGTCCTCAACGTTTGTTTTCCATCTCCATAATTGATCATTTCCTGCCACATGCACCATCTTGTCTCCAGTCCTTCTCCTTCACTCATCCTCCATTCCCACCAGATCTCACCACACATTCATTGCCATCTTCCATTTCTCCTTCTGCACTCCACTCATCCACATACGCAGTGTCTAACTGTATAAGGAAGAGTAACACAAGCTGACCGTGACCATATGGGATGTTCCAGGGCTCTGTAGTGTTGGAGAATGGACTAGCAACGTTGCGCCAGTTGGAGGTGCGAGTGGAGAAGACGGCAGAGACAAAGGAGACACTGAGTGAGATCTCCGTCAAACACGCCCTTCTAGACATCAGCAACATCGGCATGGTCCTACTGCTTCAGCTGGTAAGTTTTATATACTGGCTCAGTTAGACATCGTGCTGCATGAATCTTAGTTTCAGTTCCTGCTGTCACATACATTTAGGTGTGTGGTTTCATGTTGGTCTGAGTGTACTAAGTGTGTTGCTTTCATTATAATCTGTCATGTTTGTTGCTGGAATTTGATTTGTGTGAAAAGTTCTCTCATTTGTGGATGCTAGCTCCTGATGGTAACTTTACAGATTAAAGCATGCGTGTTTAGTGAACTGTGCATCTTAAAAGCCAGCCCGAGGACTTTTATTTAATGAGATTTAACAAGATTGGCTGCCATCCAGAGCAAAAACCCGTATGACATGTAAATAAGGAACCTGTGGATTATCGATAGTCCAACTTATATATAATATAATTATGTGAACCCAGCCTTCTGTGATATCAGACAATTTGTTAAACATTTCCATATAAGAATGTTTCGACTGAAAAAAATGAATAGCCCCTGTTATTTTTTGATCAGCAGTCTGACAGCATTTATTGTGTGTTTATAGCGGATTCAGGTTATTTATATTGAGAACTAATTGTTTTCCAGCATATGTTTGACTTTATTGGCATTGATGTATTTCTTCACATCCCTCAGATGTATTCTTAGACAAACCGATGACAGATAATTATATAATTTATGAACGTTTTAAGATGAAACAACGTCACTCAATAATTGCAAATATTTTATTTCAATATCACTAAGCATTATCATTATATTACAGCTGATTTAAGAGCAATTATTGGAGGTATTTAGAAGTTAGCTGACCAGTCCAGCTGTACACCAGCATCAGTTGGATAGTAGAAAGTATTTAATCTCACACACGGTGATAAATGATTGGAACATATTACCTACTGATTGTATAAATGCCAGCAGTATCGAAAAGTCTAAAAACAGACTTGACAGATGCAACGCATCATCCTTTAAACGAGTTATCGCTCGTGCTAATCAATCATCAGCGATTTATCGTTCACGCTAATTGCTAGAAACACCCGCACTAATTGCAAGAATATGTCGCAGCCATACTAAAACTACATGTGGCTCCCTCTAGCTGTGTCCATGGGTCTGTTTGAAAGAAGATGACATTTTGTAAATTAGATTTGGTGGCCAGATTTTTTTTTCAGTTGATTAAGTAGGCCTGTCCTTGATGGTGACAGTATTAAGGGTAACAGCGTCCAGTTGTCGACCTGGTCACGCGTTTGGTGTAAGTTTGGTACACAAGATCTACATGACGTATGCTGACATGATTGAATGGTGGCACCACGTCTACCTGACGGGTAAACCAAAAGGAATTAATCACTTGCCTTTGAAATATTTTACTGTTTATGATAGTTAAGTTAGTAAGGAGATCTTTCTGCAAATGTTTTCTTTAATGTAAATCCTAGCACCTTGTTGCTCATTTGAGCCATTACTTAAAACAAGAAATGTACCTAATTGGAATTGAAGTTACCTTTCCGAATCCTTGAATTCTCTTATGGAGCTTTCTGTGTCCTCATGACACCTTCATCAGCATTAGACGGCTAACTCTCGGTCGTCATGTGACTTCGTTGATGGTTGTCACATGACAGCAGTTCCAAGAAGATCGTGGGAAGTTTGTACCCATCAACATAGACACCGGGTACAACCTTCCCGTGATCTTCTTGGAACTGCTGTCATGTGACAACCATCAACGAAGTCACATAACGACCAAGATTTAGCAGTCCAACGCTGATGAGGCTGTTGTAAGGACACCGAAAAACTTGGTAAGAGAATTCAAGGATTCGGAAAGGTAACTTAAATTCCAATTATGAACATAACTGAATCCGGCAACAATATACATGTTGAAAAAATGTACCTACTTACCTAATTTTTTCATCATGCAGTCAGAAACAGTTTTTTATTTGGCCTTATGGTTGACTGGCTGTACATCTTACAATTTTCAAGCCCACTTAGATGTAGTATTTCAGACCATATGAGATCACCTCACCTGTGGTATTGATGGATATAGACGCCCCCTCTGGGAATGCTATGTATAACAGAATCTTGAGGGAGGCTGGATATATAGATCAATGGGATTAACACCATCCCCAAGGATCATCCGTGGGAGGAAGAAGCTGAAATATGGAACTGATAAAGAAAGGAGGATCATGAGCTGAATAATAGCCAAGTCATATCTGGTGTATAAATAGCTACGATGAATTTAGATGACGTTTCATCATTTTAATGTATGCACGTCATAAGATTTGTTAATAAGATATTCAAGCATATGTGGGATGTTATGAATGAGTGTTCAGATAAAATTCTACCAGTAGTGGATTTTTTAAACACTTAGTTTTGCCTTATTTTAGTTGTTTACTTTTCTAAAAAATAAGTATGCATTTATAACGAAATATAATTAATCGGATACACTTCACTTGTCCCTGTATTTACTTTTTTGCCTATCCCAGCCACTTTGTAAGCACTGGCTAAAATTAAGTGTGATGGTGTCGTGACATATGTCATGGATTTCCTGGGTATTGATGAAATTAAATTGCATAATCTTCATCTAATGGTATGAAGCTGCAACATATCATGCGTGCATGTTTTTTCCTATGGCATGACATCAATATTTAGTTTCGTTTAGACAACTCTTGTACTTCCGCCGTAAACTCAGCAGACAATAATCTAGCAACAGAGTCTGCGTATCAATTCATTAAACATATCTGACAGTTATTTGATTAATTTTAACCAACTGACCCGTGGTTGGTGGAAAAACTCCACAGATGAACTAATAAAAATAACCCAGCTAATGAACCAGTGCAGTTTCGCTGTCAACATCACTACATGTAAAAGATACTTGATTTGATTTGATTCGATTCGATTCGATGATGAAGATGTATCAGTAAGCACTTGGTATCTGAGTTCAACCTCGGTGTGATTACTGATTTGCACTCACTTCTGTGTCTACCGGTATGGGGAAAACAAGCTTTTTTGACTCCAAAACAAAGTCCTTTCGGACAGTTTTATGTGGGGTATTTCATGAGGGTTATTTTATGATTAAGGTTGCCAGAAAGATGTTTTATCTCATGAATGAGCCAGCTTAGATCCATGTGCATAAAACATTCCACAGATGTGTCTCCTCTTTAAACTTTCTTGTCTTAAAATGCCATCCTCAATAAATTGGTTTAGCCCAACATGAACCTGGTTCATTGTTGTTCAAGCAAGTAGTATGTGAATGACGTAAGTAATATGTTACGTTGGTTTGATAATGTAACCTATAGCTGTGACAACAGTTGACATTTTCTAATATACCCTGACATACTCATATAATAATGCTCATGAACGAGGTGTGAAATGTTGTTATCACACCTAGATGCATTGAATCAGATATAGAACTGAACTTTGTCCCAATTGCTGCATCTACCAATCAGGTGAATTGAACTTTGTCCCAATTGCTGCATCTACCAATCAGGTGAATTGAACTTTGTCCCAATTGCTGCATCTACCAATCAGGTGAATTGAACTTTGCACCAATTGCTGCATCCACCAATTAGGTGAATTGAACTTTGTCCCAATTGCTGCATCCACCAATTAGGTGAATTGAACTTTGTACCAATTGCTGCATCCACCAATCAGGTGAATTGAACTTTGTCCCAATTGCTGCATCCACCAATTAGGTGAATTGAACTTTGTATCAATTGCTGCATCCACCAATCAGATGTGTTGAACATTGTCCCTGTTGCTGCATCTACCAATCAGAGTAATCAAATTTTATCCCTGTAGCCACATCAACCAATTTGCTAGTGTTTCTCTCACTTCAGGATCTGGTTAATATTGTATGGCTAAATTATTGTAATTTGTAAGATCATAAGTTTGTTCAACTTGCAAGAGCTTGGGCACCCTTTTTCATAAAATATATTGCCCATTTTGACAGAATCCCATAAAAACAAATTTTACAATCTGGCCAATGATTTTGTCAAACCTAAATAAAATATTTACACAAACTGTTGTGTCATTAAGGACACTAGGTAAATTAGACTTTTTTATGAAAAGATTCTAAAACCAGACGCGCCATAAACTGCATTGATGAAAGGCCTTTAGGCGTGAATCAGTTAAAATTTAAACATCCCAGACCCGTGTAATCCTGGAGATTCACCCCCAGGACTGACATCAGCTGCATAAGAAAGTGACCTGAATTCTTAACCAGGCATTCACTAAACTAATGAGTTTATTAAACACAGCCAGTTGACAGCTTATAATCTGTTTAAACCCATGTTTCACAAGTTTTCCCCTATGCATTAATAACTGTAGCCCTGGGCACAGTCTATTTGATGATCCCGATCAGCAGCACTCGGGAGGAAACATGGAAATTATACTCTCAGGAATTAAACGTAGTTGAAACCGTGCTTTGATGAACCGGTGTTATTGTCACTGCTGATGTGTCTGCCATTAAAAAATTTGAATTAATTGTTCCAGGTGCTGTATCAATCAATTTCATGTGTTGCTAAGAATGTGTACAGTATGGCACATGCAGCCCATTTTGATGTTTCTGATTAGAAATACTGCAGTTGTGGACAATATTGTGGTGTGGCCTAGGACCAGAATTGTTATGCAGTTTCGAAACCGATGTTTTTATTCAGTCGAACCAGTGTTCTATGTAATGTGATTAGCCTTTAATTGACAATACTTGAAGCTTTTAAAATGATGTAAAGATATCAACAAAATTATAATAAAAAGCAAGATTATCTTGCACTGATAAAATGTACTACTTCATTTCCAAGTGGAGTGCAGTTATCTGTAGGAGTAAATAATATTTAAGACAGTCGATTAATTGGCTGCTTCTCACAGTGTGGCACTATTATTACATACAAAATAAAAATCCTATGTCACTTAAATTATAATAACAATGAAGACTTATATAGCGCCGGTATCTGCCGTAGAGATGCACATGGTGCATCATCACTGTGGGGTCTATTTAACATCAACAAAATGCTCCTCCCTGGGTGCTGATACCACAACTCCACCATTATTCTTCAGTATTATATTTCCATCCAGTATACCTGCTCACTTACTTTTATATACATAATTTATTGTATTGTTTTTATCATAATGTATGCATGTCACCACTACCAAAACAGTTTTAACTTAATGTAGCCTGTGAATAAATATCTTGTATCTTGCACAGTATTTGATCATTGATGACTTTAAAGTAGTAATTTTGTAAGAATTGTAAAAGCATTATTCTAAAATATAATAAGAGCAATGTTCTAGAAATTATAAAATGAGTATCATTAATTATACGTCATAAAATCAATAAAGAATATTGTTATCAATGTAATGTTAATTCAACCTTTCTAAAAATTGATATATAGTACAAAACACTGAATATAAACCATTAATCAATGGTTATAGAACAATGTTTTTAAACAATTGTGTCGAGTCCTAACGAAATGAGTCACATGTACAAATTTAAAAATATTGAGTTATATATACCCTTGGAAAGAGCATATAATCAGCTTTAACATGGTACATATATTGTGGGCGTAGCGTAATCCTAGCTGAAGTTATGTCACAATGAACACATATGGGGTAGAAATGTTCAAACTGAGAAAAAGCCGTTTGAAGTTTTGGTACGTTTACTGAAAAGTACCTTAGTTACCCTTAACGGATTTCTTTGAAATTCTGCACCATCTTAGATAGTGATATCCTGTTAAGTATCTGAAAATATGAACAAAATGTATCGGATACTAAAAAAGTTATGAGCAAAAGACTTTTCAATGTTTACTAATGGAGTGGTATGTTTTTTAGGAATTTTACAGCACACACAAAAACAGTCTGGTTTGTCGGGTAAATGCATTTATTTATAAACTGACATTGTTCTAATAAGTGAAGCTCATTGCTACAAACAAAAACAAAATAAAATTGCAAAAGAAAACTGCTGCAAGTTTATATGACTCACAAAACCAGTCAGTGAGTTTATTCTCATTTTCCCACACTGGCACCACCACGACCCCTGCCAGCATTGCCATGTCCCCTGCCAGGACTACCACGTCCCCTGCGAGCACTACCACGAGTTCTCAGATGCCTCGGTTGGAGAAGGCGATGGCGAAGGCTGGCGAGGTCGGCGAAGGCTGGCGAGGTCGGCGACCTAGGCCACGAATACCTCCTCTGCGTGGTGTGGATGCGACAGCATCGGGAGCTGTGGAGGGCCCCGCCATGGGGGCATCCTCCCTCTCAGAGAGGCTTGGACACAGCACGTCCTTATACAGGTCCTTCACAAATGGACGAATGTTTGTGAGGAGGTAGTGTTGGCGGTCGTGACTGAGGCCGGGTGGCTTGATGGCGACTGGTGGTGCAGAAGGCAGCAAGGCATCACTGCAAACCAGGAACTCGAAGCGCTCTTCGGGGCTGCCACATGTTTTGTATTTACAAAGACCATGCCTGGGCTGGCTGCATCAAACCTGTGAACAGTGTTTAACACAGTTTAAATAATTCTTTATCATCTTTCACTGCATACAGGCATAATGGTTGCATTTCACAGGAACACCTGCGAGTGTTGTCATAACAGGCAAATATGTTTTCCTTGGTTTTATATTAGACAAACACAAAAAAGATGGATGCAAAATATCAATGTATCAGCCGTGCATACATTATAAGGGTCAAGTAACACAATTATTGTAATCGTGTAAATAAAGTAACGATAAACAAACATTTGTTATGAACACACCAACTCACCTATGACGATAACCCTTTATATAAAGCCTTATTTAGCATTCATAGCATTTATTTCCTTTAATTTTATGTTATTAAACGATATTGTGGATACTACTGGGATAAATAGATAGCATTGAATGTATCTGAAGTGAAAGTACTTCTTGATGCCTAGCAGTGCCTTGAAGTGGGGATGGAGGTGTGCTTGCCAGTCTGCCATAGGGACGAGGGATGTGCCGTCTTTTTTGCCAACCAACTGGGTGGAATTCAGACAGGCGCTCCCATTCACCACATACTCGAGCTCAGTCAGCGACGATATTGCGTGGCGTTTGAATGCCCGCTTGAGAAGCCCAAAGCAAGCGTAAGGGGCAAACTTTGTGTGTACCACAACTAGAAAGTTGAGTGTGATGGGCTGGTGGAGACCAATGGCGACCCTCCATGCACAATACCACAGGACAAAACAGTTCTTGTTTTGTAAAGTGAAGGTCGGCAGTGGTCTCACCCAGTCCAAAAAACACTCAAAAAAGTAGTGTATGTAGGACACAACAGCGTTCGACCCCTTCGAAATGAGATGGGCCTCATCAATCAGGAAGTTCACCTGTTTCGGGAGCCCCTCCCAGCAGACCCCAAATATGCCACACTTTCTAGGAACCAGGAAGTACATGGGGCCTGGCTGGAGAGGGTCACTCGGCAGGTGAACTTGCTGCGCAAAGTCGAAACTGTTGTGCATCGAGATCTGCCGGCTGCAGGGAGCACTCCTGCTGAACTCCACCAGTTTCATCTCGCTGCAGGTCTGCTTGGCAGCTGTCACCACCCCGTTGTAGAATGTCCTGGCCATGTCAACAACTCGCAGGTGTTCCTGTAAAATGCGACCAGTTATGGTATGCACGTCCACAAACGGCAAATATAATTTCATATGCATTTATAAAAAGGCCAATCATAATAGTCCAGTGCCTTGTTATGATGCACATTAAAAAAACATTGCCATGACATGCAATATCATTTTATGTCCCTTTGAAATGCGTAAAGTATCTGTTTTTTTAAGAGTTATGCCAAAAACATTATTGTAGACACAAATGGAAATTTAGGCTACATTAATAATAATAAGGAATTAATAAACCTATCCTACTATCAGTGCAGTGGTGTATCAGTATGTCTGACATCATTCCTCCATATCACAGAAAGTCACAACTTTAATTTACTCTTTATGTCAAGCCCTGACTAACACCAGTTTAATGAAACTCATATTAGCATAGTCTATTAGGCTTGGTTATAGTAACGATCTAATTAATTAGTAATCTGTCATGATCTCACCCTGATGGCCTGATAACGTGAACATGCATTTACCCAGATACAATCATGACAATGGCCTGTGCCACTGTTCATATAAATATAACGAACCACAGACAGTGAGACGGTATTCAAATAATAATTTCATAGTGTATATAATATACACTTCGATAACATGCATACCTGAAACTTTGGCCAGTTCTTCGTCCACCGAGTCAAAAACTATGTCCTCAGACTCGGCAGCCACTTCCATGGCATCGTCGAAGTCATTCCTTCGGTCATCAAAATGGTCATCCTCGTCGGATGACCTGCTATTACAAACTTCTGAATCTGAGTCTGGTTCGTCATCTTTGCCACACTGTACTCCTCCAACAAACTATCGATCTTTTCTCTATCGGAATCCGCCACATTGCAATTAATCAACCTCGCTAACTTGAGTGCCATTTTTAAAGGGACTGGCAAAGAAAGCCGCAATGCGCATGCGCCGGAGCTGCGCAGCCAATGACAGCAGTAGCATTAGTCATGCGGCTAGCAACAAGGCTTCGAATGTTTACATTATAGCTCGCACGTCAAGCCCTCCTATTGGCTAAATTCAAACCAGGTCACGGCGGCCTCACTATATTTAGAAAGATGACATCCAGCGCTCTCTGGCGGTATCAAAATGTTGAGGGACAGCCCACAATTTCCGCGAAAAACTGCGTTACAAATGTTGCGTTTTCGGCTTTGTTTTAGCGAATTCATGCATGAAATTTTACACAGGTATCACAAAACTACTCTATAAACAGCAAATGAACGCACATTTAACAAAAATAGCGACGTCAGTCGATAACAGACATATTAAGGACCAAGTTTATTGAAAAAACGCACAATCGTAAATGTTGCGGTTACAACACATTTTGGCATTTCCTGACGTTCAATAAATCTGTACATCCGACTCATTTCGTCAGGACTCGTCACAATTGGTCATACTTGAAGTTGTGAAATTAACTTAGATGATAATTTATTTTAAATATCTGCAGTTGTTTTTATTCTAAAAGGGCATTTAAAAGTGTATGCTGTTCTGAAAGGCCAGTTTAATTGTAGGCTTCTGGAGTTTCCATAATGTTGGCCTAATTCTAGCCAGTTTTTGCTAGGACTTGTGGTTATGTACAATTGTTCACAACATTCTGACTACTGTGGTAGTGTCAAGTCATGTAAATTTACATAAAATGCCTCAATATGATCATGTGGGCCATGGCATTGTTTTTATGGGTGACAGAATTGTTTTTATGGGCACACTGTGATAAACATTCACTCTATCGATTTGCAGCTCTAACACCTACTCAAAGTGCTTTGTGTGCAGTAAAAAGCAATCTTTGAATAAACAACATTTATCATATGTTTAATGGTGCATTTTTGTCAGATATTTATGTTTTGCTTAGAATTAGAATTTTTAATAACGGTTCCATTAACGTTTAACAAAGTTTTTTAAATCCACAATATGTTTGAAACAGTTTCTGGATATAATGCCACAAAGTGAATATGTTGTACACTCCACTTATATAGTTTAATTGATGATTTAAATAATTAAAGAAAACTTAACATGCACACAAAACAAAAGTTGAAGTCCTATAAGCTCTTCTCAGTGCTGCTATGTTTTGTTGAAATCTAATTTTTAACCTGATATTCTGGATAATGCCATATAAATGCAACAGTTTTTTTTACTGGTTAATCGACTGATAGCACTGGAGTTCCATTTGAATGTCGCCATCTACAATATATACCTACATCAAATTGAATCTACCAGGTTTCACCAGAAATCTGGCTTGCATTAAACAAATTTGTGCTGCAACCACGGTAAATCTGTCATTCAATTTTAAACTTATGTGATTAAACAGAAGATACTCTAACTCGATTTTTCATTTGAAACAAATATATATAAAAACTGGACATTTAGCTGTAGTTCTCATAAAAGATCTGTATTGCATGTGAAAAATCTACACCATCTGAAGGGTGTTTTTTTTACTATAATTATACCTCATGTCACAGTTGCTGTGTCGACAGTGTGACAGTTATGACTGTGTAATGGAATTGTGTAGAATACGATGCGGTCCCAATGACGTCACGCAGCACTGTGTCCATGTATTATTTAGAATCTGACACACTGATTGGTCAACTGAAAATAGCTTGGTTACTATCGTTGCCTGCAGGTGTACCTATGCACACACTCACAGCTGTGTCCCGTTCATCACCTGCTGGGGGAAGTGGCAACGAAAATATTCAGAAATGGTATTCATAGAAGCACTCATTCATCTACACTGCTTCCATCTGTCCATCAATGTTTTCCTGTATGTGTGACTTGTGATCCCACACCTGTTCACAGAATGGCCTTGTCGCCTGTGTTACAACAAGTACAGCGTGCCAATGAAATGTCAAGCTTCATTATTCCTAGACGGTCTACTGCAGGTCCTTGTTAAGAATCATCTCAGAAGTACAAAATATTATCACTTGTATTGAATCATATTGTAACATAATATAATGTACCTGTTCTAGTATCTTGATCATCCAAGCGTGTTTTATCGAATACCTTGTACGTTCATAAAAAACCTTACTGTTTAATTATAATGTTTTACCTGTGTGCACTGCTGATGTTATTACAATATTGTTTTGCTTTATTAAATTACTATTCATTTTCATATAATACAATTAAAATTTACACCAATTTTGTGGGGTTAGAAAAATGCGACAAAGCCAATTTACAATGGAACAGAGCCAATTATCAAAAATTGGGACCAGACATTATCTCACACCTCGCAATCACTAACAGAACACACAAATGCATAATATTAAATCTGCGTTTGAATACAGACATTGGCAGATGTGATTAACCAATGATTGCCGTAGATAGAAACCACCAGTAATACATAGGTGAGTTATGGGATTGTGATTAATTTATGCATATACTATGTATACACATATATGTATGCATATATAGTTGATCACATGATAATCACATAATTATGTTACATCAGTGGGGTGGCTCCCATGATAGCGGCATATAATTGTCTTAATGTGAGCCTCCCTGACCTTACAATGAATATTATATTGTTCTATATGATCTTATGATGGTCAAAATAAATACTGTCTGTCTGTCTGTCTGATTAAAACAGAATTGACAGAACACAAACACAAATGAATTAAATTTATGGATTTGCAATAAACAAATGGTATCATACTATCTAGAGCACGTTGCTTTAGATTGCAACCGTGTTGATTTAAATTGTTTAAGTCATGTAAATGGAGCTATAATCTGTGAATTTTGGTCCCAGCAAGTTTCCTCCTGTTACCTCCCAGTTGACAGTGTCTCCTGACTATCTCCCTGTAGTACCTCCATTAGTCTTGGCCAAGGCCACAGCACCAGATCCCAGACTGATGATTACTGTCACCTCCTTTGTGTGAGTCAGAAAAATGAGCAACTTAAGAATGTGTCCAATTTGTCAAGACTGACATCCTTACCCTGTTACGGTCTGTTGTGTCATTGTCCCCTGCAAGTGACACTCCAGCTGTGACTGGGACAGACATACAATGGTCGCAGAGAGTGCAAATGGAAGTCAGTTTTGTTGGACCTTCTTTTTGTAAAATGTGGCGTCTTTGATGAGCCGCTCCACAAATAGGTGCACCGCTTGTATTTCCTTGCGCACTTTTAAAATTCTACGATTTTCTTTATGCTTTCCAGCACATTAAATGTCCATTAGTTAACATAGTTTTGTGTGGAATTTTTGGTAAACGTGATACTCCTGTCCCATAACTTACAAAAGGTTTTTGTGTTGGATTTAATAGCCAGGGGTGGTGAAAGGTTTAGCGCTACGAACTGCCTTCTCATTGAAGTGCAAAAACAACACCTGGACAGTGTACATCTGTACAGTTGTGCTGTGAAAACTCCCCAAAAGCCACAACCCACATTTATTCAGAACTGTCTACATAAAGGCAAGCAGCCAGACTGTGTAAACACAGTTACTCTTAAGACACAGGAACTGTAATCATACTCCTTACAGGATTTGAGGGAAGACCTTTCAGACAAGAAGAAAGTCAAAAGTTTACATCTTATATAACACTAACTTAATCCCATTCATTCAGTGGGATGCAGTGGTAGGGGTTGAAGGGACCGGGGTTCGAATCCTACTACCAACTTCAGTTTCAAAACTTGGGCAATTTCGTTCACCCCATGTTGTCTGTGTCTTTCGGAAGAGACTACAAGCCATTGGTGTCTTCTACCTGGTTTCTGTGCCAGATCTCACTCGGTGAATAAATGTGTGACCTGTAGTAGACTCACTAACTCTAGAGAGTGATACTGTGAAATAAATCCTAAGTGCAATATTCTGGTAAGACTTCACTGAGTAATTATCTACATCCAAATCCACACAACAACATATTAAGCACAGCAGTTATAATAACCATTGCATATCTTTCATCTAATATGTCTTTCCACTGACCATTTTAATTTATGCAGTTACCAGTTATGGAATGTCAACAACATCCAGACAAAATTAATATAACAACACAGTGGTGAGTACCAGCAGCAGCAAACACATAGTATTAAAGTCAGAAACTCCATATAACTGCTTTTGGGTTTGTTAGTGTATTGCCAATTGGTAGATCAGAAGCGAATGGTCCAAGGCTATGAATGAACAGAGAAAGATGTGAGTGAACCTCTCAATACCTTGAAGGAGATACTGCCAGACTGCTCCCAAAGCTTGCATATTAGTTTATAGATAGAACACGATTTGATAGATATCCCCCTAAACCAATATATTAAGCATGATACTAGATGTAAAACATGCGATAACCAGTTTCTACAGATCAGGCATCGATCAAAAATATTTGGAAACATCTTCCCAACCACAGAAGAATAGTGGAGTTATCTGGCCCCCAGCGCTAGTTCAGATAAACACCTACATTCATTTCTGAGAAGACTCAATCAAAATCTAAGAGACTAAGCCATACCTAGCCACCATTGGCATGATATGTGTCCAATAGGCATTTTGACACTTAGGAGTCGTTCGCAATTATTAACATTTACCTGTTTATACAAAGCATACAAAAGGGTGGTCAAGGCTTGTATATTAATTATAGAATAGTAATGTTCGCATGTGAATGGTATCTAACTATAATAATTGTAAATAGGTATATATGTAAACATTATAATGATTGTAGGTATTCATGTCGATTCAAGAACGGTGTCACGTGTCACACGGCTGCAAGCCAAAATATGACTTTCGTTGTAGAAAACAGTGATATTTTAAAGTAATAATTCAGATAGAAGAGGGGGTCTGATAATTAGTATGCCATTATGCTGCATGAATAGGTAAATGTCGACAGTTGTTGACGATCCCTTATTGATGTAGTTATTAATTCAGGTACAGACAGGTACAGAAGGCAAGAGTGTTCCTATACCACTAAGTTCCACCATCCCTGCCTTCTTCCTTCATCCCGCATATGCTGATCCCACCACAGGTGTCTTCACAATATCTGTCAACCTTTAATACTATTTGTCTTCCACCAGTTCTTGTAGGCTTCTTATGCCATCCATGCTGTCTATTTCTCAACCATTCTGTCTTCTTTTACATTGGTTTCTCAGCTCTTCGTGGTTCAATTTCCAGCATATATTAGGCTTGGTTAAGCTAGAGTAACTAAGAAGCACCAAAACAATCGTTCTTCATTCAGAAAATTGGTCAAGAGTAGTATAATCATAAAATTGATTATTTCTTGCTATACACAGCCTCAGACCGAGAGTGACGTCTTTGCAAGTTACCAATTACAGTTAAATTCACACATTAATGTCACAACAAGGGACTACATCATATGCCGAAGCATTGCTGTACATCATGTAGCCAGTGTTCTGAATTGTTTTTCATTCAGTGTGCACATTATAAAGCTGTTCCATTGATGATGTATGCTCTGGCCTGAGACGGCCGCGCCTGTCTCTAGGCTCCTCTTGTATCCCGGAGATGAGGGTAACAAGCCTCATTCCGGTGACACTGGCGCCATATAAATAGCCATCATAAGTGAAGTTAACAGTCAACGGCAGCCTGTGGAATTGGACAGTCAACGGCACTGTTACAGGTAGTTATTACGGAGTAATTATGCGTTGATAATAACAGGACTGGCTGATAGTTTAGCGGCATAAATAAACGGGATTGATTGGCCATAATTGACACCGCTTCCCTGCTCCAAGCAAGTTAAATGGGCATGCCTGTCAGCTTCCCCTTAGAAAAAGACAAGCAGCTGTCAGTGCCATTTGACATGTCGTATCTCTTGTTCTGGAGATAAGAATGCGTCTGCAAGCCTGATAGATTCCTATGTGAACACTCTACTGTGATGTCTGCCGGAGGCGACTGTTTTAAATTGAATACATTGTAAGATATGTTCTTTTAACAATGCATGATTTCAAGGTAGAATGTGAAATTTTAAAGGAAATAAACAATAGTAATAATATTAATTTGTACTACAATGTGTACAGTTCAATTGAAATAATGTAAAGCACCAAGCAAAAAGCACATCAAGATTATCGAGTTAGCTACTCTCAGGCCCTTAAAGTCGTGCACATTACCGTATTTATTTTTGTATGACACACATCTCACAAGATACAGAAGTTTTTGTATCATACAAAGTCTGGATCAGTGCATACTGTGCAACATTTGTTGACTGTATCATCACAATTCTAGCAATATATTAATTTCATTAACAGAATGTTGTGATTCATCAGTAGCCACAACAAAAGATGTACAATGCGTGATTGTCCACAACATTTGTTGGTGCTTTTAAGAATTGGACCATATTGGTCAAATAACCATCAGACAGATGTTTTGTGGTGTCTTACGATTGACACACACTGCCAGACTTTTGTATGGTGTCGGATAAACATGAGAATTTAGAGAACTGTTTATAGTAAGACATTGTCTTGTAGATGATGGTTTTTAACTATTGGAAGGAATCGGTTTGATTTTTATAATTGATCAATGATTTGGTAAAGCCACTCGATGCTATAATCGGTTTGTGGACAGCATTATACCAAGACAAATTTGATCTCTAGATAGCAGTGCTAATGTTTTTTTGTTTTTTTTAATGAATGAATGAAAGTTTATTTGGTTACTCAGTTACAGTGAATTTTACAAGTATTAACACAAATATGGATTAGTAACTAGGGAGATTCTCTAGAAACCAGAGATGGCGTTGATGTTAACATATTTGAGGAAAACACTGTAGAACCTCACGTTATGGTCACCTCAGTAATACAGCCAACTCACAATTAAGGTCACCCTGGTACAGTCACAAATTATTTTTTAACAGTAAAGTATAGGATATTTTCCCGCTAAGATGTTCACCTTGGTATTCAGGTCCCCTTTGTTCAATCCTGAGGGTGACCTTAATAGTCAGGTTCCACTGTGTACTTAATAGTGAGGTTCCACTGTGCACATAATAGTGAGGTTCCAATGTGTACTTAGTAGTGACGTTCCATTGTGTACTTAGTAGTGAGGTTCCACTGTGTAATTAATAGTGAGGCTCCACTGTGTACTTAGTAGTGAGGTTCCACTGTGTACTTTATAGTGAGGTTCCACTGTGTACCGGTTTGTAATAATAACAAACAAAAGCACTGGTCATTGCATCCTGACAAAAGCTCTGGTCAATGCCCTGTAACCAGGACTTTGTACTTGATGATTTCACCCATGTCAGCTCAGGTTTATAGATGCGGAAGAATTGTCTGATAAACCAAAGTCTGGCCTGTGTGCACGGAGGTATGGGAACATCTCCTGAATGACAACCACACATTATAGTCTGTCCTGTCTGGTGGACATTTGCAGTCGACCACGTTCCACTGGTAAAAAGAGCGAAAAGAAACTTGATTTGTAGCTATCCATATTGAAAGCTGTTTCTGCTGTGGCCTTGCCATTTATTCAGTGGGTATTTAAGGGAGCATGTGTGGAGACAGACATGTGAGATATGATGTAGTAGTGCTGCATCTGGTTGCTTATTGCATGTCTCCGCGACTACCTTGGTTGGGTGTCACCTTAAACGTGTTATGATGCATTGCAAGCTTGTGGTAATGACACTGGAGGAAATGTAGAGATGATGAATAAGTGACAACATTTTACCTGAGAAAAAATATTTGAATTTGAACACACAGTTAATGAACAGTCGGATGATGATGACTGAATACGGTAACACTTCGCTATTTAGGTAACCCTTGGGACTGAGCAAAGGTGACATGAATATCAAGGTGACCATATTAGCGGGACTAATAACCTATACTTTACTGTTACAGACATAATTTCAGACAGTCGTAGGGTGACCTTAATTGCGAGGTGGCTGTATTACTGAGTTGACCATAGAACACTAATAATAACTAGAATTATGTTTATCCATTCCATCTTGTAGTTTCATTCTCATCTTGCATCATGGACAATGATTAGAGTTAACTAGCATTGCAAAACCTGCTTTTGAAATGTGACGAAGAATATTTTTTAATAAAAGAAATATTTTAAAACATAGTAAATTTGTCTAACACCTGCTTGGGCGGAGAACGTCTGTTGACTAAAAGAATTATGCTGCTTGACATGTGAATGCAGTGTGTGTGCCACACAAAGGTCTTACAAATCAAGGTTTCTCTTTGTCCCAATGACTTTACTGAAGCCTGCAATATTGCCTCCATCCACACACCTTCATGAATTAAGTCACAAATTGTGTTCATCCTAATCACACCCAAAGGATATCTTTACACATGTTCTTTGCACACATGTGTATTGTTTATATGCATATTTCACATACACATGTTTTGCATGTTTACATACACATTCTGTGTCCACACGAATTATTTTAACTTGTCTTGTCACATAAAATGTAAAAATAATGCTGAATTGTCAAGCAACATACAAGCAATTCTGCATTAATTTGGCATTACTGTTATTTTAGTTGTTTTTAAAACATTGTTCTGAGCTTTTTTCCTACAGGTCTGAAATTTTGAATTCAAGGTCAAACTTCTTGTCTCTGAACTGTGTGCCAACTTTGATGATTCTAGGTGTTCTTGTTTTCGATCTGTCCTGCATGGCATCGTATGCATTCGCACACACACGCATTCACACTCGCAACTACTCATCTCTGTTTGTGACACTCGATGTTGACCCTGATCCTCAGCGAATTACTTGTGAAATTTAAAATTTCTAAATGGGTACATCTTTCATGTTATAAAATATGCAAGGCAAAAGGAAATAAAAACAGGTTTCATCAGGACATAAAATAGCATCTGACACCTGAGAATTACAGACTACAGACGTGTTTTTTCTCGCCTGTCGTGACATTTATTCGCAGAACATGATCAATTCCCTGTGAACAGGTTGCCGTTCAATGTTTTCTGCATGATAGTAAATCCGGTTAATCGTGAAATTCTATTTGCTCCCGGGCAAAGCTGATTGAAGTGAGTGAAGCGTATGCGACTCTTCATCTGTCCTAGATGGTCGCCCAAGTCTCATAAACAGTCACTCGAGTATTGTAATGGCAGTGTCACCTATTGTGGACTGGAGTCCACATTATATGTACAAACTGAAGTTGTATCTGATCAAATTATTTGAGCAGACATGCAAAATATTTGGGGTTGAAATCCACTTAATTATGTTTGACTTGAAATTCTGCATAAATCCAATATAAATGTGTGTAACTGCATTTTAAGCTAGTCTCCTGAATACAAGAAAACATGTTATAATAAAAGTATAGATGTATTTTGTATAATGCATTTCTTGGCTAATTCAAAGTGCTTTACATAAGAAGTATGAAATAAAAAACACTGGACCCATCTATATATAAAACTACACATAAAATATTAAAACAACATCATTACATGCTGTACTAAAACCTATAAAACTAATTAATTAAATATAAACTGTAAATGTGTGTAATAAAACATTGAAAAAGCCTAACTCCTTGTAGACCTACTATATCATGAGTTCTTCATTTCGACTTTGAATATGAAATGGTGTTCATTAGTAAAGGAACAGTATAGATTGAATAAGGACAGTTGTATTTTTCAGAGGACAATGAATGAATTAAAAAATTTCTACTCAGTTTAAATGCAGGCAGTGTGAAAATATTTAAAAACAAAATTTAAAGATCTTTTTGGACAGGTTGCACAACTTGCCATCCAGGTTGTGCTTTTGAATAAAATAGTTGGCAAAGAACAGTCTAAATATCAGATCAGTTTAACTGTGAACCTTAAAACTGGTCATTTCTTTAACCTAAGATGTATTTGAATGAGAAACCCAATCAGAACTTGTACCATACAGTGGGTTTGGAGTAAAAAGTATGCACGGATGTGCACAGAGGAGAAAGACCCAGAAAGGCACCCGGAAAGAGAGCAGGAATTATTCCATTCTGGATGTGTTGCAGTGTAAGCGGCAGTTGAGTGTTTGAAATAAAAATCAAGACATGTTCTTTTATTCTGTGCCTGGAATTTGCAGCAGCTGCAGCTGGCTTTTTAGTAATAACACCAGCATTCAAATACCGGTCAGTATATAAGTATTGGCATGTCAAGCATCACACAATCTCACAGAGCATAGATATTGGCCAATAACAACGGCTATTAAGTAATGACTGTGAAATTGATTTATGTCACAATTGTAACTAGCAAGATGTATTGCGCCATACCTGTAAGTGTTGTAATTTCTGTAATACCAGATGTTGACACAGGTGTGTTGTATTTGTTGATTTTATTAATGTAGATGTTCATTTAATTTTATGAAAGGAATGATAAATGGAAATTTTTTTTTTATTTACCTACAAATTATCAACCTATTTTCCTGATTTTGCACATCATTACGATCTTTGGTGTTAGCTGTTCTACCTCTTCATTACTTTTTGTTCCTGTACACGATATACTACATCATTTTCTAATCATTCAGTCATTGACCATACATGCTGTGGTGCTTGGTGCATGGTTAAAATGTCAGATTCTAATTTGAGAGATTCCTGGTTCAAATTTCTCTTGCTGCTGTCTAAAATCTTGGTTTGTTCTCTTGACGTTGCTCAATTTCACTCGGCTATAAGAATGAGTATCTGGCTAGAGACAGTGGTAGATATTTGTGTAAAAATAGTCTTTGCGCAGTAATTGCAACATGGCGGAATTCTTTCCAGAAAAGAATAGATTGTGTTCACTAAAACAGGTCTGCCAGGGAGTAAAGTGTGAAGTGCTTTGAGCAGTTCTAAGGATATAAGAACTTACATTTTTATGTTTGTGTTGCGTTTCAGAAATGCCAGTGTAAAAGACTTGCAATTAGGTATTTGGGAATTATGTACACATAAATTAAGGATCGTAGGATATCAGAATTGCATGTAAATTGGCATGTTTCGCCACTGATGAAGATTATCACATTTATGTCTAAATTGCATGTGCATTATTAAATGACACATTATTTTAACATTATTAAATTTTTTATAAATTGTCTGTGGACTAGTAAAATAAAACAATGTGTATTGATGAGCATTAGCTCAGACTCGATTGCAATTAGTTCACCGACAATCACATCACATAATGATTTTGTTTTCTTGGCATAGAAATCTGGGAGTGCCGTCAAGGAGAAGGGGAGACGTAGGTTTCTGTGAGTCTCCCAGCAAACCTGGGAGTCTTAACATGTCTGATTCACATGTAGGACTACAGCATGAAATCTTGTTGGGTTGAAACGAGACTGGTGACATTTCTGGTTGACGTCACATAAGGCGGGAGGGAGAGTGTTGATTTCAGCTGCACACAGGGGTGCTTGTGTTGTTGGTGACAACTGTCCGGTCTTACTGTCAGTCCTGTGACAGGCACTTGTCATGAGCCATGGCAAGACGCCATGAGACAGACGTACCAGATGTCATTTGATATCGTCAGTGGTGGTGGTGATCCCCTCGTTTCTGTGGATGACATCGTCCCATTCTTTTTGAAGTGATTCTGCTGTATTTCCACATGATGACAGCTTTTGTGGTAATCGCTTTTGAATGCATTTTGCTGAAAGAAATTTTGCGGATTTAGTGAGCATAAACTTTGTTAATGTCTTGGTTTGTCAATTTGACAGATTCTGGAGGATATACATTTAAGCAGAAGGCAATTAATAAAAATCACTAAAATGTCCCAAAAATTGTGATCAATGCATGTGACATGCTATGTACTTTACAAAAGTGTGTACGAAGCCTGAACTATTAATAGGTATGTTATGTCGTGTAACACTTTGCTTGCAGTAGTGGGAGGCTATTAGTTAATGAGCAATGTTCATGTTACTGTTTAATTGGTGATACATGATCCCCTGGGTCATTAGTGTAATGTGGCAAGGTTGAGAAAGCATGTTCTTAAAGGTCCCTCCGTAATTAATTTTGTTACTGCAAGTTTCATTTTACCAAAAGCTAAACATTCTCGGATTGAATGTGTACAATATCCTGGCTCATTTGTAGCTATATGTGATAAAATGAAGTGAACTGGTTAATAACATTTGTAATGTTTACTGCAAGTTACTTAATTTAATGACCAACGACAATTATTTCAATGATTTTAACAAAGGTAAAATTGCACTTATTTATTTAACCAATGCCACATTTTATGCTAGTTATTTGAACAGCAATGATGAACCTGAATCATGAAGGGCTTAATCATTTCAAGATGGAATTTCAAATCAAACATAATATTATATGTCCCTCATTAATATTTATGAATACAATGTTCTTAACGCAAGAATAAATATGTTGACCTTACACTGCCAGCCAAATTGCTTTGAATAAGCATTGTTCGTAATTTGATTGTTTTGCCCATGACATGTTGAAATCTAACACGACACATTCGTAATAAACACGTACAGTAACATAGACAGGTGGGGCTAAAAGCAAGTTCCAGGAATTTATCTTTGAAATTGGGTGTGCCCGCCTGGTTCCTACAATCAAGACACCAATTTGGATGAAATACAACTGAATCAGTGAACTTCCTGCTAACACTATCACCAATCCTGGCTTGAGAGGAGGATTCTGGGTAACTGGACAGACACCTGTGTTTTAAGCACACAACCTATGTATCAGTTCAGCCAGCTCTTGCCTTAATCTGCCATTCCCTGTATTTCTGCTGTGATCAGTTGTGTATCAAATCATCCTTGTCATCTTCATATTATAGAAAGGATAACCTGATTAGTTTCTCTTTGAAGCATTGATTAATGCAGGTGTCAAGTGTTCCAGTAATCTCTTCATGCCAAGTTCATTGAACGTTCTAGCAATGCGTAAGTCCACATGGAACTCTATGCACACATATAGATTTAATGTAATAGCCATGCAAATTGAAAGTTTTATTCAAATATACAACAGCAGATTATATACAACGCCAGTGTCGTCAATTACTGTGGAGTGCAGTGGCATAGTGGCTAGAGTTTTGCATTCTCAAAAAAGAGATTCCAGGTCCGAATCCTCCTACTGTGTTGAATCTTGAGCAAGTTTGTTCAAATATGTGTTTCTCCAGTTCACGCAGCTGTATAAATGAGTATCTGGCTGTAGACAGTGGTGGATAGTTGTGTATGAACAGTCTTTGTACATCATTTCCAGCATGGCTGAATACTTCCCAGAGAAGTCAAGGTGATGTTTGATTTAACAGATTCTCCGATTGACCGGTTAACATGTAAAGTGCTTTGAGCAGTTCTAAGGACTGGATGCTGTACTATATAAGAACCTTGATGTGCCTACATGAGTCCACAGGTAGCACCGATTGGATGGCAACAAGAAGAAGTCTAATTGGATGTGCGTTGCCAATAATAGTAACAGGGCTCCACGAATCAACATGTTGACAAGGTTGGAAACTGAGAATTTTTGAAAAAAGCACTGAAATGAGTAGTAGACTAAGCACAGGCTGTAGGCTATATGTTGACATGGGTGAATGGACTGCATATTATGTTGGAACAAACTCATTTATATTTTGCATTGGATTTGGCAAGGGGAAAGGTCTTGTGTTATTGAAGTATTGGTCTTAACAAATCTTAAATTTGATCAGCCTAAAACAAACCCTGAGGGATAACAAGGATAGAAGCATGTCAGCACATATCTGTGATATTGACCTCATGAGTTAGAGAAGCAACAATTCAAACAGTTCATTTTTTATTATCATAAATGCTCATCAGCCTTTTTGTAGATGATTATGACGTCAAAACGTAGACAACTAGTTCTGTCGTAATCCCACACGTATACAGTTATGAAATCATAACGGGAACCCTATATCGGAGTAGAGCATGAGCAAAGAAGCAGTGATCTCACCCACTGGAATGACTAATTTGTGTCATATCATGGCCTCCCCAGAAGCTTGTCACACTTGAATGGTGTTCTTACTGAATGCCTCACAACTCGGACAGAAGATCCTTTGAAATAAGGGAAGCACTCATGTGCTTCCAACACACCTATGGTATGCTAGCTGTGAAACCTATCAGTCAGTTATATAACACAACAAGAAAAGGTATTAATTAGCCACTTCAATGAGTGCATTCAGCAACATGAATACTAAATATGGTCATTACTGGGTCACGCTTCACTGAACACAATCTGTTTCACCAAAATGTCATAAGTCGGAGTATTCCAAACTGCATATATCAGATTCTCTGGGAACTTAACTGTCCCAAAACATCACATAGTAGACATAATAGATCGCTGCAATAATTACCTTTCTTCACCCATGAACACTGCATTTTATGGATAAAAAAAACTGGTAGGATCTTGTGGTTATATTTAATTTAATTGCCACAGAACTTAACCAAAAATTTGCAGGTTATTGTTCATGAACAAACGCGGACATTAACAATATTTTTATTACAACTGAACTGAAATTGTAGACTTATTCATAATTGGGGAAAAGCTGTAATTGTTCCGGGAAATTTGAGGAAGCATTTGAACCGTCGAATTAATTGGCATAGAATTACACAACAATGAACTCGTTCAACTTGAGGCTCAACTTTAGTTATTAAAATATTGATTGATCTCAAGTTATGCACTTGTTGTTTTCTACGTTGTGTCACAAATCTGGTGCGTTCCGGTGTCACCGTGTGGTGTCACTATCTCAGATAATACTCCTACTCAGATTATCTACAAATGCTTTGTGTATTGCATATTTGTATCTAATAGGGTGTATACAAAGTCTTTAAAAACAATTAAAGTAGATTTTCCATTGTTAAGCCATTCAAAAGATCTTACATGTTTGAATTTTCATAGAAAGAACTTAAGTTTGATTTAACTAAATTAGGCCAGCCTGGTCTGTTTCAATAAATGTGAGATACTGTGGAGTAGAGCTAGATGTATCTAATTGTACAAGTACCAAATAAATAAATGGCTCCTACTAGGCATTTGAACACAATTATCATTAGTTTGTGTGGAATTGTCATGGGAAATGTCTCATATTTTAGAGGGTGTTTGAACAAAATCTCATTCTTATTTTGTGTTGCATTTTGATGGAAAACTAGATCTTAAATTTTATAAGTATTGGTCTTTGAAAGGTCTTAGACCTCACCAGTCCAAAGCTGTGCCATGCATTAGTAAGTGCTGATTTAGACCTACTTTTCATGCATGCATATTGGGCTGTATAATTCTGTTAAACCATCCATTAATATTATGCAACAGAATATGAAAACCAAGGCAGACTGTATTGATGGGAACTAACGATAACTGAAACCATATTATAACAACCTTCAAATGTATGACGGCACTATTTTCAGTATCTTCTAGAAAGTGCACATAAATTTTTTTTTAATTGACATCTATCTGAGACCCGGGTAAAACCTTACATATTGAGTATAATTTCTGATCAGATGCAAGTAGTAAAGTGGTAAATAGGTACTGTTGAAACAGAGATGGACCTGATTCACTGTGTTTGGCAGAAATAAATAGGCTGACAACACAAGCTGTCACTTTTTTATTAGCTGCTCACGCAATATTTTCCTCGTTGCCCGAAAGCTCTCCATGCTATCACTTTCTGAATCAAAAACATTGATTATTTGGCTTGACTGTTACAAAGTGTTCGCTGGTAGCTGATTAAAATTTGGGCATATCTTGCCCCGTCATCTTGTCATTGTTAGCCATCACTTTTTTCCCGCTAATGCTCAAAAACACATTATAATATCAGAATGGTGATGCCCACATATTGCAACAGGACCCGCACTCTGAGTATGAATTAAAGATGACATTGCATAAAAAGAAAATCTACCCAAATAATATTGGATCCTATCCATCCTCTGAATGTAGCTATCCAGAAACGTCCATCAGGGAGACGTTTCAATGTACCATTAACAAGAAAAACACTTTTTAAGAAGTTGTTTATTCTCTCTGCCTTTTTAATCTTAAATGCTAGTATTGATTAAACTGTTTACAGCAGAGCATGTATGAACTATTTTGTAATGAGTGTTTTACCAATAGTTAATGTAGACTATAATGTGTTTTTACAATTTTTGTGTGTATTGGCAATTTTTTTACTGGCATTTAAATGTGTAACTAAACGAAAACATCTGTTTTAATGCATTGTTTTAAATGGAGAATAAAGTTATAGAATATTAAAGACGTGGTGATTTGTCTGTATAATTCACTCTTGCTAGTAAAATGACTGGAACATACTGCAGTAATTGCCATAATGCTAATCCTTCGCTGACATTTGTATGAATGGCAGCGCAGTCAGCAATACAGCGTGGACAACTATCTCCACACCCATATTAGGTGCTAGATGGAGTGCCATTGCTGTCGAATCATCCATTATTGCAGTTTAACAAAACAAATGTGTAAAGTTCCAGACTAGCAATCATTTAGTGACATTTAAATGGTTACCGTATTGGAGAAATCCAAAGATTGCATTTCAGCTGCCAACTATGCAGATGTGACCAACATCACCCATGAATCTGGGCAATGCTCATGGGTAAAATGTCACACAAACTTGAGTTCAGTTTGCAGTTTTAAAACTACAAACGTAATCGATCTAATCAGAGATATTCCAAGGGCTTTTCCTTAGATTCCTAGGCATCGCTCAACCAGGTCATTAGTTTGCAGTAACGCGAGAACGTCGCCTATTGTGATGTGTCCTAAGGCTTAGTCTTTGTTACACCTCACCTGCCAGATGCTGTTGTCATGACCAGCTCTTATTCTTCTCATTAAAAAAGCTGCCATGGTGGCCCAATGATTAAGTGTGGCACATCCAGATATCGGTCCAAGCCCCCAGGCCACCATTACTGTATACCTAGACCTTTGTAAACATTAGGTATAACTTGCCCACTCATCTAACACATGGCCTATTGGTTCAAGAAGTTATACATATATATTTTGGATGGGAGAAGTAAAGATGCAGGGCACTTCAACCTGGTGTCTATGGCAGGGGCAAGTAGAATATTCTACACATGTTGAAGGATGGGTTTGTAGGGGGTAGATTTGTAACTGGTCGTGCTTTCACAGAGTGATGCTTTCTATGTCTAGCCCACCAATGGTGCAAATGAACACATCTTGACAATACGGTAGTTGAATTATACATGTGACTAATACAGCTCTAGGCATGTGCTGTAATAGAAGAAGAAACTGTTCTCCACCAAGCAGTGTGGCAACAATCAACTGGTAGTTAAGTCTGAGCTGGTTTGTGCCTCAACTTTTCTTATTGCTCAGAAAGATTTGTGGCAACGTCCTTATGTTTTATCATTCAATTTGTCCTGATATTGACATTGGTAACTTCCGCATTAGCTAATCATAGATACACCAGAAGGTATTTTTATTTTAAATGTTCATAGAATCAGAACAGTCCCTAGCAACTTGAGTCAATGCGGTAATGACGGTATGTATCCGTACAGCTAACAATAATTAAATTCTCAATTGCCACAGCACAAAAAGGAGCTAAAACATACAGTGTCCAGGTATGTACAATCATTATGAACTCTGTATATGCCCTAAAACATTCAGTGTCCAGATATGTACAATCATTATGAACTCTGTATATGCCCTAAAACATACAGTGTCCAGATATGTACAATCATTATGAACTCTGTATATGCCCTAAAACATACAGTGTCCAGATATGTACAATCATTATGAACTCTGTATATGTCCTAAAACATACAGTGTCCAGATATGTACAATCATTATGAACTCTGTATATGCCCTAAAACATACAGTGTCCAGGTATGTACAATCATTATGAACTCTGTATATGCCATAAAACATACAGTCATTATGACAGCATAATAGAACTGTTACTAGACACATACAACTGAGAAATTGGAGGGCTATGATTGTCTATGCCTGTAGCAGATACAGCAGCTACAAGAAGAAAAGAATCAGAAATGTATGTTAGTTATCACGATCGCCTAAAGATGGAGTAGTTTGGAAATGACTGCAATCATAGAACAAAATGTAATTGGTTGACGGGGAAACTAGCTAACGTTCAATTCCATATTTCTTACAGATGTTCAAAACGTACACGTGCCCCTTCATATTGTGTGCTAAAAATATGAGTCATTATAACATATCAGGTTCACCAAGCATGCATAGATAATTTCCTGGTAGACAATTAAGCTGGTTTAGTCTCATGGTTGGCCACCTCTGTTTTTAATGGAGCCCTACAAACATTTAAAGGGCAATTAGGTCAGTAACGATGTTCGCGTGGTCAACTTTTTTTACCATACCGGAAACTGTAAAGTGCAGTATGCATAAGTAGCTTCATTGAGGCCATTTTTAATAACGGTAAAATGTGCTTCAATAAGTGGCATTTATTTTAAGGTCATGGTTCATTTGAATGCCAATGAAAGAGTCTTTCCATGTGAATAGGCAATGGACATTTATGCAGATTTTTTTATGTAGCCACATGCAATTTTTGCGTCACCGACAAACATATAAGGATGGTGACATACGTTTGGTCAGCACTGCATGTCATGGGGAAAATAAATTGCTACTAAGGCGCAATTGAATAAGAGAATGGAAATTATTGGGAAATATGGACTAACCGGGTAGGCGAGAGAAATGGGAGATGAGATAGACTTATTGAGTTTATCATAGAGAATAAACTGATGATCACTAATACTTTCTTCAAACAACATCAAAGAAGATTGCACACTTGGACAACACCAGATGGTTGGAACAGAAATCAAATCGACTTTATATTGATACTAAAACAATGGAGGACGTCTGTGTTTAATGCAAAGACATTACCGGGAGCTGATTGTGGCTCTTACCATGAATTGCTAAGCGCCAAGACTGCGATAAAATTAAGAAAGATGAAGAGAGGGAAAGAGATAGTGAGATATGATGTCAGTGATATCACAGAAGGATACTGAGTAGAGGTTAGGAACCGTTTCAAAGTATTACAGACAGTGGTAGTAGAAATTAGGAACATCATTATGGAATCAGCTGACAAACACATCACTAAAAAGAGGAGGCAGAAACAACCACGGATAAGCAAAGACACACTGCAGATGATTGAAGAAAGGAAAGAAGAACAAAGAAAAGAGTGAGAATTATCATGAGAAATACAGAGAGAAGTGCAAGATGATTAAACGAATGTGTAAGGAAGGCAAGAAGAAATATCTAGAGAAGAAATGTGAAAAGATAGAACTATGTATGAGAGGAACAATAGTCGCAGTATGTTCGTGGAAATCAAGCCTATGACACAGTCATTCAAACCTACACTTGGCGTTATCAAAGATTTACCGAGAATGACTCGGACAGGAATCGATGACATACTTGAAAGATGGAAGCAATATTGTGAAAGCATGTTTAAGAAAGAAGAAACAGATGAGGTAAACATGGATGAAGGCAGGGAATGGACAGAATAAGAAGATGAACTTGATCCTTTGCGTTCAAAGGTGGAGTGGGCAATAAAAAGTCTAAAAGACAGAAAATCACCTGGCACTGATAACATCACTGCAGAGCTAATAAGAGCAAGTGGCGAAGGCGTGGATATCTATCACACATTATGCAAGACAATATGGAAAAGTGGAAGATGGCCCATGGACTGGAAACGAGCCATCCTTATACCAATACTGAAAAAAAGGTCACATGAAAGAATGCTCAAACCACAGGACTATATCCCTCATCAGCCATGCGAGCAAAATTATGCTAAAAATCATAACAAAGAGAACCACAACAAAATTATAATGTGAAGTCAACAGAACACAAGCTGGTTTCCGGATTGGAAGTGGAACAAGAGATTACATTTTCAACCTGAAGATGTTAATTAAAAAATGCAGAGAATTCAACCATGACCTTAGGATCTGTTTCATAGATTATTCAAAAGCTTTTGATAATGTTGGTCATCAACAACTCTGGAAAACCTTGATACACATGGGATCTGACCAGAAAATGACATCACTTATCCAAAATTTATATGTTAAACAGCAGTCTGCAGTCAGATTAGAATGTGGTACCACAGATTGGTTCCCAGTCGGCAAGGGAGTGAGACGGGGTGCATTTTGTTCCCTCACCGATTCAGTCTATACACAGAGAATATCATGCGAGAGGTCGAGACTGACATGAGAAGCACATTTTTTAAAGGACAAAGTGAATGGACGGGAGATATATGAATTGAGATATATGCCGATGACACGACGTTAATATCCGATACAAAAGAAGGATTGGATAAACCGATAACTACTGTTAAAGAGCAGAGTGAGCTGAAAGGATTGAAACTAAATGTAAAGAAGACTAAGATTATGGATGTGAAGGGATGTCGAGAACCAACAGAAATCATAGTAGATGGCGAGGAAATAAAATGAGGGGAAAGATTTGAATATCTGGGGTCACTGATAGAAGCGGATGGAGATGGGATGAAAGAGATCAAGCGGAGGTTGGCAATGGTGAGTAAAAAGTTGACAGAGATGAAGAAGCTGTGGAAAGTAACAAACAAAGATATGAAACTACGAATTACCCGAGTCTGCATATTTCCAACAGCTACGTATGGATGCAAAACCTGTCTTAATAAGAACATTACTAACGTATAAATGCATTTGAATACAAGTGGTATAGGAAGATATTAAGAATTTTTTGGACTGAACGTAGAACTAACGAATCCATCACAGATGAGCTTGGTGTTATACCCGGGACTTTATTGAACTTTGTAAAGAAACAGAAACTAAGTTATTTCGACCATGTGAAATGGCATCAATCTCTAGAGAGACTAATAATGGAAGGAAAAGTGGAAGGCAGCAGAAGCAGAGGAAAATCTAGGAGACAATGGGAGAAGGACATAGGGGAATGGATGGGATGTCTGGCGAGTGGGGAGACTGGCAAACGAAAGAGCTGTCTATAGACAATCCATCAAGGCCGCAATGTCCGGAAATGGATAAGCAAACCCAACAACTGAGGCGCCACCTGTCCATTGGAATTTATATTCATGCACATTGACTCTATCGTTGATAACAAAACTGGACAGAATGGTGAGTAGTGCAGTAGCAGCTAATTGCCACATCAGTTGAAATGTTGGCGGGTTTGGCTGAGATTCTGGTAGCCCTTGTGAATCATTGTAATTTGTAAGTCCAATTGTTGGTGGTTTGAACAGATATGAAAAACTATGTTATTTTGACTTTGCAAGCTTACGAGATTACCCCTCATAAAATGTGACAAAGGAAATTGTGTAATTTTTTTCATACCTGAAAATAAATAGTTGACAGGATAGAAGAGAAGCTTAGCAAACAATCAGCTTAACAATTCCGCCATCCTGTCAAATTAATCGTGAACTAGAGGCTTTTCGCTTAATCCTTTCAAATCTAGCCTCTTAGTGCTTTGAAATGAGAAAACTGATCCTTCAAGTATGTGAGCTGAGACATTGAGTGTGTGCATAACTTTTCTTGAAAAACTGTGAACTGTTCGTAACCAGATTGCTTTGATTGTAACTTTCTTGATATAATCGCCTCCAACAGTCATACTACCTGTGGGGGAAATATCAAAAGGTACAACTTGATGGAATATATGAGATAGAATCATTGATACATAATGCGTTATCAGTGAACATGTTTTAAATATAATATTAATGAACCAATAGGATGTTGTAATATTATTTGATTTAATGATCTCGATAATCCATCAAAACATCAAGACTGTAAGTAGGATGCCATCACTTTCCCACCAAATGCGACAGCTAAGGCCCTTAATCGCCTACATTGTCAAGGTTGGCAATTTCATTTGGCTGTCTAATGCACTGCATAATCCCTGGGCCACAATAATCCAGCACTTTAGTTCTACCAGGGAAAATGCACCTTGTTGGCTGCAACGTCTCATGGGATCCACCAGCTGCAAACTTAGCAAATGTTTTCTTCTAGACATTACATGAACATACATAATTAATGAATGAAACAGCATGTTTCATTACATTTTCCAACACGTTAATCCGTTAATGTGGAGGATTGACTTTCTTCAAGCGCCGTTTTTTCCAATGTCAATGAAATCATATATTGCCCACAAAACTAGCTAACACCCAACATGAAAGTTATATTTTTATGGCATAGCAATCGATGAAATAGCAATTAGTGAGTATTATTGAACATTTGTTGCAAACAACGTATTTGAAACGGTGAAACATTAATTATTTATCAGATATTGCTCCCGAAGTCCTCTGCACATTCGAACAGAAAAAGTGATCAAATGTGTTTTTCACAATACAAATTTTAAATAATTTATTAACTGCATTGTATATGGTTGAGCTGTACACATTGTGTAATAATGGCAGAAATTGAGGTGGGCCCGAATTCTAGATAAGTGGCATTTTAAATCCCTCTCTGCGGGGTGCATGACTTGTGGATAACTACGGACTAACTAGACAAGTCCAACATGGCAATGGTTAGTGTTCTTGGGTTGTTTGTATCTGGTATTTCCTAGAAATGACATTTGCATGAACAAGTAGCTACGTTTAATGCAAGTCACAGTGGGAATTCTAAACGGCGGGCAACAACTTGCCACCGAACTTGTGCCTTTTACATGCCGCTGTTATCCTCTCTCCAGTGCCACTTTGTCTTAGCACATGAAAGGCTTCAATGCCGCCAGAGAATAGAAGACATGTATTTGGGTTTTCATAATTCCAGCTTCATTGTTTCTTTTGCATAGTCGTTATGATAGATTTATTGAATGCCAGTGTGTGTGACCTACGTGCATATTACTTCATGTACACAATATGGAAAGGAAAACTATAATAATACAAACAATTCTGTTGCACCTAAATTATTGGAAACCCAACTTCAGAGGGTCATCCAGTTGAACATATCTCAAAATCAGTGCGCAACACATGGATGAAAATGGTGGAGTTGAATGTTTGTTTCAGCTGTGCAGACGGAATGCTGACAGGAACTATCAGATCAAAGCTGCCTCAGCTTTCCTACAGGAAAGTGCAGTGAATTGGTAAATGCGCCGGTTTCTTAGGTGAAAGTGTGTGATAGGTAGTAGCGATGAAGGTTATGTGTAATAACCTTAATTGGTCCATTGACATCTCCCTGCAGTCTCTCTAGCTACTTCAGGTCCACCATCTGCACCAAGCATCATGGAAGGAAATGGTCCAGAAAGAAACACTTATCGAAAGGATTAAACCATTAGAAAAATTAAGTACAAACAAATGATGTGGAAGTTATATAGATGTACTGGAAATGATGAAGACTACAACATTTATAAAGAAGCACTTAACCAAGCTACAACTGAAATTAGAAATTCAAAGAGAAACTATGAACAAAAATTAGCTTGTAATATAAAACACGACAGCAAGAGTTTTTATGCATATGTTCGGAGCAAACAGAATGTTCTGGATAAGGTCGATCCTCTAGAAGATAGAGCTGGAAATATAATATCAGAGGAATTCTTAATGGCAGAAGACCTGAATGAGTAATTTAGTTCAGTGTTTACCAGGGAAGATATTAGTTCACTGCCAGTACCAGAGGCTAAGTTCAAGGAGCGGAATCAGACTATTTAGGACAGTTAATTTGAATCCCAGAAATGGTACCTTATAAAATATGGGCTATGAACGATAATAAATCACCTGGAGTGGATGGGATTCCACCCAAACTACTATTGGAAATTGTAGAACAAATTAGCATACCGCTTGCAACAGTTTTCAACTTGTCATTAGAAGAGGGAGTGGTTCCTTTAGAATGGAAAGAAGCAAACATTATATCATCATTTAAAAAAGGTTCGAGAGACAAGTCAAAGAACTACAGACCAGTGAGTTTAACATCGGTGATTTGCAAATTATTAGAAAGACTAATTAAAGATCACATCGTGGATTTTCTTGTTAAAGATAACTTGACAAACCCATCCTTGTCCACCTGCCATCTAGAGTTAATTCTCTGGGTGACAATCTTGTTAAATCTTGTTCAATCTAAATCTGTCCAATGCTTCTACAGTTTAGTTTTCCTAATGTTTCAGTGTGTCTAAGCAACAAATTATGTTTCTGTTTCAATGCCCTTACTCAGCCAGGCAGTAGTACAGATCATACCCATAATATGAAATATGACAGGAATCCAATGAAACTGAAGTATATTCATTTGTTTAATTTTCAATGCACCAGCAAATATGAACACTGAAACAATCCTTCTTTGCCACACTCTGTCCTCCCGGTATAGATTATCCGCGCGTCGATCTCCATAACTGTCGCCATAAATCTCCCACCTGCATTTATCCGTCAGATTCAGTTGGCTATGGATGACTTGCTGGGCATTGAGCCATGTAGGTATGAATGATGGGGCTATGATGAGCAGCGTGTACAGTGTGTGACAGGTGTTCCACAGAGAACCCATCTGACATCGCTGCAACATATGCTGTCCTGATAACACTTTATTATTCCCGATAATAATGTCCACCTCGCAATGTTCCCGGCTTCTCCGGACGTTATTTCTGGAGATTGCTGTCATGGGAATCAGAGATATGAGCTCTGACTCCTACCATTTGTTGGCCACCAGCGTTGCATGAAATGTCAAAAAGCAACACGATGCCGACCTCTCACTGCATGCTCTACATGGTTTATTTTGTCATCAATAAAACAGGTGATGAATGTGATTTTGTTGAAGTGTAAATCTGTTGGTCTCTGATCTGGTAGTAGGTGTAAATGTTAACTTCTGTGTAAATTTCACTAAGAAACTATGGAGTATGATAGTCCCTGTATAGCTTTATTTAGAGACCAGTCCACCCGTCTTTTGGACTAGCTGAATTCGTTTGGAAGGGGGGGAATTTAATCTGAAGAGCTAAAATAATATATTATTGATTGTCACTGTTACTTGTATGTGCATTATGTTGTAAAATGTGTCATGCTTGTGTAGCGGGGGATTTACCATGAAGACAGGCAACATGATTAAATGATGACTATCATTTATTGTGTTGATAATCTAAAATACAAAGTAAAACAAAAAAACAAAAACCCCAACTGGGAACTGCAGTCTAACAGTGCTTGAGCACTGCTCAGTGCAATCACACCATACACTCTCTTACATCTTCATTTGTGTTTATATCTCTGTTAAAACACGAAACCTCGTGGAAAAACACTGGAGCGCTGTCTGTCCAGCTTCTCTCGGAAACTCTGTGATGGCGTCTCATAATTAATCCTGGCTTAGTGACTGGGGTATGACCCTCACTTGGTGACTGCTGGGGAAACTGACACTGCCTGGGAAGAAAACCTAATGGCTTTCTCAGGCAGCATCTACAGACTTAACATATTAAAAGTAATAAGAACAAAAAGAGTACTTGGAGTTTGAAATAATAATATAGATTAAAATTAATAATAATAATAATTTACTTATTGCTCAGTAACCTGCCGGTTACACTTGTGAAAGTATATATTGTATACATAATTATGTATTGATGTGTATATATTGATATGTATATATATATATATATATATATGCGCTTTTGGACTGAATTTTGTGTGTGCATGCTTACGTGCGTGTATGAACTTGCTGAATTTTGTATGTGCATGCGTGCGTGCATACGTGCGTGTACGACATTTTAGGACTGGTAAAGATTGATCCTGCATAAAGGCGTGGTCACTGTCTGTTACAAACACTTCTGTATCCACACAGTAATGTCCCTGCATGGCAGGTGTGCCACCCTTGAATGGGCAGACCTGCTGGATGTAGGCATTCGTCTGACATACAAACCTATAGTAGAAATATATCAGGCAATATTCAGCTGCTTTATAACCTAAACATGTGTGGGTAGAGGTATCACCGGGAATATGAGGACCACTCCGAACACCATATAACTGTATAAACAACGCCCTATTGATTACGGTATATTGATTTTCACATCCTGACACAAACTAAATTATATATTGTCACCAGAGTCGTATATAAATGAACAATGAGCCGCTTTTAGAAACCTTACAAATAGCATTTATATATGCACACATAGAATTCTACACTGCCTCCAGAAATTCGACACATCACACAATATCACCAGTCACACGAAATCTCAGTGTGACCTGAAACGAGATGACTTTCCTAGGATAAAATATTAGTCTTCTGTGGTGTCCATGCTGTAAGTTCATATAAATTACATATTTAAAATAAGCAAAATATAAAACTGTTGAAACATAAACAGGTAAATACAATATGTATGTAAAGTTTCCAATGTAACATGTGTTTTATTGCAGTTACAGGCTTTGTGGAATAAATATATTTTACTATTATAATCCATGCTGAGTTCACCAGCTGGCCACAAAGACCATGTGTAAATGCCAAATTTGGAATTATTATAATTTCCTTTAGATAACACAAAAATTATATTGACATCATTGTCATACTTATAATTGGGTTAAACAGCTGATTAATTAAACATGGTTCCATGCTGCAGTGGCACAGGTTTTATGACAGTTCTGTCACTTGAACATAGATATGCTTGTGGCACACACACATGAGAGCATAATTTTAGATGGTGTGATGCAAGCCTCAATCTCTGTCGATTAATTGCAATGTTGTGTTTGTCCTTTCGGGTGGGTGCTGATGTCAGGCACTAATGAAGACGTCGACTTGAGTCTTGAAGCATTATTACTTCCTGTTGTCCATCTTTGTTTTCTGTGTGTTTTACTCTTATGACATAGCAGCTGCCCCTTGGGGTGGCCACTAACGTCTCACTTCAAGGACAATGACTCTAGTCTGGAAGCTATTGCTTTCCCTCATTGTAACTACTGCTTTGTCTATGAACCTTAAAATGATTAATAAACCATGGGGAATATTAAAAATATAATAGCACGACTCTTCCTCCAAAGGGTTGTAGATGAACTCCAGAAAGTTTGGCGCCTGAGATGCAAACAGTCCTGGAGAAAAATGTTGGCATACCCACATATTTGTACTAGCACAATAGCTCGATTACAGTTAGAATGCTTCTCATACCACTATCTATGTATACATGCAAAACTGACTGGCATTAGGCAATCAAGTTATGTGCTCCAACAACATGTTATTGACTGAGTCTTACAGAACAGCGTTCATGTCATCTGCCCCCCGGCACACTGCATCCATGCACCAGACCCACAGCAATTCAATACCTCCTGTGATGTCTTGCTGCATATATTACTATGATACAGTTGGACTCTTACTTTGGTTTCCCCAGGTGAGGTGGTCTCTCCCATCAGAAAGTCGCGTTGTTCTTCAGGGCTGAAGTCAGTGTATGATGGTAACTGGTGACTAAGATTGCAGGTGTGACAGTTGTCTTGAACAGTCAACATGCTGCTGTCTGTGCAGATGGCTGCTGGGTGGTAGAGCATTATGTAATTGTGCTCAATGACCTGGATTTTTATTGTCTTCTTGCTAAATTGGACAGTAATCTTTCTTTCAAGAATTTTGTTAAATAATGTTCTCAAATTTTGTTTAAGTTACGAACAAACCATTCTTGCTCTGACAGAAACAGACTCACCCTTGGATCAACAACACAAGGGGGCAATTATCCATTACGTACAGTATTTTGAACTTAAAAAACTTGTGTCCATAACCATTTAACTCCTGCTATTTTCTATTACAGCAGCAGAGAGTAATGTTAACATAGGTCCAGTGATGCCATCTAATAATAACTGGACAACTCACTGAAAAAAGAAGAAAAAAGTAATTACCTTTATGTTTTTTTTAATACATAGTCAGTTGGTAGATCAGAGGCCAATGAAACAAGTGAGGGAATCTCAGTGCCTGAGAGGATATAGACTTACAATGCTCAAATGTTATATTAATATATAGATCCACAGTTGGACCAAGGCCTACATCTCTGGCAAGCTGATGAGGGTATGTCACAGCTGCCCCTTTGTGGGGATTAGGCCAAATAAAATAATACCTGTGTTTCCATGTGACCCGACCGTCCCTAGTTTTTCTGTGCGACCCTAAGCATTTTTTCAAGAGCAAAAGAAAAATATTTTTTATGATGTCGACCTTCAACCCTTGCCTCTGACTATTACAACGATCATTCAATGTGATAAAAAATACAGATGATCATTGCAAAAGTCCTGAGAAGTAACAAGGATCGACCTGTTAGAACAGAAATTCCGTGATCGTCCCTAGTATAGGATTGATTTCCGTGTAAATCATTGCAAAGTGTCAAAGTCTGGGTTTCATAGTTTTAACAAATTCCATTGGATGGCGTAATATATGGCACTAGCTAAAATGGTAGAACAAAACTAATAAATTAAATTAAATATTACAATAGATCTGCCTACCCTATTTTTTAAATCTGTGTTACCGGAAACATAACTATATTTTATTATGGCTGTACAGAATAGCTCAGCTGGGAGACTGCCATTTGTGACATGGATGTTGCTTGCCTTTGTCCAACCAATGTGCCTGGATTAGATGAAACAGCACTGCTAAGATCAACTGGTGCAGCTTTTGCTGGACCAAGTGGAGGGTCTATTGATTAGGGTGTAACAATAACAATGAACTATTGACACATCTTGAGAGTAGATGTGTCGACAGCATACTATCAATAGTAATTATTGATAGTTATATATTGTCGATTATTCACAGAACTGTTTATAGTAACCGTTTTGTTTTTCTCTTATTTTGTGACAATTGAATATGTAGGTAAGCAGTGCTTTGTGACACGGTACTTCTGCCGCTCTCTGCAGTGTGAAAATATAAATGCCCATATGAATCGGTGGCGCCACCTGGGGTATGTATTGTGAAAATACAAACCCTCTTGTATAAACCTGATTACGAGCCTGGCCACTGAAATGGGAACATAGAGATATCTTACAGTATCTTTTTTCCTCGGTGAAAGATATTTGGAAGGGGTAAGGTATACTTGTACACCACCACACTTCACCAGCAGGAGGTATACATTGAAATACTTCATAGGACACGAACAAGAGCAGTTCACATTCTGCACTTGGTGACTTTGTTGCTTCAGCCTACAATACACAAGCCGTATCCATACACACCTATTTGTTTATACCCCATTATCACAACATAGCCGTGCACAGGATATCAATACATTCATCTAAATATACGTTTCTTATTGTGGTTGTAACTGTTATCGGGGCAAAATTATTCTCCTTAACTATCAATAATTCACTTAAGCTAGGGCACATTATACCTTGGGGTATGGTGCGAATACCTACCGGGTTCAGGGGTTTTAAATAAACTTATTTAAATATAAAAAACAGTTCATTGTTACAATCAGGCATGGTTTCATATTGCCAAATAGGAGGAAAACAAATTGAGTTTCAATATATAATATTGTTTTGTTGAAGGGGGAGGGGGAGGGAGGGGGAGAGAGAGAGGGAGGGAGAGAGGGAGACAGAGGTATGGAGGGAGGGAGGGAGAGAAGAGAGGTAGGGAGGGAGGGATGGAGAGAGGTGTATGGAGGGAGTGAGGGAGAGAGAGAGAAGAGAAGTATGGAGGGAGGGAGGGATGGAGAGAGAGAGGGGAGGGAGAGAGAGAGAATGAAACTGAAGGTGAGCGGAAGGATAGGGAAATGGGTGGTTGAATTAAGGTAAACAGAAAAGATCACGTGAAATTTGTACACCTTGAAAGAAATATTTAGGAACATCCTTACATGCTCTAAATGATAGTAAAATTGCTACAAAATAGCTTACAGTTTTGGCAGATTAAATTGTGGTTATTCATTTTTCCAGTGCCTTGCTGTTCCATATTTTGATTTCCCTTCATTTTATTTCTGTAGTTACAAGACACACCTGTAACTCTGACTGTGAACTCCAGATTGTCAAGTTCTCATTACTTGCCATCCTGTGGTGAGAATATATGCACTCATTAGTTCAATTAACTGCACTTATCAGTAGCACTATGTCCATACAGGCCACCTACAGTTCTTGGCCTTCCACTAAGAGGTCTCCTAATTACATCTAAGTGGTGCTGTAGACTAAGAGACATTGATCTGTAACCACACTGCAACATATTTGGAGCCCAGCATTGCATTTACTGTAAAGACTGTATTCAGTCGCCTTTGCAGTAGCGCAGCGGTAAGAGCTTTGGACTCTCGACTGAGAGAACCCAGGTTCGAATCCTGTGCGGCGGTGTCGAACCTTGCAAGTTTGTTTACATTGCTTTATTTCACTCAGCTATATGAATGAATACCTGGCTATAGATAGTGGTGGATATTTGTGTACGAATAGTCTTTGCACATTAATTGCAGCGTGGCTGAATGCTTCCCAGAGAAGTCGAGATGGTGTTCGATTGAACAGGTCTGTCAGGGAGTAAAGTGTAAAGCGCTTTGAACAGTACTGAGGACTGGATACCGCGCTATAAGAACTTATCTTTACTTTACTATTTTTACTCATGTTTTCAGACACCCTAAGCAACCTACAAACATAATTATTTTGGGTACTTTATGTTTTGACGTCTATAAAATAATTTGTCTCTGTTCTTACGTAACTGTGAATGGACACCAGCTGTTATTTGTGATCTGTAACAAAGTGTGTCTGTTTATTACCTTCCCACCATTGATGTTACAAATCCCTATTAATAGCATGGATAATAAAATCAGACGCTATGTCAGGACTTGTTCACTTTCAATAGTATTCAGACAGCATATATGTGAATTATTTTTCTGTAACTTATATTTTCAGACAGCTGAGAAATTAATTATTTCTACATGTCTGAACACACATACTTTCATTCCAGCAGTTTAGGTTCCTGCCGTGCACATTTGACTGTAACATGCCTCACTTATTTCATGGTGTGCACGGTGTAACTTAACTTTAACAAAGCAAAGACAGTAGTAAGTTGCTTCATTACATGGCAGTCCATTAATGTCTCTATGTTATTATATTGTAAAACACACCATTTTGTAGTGGTATGCACAGGTTGCAAATCACAAAAGTAATCAATTACTATTACAGTTAAAATTATGAGTACGATTACGAGTATGATTACTTAGAAAATGAGTGCAGTCAATAACGTTTGCATATAATCATGACTACAATCATGGTTATTTGATCAGTTTAGTCATTGTACATTCTCAGCATCTTTATCTCACAAATGATGTGTTTTCGTAAACCAGAATTTATTAATGTAATTTAACATATTGTTTGTTGTTTGGTGTAATTTATCTGGGTGCCTCCATTTACTTAGTAAGCCTGTGTTATGCGTCAGTAAGCCTGTGTTATGCGTCAGTAAGCCTGTGTCATACATAAGAAAGTCTGCACTGTGCCTTATAAGCCTGTGCCATTCCTCATATGCTTTCACCTCATCTCTCTTGGGAATGATGTTATGGGTTGGTTTAATTTTTGACACCATTTCTACAAATTGATAAATAAAAAAATGGAAGAAAAACATGTTTTCAATATTTGAAAGCGACATTCTGTTGAATTAGATTCAATAGGCTTGGAACGAGTAAATATTGAGATTGTGATGGATCAATTTCTAACAGAATTAATTTACTGACAAAGGAAGATTTAAACGCCTTTCCAAAAATAAGTGTCAGTAACAAAGATAAGTCTTGAGGTAATGAAACAAATACTTGTATATTTCATCCCTTTGGTACAATAAAACGTACTTGTTTGAATCAAATCTATATTTATACGTGCAGCCCTCAATTTGTTTATTGTTCAAATTTACCATTATTATATGTACCACATGCCTAATAACTATGTCATGTAACAACGTTCCACATAGCTGAACTTATGGTTCCACCTGACTGCCTTCTATTGTATTAGTCTGTAGCATTGCTGTGGTGTTCTCTGTTGATGCACTGCTCTACTCAGCCATAGACAAATGGCAAAAATATATAATTGATGGGACTGTTATAGTATTTCTCTTTGTAATGTGTTGTTATGTCGAAATCCACCAGTTGATTTTTTGTGTGACTGAACGTTCGCGATCAAAACATGTTAATTATTTATTACCAACCTACACTACTACTTGTCTGTGTACAGTGTGTGAGTATTTAATTGAATTATATGTAGGAAATGCACTAAAATTGCTTTTATGTGAGAAGAGCTATAAATTAATGATGATAATTTGACCAGGCTAACTATCAAATTGACCACTTAGTGATTGGAATTATTTATTCTTTTGTCTTGAAAGCAATTTCTTATTTTTTACTAGCATACTACACGTGTCAGTATCTTTTTCCACAGCAAATGCAAAATAGTTTGTTTCATATAACCGTGATGCATTTTCTACAACTGAAAAAACCATTGGTTACATCATGTGAATATCTGGTATATGGTGTTAAATAATACAACTCATTAATGAACTGACGTCAGATTAATAAGATGATTTCTATACAAAAGCAAGGTGCTTTTCTCTTTTGGAAATACTGTATAGACATTGACTAAAATGATACCCCATCATTTACACACTCGGTGGTACACAAGAAACTAATTGTGTGGTTTATTAAAAATGTCAGTGACCAAGTGAGTATTTATCAGCTGAGCAGCTTCAGGCAGTGGTTAAGACAGTTCATCTGTTAGTGACTCAACCAACTAGAGAGACGCAGTTGATTATGGACAAATGCCCCAAAGGCACATCGTCATTATCTGTTATATGGTCACCAGGTAAAACTGATCACTTAACTGTGCTGAAGATTAATGTACAATGTGTTGCTAGATTTAATTTGCGCAGCATGCAACCATTGTTATTTATTTGCGCTTCCTTGGTACCTTCAAATAAACATAGTTTGGTATCAAGGAATTTAAATGCAAATTTTGCCTTTTTCTAGAGGTAGAAATTTATGATCTTCTAAATGCGCATGCATTTTGTGCAGTAAATATTAGAACTGTTGGATGGTTGTCCCATGAGCAGAGCAACCTGACAATACAACCCACAAGTACAAATTTGTGTCTTTTTATGTTATTTAACTGCCTGTTTTTAAATGTTAATGCCAGTTCAAATTATGAATACATCTTCTAACCTTGCAAGAATTACCCTCTACTTGGCAGGCCTGCATCAGACGTTTCCAGCGCATGCATGACCTTGCTTTGTTATTGAAGGTCATCATGGATTCCGGATTAGTAATACATTGTAGCAGTTGTTTGATATAAGTATCCATGATTTCCCACTAACGTTTATGTTTTCTCTTACAGGACTACACAGAGAAGCCTTCCTCGTTGCTGCTACTTGTTGGAGGATCACTAGGTGTCGCCACTGTGTTCATGCTTATCTGTCTGGCTATTGCCGTCTACCACAAACGGAGTCAACAACTTGACTGTCCCTTAGAGACACACGACAGAGCAGATGGTGGGTATAGTAATATAATGATAATAATATAGTATTAAAGTTCTAATTCCCACATGGCGGATTGATAACATACAAAACGAGCTAAAACTATTAATATAAATTGTTGCATAAGTTACAGTAACAAATACACAAATAAATATGTATATATATATATATATATAAATAAAAAAACTGAAAAGCTGGTCAAATAATTAATACTAGATATTCAAATATTGTCCATCATAATAAAAATAAACAAGTGGAATTATTTGAAGAGTTACATCTAAATAAAATTAATAATAAAATAAAGGTGAGTCTTTAATACAGATTTCCCCAAACCTGTTGGTGTTGTGGATGTTTGTCTTCAATCTAAACCATGTCATCGAGTGTCTTTGGAGATGTGTTATATGTCAGGGATTTTTCCTAATATAGACTAATAAAATCTATCAAAATGGTATAAAATACCACACAAAATATGATCAATTATTAAACGGTACCAAAATGTGACACGTAACATTGTCAAATTACTATTGTGGAATTCCAGTCGACATATCTCGTCACACAAGTTTGACTGTCAAGTTTATTTTACAAGTGGGAATAAAAAAGTAGCTATAGTGAGAAGTAGCTATAAGGTGAAGAAGCTAGAAGGCAAATGGGGTGGGAGTTTAAGTGGTGATGAACTCTCCAGATGGCGCTACTGTAAACGGGTTTAAATTTAGAATATTACAATGGTGATAACTGATGCCCTTGGTTTGGGGCCCCATGGGTGGGGTAAACTGGATATTAATGATAGTTATATATATTGCCCTTTTTGCAATGGGTTATTTCCACAGACAGACAAGATTCGTTGGCTGCTGTTGGTATATAGCATTTTAAAGTTTCTGCTAACCATCTTTAAAAAAACTCGGCAGATCTGTGTGGCTCCGCGATCGCCGACTTCACCAACTCCTATGTGGTGCCATCTACTGGATAATGTTGTACAATATATCTTAGTTTGGTTTTGAATGCTATGTGCATTTGTTGTAATGGTTTATACTGGACGTTTTTTTAGTAAACAGCCTCCCCGACTTTATTTATTATTTAAATTATTCAACACATTGTATGTCTAAACAGGTCAAATGTGTTTTACCGACCGATCCATAAGATTGACATTGCTGCATCAATGACAGACATTCTTAAATCCGACCTCATCAGTAACCCCAAAGAACATCTGTCAGGTCTGTGTCGAGAGTACTGTCAAGTACTCAAAGATTTACTTAATAAACATGCACCCCTGAGATCTAAATATGTGTCCCAAAAGCCACATGCTCCATGGATGACTCCTGAAATTCTACAATCTAAAAAGTGCCGGCGCTATCTTGAACGTGTATGGCGCAAATCACGCTCGCCTTTGGACAGATCACGATATTCTAAACAGTGTCACTACTGCAACAGACAAATGGCCAAAGCTAAATCAAATTATTACACAAACATGGTCTCGAGTAACTCTGATAACCCACGTCAGCTATGGAACTGCATAAATCATATTCTACACAGACAGCCGCCTCCATCTCTACCTAGTCATGTGTCAGTCAAATCTCTGTGTGACTCGTTTTCTAGTAATTTCAAAGATAAAATAAGTCTTATACGTTCTGCTTTTCCATGTCACACTTTAAGTACTATAAATGTGGACTCCCCACAAGTAAATTCTCCACTTGTATTGTTTGAGCCAGCCACAGTTGATGAAGTGAGGAAAATAATAATGTCCTCCCCAAATAAGTCATGCGATCTCGATCCATTACCAACCATACTATTAAAAGCATGTCTTGAATCTTTACTTGGTACAATAACAAATATCATAAATTTATTACTGAGTTCGGGTAAATTCCCAGATGATTTTAAACACGCACATGTAAATCCTGTTCTCAAGAAGACTTCTCGGCCAAAAGATGATTTTAAAAATTATAGGCCAATTTCTAACTTCAGCTTTATTTCTAAGATATTTGAGAAAGTCGTAGCAAGCCGTCTAAGGTGTCATATCAGCTCAACTTGTTTATCCAGTGTGCTCCAATCAGCAGACAAACAATTTCATTCTACAGAGACTGCTCTCCTAAAAGTACACAATGATGTTATATTAAACATTGATAAAGGCAAAGAAACTGCACTTACCTTGCTTGATCTGTCTGCCGCCTTTGATACCATTGATCACAACACTCTTGTCAAACGTTTATCAATGTGGTATGGCATATCTGGCACAGCTCTGACCTGGTTTTCTTCATATCTAACCAATAGACATCAATGTATAAAGATAGATAATTACTTTTCAACCTCACTCCCCACTTACTGTGGCATTCCCCAGGGTTCCGTTCTTGGGCCTTTGTTTTTCACTCTCTACACTACGCCACTCAGCTCTGTAATCCAGTGTCATAACTTGGATCATCACCTTTATGCAGATGACACACATATCTACATTTCCTTGGCCATGCCCGATAGAAGTCACTCCCTAAACCGACTCGACGATTGTCTCAAAGATGTTTTCTCATGGATGACCGATGGCAAATTAAAGTTAAATGTAGACAAAACTGAATTCTTCATCATTGGTACTCCAATGCAGCGAGGTAAACTTAATGACTTTTTTCCAACATGCATCCTGAGTCAAAATATCACACGAGCAGCATCAGTATGGAATCTAGGAGTGACCTTTGATTGTGACTTCAATTTCAGACAACACATATCCCAAACGTGCCGTTGCTGTTTTTATCATATCTGTGATCTTCGCCGCATTCGCCGACATATGTCGCTTTCTGTTGCTAAGACTATCGCAACAGCTCTTGTTAGCAGCAGATTAGACTATTGCAATTCCCTCCTTCATAATATTGCTATCAAGGATATTGCAAAACTACAACGTGTCCAACATTTTTTAGCAAGGGTAGTCACACAATCTCCTCGATTCTCCCGCTCAGTGCCACTTCTAAAATCACTGCATTGGTTCCCCGTGCGATATCACATTATGTTTAAGATCTGCACAATCACCTACCAAGCCCTTTCATCCAAACAACCTAGTTATTTACACTCAGTGCTCACACCGGCTAGACAAGCCAGACAACTTCGCTCGTCTATTTCAAAGTTGCTATCTGTTCCTACAGTTAAGACAAAGGCTGGAACTCGAGCTTTTTCAGTTGCCGCGCCAACTATATGGAATTCGCTTCCCGTTAATGTTAAATCAGCAGAAAATATTGTTACATTTCGTCATCACCTCAAAACCTATCTTTTCAATATCGCCTATCCTCCCTAGCTTCCTAGCACATCCATCCATTTGTTGACGACTTTCGTCTATAACACGAGTACGAGAATGCTTAATCCTTTGGGTTTGGTGCGCCACTGAGCTCGGATTGTCTGAGGATATTGGCACGTTAAAAGTTATTTATTATTATTAAATAAATTTATTCTCAGTTCTGAGTTATGCCATGTGAAAATATTAAGAGACAGCATTTTGAAAAAGTATCATGTTCAGCATTTGTTATTGTTTTGCATTGTCAATTCAAAAGTTCTAATGTTTCTTGAACGTTTACAATATTTAAATAATATGAAAATCTTTACATGATTTTGATCAAATACACTAAACTTTTTCCTCGTTAGTCAATTTCACTATATCAAATAAAATAATTACAAATATTTCATCAGCATATTCAGGAACATCTAGTAGGAAATCAAATTTTCTTCAAAACAAACAGCTTGCCTTGTTAAGAATTAAGTACAAAAAAGTTACATTCAAAAATATAGGAGCACATATATCTGCTGAATTAGTGATTCAAAGTAATTAGTGATACAATGTAATTAGTGATACAATGTAATTAGTGATACAATGTAATTAGTGATTCAAAGTAATTAGTGATACAATGTAATTAGCAGATGCAGCAAGACAAGATCAATGTGTATCAGCCAAGTTACTCTTGTTACACTTGGTCAATAGTCAATGCAATTGATCAGATTCACACATTCATTCGCACCATTTTTTGGTAGACTACGGTTTTGTTTCTCATTGGTCTACAAGTATGGTTAAGGAATCATCACCGTTATTTCTACTTGGGCACATTTTAGTTCCTCATCCATTTTGTACTCTCTGCCACTTAGAAGAACTGATGGACAAAGTAATGGAAGCTTCTAAATGCGTCGGTATGAAAATTACCAGCTGTAGACATAGTAACAATCTAATAGACAGCGATCGATACATAAACACAAGAACAAAATGTAGCCATCTTGTATCCCTGCGGGAAAGGGACTGCGTAATAGATTGCGTGCCAGTGTATTTCATCATAGCAAATTTGTATGCCTGTCAGAAATCGGTGAGGAACAAGTTGTTTACGTTGTTATTGTGTGGCCGCTCATTTGCAGCATGCGGGCAAATGGGCAATATATTCTCGCGTTATCATCGACATGTCTGGTGTCTGTGGCGGATCAGTGCGTGATGCACTTCATATGTGCCTGGGTCACTCCACGGCTTCCCCGTGTCCCGATAGTCGCAAATGAGCCGGGCAGATTGCCGACTATTGTAGCTTCTTTAATTGTGCACGCTGGCTCGGCAAGCCTGATGTGTGGCGTCTCTTGCGAGTAATCAACAATTCAAAACTGTCGCTTGCAATGAAACCCACAGGATTCACCCGGGATGGAGAAGTCATAAAACGAACATTAATATCGATGTTTGTCTTCCCATCAGGTGTGATTTGCGAAATTGGACAGGCATTTCCATACTGCGCGCCTGATGTGTGCTGTTTTGAAGCCCATTGCGGGGCCCACAGCAGTTATAAAAAAAAATTCTGTTTTTTTTCCATAGGTATGCCTTCGGTGTGTTGTTTTGAGAATAGGATGCATTTCAAGTAGATCATTTAAAGCCATTAGAATAATGTAACGTATTCTGAATAAAGATAGAATGGTAATGAGATTTTAATTACCTAGGTAAGTTCAATTTCAAAGAAACTAAACAAATTTTATATGTTTTAATCACTGATTGTTTTTATCTTTCTCTGTTTACCTGTGAAACCAAATGACAAAATTTGTAATAATTTATCTTTTTCAGCGCTAATTTAAAACAGCATTGGTGCAGTTCTCAGTTAATTAGTTTCCATACGTGAACGAATCCAACATTTTGATAATCAACTTATTAACAAATTTATTAATGATTTTTAGTAGTATTACAGTGGTGATTTATTTATATTTTGTTATATATTATTTTTGTAGTACATGTTTGTATATAATCTAACCTGATGTAAAAGTACTCTTATTTGTATAAATGACAGGGTTCTAGGTTCAATTGTAGCTAAGATAAAAACAAACAGAATGTGTGCCCTTAAAATAGGACATAAAAATAGAGAGTGCACAAAATAATTAACTTTCCTTATGCTATTCTGGTCTTTCCTGCTGCCAGTGGAGCTTTTAAAGATGACCTCACCAAGATTGTCCAAGATACAAGCTTTTAGAGATGACCTCACCAAGATTGTCCAAGATACAAGCAGCAGGAGTCTGTTTCTCCAATGAAACCTGATGTTTTTTTCGTCTGCGTCATGGACAATCCCACCAACCACAGACAGAGAGGTTATTGATGGCTCGCAGCTGCAGAAAATTGAAAAAGTGGGTGTCGGATAACCCACAGACAATGAGTGGAGAGGCAATATTGCTTTTATCTTATGAACTTACCTTGATGGACACCCAGATCGACATATGAGAAGCTGGGCTATGATTACAAGAGCTTGTAATCTAATGGGAATAAATCTGGATCTCGCTTTACAGTTACCTTGGAAATACAACCACCTTGCAATTATGGTCTCAATAGAAGATTCCCAAATTATGTCTGTTAGAGTAAGGTATATGAAATCAATCCTGCTAATATGGTGCCCTTGCTATTGCCAAGGGTCACAGCACAGGATTCTGATGCAGGAAACCTGGTTTTGAAATTCAGTTCAAATTTTAAACTTCATCTACTGTCGCTTAAAATGTGGGCCATTTTGTTCACTCCATATCAAATGTCTTTCGGAGGAGATACTAGATGTTACTGGTCTTTTCTGTCTGGCGTCCGTATCACAGAAGCAACAAAACCCACACAGATTGGTTCTCAATACCTCTGGTTCTTGCTTGTTACGCAGGCCAGAGCTCAGCTTCCCAGTCAAGCATATGAGATGCACCAAACAGGCTGTGGGTATGACAGTAGTGCCATAGCTGATCTCTGTGCAGAGTTCTGTAGCAGTATGGATTCACTAGCAGTATGCAATGGTGGTTCAAAAGTCACTGGCAATTGTTAATTAAAGTTGGGTAATTTCCTTCATTCCACATTGCCTGAGTGCACTCAGCTTGCCAAGATTACCAGGCACTCTCAAGTGTCAGCTTTAACTTGTGGCACTCTAGGGCAAGTACATTCTCATCTCCTGTGCCACGGAAACCGGGTTTAAGCATTGGTTCTATGAGGGAAAAAATTGTTTTGAAAAGTACATGGCTATCCTCTTGGGCGTAGACGACATCCCAGAGCCAGTGTGAGTTATCACGACACATAGTTGTACAAAGCAGACAGTGTAATAGATTAAGTGTGTGTGAGTGTAGACTGCTAATGCCCCGTTACGAAGCGAATCAGGTATATGCCGCTGAATTATTGGCATATTTAGAACATTAACGTGAATGGCTCATTTGCCGCTCTTGGCATTGTCAATGTCGTTTACTCTCATTGGCATGGACTGGGCTGCAGCGAGCATTTATTGCATTATTGCAAATGCTAAAAAGACAGTAAATGTACAGTTTTTATATGGCACATAGGACTGTTCAAAGCACTTTACACCTCACCGCCTGCTAGACCTGTTCATTTCAACACCAGTGCAGAGTCCTTGGTAAATTGTTTACTGTGACAGTTGTTGGGTAATGAAATTCCACTCTGTCACTGTCTAACAACAGATCCTTTAAATATGTCCTCAGTTAAAGAGTTGGGACTCCAGAAGAAATTTATTGCTTAGGCTTTGAGCCACGTTATCTGTTAAAAATCCAATGTGTTATTCTATTACTGATATCAATGAGAGTAAGGACCAACTCAAGTTGTGTTGTCTCAGGAAGATGTTTTATGTCTGGTCCACAAACATGTTTCATTATTTGGCATACCGGTCTTGCTTCGGTCATTCTGGATGAAACCGATCTAGCAGAAATGCACGTATTTACTGGTCGTATGATCCCTGAAAAGGTCTTGCTTGCTACTTCAGTTGCTCAGTTGCTCTGCATCTAAAATAATCTTTAAAACGTCCTCCATCACATTGACTGACAGATACACCAGGCAGCAGCGACACTGCGGCATGGTTCAAGTATTAGTATATCTCAATCATTACACCCCCTGCCAAACTAAATGGCTGTTGAATCTGAATGTTGGCGAAGTGAATGGGTCGCTGGAGAATGTGCACATCCCCCTTAGCAAAAAATGTAATAGAATGTTCTATTTATAGGATTTTGTGGATGGTTTTCTATAGAATATTTTGTACTGTAGAATTTTGGAAGAATTATATAACAACTGATGTGGCTATGAAAACTCCATTGAATTGTATAAAATGTTCTGTAGCAAATGTGAAAATACCTGAAGAAAGCAGATCCAAATAAATGATGAAAGTGTGTCTAGCCAAAGCAGAACTGGGCTTTCAGACAAAACAAGAAGGTCGACACCTGGAGCATAGTAAACAGTATGTAGTCATTAAGCCAGGTGGTCCAACATCAAAGGGGATGAACACCCATGAAACATGTGTTTATGTGAATACATGTGGCTAGCTAGCACATGCTCCTGACAATGCCATAGAAAGCAAGAGACATTCAACATGGGGGAATGGTATGTAATCCTTTCATCTTTCAATCACCACATCATCAGTCATCATAAATCGGCACCCACAATGTGGCACAGGGCTTCCCCTAGGCTGTTCACATAGGAATAATCAGCCATGTGCGAGATGTGCGGTGGTGTGCGAAATGTGCGATGGCATGCGAATTGTGCGGTGGCATGCGAATTGTGCGGTGGCATGCGAATTGTGCGAGGATGTGCAGTAAGAGCCATTCTTTTTCTGATTTATGGAAGTGCATTCTTCCTGACAGAAGGAAACTGTGCAGACAATTTTATTACATCCTTACCGCTTAGCTCATTGCTCTGTGAAACCGGCTCCATCTGGTGGTAGTGGGATAATTACAGGCTATTACGGGTGGGAGTGAGTTAGGGCATTGTTAAAGCCACAATACATTATGTGGTGTCAAATAACGGAAAGTCAGTGAGTGTGAATTTAACAGGAACTTATTGGTCAGGACTTTCTTGAGGATATTTTAAAAAGACTGAGGATATTTTAAAAAGACTGTTTTGTTGTGATTGAATTGAATTGCACACTGCTTTTTGAGCAAGGAACTGATCGTTTTTACTTATATATATATATATATATAATAATAATATTGTATATATAAAATGAAATTGGTTGCTAGGCGATCACCGACGTCAATTTCAGCTGCTGTTTCCTTTATTTTATCAGTGTCACGGATTCATTCATTTAAATGATTTAATTTAACAATATCTTGATTATACAGCAGTATTTATTATTCCATTCGTTATTCAGATAAATATACAAATGCTTATTTCTGGGCTTTGTTTGTTACGTTCGAGACTTGTTTAATTTTATCGCTCACTCGCGTTACACGCAAGAGCCAATACCGTTATTAAAAATTGTAACGTTATTTTTTTAGCAGTGTTTACATCGTAATTTTATGTTCATTTATACATGACACATGTTTTATATGCTACGCATCGTTTTTTTGTTTATCATAACAAGCACTTAAAATATTAATTCAGGCTTATATTTATGTGCATGATTATATGTATAAATACACTGGTTTGCTAGTTTGTCTAAGGCTGACATGCAGTATCTGATATTCCTCCATCTAACAGGCCTTGAAGTCACAATGTAGACACTGGAGTCGGCCCTGGTCGAAAATAGCTAATTAACTAAATTATTATTAAGTCATATATAGATATATTGTGAATCCTTTCCCTGCAGCTGCACTTAGTTGCCTTTTTAATCTCTTTCTAATTCAATTTTTCCGTGTCATTTATTAATTATATATATTAGTAAGCCTTTTTACGTCTACATTGATTTCAGTATTTTTACAAAAGTTATACAAAATGTGTTTTCTCTTCATGGTCGTCATATGTTTCTTGTGTCTACCTGTATTTTTTCAAGACACATTATTCTCATGAAGATTAGATTTACCTTAGCCAATCTATGATCAATCTAGAATATTCATTCAAAATAGTGCACAAATCAGCTTTGCCAAAATTTGACATATTTCCTGTCTCATTCTATGCACGCACAAAAACTTAGTTAAAAAATCAGGTTGTAATCCATCTTTTTAACTATCTACCATTCTCCTTTTGGCAGGTGATGTGTCAATTAATCCTGGTCCAAAAACATTTAATAATATACACTCTGCGACTACCAATCTTAGATATGTTTGTCACAAATCTGCTGCCCTTTCTGATTTAATAGCATAAAAACATAGATATTTTAGCAATGACTGAGACATAGTTGACAACAATTGATACTGTCTCCTGTTTTGCTGACATCACTCCTCCTGGCTTTTCTCTACACCATCATCCACGCCAGTCAGATAGGGGTGGTGGTGTCGCATTTCTGGTTTCTGATTTGTTCAAGGTAGAAATCCTCCATTCACCTGTATACCTCAGCTTTGAGGCATGATGTATTCTTATAAAAGGTTCATCTATGTCTGCTAATTTTATTTGCAGTTACACTGTATCACCCTCCTGGAAACACAAGTACATTTTTTTGATAACTTTCAAGATTTTCTTGAAACTACATTACAATTACATGAAGAATTATATATTCTAGGTGATTTCAATATCCATGTTGATTTACCTATTCTTAATACTAGGTTATTCATAGATTACTTCAAACATTTGACTTACAACGTCACATATTCCCTACTTATAGCCATGGACATTGGCTTGACTTGTTTATCTCTAGCTCAAACTGCAGTAACATCAAAGCAGTATCTGTTACTGGTGGATTATCAGATCATCGTATTGTAATTACTGATCTGTGTCTTAAAGTCTAGTCAAGACCAGCGCAACAATTTATTACTTTCCGACTGATACTTGACATTAATATAGACATTCTTTGTGAGGACCTTGCAAATACCGATTCAGCCAAAAATTACACTGTGATCTAGTAAACCAGTACTACGTTACATTGAGCAGGTTTCTTGATAAACATGCACCCAAAAAAACAAAAAGTTCGTCCACTCTCACCATGGATGTCGCTAGATATATAGTATAAGCAAAACATCACCGTCAATATCTTGAAAAATGTGGCGATGTACGCGTTCACCCCTTGATCAGTCCCGCCTTATCAAGCAGTTATATCTATGGAACCACATGATGTCAAATGCAAAATCAGCAAATTATGGAACCTAGGCTCAGTTTTATTTATTGCATGCTTTCCTAGAATGAATTGAATGCAAATAAAGCCATCATTGAATACCACCACTTGATCCAACCTAAGGTATAAATCACATGATAAATTATTTATAAAATGAACCTCCGATCATCACAAATAACCTTTTTAGGTTAACATTAAACCAGAAGTGGTCCAACCACTACAGGGTTACCTGACCTACTCCGCGCTATTTATTGCAGTGTCCTTTAGTGTCTGGACGTCAGAGAATACCTGTATTGACCACAGGTTGAAGATTATCAGTACATGCATGCATTATTCATGACCCTCACTCCAGCCACATAATATGCCGGACAGTCGTGATTGCAGATCAAGTGAATCCGTAATGGAATCGGCGGAGATGTCAATGTGGAACAGTGAGTAGTTGTTCAGAAAGTAAATGTCTACAAACAGAGAGAGCTGCTCAGTCAGGTAGTGACATATGTGGAAATTCTGTCGGGTCAATTGGCCAGACGTCTGCTCAGTTCCTTGCCCAGGACCCGTTTCTTATTGTTGGAACATGTTTTTTAAATAGTTTTTTGTCTTTAAATAATGGAACTTTTTTTAAACATCTTGATTTTGTGGGACTATAACTGAATTTTATTTTCACAGTAACAAAATGAAATCGCGAAATTATGTTTCAAGGAATTTACTATTTTTGTTTTCCTATATTTCTACTGTGAAACAAAAACAAAATAGATTCTTGAGAATTCTTGAGAAACTAGCCATGGAACTAGAATGTTGTTATACTCAAAGTAACAACAGTGTTTGCATTGTATGATACAAATTATTAGAAAGACTAATTAAAGATCGTATGGTAGATTTTCTTGTTACACATAACTTGATAAACTGATATCAACTGGTGTATTGGGGGAAAAAAAACGATGGTTATTTCAGTTATTTACTTATGTGTTTGCGATATGCTTTGCTTATTTTGAGTGTCTTTCTCCTACCTGAGATAATTGGTTGGTGATCAATGCTACATACTGCATGGGAGTTTAAAATGAAAGTGGTGTAGCAGTGATGATTGCTGTACCTTTGGTCTGTTACTCCGTGGGTGGATTAAGCTAGTAGATATGAATGCTGAATTTGTTGGTATATGGAATTACTAATACTAAAACAACTTCTTTGGTGCCAATTTCATGTGGAAAAGCTGAGCTCCGTGTCACAAGAAAACCAGCGGATTAGGCATTCTCGTGATCGTGTACAATGCGAAAGTCATCAACAGATAGATGGATATGCTAAGAGGACAGACATTGTTAGCAATATAGGTTTTTAGCTGATGGCAAAATTGGTTGTGTAAGAGAAAAACAGAGAGAGATATGGAAACAAATTGATGGCAAGAGACATACAGGCAATCAGGGGGAGATAGAGAGAGACAGAAACAGAGATGAAAAGATACACGGAGAGATATCCTCATCTTGCTCAAAACCGGAAGTAAACTAATACTGACAATTTCCTTTAGTATCAGACGCAGTTCATGGCACAGTGTCCTGAAGGATGGCTTTGGCTAGTGGTATTGTCTTGCTTTGGACATGTCCCTTTCAAGGTTTTTGTAGAGAATTACACTGGGTTACTGCTCAAGCAAGGGATGTCAGGCCCTTTCACAGGTTGTGAATCTGTTTGAGTACATACACGCCATCCACAGCCATGTGCACATGTTATGCAATTTCTGCACACATGGCTCATACAGGCATGTCTTGAATGAAGTGCATGTCAGCCTGTGGTCCAGTGATATGATAATGCAATTAAACAATGGCTTATGGAGAGATGATGAGGCTAAGTCTGTTAATTCTGTCAGGTGACACTGTCCAGCGAGTGCCTAGACAGCAATGAAGTCGTGATTCCTGGTTTTTGTCGGCCGTCAGTTTATATTACGGTGTCCACTAGGAGTCGTGACTCGTCCTCTGGTCTCCAAGGAACAGTTCATCAATAATGACAATTTCAGGACCTTTTAGCCTACCTGCCGTTTTACTGCTCTCCGATTGCTTGATGGCAGTCATTTGAGTCCATTTCACTAACCTATGTCCTTCTGTGATTCACGTCAAGAGGGGTTCTTTTCTGGTGGACTTATCGTGTTTCGATGCTCCGTTTTCAAGCATACCACATGCATTATGAAAGGTTCAAGAAACAAGTGAGAGAACTACAGACCAATGAGTTTTTCATCAGAGATTTGCAAAAGACTAATTAAAGATCACATGGTGGATTTTCTTGTTAAGCATAACTTGATAAACCCATCTCAACATGGGTTTCTAAAAGCGAGGTCATGCTTAACAAATATGTTATGTTTTTTGGAAGATATCGCTAATTGGGTAGACGAGGGATCACCAGAAGATATCATCTACTTAGATTTTCAGAAAGCTTTCGACAGAGTGCCACATCAAAGATTATTGCTTAGACTAAAGGCCGATGGCATAGGAAATGGTATAATTAGCTGGATAGAAAAATGGCTGATTGACAGAAGACAACGGGTAGTAATTGATGGGGAGGCTTCAAACTGGAAATCAGTTTTTAGTGGAGTACCACAGGGATCAGTACTTCCCCTCTATATTCAAGAGTAAAGGTTAAAACATACCTCAGAATGCACCATTTTAAGCTAGTTTGAACAAAATCTCCGGGTGTGCATGCCCCCGGACGCCCCTAACAATGCATTGCTACTGCAGCACTTGCATAGCCCACCCCTACCACCTCACCCATCATTTTACCCAGGGGAAACACTGCTACATGTTCTTCTGTTATCTGAAACTGCCTTCTGTTTTCCCAAACAGGATTGGAAGATGCAGAAGTGAAAATTAAGATCTAGTTCCATCTGTGATCTGCCAGCCTCAGGCTTAGTCCAGACACTTCATATTGACCATTGTAGCTCTCTTGTGGCATGATGCCTTTATATATACTGTAAATTGTGCAACATATCATATATAAACGCAGCATCTGCTGATGATGTCATGGAGCAGATAGGTATACAGTTGGTGACCTTCCTTGCTTTGTATCAAACCTCCAAGGTTGCTATGCCCTCCTTTCAAAGCAATTAAAGCTGCCATGGAGTTTTTCTTAATGCTATTAGGGGTGAATGGCCTGAGGAGATTGTCAGGCAGTTGTGCTTAATGGGAAGAATATTAAGAAGTGGGATGATGAGGGCAGGTCACATGGTGCAGAGAAGGTGGGTGGGACCTATGTTATTCTTAATATATATCAATGATTTGGACGATGATATAACAAGCAAGGTGTTGAAATTTGCGGATGGTCGATACAAAATAAAAAAAGATAGTTTAGAAGGATTAAACGTGATGGAGATAGACAACATTTACAAGATGATCGTGACAGGTTGATCAAATGGTCTGAAAAGTGGCAAATGTTCAATTTTGGGAAATGTTAATACCTCTCTATAGAACATGGGAACAAAGATGTACAATATACAATGGGGGGTACTGTACTAAATACTACTGTAAAAGAAAAGGACTTAAGGGTTAACCATTAGTGCTGATATGAAGGTTTCAGAGCAGTGCAGTATTGCCGCATCAAAGGGAAATCAAATCCTTGGATTGATCAGGGCGAAGTAAAGCGTATAACGAAAAAAACTAATAATTCCACTGTACAAAACAATAGTTAGACCTCATTTAGAATATTGTATTCAAGCGTGGGGGCCATATCACAAGAAGGACGTAGACGTGCTAGAAAGAGTGCAGAGGAGAGCAACTAAAATAATACCAAAACTGAGGGACCTGATAGTTACGAAATATGCCTAAAAGAATGTGATTTAACAACACTAGAGCCCAGGAGAGTGAGAGGAGATCAGATAGAAGTGTTTAAATATTGTATGGTTATAAAAAAATTGATAGACATATTTTTTTCTCAGTTAAGAAAGATAGAAGGACTAGAGGATCTGAAGTTATATTAGTAAAGGATAAGTGTAGATTAGATATAAGAAAGTTTTCATTTTCATAAAAGGACTGAAAAAAAAAAACGGAACAGATTATCTGCTGATTGTGTGGGTGCTAGTAGCATGAATATGTTTAAAAATAAAATTGACACGTACCTCAGAAAGGCAGGATACACGTAGATAAAAACAGTTGGAATCTCGATAAGCCAAAAGGCTTCTTTGTCCACCTGCCACCTATAGTTAATTCTTTGGGTAAGCTGTATCTTCAAAACTATTGATTTTCTATAATTGCAAGTTTCATTTAATTTGATGTCCATTGAATTATCTTTAACATGATGTGTCTGTGGTGTTGATTGTTTAAATATATGTTGTTATTTATTGGTGACAAACATAGAAATTTTTTATTCTGGACAACTATAGAGTGGAATATTATACATTTTATTGACATCAAATGCATTCTACTGTGTATTTACACTTGCCATGCCTTGCTTAGACATGAAACAATGTAAATCAGTTCACTTTGTATAAATATAGTCAGCAAACACAGCTTTATAAGTCTTCTATCTTGGTTGCTGTCATTCTACATATGGCTTCTGTGTCGCGTCAACGTCACTCGTCAGTGTTGACATTGTGATCACTAGCATATTGACACCTGAAACAACCAGATGTTGACTATTAGAACAATTGAATTAGAATATACGTACCCTAATAATTTATTCTAATAAAAAAGACATAATTTTCATATATTAACATATAAACAGCAGTCTCCGTGACAAAAACTAAACTGACGGTGACCAAACTTGAACGACGAAACATAAACAAAACCCAAAGCCAAGTCATCCATTTTATCGCTCATTCAGTTGCCTTTTGAACGTAATGTCAACATACCTTTAGTTCAGTGTCAGAAATGTCCCATCCTACGAAATAATAGTGTAAACTTCGTCATTAGTAAACAACTAGATGTCCAAGGCGTCGCCATTTTTGAAGGTCCACAGGTGGCGAAGTTCTATCGCGAATGCAAGCACATGTCGAAAATACCCACAATTCATAGCTCAGATGTCAAGGAATCAGCCAGTATTAGTATCTTAAGTATCCGCAAGATGGGGCCACCGCTAGATGCTTTATCTCCACCGGATGCTTTCGGGTGCTCTGGGGAGAAAACACCCGGGTGCTTTCGGACGCGTGGGGTCGAATGGGTTAAAGCTAGTTTTAACAAAATCTCTGGGTGTGCATGCCCCCGGACCCCCCTAACAACGCGTTGCTACTGCAGCACTTGCATAGCCCACCCCTACCACCTCACCCATCATTTTACCCAGGGGAAACACTGGTACATGTTCTTCTGTTATCTGAAACTGCCTTCTGTTTTCCCAAACAGGATTGGAAGATGCAGAAGTGGAACTTAAGCTCTAGTCCCATCTTTGATCTGCCAGCCTCAGGCTTAATCCAGACACTTCATATTGACCATTGTAGCTCTCTTGTGGCATGATGCCTTTATATATACTGTAGATTGTGCAACATATTATATATAAACGCAACATCTGCTGATGATGTCATGGAGCAGATAGGTATACAGTTGGTGACCTTCATTGCTTTGTACCAAACCTCCAAGGTTGCTATACCCTTCTTTCAAAGCAATTAAAGCTGCCATGGAATTTTTCTTAATGCTATTATGGGTGAATGGCCTTAGGAGATTGTCAGGCAGTTGTGCTTAATGGGAAGAATATTAAGAAGTGGGATGATGAGGGCAGGTCACATGGTGCAGAGGAGGTGGGTTGATTGCAGCAGAAACAGAGGCAGTGAAACACCGGGAACATAGGAAAAGGGCAGATCACAATTACAGTAATGACTATGTATTCGGCATTGTGTGTTTTTGGACACCCAAAAAATCGACAAAAATAATACTTCTTGTGTACCTTCCATTTACAAACATCTGTGTAGAATTTCTTTTTTCCTATGTAATCGGACACAAATTATTAGTGATCTTTTATAAAGTGTAATTTCTCTCTGATAGCGTTATAAAGAGCTATCATTAGCACGGGTAGTCATATGAGACACAATGTCAGGACTCGTTCGAGTTTGTAAATACTCGGACAGCATGACTGTGAATTACATTTCTGTACCGTGTGTTTTCGAACAGCTGAGAATTTAATTATTTTAGATGTCCAAAGACGTAATCATTACGGGAAGAGGGGAAGACTGTGCACATATGCATGCAGACAGAGGCTAGCTGTTATATGCACGCACAACTAAGGACAGTCCCAAATTATTTCTGTAAAAGTAAAGTATAGGAAACTAGTCCCGCTAATATTATCACCTCACATTGGCCCAGACCCAAAAGTGATATTGAGGTTCTAATGCACCTGTACGTTTGTATGTATAATGTCAGAATATATGCGAACTAAACGCACCAAGAAAATATATACAATATTTGGAATTCCTTGGACAAAGAGAAGTACTTATAATCATTGTATTTTTGTTTGCTTCAGCCCCGGAAGAATGTGCTGGTGGCCAGATGGACGGTGCAGGTGACACACAGGTAAGGCATGTCACATGCAGGGGATGACAGAAAATGTACATCTGCCAAGTTCTTCCATTGCACCTGTATATGCTGTACATCAGTCACATGGCATGTCATGTGACAAGAATATTCTTGAGCTGGTTACATCTGCATCACCAGTGGGCTGGACAGAGATCACGTCTTTGAGTTCACAATAGGTTACATACATACACATTGCATTTTATATTTACTTCCCTGCTGGGTATATAATTGTTTAATCAAACATAGCAGTGTCTTTTGTAACTGTATCACAAGCATTTGTAATAGTGTATTGCAGATAAAAAAATTACTTTAAATGATTTACTAAATATTGCACACATCCCTCATATTTATACAGTTGTCGTTGCGTAGGTGTAAACTACGCAAGTGTGCATTGAAGTAATAGTGAGTTACTTAACATACTATTAAATCATTTTACATAAAATGTTATCAAATTTTTTGGACAACCTGATCCCGACATCATTCAAATGCTTACTGTATAGGCCCTGTATGGTAAAAATAGTCAATATTTATACCCGTGCAATAGCCATCAAACCATGCACAAAATACACTGTTTATTAAGTAACATTGGGATAATCCAAAGGAGGTAGGCCGAGTATTAGTAGAAGTTGATTGGACGGTGGGAATACTAAGCGGGAGAGTGCCGGAGACTGCGTGGCAAGGCAGAACAGAGCTAGATTTATGAGGTTTATGCATGACAGCCGCGGTGTTTAATCCATTGCCCCTGTGTTCGCAATAGAATACCGAAGTGCATTAACTGCACTGCCCTAGGCGTGCATGGATGTGAGGATTAGCAAACACATTTAGCTGTTCCGCTCACTCTATTGAATGCAACAACTGGTGACATTAATATGATTTGACAATGAGAAAGCCCGTTGAAAATGTAAACTGACTGGTGATTTCGGAGTAGTCTCTAGGATAGTTTCATCGTTCAATCCAAGAATGTCTGTATATTGATAAAAATGATGCTGCATTCAAGCAATTTCCTATAGTGTTTAAGTCCTGGTCATGTTTGGTTTGGTTTAAACCATTTGCCCATCATAGTTGTATTTTAAGTATTTTTCCCTGATAAACAGTTGTCACTTATATTTGGAGGTATCTCAGAAGTCTTGCAGTCAGCATGAATATTGCAGCCAGAATCTGTTTCATTTACATTGTGAAACATGCTGATGTAGGGATCACATGACTTTTTCACTGATTATCTGTCGGCATCACTGATTGGACAACACTGTCACATGACCCCTATCACATGATAAGGAGATCAAATAGAAGTTTCCAAGATATTGAATAATCATAAAAATACTCGTATAATATTTTGTTCTTAAAAAAATAGAAGAACAGGGAGGCTGGAAGTAACACTATAAGGAACAGAGCAGATTTCATATCACAAACAGTTCATTCTCATAGAGAATATTAAACGAATAGAAGAGATCGTCTGCTGTTTGTGTGAATGCAACCAGCGGGATATGTTTAAAAATAAAGTTGTTTAATATCTAGGAAGTGTGGGTTACACATTGATGCAAAAATGTTGGACTAGCTCTTGATAAACCAAACAATTCCTCGTCCACTTAACATCTGTAGGGTATGGATGCGCTTTGTATGGCAATTTTGTTAAATCTTTTTAAATGTCTCCACTGTCGTGTGACTAACTGTTATGTGACTAGCGTCATGTCGTAGCATTAGTGTTGTCCGGCTCACTTTGTACTACCACAACTTCGTCTACCACAAGTGTTTCAAACACAGGCAGAAGTTGCATTGAAGACGCAAAACACTGGAAGTAATATGTAGTTTTTCACAATATATCTTGTAATACTCCCCTAATCTCTTGGGCCAACCGGGTGACACATGAAGCCATTAATAACTGGATTCATCAATCTTATGTTGATTACCGCCATATTAGTTTTCATTGTGGTCTGTTTATATCCCTCCCTCATAAGACTACGCCATGTCTACAAGTCGCCGTTGCCAGGCAATCCTGCGTCGTCGCCAAATTGAGTCTGAGGCGAGCGACTGAACACAATCTTCTGCTGCTGTGTTGTCTTCAGTGAAGCGGCATCACCGTGTAGGCGGCGAATCACGCATACAGTCACATGAATTGGGCTGTCAACTCCTGGAAAGATTAACAAAATGCCCATCGATCATTCCGACAGGCCAAAGTAGTTGACTCGAACCCAAGATAGAAACCACCTTGCTAAAAACTGGCTGTCGGATGATGTGAGCATCTACCGGAGGAGATTGGGGCGATGAAGCAAGGGGCGGTTGTTAGGCAGGTGCCTTCAGTAATTGCAGATGTCTCATCTGGGTCTTATGCAAGTGTATGTCTATGTAGATAAAGAAATTTGAAAAAAACGTGCGGCAGCATTTGCTTGTTATACCTGCATCAAAAGTCTAACAATTGTTGTTCCTTAGTTTATTTTTATCTAATCAATAATTTTCCATTTATGACAATATATTTTTATGCAGAAGGAACAACGCAAGTCAGGTATTGATTGAATTAGGCCAAATTAATGACACGCAATTTTATTGACTGTGTATTGTTATACATTGTTACATACACATCCATTGTGACAACGACAGCAAGCATGCCGGCCCCTGACTGCTAAGCACTACTGTCTACTATTTGTATCTATCACTGTTGTTAATTGATTAGATGCAAGAAACAACGAGGTACCAGATGACAAAGCTCGGGTCTAAAGTAGTATTTTATTTATTTATTAAAAAAAAAAAATTCACGTCATGCACCAACCAATCAAAAACCATCCGTGTGACCTACTCATCAAAGTATTATTTAATTATAGAAATTAATTATGTATGCATTAGTGTATGTTTACGTGATCGCCTACATATGGCCAGAGTTTGTTTTTGCTCAACTTGCAGCATCCTGCCATTTGTCAGTGTCAAAACCGTCTTAATCCTGCCACACGTAAGCACACATTAAGTACAGAGGACATCATTACGGGTCTATTTATAGATTGCCCCAAGCCTTGATTGACAGGTGTCACATCCCAGAGTAGCAGCGTGAGGAATGAGGAAAACATTGACCCTGAAGCAAATTAGATTCTGGAGCCTGCAAAATCAAGATTGATTGACTTTATCGTGCATGGTTTATGTCATTTTTCAATGCTGTAAATGTAATCTCATTCTACGAAAAACTGTTTGCCAAACATTATTGTGGTGTGCAACATGGAAACAGTTGTTGTAATAATCGTTAAATGATTTTTGCTTCAGCGTACACTAGATGGCGACACTAGTGTTGATGGACATGAAAACGATGCCACGGGATGCAGCTGTGATGGAGCTATTGACCGGAGGTCACTGCCTGTACCACCTCCACCTTGTGGCCTCCACTCCTGTTTACACATGTCACAAGTAAGAAACAGAGTTTTAGTGAGTCGTTGTTTGCTTTACTTCAAGGAGATACTCTCCACTGGCTTAAAAAATACTGATGCTTGTTTTATATAAAAATGCAAAACAGTACTTAAAACGATAAATGCCGAATTATTATGCATACATGTTAAGCTTTAGAAAACTTTTATCGAAGATAGAAATCAATGTTTTCTTGGACTGTGTTATACACTTATTGAACGATATCGGGTGGTATGCACGAGTCGTTTCAGAATGTTGTACTGGGCGAGTTTGTGCCCCACAATACAACATCCTGAAACAATGAGTGCTTACCACCTGATAAAGGTATTTATGACATGGGTTCATGACTAACGTTTGAATATCTGTAATGCATGTAATGCAACAAAACAGTATTTTACCACCAAATTCCCTCTACGCAGATTTCACCGTACTAATACACAGTTAGTCTCGGTCATGTAAACTGGCCTTGCAAAACGTACTTAGGACATAATTTAGTAATAGATCTTGCCCAGTGTAACTATATTTTATTCAATAAACTACTCCTGATACTACAGGTAAACCGTTAATACAAATAGAAAATCATGCAAAGACAAAACAGTTAGGATACTGGGAACTATTTGTCTGTAGGGAAAAGGCACATTTTGCTAGTTGTTATACGGTTGGTTATGAATACGTTTTAGACTTTGGTGGTCTATACATTTTACAAAATTATGGATACATCTTGGAATGCCATTTGTTTTCACCTCAAAATCCATTAACTGTTTATAAAGAAGGCTTGGAACTGAATGGTATGATTCAAACAACTGTGTGTACCGGTATATTAATCGAACATCACGGAGCCACTTGAGCCCTGATACTTTCCTTGTGGTGATTAATACAAATATATAAACTGAAATATTCTGTATGTTTGCATCAGTCATCTCGATGTGATTTGTTACATTGTTACAGCTTGCTTTGTTCCCTTTCTAAACGTTAACTTTGTTGCAACTTATGGACACTTTTTGTTACCAGTAACCCACATAATATCACTAATGGCGTTTCTAGTCTGGGATCCAGTGGTATCTTAAAATGAAGAAGAAACAGTGAATAGTAGAAACTCTTCCTGTGACATCGACATCATGACCGTGTGCCACCTGTGCAATAACAGCTTAATGTAGTGCGTAACAGTGTAGTAATGGGACATCACATCAGTGCGTAGAACGTGCACGTCATCATACATTGCAATTGAAAACACATTATGGCCACCATCTGCTCATGTCATAAATACATATAATCAATCAATCAATAGTTTAAATTTAAAACTGTCATTGCAATGTACAATTAATGTGACAAAGGCCTGTATTCTATGCAAGCAATCCGAAGATGTGACATGTATCATTTCTAAGAGAAGAAAAACTAATCGGCACAATACTCAGTTTGCCAATTTCATTAGATATGCACATACACATGTACGGAGCAATAAGGCCAGACTTTTTATTCCATGTTTTACGGGCCCGCCGACATTAATTTCCTGGGTCTAGAATAAAAATAAAACTCAAAAATTGTTGTCTTTTTATTGCCGCCGATGTCGTTATTTATTAACTGCACGTGTTAAATTATAAATGAAATATCTTTCTATTCATGAGAGAAAATACTGTGCTACTGTATGGGGTTCGAATCGAAGTTTTTTGCCCATGTGGGCCTTTAACAATGGTAGCTACCGCATGCGTATATTTTTCTTTGAATATGACGTCAACATCTATTACATTGAATACTGTCACCCTACGTGAAATAGTAACATGCACTACGATTTCCCGCACTGTCATTTCCCAACAATAAAATTTTATTTTTACCCTGTTCGCGACACTGATTTCTGGAAAATTCTTCCCATAAAACATGTAATAAAAAAGTCTGGCCTAAAGGATGTCGTGGATTTTTGTAAATTTAATCATTCTACAGTTATGTAAATAGAATAGAAATAAAAAACTGTCCGTGGTAGTGTGTCCTTCACGTGGACTTGACTGAGATGGCCTGATGATAGCTAATCCAGATTAGTGATGTTTAATCAGCTGGGCAGTCAATTAACATGCACGCACGCACTCGTGAGTGTGTGCATGCATGTGTGCGTGTGCATCCTTAAGGCATAGATGAAGATGTCATAACATTGACGTCCACTGACGTTTTAGTGTTATTGCCATCTCTGTTTCCCAAACATCAATAAATCGTATAAAATGTGGATTGGTGGCTAACATTTCCTTTCGACATTTAGTTTATAGCCGGCATGCTCTTTTAGAATGTTGGATGCATGGTTAAATTGAGATTGTTAAACTGAGTCTGTCATCATTTTTTTTTAAATGTTAATGTTCCTAGGTATAAGTTTAGTTCGCTGCATTTATTAGTTTGACAATAACATACACACACACACACACACACACACACACACACACACACACACACACACACACACACACACACACACACACACACACACACACACACACACACACACACACACACACACACTTGTTAGTTTCCTAGACTATTGATAAAATGTCAGTGTTTTCTTGGAACCACATCATTTTGCCTGACCAAGAACCTATATTAAATGTAACACCTGGTCATCATTCATGGAATGATAGGAAATGGGAGATGGGAGGTTTATCCAAAAAATTGGTGGGAAATGCACTTTAAAATGGGTGGGAGATAACTTTAAAACTGGTGGGAGGTAACTTTGAAACTGGTGGGAGGTAACTTTGAAACTGGTGGGAGGTAACTTTGAAACTGGTTGAAGGTAACTTTAAAGTGGGTAGGAAGGAATTTTAAAGTGGGTGTGAGGGAACTCTAAAGTGGGCGGGAGGGAACTCTAAAGTGGGCGGGAGGGAACTCTATAGTGGGTGGGAGGGAACTGTAAAGTGGGTGGGAGAGTACTCTAAAGTGGGCGGAAGGAAACTTTAAGGTGGGTGGGAGGGTACTCTAAAGTGGGCGGGAGGAAACTTTAAAGTGTGCGGGAGGAAACTTTAATTATTGTATTATGACATGGGGATACCAAGGAAACAGATTAATAAAAAGTCAAAAGAAAGCGGTGCGAATAATAACATTAAGTAAATACAACTCACATACAGAACCACTTTTCAAACAACTCAACATACTGAAAGTAGTAGACTTGCTAAATTTACAAGAACTAAAATTTTATTACAAATACAAACATCAAAATTTACCCGTTTACTTATTAAATTGGCAGTTAACCCCAAATACCAGCACACACAAATATGACACTCGAAGAGCAACTGAACTACACACCTTCAGAACTAAACATGAATTTGCAAAAATGTGTCTTAAATATAACTTACCACATGTTATAAATAATATCCCTGATTTTGTGAAAGATAAGATAGTGACCCATAGTTTGAAAGGATTCTCAAGTTATGCTAAAAACCACATGCTACAAAAATACAACCTCACGTGCAATATACTACGGTAAATTGCTATATATGCCAATTAAATTAATAAATGAGAAACACAGTTAACAAAAATGTATCTTTTAAATTTGTATAGTCGCACACATGCGTACATGCGAACTCAACACATTACGAAGCACATTACATCAACAAAACAACCATCATACACATTATGTAAGAGAAGACAATTACATTTCTTTTTTAATGTTTGACGTAATCATTATATTTTGTTATATAAATCCTAGGATTTGATACAATAATAATTTTTTTTGTGGATGGCTCCTATGATAGCGATCAGTTTTGATCTTAATAGGAGTCTCCCATCCCACAGCAACTGTTTTTTTTCTTTTTCATTTTGTTGCGAAGTTTATACTATATTCTGTTGATTGCATATTCTCAGTTGTATTATATATTTCACATTTCAATATTACTGTATATGCCGGTATGTGTGTATACATGTATGTATGTAATACGTGTATGTGTGGATATAATTATACATAATTTGGATTTTTGTAATGCTGTTGGGAAAATAAAATCATCCTTATCCTTTAAGGTGGGCGGGAGGGAACTCTAAAGTGGGCGGGAGGGAACTTTAACCCTCTCAAGGCCAGATTAATGCAAATATGTGCCTGTTATTGAATCCTATTAAATCGAGAGAATGTGCTGTGAGTGAATCATGTGATATACTCGGGTTGCATGAATGCAAATAAATAAATAATTTTTGATCCGACTCAAGTAAAATTTTTACTACATTTGAAGAACTAATTCCTGGTGTAACTAGCCAAATATGTGACATATATGTCAATTTATTACCCAAATATGAATTGCTAAAGTTTGAAAAAAATAAAATACTTAAATAATTTTCAACAATTAATTTTTTTTTAATAATTTCATTAATAATTAACGGTTACATGCTGCATATGAAATGTTCACAAATTACTATGCTACAGAATGGAAAACTAATTAAATGTCTATGGTAAATAAAACTGAAATAATTTAAGTTTTTCAGAGTGCATGTATTTTCAAGATTTTATACAAAATGGCGTTCTTTGTGATCATAGCCGTCATCCCGTCTGAACTATTAAGTTTGTGTTATATTTAAAATGCGTAATCATAGTACAAAACATTCCCCTTCGATGGCAGCGTTCGTTATAAACTCGATTGGAAAATCCCATCAAAGTCCGAATTACTGGAGTTCGACATAATGACAATGTCGAGAATTACAACAAAGCTAAAAAACACCACCCGCTTCGTTGCGCGGCGCATTAATATTTTTTTTACAACAAAATAGACCGCTCAAAAGTTAGCATTTAATCGTAGAAATCGCCTGCGGACGCGTGTTTTGGAATAACTCCTGGGTGCTTCCATGTTTATGCCCGCAGCAAATGTTAAACTTTAATCTCATTGGCTGAAAATCACCATTAAAACATTCACTGCGTGGCGTAAAAGAGGGACCGGAAATTGTGTGTCGCTGCGTTCGACTACAAAACCGCTTGGTGGTTGGCGTTATTTAGTCACTGAAATTGCCATCATATCTCACTTTTGATGCTTCCCAGTGAAACTTCAATATTATTATATGCTAACTGCCGAAATAAATTGCCGTTATTGGATGACACTGTTTCGCGGTACCAGTTTAAATGTGCCCCTGTATTCGGGTTGATTCGGGCGTTCTGGCCGTGAGGCATACTCGGGTTGATTCGGGCGTTCTGACCACGAGAGGGTTAAAGTCGGTGGGAGGTAACTTTAAAATTAGTTGGACAGGTGGCTGAGAACCCCGCCACATCCCTTCGCATACTACCGACTGTGTTCACTTCCTGTCAGTTATAGAACACTCCATATGGCAACTCGATCTCCGTCACAGTGACGCTTGGTTATACTCTCTATTAGCCAGCGCCACGAGACCCTATTTCCATCTCTGCTTGTTCTTAACTACAGCTATTTCTGCATCTCTGACTCTCATCCGCAGAATCCATTATTATCCGACTATTAGTTTTGCAAAACGCAGCTGCACGGTATTAAAGCTGACCCTGTACACATGCATAATCACCTGTGGCAGGTTGAGGCATTGTCACGGTCATCTCCTATTTGTGGATGCTGTAGAATTCATTTCCACTAGACTCTGACCAGAATGGGTGTAGATTACGGTGATACACACCAGGAGCGAACTGCTGTCCATTGGATGTCAGGGTGCCTTGCTTTCCTGTATCTTCCTACGTTTAAATTTTGATGAACCTTTCAATCATAATCTCATCTATTATTCCTGTTTTTTCTCTAAATTTCCTATCAATCATAATCTCATATATTGTTCCTATGTTATTTATTCTAAATTTTCCACCAAACTGAGTGGGCACACTACGTGAATTGTGACGTGCCTTCCTATTTTGAATTAGTTGCACAGTTTTATTGCTATCATGTTAATTAAGTCAGGCAGTGGAAGGGCATTTGTTAGTCGCTAGGATATGTCAAGTCAGCTTGAAATGTGTCTCTACTAGCATGCTAATTCAGTGTTTGGCAGTTTCATCTACACGCAGACTTTCTAGTCCATTTGTGCCCATAAAGCTGTCACACTGAGTTCATTTGCTAGAACAGTGTTTAGAGGCTAGGGAGGACATAATAAAAGACGTGCTGTGTGCAGTTATCTGTTGAACCGATGGCAGAGTGTGTGGAGGGAAGTGGAAGTGGCATCCACCTATACAGCATTGCCGACTTGCTTATGTTAAGTGACTTCCTCGAATCACAACATCAATCCATGTTCTCCCATCTCTGTCTCCTCTTTTCCCAGGTCTGTGTTACATTTTAGGATGTCTGTGTAGTAATAAAACTTTTGTTTAAATACTTCACCTTACTTTCCATGCAAATTAACAATACCTTAATATTTCCTTGGAACCACAATTTTTGCCTGATCGGTGTGCTCAGTTTAAGAAATGCTGTTGATTCGTTGGCACAGATACTTGACTTCCAGACTCCGTCTGGCGATTCAGTCTCCACTAAAGTGGCGCTTCTATACTCATCCTATTGGCCAACTAATGTAATGATAACCTAACTAATCAAGTTAGCATATGTATATTTGTGGGGGTAGTTTAATAATGTTTTCCACCTAGACGGTCTGCATCTTGGGAAAGAAACACCATCATGTTTTTTAGAAATTCCCCCTCGGTTAATGGATTGTTATCGGTTTCGCGGTTCATACCATGTTTTAGATGCACATAAATCTGCTGTTTGTAACATTATGCATAATAAATGTCATTAAAAATATTCCTGGATAATCCTCTTCTGCATCATTGCGTATGTACCATAACCAGGAAGAATATTTTTGCTACTTTCGATAACTACTTGTTTCTCCGGTTTCCAGGCTACACATATTGGTAGCGTGAACCGATGGAGACACAGGTTCATTCCCTCATCAGAGGTAGTGATCTGTGACATACATTCTTCGCTCCCTGAAAGTTTCAGTCACTCCCCATATAGTTGACTGTTTGTGATATGCAGCCTCCAGTGTATGTTGAATGCTATCCCCAGCATTCTCATGTTGTATACATCTAATTGCTTGTCTAAAATCGATGTTATTTTCCAAGCCATCATAAAATGATTAATCTAAAAACATAATCAAAACCCAGTATCAAAATGACGTAAAAAAGCAACATGTGTGTATGTGTTTTAAAAAGTAGTCTGTGTGTGGGGGGGATTTCTGCAAATTAGGATAATACACAATAACATAGAACTAATAGTATTGGTATAATTTTTCCATTCTAATTTCACCACGGTACTTGAAAAACTGGCTCAGCATTATCATTTGATTAGTAGTGATACAAAATAACATACATGGACGAGAAAACACAGTTTACTTTCTCCAATAACTGTCTTTAATTGGTGTGCGTGATTACATCACGGTTGCGTGTGTCTCCCTGTCTGTGTCTACGTGTGTCTCCATCTAAATCTTTTAATTTATTCATAATGCAATCCTCTTTCTAATATTGTCTGCACGTGTGGGCATGACTGTATGTGATTGTCCATCAATCAAGGTATTTATGTTTTCTTATGTCTTATTAATTACATATATTTTTTATTATTCAGACAACACCAAGATCAGCATGCCAAGCATCAGGACGGGGAGGCAAACCCTCTGGACTATACCGCAACACAGTGGTGACATTCAGCCTTGTGTCGCTGATAGTGTCGGTAGTGTACGGCGCATGTCATCATGTCGACACACAGGCCACTGTCATTGTCACAATTCCACCACAGTTTCCACTAGGTAGTTACTTTTGACATAGAGCATGCAATCGTGTGCTGCTAGAGTGGTATAAGACTTTTCAAGATTCAAAAACTTTATTGCAGCATTAAAAATGTCCTTTAGCTATGCATTGAACAGCCAGTAGTAAAATTGGTAATGCACATACAATTAGTAAACCAGATTTCAGAAAACTGGTAAAACGACATTCGTTGCTCAATATTTTGTATATGCACTGCTGAAAAACGTTTACTTAAAACATGCAACTAAGATTAAAATGGCAGAGGGAATAAAAGATTTCTTTAAAACATTTTTACTTGCTAATTGTACCTTTAAATGTCTTCTAATTTCTTGCTTTTCTATCATTCACCCTGTCCATTGCATCCTCCACAACCTGTGTCACCTCCATGTCTCTCCTCACCATGACACCCTGTCCACTGCATCCTCCACAACCTGTGTCACCCCCATGTCTCCTCACCATGACACCCTGTCCATTGCATCCTCCACAACCTGTGTCACCTCCATGTTTCTCCTCACCATGACACCTTGTCCATTGCATCCTCCACAACCTGTTTCACCTCCATGTCTCTCCTCACCATGTCCATTGCATCCTCCACAACCTGTGTCACCTCCATGACTCTCCTCACCATGACACCCTGTTCACTGCATCCTCCACAACCTGTGTCACCTCCATGTCTCTTCTCACCATCACACCCTGTCCATTGCATCCTCCACAACCTGTGTCACCTCCATGTTTTTCCTCACCATGACACCCTGTCCATTGCATCCTCCTTCACAACCTATGTCACCTCCATGTCTCTCTTCACCACGACACCCTGTCCATTGCATCCTCCTCCACAACCTCTGTCACCTCCATGTCTCTACTCACCATCACGCCCTGTCCATTGCATCCTCCTCCACAACCTGTGTCACCTCCATGTCTCTTCTCACCATGACACCCTGTCCACTGCGGTCACCTCCATATCTCTTCTCACCATGACACCCTGTCCACTGCATCCTCCTCCACAACCTCTCTCACCCCCATGCCTCTCCTCACTAGACACCCTGTCCATTGTGTCCTCCTCCACAACCTCTCTCACCTCCATGTCTCTACTCACCATGACACCCTGTCCATTGCATCCTCCTCCACAACCTGTCACCTCCATGTCTCTCATCACCACGATGCCCTGTCCACTGCATTCTCCTCCACAACCTCTGTCACCTCCATGTCTCCTCTCACCACGATGCCCTGTCCATTGCATTCTCCTCCACAACCTCTGTCACCTCCATGTCTCTCCTCGCCATGATGCCCTGTCCATTGCATTCTCCTCCACAACCTCTGTCACCTCCATGTCTCCTCTCACCACGATGCCCTGTCCACTGCATTCTCCTCCACAACCTCTGTCACCTCCATGTCTCTCCTCGCCACGATGCCCTGTCCATTGCATTCTCCTCCACAACCTCTGTCACCTCCATGTCTCCTCTCACCACGATGCCCTGTCCATTGCATTCTCCTCCACAACCTCTGGCACCTCCATGTCTCTCCTCACCACGATGCCCTGTCCATTGCATTCTCCTCCACAACCACTGTCACCTCCATGTCTCTCCTCACCACGATGCCCTGTCCATTGCATTCTCCTCCACAACCTCTGGCACCTCCATGTCTCTCCTCACCACGCTGCCCTGTCCATTGCGTCCTCCTCCACAACCTCTGTCACCTCCATGTCTATCTTCACCAGGACGTCCTGTCCATTGCATCCTCCTCCACAACCTCTGCCACTTCCATGTCTCTCCTCACCATCATGCCCTGTCCATTGCGTCCTCTTCCACCTCTTTCTCCTCCATGTCTGCTCACCACGATGCCCTGTCCATTGCATCCTCCTCCACAACCTCTGCCACTTCCATGTCTCTCCTCGCCATGTCCCTCCCAGGTTCTTTGTCATCCCCAGCAGTGTCTGCCCTTCACGTCTTTGTTGCATTGTCCTCCTACTTATGTGCCACAGGACCAAATAACCAGAGTTTGCTCTTTCTCACTTCATCTATTATACACACCTCATCCACTGCCTACCTTAAATCTTTGTTTAGCCCTCACTAACTATCATAAGCTGTTTCAGATGTTTGAGTTGTTTCTGTGTGGAACTGATGACACACCACAGGGATAGTCTAGGGGGGCACAAAAGCCTCTACTGGCAGCCGAACCAGATGGAGTAGACAATCTTTTACTCTGTCGTAGCTTCAGCTTCCACTGTCCTCAGGTCAACTGGTGACATTTGAAGGCAGGAGGGGGCTGTTGAAACATTTTCGCCACTGCATCATCGTAATTTCAGCTTATTGTAACCTGAACGGGGGCACATTTCCAAGGATCTAGGGGGCACGGTCACGTGGGCTCATTCAAAAATGTCTACATGCACACAAAATTCCAAAGGGCTAGGGGGCACAAGCCCCCGGCCCCCTAAACTTGCCTATGCACCAAATTGTTACAGATGACGATAATAGAAACTGGAAAAAACAATGTTGAATCACATTTGTAATGCTTCATTAACCATGCCTTAATCAGTAGATTAAACAAGGGTTGCCAGTCAACGATTTGATGTGGCTTTTGCTTACTATGAACGTTTGCAAATTGCACTGCACCATATGGACATTGTTACAATAATATCCACACGGGCCACATTGTTACAATTTGCTGGGCCACCAGAAAGACTGGGGTAATGTTGGATAATTCCTACATGTTCAAAGTGGCTTGTAAAATAAACCACAGCCCAGTCGGAAATGTAGACAATATGGTTTGCCTGTGAATAAAGGATATCCATGAAACAGATTTCGGTCTTGTAAATGTATAAACAACTATGTTAAATATAACTTCATTGTGATAAAAAAATACGTGTTGTCAAACATTGAAAGTATACATTTATCCAGACCCTAAAGAAGTTGTTTTATCAAGACAGTAACATACTGTAGGAAATAAAATTGACCATAGGGAATTCTGTTATGCTAAAAGTTGTACACGCAGTCAGTGTAAGTGGCAGCCATGTACTTGTAGCATGTTATTTGATGGATTTGCTGCTGATAAAAAATTGCATTACTGCTGATAAGTTTAATGAGAATGCTGTCTATATTATAGAGAGTATTAAGCTCAAACTGCATGCTAACAGGAAAGGAACTGCCTCATGTGTTATGCTTGAATGCGAATAAATTTTTACCGATTATAATTATAGTGGTGGTGATTGAAAGTTCATGGTTTTTGTGTGCTTTTTTATCTGGGCTTTCAGCCGAGATTAATAACGATCAGGTTTTTAGACCAGAGTGACAATTGTATGACATAACGTCTGCACAGTTGTTTGTGCGTTGACGTTGAGGGCAATACTTCTTAGCGCATTAAGAAGAAAAAGAAGAAAATTACGTGATACCAGCCGTAGTCATCTTGGACAAATTGCTCATCCCATTAACGGTGTTTTATTGCACAGGTCTAGTGATTACATTTGATGCTTTCGCCCAATTAATTTTTTATTTCATTAAAGAAATCGCGGGGAAATGACAAGTTGAACTATGCAGTTGTCGATTGTACTCGCTGCTTATACATTCTTAATGCCAACACTTTCTCTTTTCTTGGTTCCAGAAAATTTATTCCAAGCACTTAAAGATTATTATTTTAGCATTTGGTTTAAATTGTCCAATTGCAGCAATTTTTATATGAATTTGGAATACCATAGTGAACAACTTTTGTAATTTTAATACAATTCTCAAAATGTATGAAAGCCCAAACTAATTATATTGGTAGATTTTATAATTTAATAATCTAACATAAATGCATGTTGGTAAAGAACATGATCTCGTGGTGATTTTTATTAAAAGTATTTCTATTTTTCTTAGGGGCTGTGAAACTGTTCTTCAACAAGAAACACAGAAACGAGGTCACAATCAGATGGCAACACCAGAATATCACAAGCATTGATATATTTGGTAGGTGATTATTCAAGCTGAAAACAAGTGGCTGAATCCAACTTCTGTCGTCTTTTATTGCAGGTTTACAGGTTTTGTTGCAGCATTTTACCACCTGGTCTGCCATATGAACAATGTATCACCATCGATCTTATAACTTCATTTCTCCCACTGATGTAGACATTGATGACCTCTCTGAATCTATATCTTATAAATACACATTCACAGAATAAATGCTGGTTCTTGATCATCCCGCTCAAAGATTTGCACAGTAATTGCATACACTTTAACCATAGCAGAATCACATATTGTGTCGGTCGGTCGGTCGCTGCATAATGTATATTTCTTTGTTATCTAGAAGTGATTTAATTTGACAGTCAAATTTTACTTAAACATCGAACAATTAAACAAGTTTGCATTTCTGTTATAAGATGTGCAGAATCAGTCAGATTCTTACCTTCACTCCACATCTCAATCTGTTCAACATAATAGTTTACAGCAATAATAATAAGCAAACATTTATTTAAATAGCTAAAACTGTTAATGTAAGTTGTCATATAGAACGGTCATGGTTTCAGCCTGCATTGTACAGAGACACTCCGATGAAGTCAGTTTCTCTGTTTCCAGACCTGGATGATGCCAGTCACACCAACAACCCTCCGTGTTCCGCCAAGGAGGCCTGTCCTGATGCCTACACCCAGAACCTTGGAGGGTGTGACCCTGCGGGGACCAAATGTGTGTGTCAACGCGGCTACCAGCTCACCGATGGGCTCTGTACAGGTAGGCTCACAAATAATGTATGGCCTCGTATACCATCAGTAGCCCTATGTGGGGCTTTTTATGTTCCTTGCTTTGGACACCAGGTTGAGGTGACCAAAGGCTGTTGGTATCTCTTCCAAAAACCACAGGCAATTTAGGGAGAACAAAATTGCCTAGATTTTGAAGTCGCAGGACTCAAACTTCAGTTCTTTCAGTCGACAGTCTGGTGCTGTAACCGCCAAGCCAACACAATGGTTTGAAAGCAACATGCATCTCCATATCTGGCTAGGTACGGTGTCTAAAATGTGGATTCTCAATCAAGAGGTTTGACTCTTCTTTCTTAAAACTTGGGCAGTTGCATTTTCAAGACGGTTCATTCGGCTGTGTAAATGGGTACTTGGTCATAAACAAGTCAGATGCAGCAATAGTCTTATTGCACTGCTTCCAGCGAAATCATGTTAGTGTCTGCCAACTATGCAATGTTCCTTTAGTGTGACGTTTGGGGAATTCTCACCAACATTGCATGTTCGTCATTGTTTAATAAAACTTACTACAATGCTGTTTGTTTTGTTGTTGCAAATTTACAACTGTAAATTCAGAAAACATTTACAGTAAGATCTATGAAGATGGGGTTGCAGACTTTGGCATAGATTGTTATGGATATTTAAATGTTGTATTTTTCTTATCACTTCAGATGTGGATGAGTGTCTGTATGACGTGTCACCATGTCATGACGACTCAGTCTGTCACAACTACATTGGCTCCTACCTGTGTATCTGTGGCCCACGATTCTACTACAGGAACGACAGATGCACATGTAAGTTGTTTTAGTAGCATTGACTTCTGTATGAAACTCTTAAACAACAATTACAACAGTATTTGTGCACATCTGTGTTCAAATGAAAATCCAATATGTCTTTATCAGTAGTATTGATACATTTTTGTATGTGTAAGACAAAAATAATACTGTAGCATCAATAATGAAAGTATTACAAGTTTAACTGCCCACAACTTCCATAAATCAGGAGACATTTTTTGTGTGTGGAAAGTTGGCATATTTTGCTATTATGGATTACCTACACTGCTGTCTCAAACTGTCAATGTTACATTGTTTCATTCACAAACCCTGTGATTTGGATGCACCTGTTATTTGATGCAATTTGTCGTCCTGTCTGTTCCCAGCATGCAGTGGGGAGTGTCCGGAGGGTCAGTTCGAGTCCCAACCCTGCAGTGAGTCGTCAGACAGACTATGTTCAGGTAGGTGCTGCCACCTAGCAACAGTGCTGCCATCTAGCAGACAAGTGTATGATGCAACAGTGCTGCCATCATACAGACAAAAATGTCTTACAATTCAGTGGTACTTGTTTGTCTAGCTAGAATATTTTGGTCTATTTTAAAGTTGTCTTCTGGATAACCAATTTATATCCATATGGTAATTGGTACGAAAACAAACATCAAATTGTGTGAATTTATGGGCTTACAATGTGTTGTTTTAATTATTACACAATGTGTATGTTACCCCTCCATTTTGTGGAGGGTAACATGCATATGGAGTGAATGACATCCAGGAGGATAGTGAGGGTTAAAGTTGGCCTAAGCATTTAAGTCAAGTAAGTCAGTATATGTTATCAACTTAATTAGCTGTATTGATCATGACATTATTTTTGTCACAGTATTGAAGATTAAATTTTCTACTTTGAACAAGCATTCCAAGTTGTAGGACAAAAAGTAACAGGAAAGATAATAACGAAAAACAATTATAAAATAAGTTACAGTTTATTTTGTTGATGATTTCTGTTTGGAAAAGTGACTGAAAAATTAAGGTTATTTTTGTTCCGCTGATTTGTATTATAATCTAAAAGGTTTTAAATATTAAAAATAAGTACATAATCTTTTGCAGGGAGTTAGTCACAGTATTAGAATCAACAAATGACAGTGAACATACCATATTCCACACATTGCGGTTACAGTGCTAGCTTTCGTTTTGGCAGTGTGCAGTCGGTGTGAAGGATCCACGTATGAAATCACCCGGTGTCAATCGTCAAAGGATACGCAGTGCATTCGTAAGTGTCAATGCGCATGTCTCTTGGTTATAACAATAACATTTCTTATTAAGCACACTTTTAGGGATTATCTCAGATCTCCAATGTCCAATATCAGACAAAATTACTTTTGTTTGGAGGAAGGGAGTCGGTGGTGGTTTCGTCTGGTGTCGGACATCGATATTTGATGCTTCGGATTGATACTGTAAATATAAATATATTGATATCATCATATCAATGTTTACACACTTTCGTCTGAGGGGGAACATCAATGTTCTGAGATGATCTCTTAATTAACAGTAACATTGATGATCAATCCTAAATATTTGAAAATGAAATAAAAGTTTGTCATTAGGTAAAAAATAATGTAAGTAATGATCAAAATGTGTCGATGAATAAAAATAAAATATATGAAGAATAGCTTTTTAAAATCATTAAACTTTAGCTTACAAATATATTAAAAAGACATAAAATGGTGTATACGGTAATGTGTGTACTATTGAAGCCTTAAAGAAAATCCTATTTTGAACCTACAAATAGCTGTATTGTGTTTGATAAAAAAACTTGTTCATATTCATTTACCATTCTGTAGAATTATATTACTTTTTTTCAGTTTGTCACAATGTCTAATGTCAGTACTTCAATTATATATACCCTATATATAAATATATATGACAAATCTGTCTTGTCTGTGTAGATGTGGCCCACCCTGCACTTCTGAGCCAAGAGATAACCATTCCTTCATACAGAGAAGGTGAGTTGCTCTACATAGCTCCTACAAACTCATTCAAAAAATGAAAGACCCCTCCTTACGTTATGGCCCTTTAAAATTGACAAATCCAAATTTGGTTAGTGTTGAACCCACCATATATGCATTAACCTTCCTCTATGATTTTATGTCAGAATTTGGCCAGAAATTCAGCAAACATTTTCAAAATGTCATTGTGTATTTCGCTAAAATGCTTACAGAGTTGTGATTGACACGATTCTTGTTCGCAGTGTTCCGGGTGAATGCTTCGAGCAATGTGTTCCTGGAAACTCTGTTTGGGGCGCGTGACCTTGAGACAACCCCCCATTACATCACGAACAACAAGCAGATGATCGACTTTTTCTGGTTCCGCGACTCGGGGATGCGCATCAGTATAGGGGTGGAAGACATCAACATCCTTCCACTGTACGAAGACGTGAGTTACGAGAGCGACAACAAATTCATGCTGAACTACCCCAACACTGAGAAGGAGAAGGAACACTTCATCAAGGTCATCCGTCACCACTGCAGGTCCGCATGGATCATTGATCTTTAAAAGTTTTTTATGTACTAACTAATGTAATGTTCTCAAGACTATACTAACTTTGTTGAAGGTTTACTGCGCACCAAATTGTGTTCAGAAAACCCATAATAGTGGTCGCATTTTGAAGGCATGACCATGGGTGCATGTTCAAATAGTAATTAAACAAAACATCCAGTTTCAAAACAAACTTTAGTGGCAGTTCAGCGGGGTTAACTGCTATACCCTTTGATGTTCAACGATGCCCACTTTCCCATGGTCAATACGTACAGCAGACATCCAGTTGGAAATTGCTACTCCCACTAATTCCGGGCAGACTACGTCCCTTTGATGAATATCGTACTATATTGAGCTGGCATATGTACATGTTAGAGTGTGGTAACATTTTTGTTCTAGATGGGCATCAAACTTTCAGGGATTAAGATAGCTGGGGTTGGTATCATGTCAGTTGATGTCTTAACTTTTTTTTCATAGAACATTAGGGGTAAATGTGAACATATGTACTATAAAAAAAACATGGCATTACCAATCCGTCCTTTAAAAATTAGTATTCTTAGTGTGTGGAAAGTCCCTTTTCAGATTCTTGGAAACTGATGATGTTTTCATAGTGATGAGCGTGTGTGCGTCAGGCCAGCTAAAACATAAATAAAATATATAAAATACTGATAAATTCGTTCACCTTGCTCGCAGATCATGTAGTCTGGTTATTCTCATGGCACTATGTTTCTGTATTATAATTACCGGTACATATATGCATCACACTGTTAAATCACCAAATACTAATGGTAGTTTTGTTTATTCTGCGACAACGCCCAACCTCAGCCGCCAGTTGCAATGACACGTACGTGACTGACTCCACCGGGTGTGGATCAATCTTGTTTACCACAGCAAGTTCAACACGTGGTCCTTCGTAACATGATATTATTAGACATTGGTCATTACAAATATAGATATTAGGGCCAACTTGGCGGGAAAACCTTTGGGGGAAATCTCGATAATAGAAGTGTGTCAAATCGTATCGTAATAAGCTACCTGCCAGTGAAAAAGTCACATTTTTAAGCAGAAAAGCATGCAACTGGTGACACTTGTAGTATCAGTAACAACCAGGAAGTATTAGTTAATGTAACTTTTTATAAAACTACAAAACAGACAAAGCTATAACTTGGCATATGAACTCAACTTGTGTTTACACAAAATTGCGCAGGATGGTTTTATGTTTTGTGAAGGGGTCATGCCAAAAATACAGTTCAGATGTTTGCTGTATTTCAACATACTAAACAAAATTATGAAGCTGTAACAAACTTAATATAATAATTTGTTTACAAAAAACCCGTACGAATGTCAATAACATATTTGTATTTACAAACATACAAATTTTTCTTTCAGTGAGTTTCTCAAAATGAAATCAAATGCCATTTTAGGGTGATTTTTTAAATATATTTTTTAATTGTCTTTAAAAGCATGGAAATGTCACTAAATAACCAAGAAACTTAATTTTTTGGGACTGATGTATAGGCAGAGTATGAGAAAAAACGTTAGTCTATGTTCAAAACTTTTATTACAAATTATTAATTCAAAACAAGCATGTCTTGGCTACAGGAACCACCTTAATTTAATGGAAGAAAAGTAATGCCTTTTAAATTCCATTAAGGTTGTGGGTTTGATAAGTTTTAGGGTTGAAAACACCATCAGAATGGTGGCCATTTTTACTAGTTTTACTAATGCAGGTGGGGGCCAAGTGCAGGTAGGGCTCGGGCTGTTTAAGGTGGGTGTGGTCAGTTTCTGGGAGGCATGGTCAGTTTCAGAGGTAGGTGTGGTCAGTTTTTGGTAGGTGTGGTCAGTTTCGGGTAGGGGTGATTATTTTCAGGTGGGCTTGGTCAACTTTGGGTGGATATGGTCTGGTGCAAGGTGGGTATGGTCATCTACCAAGTATCTGATCCAAAAAACTGAATGTATTTATTGAGAATGTATTCATATAACACAAACATTGACAATTTTGTTGTTGATGTGACTGCATGTTTGTTTGAATTTCAGGAATCCAATCCCAGACTACTACAGCCTGACCCTGGAGATTTCACGAGACCGCAGCACAAAGGCAGAAAACATCATATGCAACTCGAGTGACCCCTCTCGACCTAGTTGCCCTGACAACTATGCTGATGGCGACACCTATGTTCATCGGTCGCTCAATGATGCTTGCACAAAAATGGTATGTCTTCTGAGTTTGAACTGTCTGTGATCACCACTGTATTCAATCAGTACAGATGGCCTACTCTACAATTTGAGTAAATGGTGTGAAATTATGCAAAAATGCAGAGCAGTCAAATTATGTAGAGAAGTCAACAATATTTGGAATACAAAATTTGTACCAATGACATCGTTAATATCTTATCATAATACTAGCTGTCTAAATTATGTATTTTCAATAGAAATTTGAGATCGACAGCAAAATCAGCTGTAGTAGAATTTTGGAGTAACCAACAATTTTCAGCAACATGTTGGAGTCCAAATTATACTGACCTATATCTTCATACCCTGTATATATTAAATACATATATTATAGATATATATATGTATATCAGAAACCTGTCGGCTACTGACACATAGATCCCTGTCTTGTCTTGTTATATTGTATTAATAAAATAGTGTATATATATTATCTGTTCGATGTTTAAAATTCAGTTTACTGATATCTAATCAAAACATTAAACATTGTTGGACTCTCAACAACTAACTGCACATCCCATCTGCAGTTAGTTGTTGGTATCACAAAATATATCAGATTTATTTGCCATACACAAAGAGGATAAGTAAGATACACGAAATATCCCTACTGAAGCATTTCATGGTGACATTACATTTTGCTGATATATACAGTGGACAGATTCATGTGTCTGTGTTGGCGTCTTGTCATGTGTAAGTGTGGTCTGATGTCAATGTTCACTGTGTTTCCTGTGTTCTCCCCAGCTACACCTCAAGGTACAGTATCAGGAGATCACCCAGTCCTTGCTGGTGGTACAGCCAAGATGTTTCCATTTCTTTTGTTAGCTCGACTCTTTCTGTGTTTCTTCAGAATAATTCTGCCTGCTGCAGTGGCCAGCGAGAGATAAAACCTGCTGCTTTTTCTATCCAGGAAGCCATTTCGTAACACACCCAAAAGTTGACACAAGCTTAACGGGATGTTGCTTTTTCCTTGTTTTAGTATAATTAATAAATTGAAAGTATTATTCAAAGACTACAAACAACTCTATTGGTTTAACTGCAAAACTCTTGGATGCTTCGTGCTGCTGCAATTTTCCCATACTCAAGATAACCAATTAGGCACACTTCCTGTTAATAATCACTACCCTGACTGACTCCGGTTAAAGGAAGAGACGACCGCCCTTTAAACGTCCCTCCACAATTCATCCTTGTTTGCTAGTCTCAATAGAAGACTTATTGTACTAAAAATAGAAATTACTGAATATCCACAATGACATTTTTATTAAAAGTCAGCCACCCATATTATTTAAGCTATTCACGCATTGCATGTTTGAACGTAGGTAAACTTGACATACTAAGGACTGAATGACTAATTAAATACACATCATATAAAACATCTATAACACCTGTAATAAAATTTACTTTTTAAACTGACAAAGAATGTTGTGTGAAATCCCTTTATTAAAATGTACAGAAACGCATCCAAAGAAAGAATCGACAGAGAGGGAAAGAATTGAATTCACTCCAGTATCATTATCGCCCACGTGGCATGAAGCAGTCACGTGACCGGGTGAGCCAATCAGAGTGCGGCTGGTCACATGCTGACATTATACTTGTGTGGTTTGGCGCAGTGTAAGGTGGCTTAAATATTGTATTGCTTTGCTCTCTTGTATATATCTCATACAAGTTTTTATGACTTGAAAATGTAGTTCTACTAAATAAGTATTTTAGTAATGCAAAGTACCAGCATTATAATATTATAACATAATATATTTTTTTTTTTAAAGGTACAGATGTATATTTTATCGAAGTAATGTTACCAATACCAGCATGATTATATATCAGTAATTTATTACTTCTGTTTTAATCAGCAACATAGAATTATGTGAATAGATGAACTACCTCGGTACCTGTTTCTTGCCTCAGTCGCTGGTGAAGACCGTCAGATAGAGATGAAATACTCAGAGATTTCAATCTCAAGATTATTTTGTGGTAAATAACGTCTAATAAAACATTGAAATTGTATTAAGGCTCTCCGTACCATCAACATGGGTAAATGCATCATGTAATAAAGCATTATTTTTGTGAGAGAATTATATTTGATTAGCAGCAGCTAGTTCAGGCTACCTTAAACTGTTGCTTGGTATGATTTTTTTGGTCACTGAGTGAAGATTTTCATTAATAAATTCTCAGAGTGGGAATACCGGTAGTCATTGTTAAATTCGCCATTTTTCAATAACTGTTTAGTCTTCTGCATTTCTCAAATATCCCTAGTCACCTCAGATCATCTGTCTCACAACTTGTTGTTCTTAAAACTAAGCTAAACATTGGCAAGCAAGTTTTCTCTGTAGTTGCACCCAAAATGTGGAATTAACTCTTATTCACTTTAAAATCATCTGAAACAATAGCCTTTTGAAAAAAATTCAAGACTTACTTTTTGAAATTGGATTCCACCCTAAATCTCCAGTGGTGCCTTGCTCTAATGACGACTCTTGAGCATCCATGTTTATGATTTTGCATAATGATTCTTGTATGTTACACCACTGAGCACAAAGTCTGGTTTCATGAAGCAGCTAAGAACATTCTTAAACGTAAATGACACATGCTTTTAATAAGTGAACAGCCGTTCATGCAAACACATAATGCTAAATAATTGTGTAACTAAGAATGCTTCATGAAACCGGCCCCAAGTTCCTGACTATATAGGCACTAAAGAAATCTGAATATTATTAATAATAACTAAGGTTTTATCTCGGCTGGCAGCCATATTGTACTGGTTTTATCACATATCTGGTTTGGTTGTTCGCCGACTCATGACGTATTACTACTCATTCTGACTGATCGGTTCAACAGGAGAAGAAACTAGTGTATTTATTGTACAGTACATAATAGATGAATGCTTGTTCTTTCCGAATTTTGTTTTTACATTTTTGTTGGCTTTGATAATTATTTGATATTAAAAATATCACCATATCTTTTTGATTACATGTAGTTATAAAAAAAATTCTGAAAATTTAAAATATTGTGATTATCATCATGAGTATTTAATTAATATGTTTCTTCGCTATACCTTGTATTTATCTATTACGTACTGTACAACTGTGACTGTAGACATTCCAATAACAGTTTGTTTTGCACATTTCTTCTTCACTGCCTTTTGCAAGTTTTTGTCTGTATTTCAAAGTTGTTTGCATTATTTTTATTCCAATATTCGATCAGAATGCATTTTTGGATTGTTTATCAAATTGCTTGAAATGTGGTTCCCATATAAACAGGACAACACAATGAAGACATCTGGTTTGTACTGTATATATATCTGTTTCATATACATTGTCTCTTCTCACAGCCTTTTGAGGGATTACATTCGATTGTATCAACCCTTCACCCCTGAGGGTATCCATTGTTGCATTCCCAGGATCCACTGGGTATATACATGTAAACACTGGGGGTATACATGTATACACTGGGGGTATACATGTGTACACTAGGGTTATACATGTAAACACTGGGGGTATACATGTGTACACTGGGGGTATACATGTGTACACTGGGGGTATACATGTATACACTGGGGTTATACATGTAAACACTGGGGGTATACATGTCTACACTGGGGGTATATACATGTAAACACTGGGGGTATACATGTGTACACTGGGGGTGTACATGTATACACTGGGGGTATATATGTAAACACTGGGGGTATACATGTGCATGCCAGCAAATAAAAAAAAATGTGTTTCAACATTTTCAAATGTACCAAATTCCATCCCACTTTGAGTTGTCTTTGGGAGAGAAATAAAACATCCACCACAGGGAAATGCAGAAAATATGCAGTGGATTTGCATAGCCAATTGTTTCAGGCTATAAAAATACTGCAAAAAAACCTTCCCCTGGTAATGGAGTGAGTGCCACAAACGTGTGCTTGAGGCTGTGACTGGAGAAAATGTATATGAAATATGACTATGACAACATCTTCTTCAAACACTGCAGCATTCCATACAACGGCAATATAATATCACTGCCTTGTATTGCATATACAGTGAAAACCTCATTATTAAGGTCACCCTCTGGATTGGACAAAATTGACCTGAATAGAGAGGTGACCCTATTGGCAAGAATAACTTCCTATGCTTTACAGTTACAGAAAGAATTGTTTGGGGCTATCCTAGGGTAACCTTAATTGCAAGGTGAAGGTGACGTACCGTAAAGCAAGGTTCAACTGTAATGTGATATTATAAAATAACCCTTATAACACCAGGTACCTACAGATAAGTACTGAGTTGTGTGCACTGGTGTTGGAAGTGTTACATCTCTGACTCTCAACACTCTCTGACACTCTGGTTGTCTGAACAGTTCCAGATCTGAATGTAATCCACAAAATTAAACAAATACCTCTTACATCAACTTATGTTTTTACTGCTTGAATATTGTGCAAACATAGGTTATCTTAGTAATTTATAAGACTGACTTTGCAAGAAATTGCAGATAGTTTACCCTTAGACAGTGGGTTTAGATGTTGTTTGTGTTTTGAAATGAAAAAAATAGTGGATGGTTTTCCTTTTGTGCAGTACAGTTTGGTTTAAATAATCATCTCTTAACTTGGTGTATCAATTTAGATGATGGGAAATGGCTATAACAATAAACATAATATGTCTATTTTAAAATGTAGTTTTTCCAAATATACAAAGACACACTTTAAGCTTTCATTTCAACCCACCTTTCCTTCCCTGTAAGTGTAACTACTTTGAATGAAATGATCAGATTATAATAATGTTCTCATTTGTTAGAAAATAGAATTATAATAGGTATCTCACACAGACTTAAAAAGTTGATAACATCATTGATAATTCTACAGGGTGCATTTCCCGAGGTATTTCACGGAGCTGCTAACAGTATAATTTGTCTGCATGAGACGGACATGTTGCACGACATCTTCAACCAGACGGCGCCACCAGTGCGGTCAATTAGATTTGCTCCAAAGCGTTGTCGTCCGTCGATCGCCAAGTGTGAGCAATGTCTGACCAGTCAGAGATGTCAACTACTTGGTAAGTGGGCTCTCTTCTAAAAATACCTGACATTGTATTATTTTTAAGATCTGGACTTACTTATCAGGGGCCGGTTTCATGAAGCGGCTAAGAACGTTCTTAATGCTAAGATGATTGTCTTAATAAATGACACGATTTGTTTAATGTAAGCAAACAGGAGTTTATGCAAAACATGTGACCCTAAGTGACTGCGTAATTTTAAGTACGCTTCATGAAACCAGCCCCAGGCTCTTTTATATAAGCAACCATCATATTTATATACATTGATTACTCCAGTGAGAAAGCTTGTCCAGCTTCAGTCATCTCATTCTGATTTACCTTTTGTTCCTAGGGTTAATACCAATATTTGGAACTGAGTAAGTAAGTTGGATTTATCCTCTTAAATGGGGTTTATACAAGTAGTTTTTTAAATGCTATAATGTAAAACCATTTGTTCTTGTTGATATGTGAAGGAAACAGTTTGTTTACATAGCAGCAGGAGGCTTTTGAAGGTGTGGCCTCAGGGGCTGGTTATACTAATGAGGTGGACATGAGAACCGAGTGATATTTCATCATGCAGCCATTGCTCAAGACCTTCCTCGGAATTATCTGACTTTGTTGTTTGGGGATTTCAGTGACAGCTCAGCGATTTTTTTAAACGTTCAACTGTTGAATTCAAATGTTGTTTCAGCTTCGTTGAAACCTATTTTCTACCTGAAAAAAATACAGTACAATTTGTTTCTTTAAATGTTCGACTACACACACTCGTTGCGCCTCAGCACATTTTGGCTTGTTACATTTCCTGAAAACTGAATCTCTTGCAGTTGACCAAGGTGTCCGAAAACATACACTACAAAACATTATTTTTGAAGATTTTGAGGTTTTCTGAATATGTACAGTCATTATGGTAGCGCGGAGTGGACAACCTCCCTTGAACTCTTAGAATTCTGTCTTGTAGACCAGTTCCAGCAGCGCTGTTGTAAGGCGGACTGCTACACATTAGCCAGTTGTAAGGCAGCAAAAAGCAATGATTGTGCAACAGCACCTGTAGAATGTGCAATGGGTGAGTAATTATCTATGTTGTTGTTTTCTCCTCTTGTTTCTCTGTGTGTCCGGGTGAGGCTGGTCTCGATACTGATCCTCGATTTCTGTTTTCTTGTTCTTCCCCCTCTCTATTCCTGCACTGCTGACTCCACCAACCCTCTCGACTTCCCTCTATCTTTCACTCTCATTCTCCGTTCCTCTCCCAATACGTTCAAATCTCTCATTACACAATCTTACCAATGCAGTCTAGGTCGTCGTCGCCTCCTTTTCACTGCCACTCTCCGGGCATCTGCTTTCTTTGCCAACCAATCCATGTTCTTTCACTCCATCTGTGCCAGCCAATTTACTGCTTACATCAGCACTATCACATATCTGCATTTTTCGTATATACCCAGGAACCTCAGATCATATGTTTCACAACTTTTTGTTCCTAAGACTAAACTTAACATTGGCAAATGTGCTTTCTCTGTAGATACCCCCAAAATCTGGAATTAACTCCTTATCGCATTGAAATCATCTGATACTATAGCCACCTTTCGGAAAAACTCAAGACTTGTTTAAAATCACATTCTCACCCTAAACCTTTGGGGTCCTTTGCTCTAATGATGACTCTTGCATCCATGTTCATGATTGTGCCTTATAATTCTTGTATGTTGCACCTCTGAGCTCAGATTCCTGATGATATAGTACTAATCTAACTTCTATTGTACCTAAATCCTTGGAAACTAAGTTGAGAGGCGCATCAAAACAAAACGGTTAGTCAATCTAAAAATTGATGAGCAGTATTCAAGTTGTACATGGGCGCTATAGAAATTTATTATCATTATCCATGTGTGATGTACATTCCCCCATACATCCGTCTCTGTGTCCAGGTGACGCGTACCGCTATACCATTGAGCCGATGTTCAAGAAGCTGAGTGAGCAGTTCCAGTGCCACATCCACTACCGGTCCCCGCCCACCTTCTACCGCCTCTGGTTCTACATCACGGTCCCCGGCACTGACTTTGAGACACCCCGCCGCTACCACACCGTCCACGCCAGCGATGTCCCCAGCCTTGGTTCCGCGTTCCACACCGTCGAATTCATCACTGTCGAGCACTACACTGGGGTACAGCTCCACAACGACTTCATCCTCATTGGCCAGGAAAATCAGGGGTTGTTGAACCGGATCAACTTCACTGTCCAACCGAAGAAGTCCGCGGCGGAATACCAGGGGGTCAAACCAAATGCGCATAAGATATCAAACACTGTCTTTGTGTCATCGATTCAGTTTGAGGAGCCGTTCGCATATAGTACGTCGAAGTGGGTCCGTGGAAGGCAGTGTGAGAAGGATATGTCACGGATCACCGGCATGCAGCCTCACTATAAGAACAGCAGTCAAGCGGTGAAGGTCGTGACAGACAACATGGAGGAGCCATACACCTACTTGTTGAGTTCAGCAACGAGCCGGCCGTACATGAGGCTGTTTGTGCCAGGTAGGTGGCAGTGGAGTAGGCATTGATGGTACATATATAAATATATACATTGGTATATGTATGTATATATTATGACTGGCATTATGCACACGCACATATATACATGCACACACACATGCATGCACACAGTTCAAGATAAGGTTGGAAATGGGTATTTCAGCTAAGTATTTACCATGGATGATCGCAATGCCAGGTACTACCAGTATAGGTTGAATATCAGGCAGATTGAAGAGATCGCTTAATGCAGTTAATCGTAACTGATCCACGTATTTTTCCAGACATTTCCAGGAGAGGATATGACAACAGATAACTCCCGAGTTCTTGTCATGTGACCAATCATGTAGGGGAACGGCGTGCAAGACGGGCCCCCTGCCCAAAACGGGCCCCCAGCGTTTTACGTTATTGCACTATATACAGCTACATTTGTGGTAGCTCTGCTACGTCACTCATAAATGAGCACTAGTGAATACTGATCGGAATTAATCTTGCATAATGGATACTGCTATGGCATGGCTAGCCTCGACTGCGCAGTGGCGTCACCAGACGGACAAACAGGAATGCCACTTAGCGGATAAAAAGAAAACTAATAAATCGCTCACGCTACATCATTTATCGCTCGCTTGTTTTTTTCTTCAAACGTGAAGCACTGCTGCGGTATGCATAAGCCAAATGTATATGCTCTAATATGTGTGTATTAGATTTTAAAAGCATGGAGAGCTTGTATTCAAATTGATAATCAATCCGAGGCCATGAAATGTGCTCAAAACGGGCCCCTAAGTCATCCGCTATGCTAACAGAGGTTCGCTATTGTTCGTTGGCACAATATGCACACCTCCATTTGTACTATATTATGGTATTACATTATTTTACATATATAGGATATTACGTATTACCCTGTTATTTTTCTTCAGTTCAGCATATCTCTGCGAGACGTAGCTGCCCGGACGATTCCACAATACGCTGCTCTGTCTGCCGTTCATCTCCCTGCTTTCACGTTGTCGTCTTCCAACCATGCAGTCGCTGATGTCCTGCTCCCATCTTCTCCTTGGTCTTCCCCTTCCTCTCTTTCCCGCCACATTGCCTTCTAGGATTGTTTTCTCTAAGGAATTGTGTCTTGATGTGGCCAAAATAACTCGGTTTTAGTCCTTTTATTCTATTTACTAGTTGGCAGTTCTATATGTATAATTTTTTAAGGATCTTGTAATCTTCTCATGTCTTCTTTGTTCAGTGTCCACGTTTCGCTCCCGTATAGAGCTGTTGGGAAAACGCAAGTTTTTTTAATTCTTATCTTTGTTGGTATGTTTTGGCCTTTCCATACAGTTTTTAGATTGTTTAGTTTCTGCATTGTTATGGCTATTCTTCTTCTGATTTCTGATGATGTCTTGCCGTCTCCTTGTAGTCTTGCTCCAAGGTATTCGTAGTGGTTCACATTTTCAACTTGCTCCCCGTTGATTGCAATTTCTGTTCTTTCAATGCATCTGTCAGTGTCCATGATCTGTTTTCTTCACATTAAGTAACAAACCATTTTTTTCACTGTGATCTTTTACAGACATGATTAGGTTTGTTAGGCCGATTGTTGTAGTGGACAGGAGTGCGGTATCGTCTGCATATCGTAGGTCTCTTATTCTATGTCCATGAATATTCACTTCATCATATCCAGTTATACAATAATAAAAATAATAACATTCCTAAGCAAAACAAAAATATTGATAGTTTATTTTTATATTATGTCAATATATCAAAGCTTTATGGATACATACATTATCAAGTAAAGTAATGTATAAGTATATTGTCAAGTTGCATGTACAGCTGTATCACTAAACCATGATAATAAACTCCATAGAGAGTGTATCACCTATTCTGAAAGGAGATCAATCAACAAAGCGAAATTCGAATAACAGAGAAAAGACATGCCTCGCTCGGTCAATGCAGACGTCAACTTTGAGAACAAAATCTAACAAAAAAACTAGTACTTGGAAGAAGCCACAACCCAGCAGGAGTAGATCCCCACAGGGAAGGAAGTGATCGTTCGCCATGCCACTTCGAAACCATGCGAGACAACTGGGTGCAGACAATAATGCAACAACTGTTTTTGGACAATAAGGACGGGGAAGCCAGGATGAAGTGTGACTAACGTGTGGCATGGGGCACTCCATGACTGGCCAGGGTCCGAGTGTGCACAATGTATTTGCGAAATGTGCGATGACGGTTAAGCAATATACAAGTTGATGCCCGTTTGGATGCACCTTTTTAGCGAGTCGAATATCGGGTGGTGCTCTGAAACACCCCATAGATACAATAATGTTATTAGGAATATGCTAAATTTTACCACATACAGATAAGTCAGATAAGTGGAGAAGATCCTCCCATAGAAAACAAATGTCTTAGAATAAAAAATTTCAACTTTATGACAAATCTCGCTTAAGGGGCCCTTTTGCATGCATTTCCCCTATACATAGCCACTTGATGGTGTGTGGCACTGTGTACGTGTTGCAGGCAACATGTCGATCTTGAGCTGGTTCTTCCACAAGACTGGTCCAGTTCTCCTAACCGATGCCTCTCTTTCCTCAAACATCACGATCAATGATGACCACACCGCCTGGACCATCAACATTGAAGGTCAAGACTCACATTATTTCTCTGTTCTTTTTGTTGCTATATTTAGATCTGTAGATTCCTGTCTCAGTCTATATTTCTAAAGATTGTTTCACTATAATATTATTATATTTATTTTGCAGGATATAGTGTATCTTGTAAAGATTGTTTCACTGTATTATGATATTCCATTTGCAGCGTGTAGGGTATTTTGGGATATTATGTTTATGATTGTGTGACTTCCTCAGTAAGAATGAATCCTTTTTGGTTTCTAATCGACGTCTTACGATACACTGTCACATTTGATAATTACATATGGGGTGACCAACAAAAGATTAATGTAAACATCCTACATAGTAGTTCTAATGTTACAAATATTAAACTCTATGAATAAGCTTTCCAATATAAGAAAACAGAGATTTCCGAATTGCTTTATCGCCATTTCAGCAATTGGACTGCTATTTAAAAATTTCAACTTTTAAAGCTCCCGCTTGAAATGTGCCAATTTAAGACACTCGGCAACCAATGCTGAAAAAATCGATATTTTTGTAACTGTTCATTTTCTTGAACACACCTATTTGATCATCAATCTGCTTGTATGTTGTAGGTCGGGTGAGTGGGTGTCCGGCTTACCTGGGGGTGACCATCAGTGACCAGTCGGATATGGAGGAAATCATGAAGTACGACCTCCTTGTGTCCTGTCCGCCCCAGTTCAACCTCACCCTCGTGTTCCCGACGACGGGGGAGGAGGAGCCCGTCCACACCTTTCATGTCCAGATCACAGACTCGCAGCAAAACCACACCATCTTCCTCACACATCTCACTCTCAGCAGGGAGGAAACGGTGAAAAGTGCAAGAAACAACTGCAGTATGAATTGTACCCGTCGCAATGACAACGACGTCTTCACGTCGGTTCCGATGTATTTCGTCGCCGTCGTTACACTGGTCGTTCTCGTTGTCACAGCAGGAGTTGTGGTTCTTGTGTATTTCGAGTGCACAAGAATCAAATGGGATGGATCGTTGTCGCCAATTGGCAAATTGGCCCAGAAGAAAGCCAAACGAGGGTGTTGTAGCTCGAAGGGGCTCAGTCGTTGCCAGTACGCTGTCATTGTCACGCTGGTGGTGTATAAGATCATCTACGCGTTCGTGTTCACATTTACTGCATTCTCTACTGTGCTGCTTCTGTACCTTCAGGGCAATGATGCAATCTTTGGAAAGTTTGGCGATGTTGTGGCCAACTTTGCATCACTCAGCCTGAATGCATCACTCGGCCTTGAAACGTACACGGATCAAGAACTGGAGAGGCAGAGAAATATGACGGAAAGAATGTATGCAGCCAGCGAACACTATCTTGATGGTTTGATGATCGCCATGGCAGCACAGATGGAGCAGGCTGTATCGCAAGACAGCTGGCACAAGATATTTGACTCCGAGTCATCCGTCAGAAACATGGTTCATTCTCAAGTAACAGATTTAATGGATTTATATTCACACAAAATTGCAAACTACACTGACAAATATTTTGCGCATCTGGACAGGACTACTAAACCTGCATTTCGGAAATATCGAGAGACTTTAAATTCAGTTTATTTTGTTGACTGGCTGACTTTTCCGCAAGCTCTGTTTAATGGAAGTGAAAAGCGGACAGATTCCAGCATGAACTGGATGACTGAAATGGAGACAAAGCCAGAGACTGCAGAGGAAAAATTTGCAAGATTCTTGAAAATGAATAAAGTTGAAGATATACATATGTGGAAGGATATATTCAAAAATCGGTGCGTATTCTGTCGGTGAAATCATGTTTACACTAAGTGTGGTGTCAGAAAAGTGTATGTGTGTGCGTGCGTGCGTGCAAATGTGGATGTGCAACATGAAAGAAAGAACTTTGAAATCCCTGTGCATGTCTTCACTGTTTTATGTAACGAACATTTAATCTGTGGTACAGTTTTACCAAGTCCCAATATGTTTTTATAGCGAGAGTCCACTGTAGATAAACGGTTATGTGTGTCTGCATGTGTGTATGTGTACAATGAGTGTGTGACTCTACAAATGTGTATACGAGTGTGTGTGTATTGTATGTATGGTTGAGTGTAATTGACATACCCAACATATGACCTATTTCTTAACAACAAGGTCTGTCAAGATATCAGAAATGGAGGTCGAACAGCTGGAGTTTTCAGACTTTCCAGTGTATATTTTGTTGAAATTCTGACATCAAATTTGTTATGACAAAAGCATAACGCAATGTTACATATGTGAGCACTGCATGAGGAAAAGAATAATTTAGCAGACGTCATGACATACCAGCAATGCCCGTATATGTTGACTATATCATAAACCATAATTTGACAGGTGCGGCAAAATTTGACAGATATTAAATGCGTAATTTTTATTGTGAGGATAGCAATCTCCCACCCCATCTGTCTCACCTCTGTGATATCTCTCATCATCTCCCTCGTTATCTCGTTCTCTTCATGTGGATATATAAACAGTTAATATAATTGCTGCTGTTTGTGAATATAAATTAATTTTCAAATACATTTCCATTGCGTGCAATTTCTGCATGGTTCCCCGTTTTCATTGCAGCTACAAGCTTCTGCTGCCTGCGATGCCAGTGCCAACTGTCTCCTGGCCTGACCTCGGTCACTGCGGACAGACCTCCGTAGGTGACGACTGGGTGCGGAGGCCAACGCTTCATAGAGACTCCCTCCGCTACGTCCACATGGCATCACCAACTCACTTCACATTTGACATGTTCCACCGGCGTATAATACCCGAACAGACGACGGAAGAGTCACCCATAGTGGTCGACCCGGCCCACAGCATGATCAACGTGGGGCAGTTCCTCTTTAGCAGCACGGACATGCAAGTGTTGCAGCTGATGGCGGTTATACTCGATGTGCTGCTCATATGGCATCGACTGACCCGTCTCTTCGTCACGGCGCGCATGTTGTGTGCAAACGTCGAAGAGACGGTGCTCGTGCAGCCACCAGGCGAGCAAGTGCAGTTTAAATGCGTCGTCACCGACGAAGAAATGCAGGAGAAGTTGCTTCCATTGTGCGACATCGACGGTGGCGCCGCAGAAGAAACGCCATCTGCTAGCGAGTTGCATAACCGACCGACGCAAAGTGAAAATGCGAAACCGAAACACAACGGGCATTTGTATGAGACTTGTGCAGACCACGACAAAGTGCCAGACAGCGCACGGACAGGACGCGTGGCTGTGCACAGTAACACTTTGCGTGTCAGTAAATTCGTTGTCGCCAATTTTGTTCTTAGCAATGTTGTGCCAACATTTGTCATCACGTCAGTGTTTCTGCTTTTAGTCTACTGTGTCACCACTGTCTGTACAGAAGTGATGATGGTCACGTGGTATCATGACTTCGGATGTTTGCTGCCATATTATATGAGTGGGCTGGATGCGCACCACGCCAGTACCTGGTGGTTTATGCAGTACACAGCACAGCACCACTCCATGCTACTTAGTGTATGGTACAGATGGACTGTGCAGGCCGTGATGGCAGAGATGAAGAGTTTGACAGATTACTTCAACTCAGGTTCGTCAAGTACATATGTATTATATACTGCTAACAGTATCTTTGTGATTGGTAGATGTTCTGTGTAAATTTATCATAAAGATACAACAAACATGTTCCACTGAAATGATCTCCGGATCAGTCATTGAAATAAGTAATTTGTTTAACATTTGTGTCTGTTTATGTTTCTATTCATTGGACCAGATACGTGATGACAAGTTTACGTTATTTGTCTAATGGTGCTTGTTTGTTGGGCCTCTAACCTCAGGTGCAAGATGCAAACCTACGGTTGTTACTAATGATACAGTTGATTGTTAATTAATCCAAATTAGTAATTTTATGTACATTGTAGTTCTGTATATTTTCTTTGCATACGTTGTAGTTGTACAACTGTTGATATGTGCTAGTAAGTAACATTGAGTTTAAGTGACCAACTGTACCTTAGCATGCCTTGGGTACACCTGACACTGTGTGTTTCAGAGCAGGGGAATCTGACAGGTTGTCTTCCCAGGGAACCATGTGCCACTGACCCACACATGCTGAACATACCAACACTGAGCAGCAACTTCGTCCCTATACAGCCACAGCCAGTCGCAGGTAAATGAACGGTTGTAGGACATAGTCTGAGAATACTCAGAAATACAGTCACAAACCTGGACACAAGTGTTGTCCTATGAATGTATGCAAGCACGTACGTACGCACACACACACACACACAAACACGCGCACGTACGCATGCACACAAACAACGTGCACGCGCACACAGTCGTTTATTTCACTGTGTATGTACAAGGAATGACCAGCAACGTGCTCAATCATAATACATAACCAATAGGGTGAGTGACAAATTTATTGGTCAACAAGTCATGGCAGCCGTCTTAATTGTATCTTTAGTAAAACACACATCAGCCGCTGTAGATGAGGGAACACGTATCGTTTTATACTCATGCTGCTTCCATGTGTGGGGACAGTCTGTTCTCACAAGTCTACTCCATTGTTAAATATGCGCGCAAGAACCCACGCTCGCACACGCGCGCGCGCGTGCACTCACACACGCCTTTTATATACAAAAAAAACAAATGCAATACCCAATAACGATTCCCCGTATAAATGTCAACTGCCTTCAGATCACGCCAATCTCAAGGGGGATCTGTCGATGACACTTGAACCCGTTCTGCTCAGCGCAAGCGGCGCGCTTGTCCAGTGCGCCTTCCTGCTGGTCGGCGCTGTCGCCGTCATGGTCATACTGCACGTCATCGGCACCGTCGTGTTCCGCTACATCCGCACGCACCGCCTGTTTCCTGTCAGCCACGTTTATCTCGCCATGTTCGGTCCCCCGGACTCGCTGCCGCGGCACGGCGACGGCGCGTGCGACGCCCAGAAGCTGTTCCTGGCCGGCGACACACTGCGCAGCCCGGCGTCCAGTGTGCTCCTAATGGACCATGGCACGTCGACCTGCGAGCTGTCCAGCTCCAACACCTTCACCGAGACCAAAGTCTAAACAGTCTCATGTTCGCACTTCTTTCGCCAATAGGTGTTCAAATGAATGCGTGTTAGTAACCATAGGCACCGCAGTGGAGATCTGCTTCGGAGAGCTAAATAAAAAACACTTGTGAATTGGCGTCATCCCAGTTGAAACTGCATCTTCGATCGATTCATGAACATCTTCAATAGCACACACGTGCCCCTCTTTCTTCCGATGATATGTCCGACGACAACATTCACACAGATGAGAGACGCTCCCAAAAAAATTAGAGTGTCACAGCGAAAAGTTTCCATCATCACCTTCCAAAGTCATGTCCGACAGCAGAGCATAGTGCTGAAGCTCCGGCTCAGCCCCCATCCAACACACTACTTGTTGCGACGCGTATGGTAACTCCCTCGTTGAGCGTTTCTGTTGCCCGCTACATGGTCTTTAAATATGTTAAATATTCATTTAATAATTTATTGTTATTTATTTTTTTGTGATTTTTGCATTTACATGACAACGGTCTAATGTGTATACTGATTACAGTTTACTTGGACTGCGCCCACTGTGGAAACATTGGTCACCATCCGTGGATTGTGTGCGTTTATAGAGGGAGCGTTTCTGATTCACGTTTCGGCATTAATTTGTCTCCAGGATTACTCGAACTTGTGTATTATTGTAATAAAGTAAACATTTTTATATGTTCAAAACGTTGTGTTTGGTAGATAGCGGTGTGGCGTGACAACACAGGTCTGTGTGATGGGGATATTGTACTGTGGGGAGTAGTCAGTAGTGCATGCGCTTCATGCTTTTGGTTTGCTTCAGCCACCAGCCAACTCCTTTTTGGGAGTGAAAAAGGAACCAAGTGCGTAAGTCTGCCATGCTGGTTCATAGCCTCCACAGACAAGACTCAAACTTAATATCCACGAGGTACACCATTTTGTAGGGCCCACCTCTGTGTGGACACGTCCCGATGTTGCATTAATCCAGTCCCCAACTATGGGTACATTGTAAGGGGAGATAGGTCTTCTTTAGCCTTGATGGGCAGTCAGTCTGCGAAATTGTGTCTCGGAACTGATATACACCATCGGTTGTCGTAGCGGATGAAAACATGATGCGACGATGTGACAAGGAAATTGTGTTCTCGGTGATACTGCGGCGGCTTGTTACATTTGGAAAAAGTTCCTTAAATTAAAACTGTTTAATGGGTTTTTCTTATACATTCATTGTCCCAGTGAAATGGTCTGCTCCTGTGGACAGAACACGGAAAGGGGGAATACCTCCTCATACGCTCTTCATGTGTCCCAGGCTTTCTTCATGTATTTGAACGAAGGTACAGTCACACCCAGTACAGGCATGGGATCCTGAACAACCTTTGACTGCAAGCGATCTTGTGGGCAGGTGTGTATCTCAAATGCGACATACTTGAATGTCATCCATAGCCCATGGTCAGCCATGTTAAATTTATCTCTATTTTCTCAGTTAAATTAAACTAACAATTAACTTTGATTCAAATAACAAGTTAAATTAACAAATCATAACTAACTGAATTAACAAGTGACTTTCTGTGTTAAAAACAAAACACAAATTGAGATTAACTGATTTTACAGCATTAACACATTTAATTAACTGTTTTTTCTATTAAAAACATGCAAATATAATTATACATGGTACCATTAAATACTGTAATGTGTATTAGTTCACCAAGCTATTGTTAATCAGTGTTTATTGTCTGGTCCAGATCATTTATTACATTTCAAGAACATGAGCAGTTCAAACATCACAACTTTGTCACTTAACCAACATCTTTCAGCACTGAACGCCTTTCCGGCTACACTAAACAGCTCCAGATACTCTTTGTATTGCATATGCGCATGGATGGGTGTTAAAACTAAGTATTTTTATTACATAATAGCATACAGCCAAGTGGGCCAACTGCCACTATTCCAGTGGAGCTTATTCATTGACTGGACATGGAGGCTGTTCAGACAATTGTCTCTGGGTGGCAGTGATTACTGCCACTGGAATGCATGAAATAATGCACAATAAATCAAAGTTAATTCAGATTTTGTTAAATTAACCTCTTCCAGAAAAATAAAACTAATTTGTGTATTTTGAGAAAGTTAATTGAATTAACTATTGAAATTAACCTATGCCTGATCAGGCTGATGCCAAGACGACCACGTATGTGTCCACTGTACGCAGGAGTACCTTGTGGAAGCCGTCATAATTGCAACTGCCAGGTCCAGGATAATTTTGTCTACCAGCCTCCTCATAGTCTTGAGGGGCTAGGCCTGCGGCTAGTAAACAGGGACAGTAGGACCTACACATAACCTCCGAACAACGCGAGGTGACTGTGCACCGCCAAAAAGACAAAGAACTCTCTTGTTTGTATTGATACATAACATGTTTCCTGACATATTTGTGGGTGCGTCAAGCAGCCTTTTGGTGCCCATAGTGTGTATGATCCTGGTTTGGTCCACTGCTTCCAATAAATGTCTCCCGTCGTATCTGTTAGCATGGTGTTATGTTTTGTTCCAAACTGTAAATGAAAGTCATACTTGTAGTTCTTCGTGGTTCCCATAAGTTGAAAGTGAGAAGCATGTATTTTACGTATTCTGGAACGTAAAAACGATATTTTAACGCAAGCTACTTGATCGTAGTGACAAAATAGATCGCGGTGCAACATATGTTTTGTTGTGAATTACACTACTTTCATCGCAAAATGCGGAATGATAACCTGTCAACATTGTACAATTATAATACGAAATTGTTAAAACCGAAGGATTTTATAATATCTTGAAGTATGGAACAAATCTATTTCAGGCTGAGAAGGCAGGGAGCGGTAATTAAGTTGGCGTTTTTGGTTAGCATCAAGCGGAGGTGCAATTGTTTGAGTTGTTTTGTCCACGATTGTAATCATAATTTAGTGATCCACACGTACAGGTTTATCGATTTCTAAAAGCTGCAAGAAGCATGAACTATAGATAATAATCAGACATTCTAAAAAATATGTTGTTGAGTAAACCATTCATACTCCTGAAAATCTATGGGTGACCATGTTAGTTAACAATAAAAAAAAACAATTGTGTGGGTGGATTTACCCATTGAAAACAAACGCTAGCATCGCTAACGTTTGTTCGAATATGGCGTCAGTAGGCCCCTGTCTCTGCACTTGCTGCATACTTCTCTCATACGAGCCCAAACCGCTTAAAAGAGGAGACAAACACATGTAAGATCTGATCACTTATTTTCCAAGCGTTCTTTGATGTGCGGGGCATGTTGGTATGGAGGAGAAATAATTCATAATAGCGCTAAGTTTGAAAATAAGCTATGAAAACTACAAGAAATTGGTCTAAATCCGAGACAATCACTATATGGTAGCAAGGCTCACCGTTATATGTTCATATAGACATTTGTGGAGTTAATTATTATAAGCAACACATGATTGATGTTACTGTTAATTAATTGCATAATGTGTTTATTAGCTTTATGTAATTAGTAATTTTGCTAACAGCATATTTACATAAAAATGTATTAATAGTCTTGTTGTTGACATTATATATATATGCGTCGGAAGGTGATGAATATATCATCAAAACCCTCCAACTGCAGGCTCGCCAAAAATTCAACTGCACCCCTCTTGAAGCTCACTAAAATATCGCCAACTGTAACCCCAAATAAGGTTCCCCAAACCCTCCGACTGCATCCTCCTTGATGATTACCAAAAAACTCCAACTTATATAATGACCGCTCCCTAACTTCTCAGCCTGGTACTTATTTTGTTCCTTATTTCACGATATTATCAAATCCTTCGATACTGGCAATTTCGTACATGAATTAAATAGTATTGACAGGTACTCCTTTCGCATGCTACGGTGAAAATAGCGTGATGCACAACAAAAAACTGCAATTTGCATATCAGCCTCCTCTTGGGCACAATGGGCGAGGCAGCTAGTGTCCCACCGAGGGTCTTCACAGACTTTCCCCAACAGGCTGTATTGTATTTCTGTAGATGTGCGAATACATGCCTTTATTGCTTCCGCTGTCATTTCATTAGGCCCTGCTGCCTTTCTGTTCTTCGGTTTCACGATAGCTTTATCGGTTTCCGTTCTCCTTGGTTCATTACAGTAATGAAGGGTATAACTTTCTCGGTTGAGTAATTCTGTGAAATGCTCCACCCATCTCTTTGCATTGAAGTCGCTCATAAGAATGGCTATATGTCCTTCGACCCTTGTCCTTCGAATACTTTATGTGACCCGTTGTAGAAGTCGTCGTTCCTTAACTCGTCCGGATCGTTTGTGGAAGCATAAAACTACCACGTTAATATCTACAGTATACTCTTCTTTTTGGTCGTGAATTTGGCAGTAATCATCTGGAACTGATCGTCTCCCAGTTAATAAGAGCTCTCCGTACCTCTCACAGCATCAGGGCCACACCCTCAGTGTGCCAGGCGTCTTCGTCGTCATGACCAGAGTTGAGCCCCATCTCTCCCGTTGTAAATTTCACTTGGCCGGACTATAATAATCTGGTCTCACACATAGTTAAAGTAGGTTTATCTTGTAATTCTTAATTTGTCTTGGGTGTCAGTAGGGCAGTCAGCCGTGCAGCGTCCTCTCGGATTTCACTGCACTTCTGTTTGAAGGCACAACTTTATTCTCCCAAGCCTCCCAAGTTGCTCTTTTGAGTTCATCGTAAATGTTTCTGTAACAGTTTATTTTTTATAGTTGCGGTTGTTGGCGCCAAGCATACCTCGAGGAGAGGGCGGGTAATTTTTTGTAGTAGTAGTAAGCAGGGCATCGTCTCGAAGGACGATGCTGACGCGCCCTGTTGTCAGTTTCTTGAAATTTGGCAGCGTCCGCCATGGTTGTGCAGTCCGATTTGTGAGTGACAATTCCTGCCGCAGCCAAAGGAGATGAAACAGGATGACAGTTGTTGTGCAGCTTGCTATTTGCGCCGCATCCTCTTTTCAGCCGCATGCTGGTGATTCTTTTCCTCAGCCCGGCCAATGCCTCTGTATACAGTCTGACGCCAAGCGATTTTCGGCAACTGCCTCCCAGTCTTCATAATTGATGTCACAGGCCTATTTGTATTGTCTCTTTATGCTGACCATAGGCGGATCCAAGGGGCCCCTAGGCGTTGTGTGTGCGCGCAGACCTTATATAATGGGCCCACGCGACCGTGCCCATAGACCGTTTGAAATGTCCCCCCGTTCAGGTTATAATGCTACTAAGCTGAAGTTAAGGTGTCGCGGTGGCGAAAGAAATTCAACAGCACCCCCTATGTCTTCCGATATCACCAGCTGAGACAGCGGAGTGGTTGAAGTTACGGCAGCGCGGCAGCGACAACATTTTGACTACACCGTTTGGTTCGGCCACCAGTGGAGGTTTTTGTGCCCCCCAGGCTCGACTTCTGGATCCGCCCCTGCTGGCATTAACGAAGGCTGTTCATATTCGATTCGACATGATCAGCAGTCCGGCCAGCTGCCGCACCCTGAGGCGATTATAAGATAATTATTAATTTGGTTATCTGGGGAGGTATTGCTTAAGTTGGACAATATCCGCACGTGGATTCTGTAATTACAGAAGAAAAACAGAAATCATTGCATTTCCAAGAAGACTGCGAACGAAATCATTCGTCGCGTGGTGTGTAATTCATAATAGGTATTTATCCGTCAGTCGAGTCATTCAACGAGACCTACACATTGTTGTTATAACTAATTAAAACTGGTATTTAATAACATTTCCTATGTGAGACCGCAGCGACTTTCATTCTGCAAGTGATCGTTGAGCGAGCAAGTCAGTGTTCTGACGCAAGAGGTGAACCGAAACATTACCTGACAAGTAAGTGGATAGTGGTGTTTTAGAACGTTGTGTTGCTTCGACAGCTTTACAATCACTAGCAGAATGTCCATCTTTCATATGACGCTACTCTTGCAGCAGACGTAATTTGTTTAACTACACCGGTCAATTTTGTTGCACGCTAAGATTCGCCGACTAATCTAGAGGCGGAATTTAAATGTTTACATAAGTTAGTAGGCCTATGTAATCAACGAAAAGAGAATGTGTTTTGTTCAAATAAACTCAAAAGTCAGGTCTGTAAACTATATGTGGTGAATGGAGTATTTCTTTGATTAAGATACAGAAATGCAAACCATGTCAGTGTGTTGTCGTACATAAAGCGATTGCTAGCGGCAAAGCAGTTTCACCTTAAATTGCATGTAAATACTTCACTCAAAGCAACTTTTAAAACTGCAAAAATGTGCTTAAATATATGTCGATTTTAGAATAGCAATATCTTATGGAAGCAAACTGTCGATTTTTTTTGTTAAAACGATGTTTTCCTATAGCTGCCGAACACAAATCGAATATGCTATTTATAAAAGTGTGAAGAATTTTTTTTTTTAAATCGATATTCTAAATCAGTATCGGTTATTTACTCAAATATGGCATCCACACAATTTGTTTGAATGATATACAAATGTAAAACAGGGGAAACACGTTTTGCGGCACACAGATACCACCTTTTTCTTTTGGATTTTCCTTTGTCACCAGTGACATATATCTGAATAATGACTTATGTAATGTGACATTCAGTAAAATGTCAAAAGACAACAGAAACTGGTAGGTAGAAGAAACCGCCCCGTTGTACGTGTACACTCAGATGAAGTAGATGATTTCCTGCTGTACTGGTACGAACGTTTGCTATGACGTAAAGTTTAGCCGAATTCGGACTTCGGCGTTCGCGCAGTACGTTTTACGTTGCGAACGATTAAATTAACCTATAACAGGTGACATATAAGGTGTAGACCTATTTTTAAAAAGAGGTGTTACGTTATATTCGTGGGTTCGTAGATGGATCCCTGAAACTTTCGCGCCCGAAGAGCAGGTCGTGTATGAGGAAACCCTTAACATATACACATACAAACAAACATACGCTAACTCGATTATAATTAGATGTTTGTGTCGTATAGATAATATCGTGATCGCGCGTATAATGGCGCTTTATTATTGGGTGGTAACAAAAGTAGATGACCGAGTGAAAATGCTCAACTCAAAACACGTCCAAAACACTAAATCCAGCGATCGCTAGCACCTTTCTGTTAATGTAACAACCAAATGGTTTCCCGATAATGGTTCCTAAAATAACCAATGGACGGACGTGCAATCACGTCGTGTAATTATTGGTGTTTTAAATACTACCGAACAATGTTAGTTCGTTGTCACAGGTCACTCATTTACCGATTGAGGCGCCACTTTCTAATTTGCATAGGTTTCAATACTTAATCATTTCTCGATGCCATGCCATAATCTCCACCCACTTTTCAACGCTGACATAATGTACACTCTCCAAGTCGGCGTGACGTCACAATAAATCGGCCAACCACGTCAGATCATTGTGTTCCGTTTTCGTTGGTTGTTTGCTTTATGTGACAGCGCATGCTGTTTCCGGAGGGGTGGGCAATATGTTCATGCTAGTCATGGCTGGAGGGAGTATCCCTATGCACAGTTTGTCCAGTCAGGCGCAGCATATGACAAGCCGTCCGACCAACTGGAACCAGGAGACATGGAACTGGAAGATGCAGCATCAAACCTTACTTTCAAGTCGGATTTTACGACGTTACCGACTTTCATGACACAAGCGTTTCTTGGCGATTTAATGTCATAAATATGTTAATAATGCGTATTTGGGAGATTTACACAATACCGATGTAAATGTCCATGCATCATAATAAAAACATCGAACAAAACCCATAAATTACGCCGCATGAACTTATTACAACGTCCATTAAGAAAAACTACTATATAATGTCATATGAGGTATTTTATTGTAATATAATATGTAATGCCCAAATAACATTTAGAAGAGAGGGAAAATAACAAGGAAACGGAACGTGCGTGAAGAAATGTCTGAGGTGAACAAATATTTCCCATATGAACAATATTTGCTTCAGCAAGACACTCTTTCAGATACAACAATTATTAAACGTATGAGTCAATTAGGAAAATAGTTCCTTACAGAGTCTATGAATGTGAACTCTCAAAAGAAGGGTTTGCTGTCGACATTTGTTCAAGAAAGTGGCATACGACGTCCACATTAAATCGTAAAAACATTACAACGAACATTATTGTTATGTGCACTTTCGCGTGGCAGACGTGATGTGGTTCGCGTCTGTTTCGCTTGTGCCATTCCACAAAATGTACCATCACAGTTTTTCTTGGAGTAGTAAAATTAATCGACATATAAATAACTTAACTAAGAAAAAACACTCCTATAAATATTTTCACAGCTATTCAATATCCTGCAAACGTTTGTCTGATCGCCTGTTAACCTCCCTGATTCCAAATTCTTGTCTTCGAGCAATTAACTTATTATATATTATAAAATATATAATGATGAAACAAATAGACACACTATAAATAAATTATCAATTACAACATTATTGTTTTAATTAAAAATGGCTTGCTGAACACGTGAAAATCACAAAATCAGCGACGTTCATTGTTTATCAACGTAGACACATTGAAATGGAAAGCAAATATGAAGGTCGGTAAGATCATACGATTTTGACAATGTTTGATTTGCACTATGTTAATTTACTTCATACTGGTGATACTAAGTAGGCAGAAATTAATTGTCGTTAAAAGAGTACTTCGAGTGCTTCGATATAAATGACGGAAAACAAAACTGATTTTTGCCCTGTGTGCGCATAACGATTTTCGGCGGTATTAGACAGAACAGAACTTGCTATGCTCACGGGCTTCGGGGTATGATGGGTGCGTATGCACCCACACTAAGGAAAAAGAGCTCCGTTTGGAGGGATGCTTTTGTGTTTGAAATTAAATTGTGACGTAAACAAAATGATCAACAGGGTCGCGTTCAGAGTTCGCGCCTTACCGCGACATCGCGATCCATCGCGGTTCGCCGCCGGAATTTGAACGGTTAAATTTTACGTACCGGAACATTCGCCACCTTCAAAAATGGATGCTGCTGATTTCAAATATGCTTTTCGACAAAATTGCCGCCATCTCTGCAACTAGGAACACTTTGGTTTTGTGAAAGCTCAACTTGTCATGCTTTAGTGTGAACTGAAGCGCTCAGACGCACCAACCACATACCATTAAAAGAATTATCATCGAATGCGAAACTAACAATGGCGGCCATCTTTGGAGACGCGCTGGCGCGACGCGTGTCTTGACGTCAACACGACGTAATTTATTATTATTATGTGCACTTTCGCGTGGCAGACGTGATGTAGTTCGCGTCTGTTTCGCTTGTGCCATTCCGCACGACATATACCATCACAGTTCCTTTGTAGAAGTGGAATAAATAGATATATAAATAAATTAAATATTTAAATGAATTTTTAAAGATATTTAAGCGACGTAACTTTGAACGGCAAAATCGACTTCCGGGGTCGCTAGAGAGTTGGAGTGAAACGGTTCTCCAGGAGACGATATCCTTGACCCATCAACCTGCATCGTTGATGCAGATGTTGAACGGCAACTAAAATACGTTTGCACAGCTGGCAGAATCTGTCATGTTTTTAGTCCTACACGATGATTCACGTAGTCATAGGTTTGATGAGTTATTCGACATTTACCGGGAGGCGTCAACCAAAAATGCTGAGCGGTGCAAGCGGGAAATAGCACAAATAGTCAGCACAAGAACATTGCAGTAGGCACAATATCCAGCAGTGGAGAGAATTCCTGTGCACCTCCTGCAACAAGTCCAGCCCGATCAAATTCATCGTCGAACAATGGAAACTGCCCAAGTACAGGGAGAGACTAAGTGACAAGTTAACCTTTGAGGAAGATTGCTACACGATGACGGAATGAAATGAAGTCACAGAACAAACGTCCACACAAGAAGAAGCAGATACTTATGCACTTACGTGTACTGCAAAATGCAAAGGCCGGGTCATAGGTAGTCATGGTGTAGGCGAAGACACGAATATCATGGTGCTTTGCCTTGATTTCAACAGAGACATCCCCTGCTCCATCTATCAGAAGTGTTGAACAAAAAACAACACACTGTTCATCAACATTAGGAAACTGGCAAGTTCATTGGGTAGCAATGAGCCATAGGCCGTGGGAAGCTGGGTGCCCTGAAACTGATGAAAAATGTTAATACTAGATTCATCCAACTTGGTCCGTCCTGCGAAATCTAAACAAAACTGCTTGACAAAATACGGTTGTTTACTTATCACCTGTATGCGACAACAACCAACACCGGCGACTTAAATGAACTGCGCTACCAATTCCTCTGTGGCAAACGAAGACACGCCGAGTCCAGCCAGCTTTCACCATGCAGACATTGCCTCCAGATACATGTTCTTCGTGCCAACTACCAAGCGTTAATCAGGAAGTGCTGCCTTCAGATTCAGCCATTTGTGACAGACTCGAAAGAGTACAGATGGACGGTCATCTGGTCATTGGGTGGATGGGCACTCCTCAGATCAGTTCAGAAGTTTAACTAGGGGACTCTGATGATGGGAATGGCAATGACAATTATTTAACTGAGGAACAATAAGCCTATCATTCTGAACTACATGTAAGTTGTAGGGCGCCATCTTGAAAACTGGCGGATATAATAATGTCGGCGAATATCAAAATATATATACATATTTGAAATCCCCATACATGATAAACTACATTTTGACTTTATATATGTGGCTCTTGGTTATGTCGTCCGTAAGATACAGGAATAATAGTCAGTGGCGGGCGCCATCTTTAAATATGGCCGATGTGAACGTCACACCAAGTTCAGATGTAAATATTTGACCCCTATTACCTATATATTAATACAATATGGTTCTAGGTGACGCTGTTATTACGATATTAGGACATTTGATTTGGTGGCCATTTTTAAAGACGGCCGCTAAGCCAATAGGCTACCGCTCAGCAATGATTATCACACCAAGACATGTTCCACATATATGGACTATTCAGTTATGACAATTTATTTATGTTGTATCGACACGTCACAACATAAAACAATTGTTATAGCTGAATATATCACCAGAGTTGTATAGAAACAGCAAACATTTTTTGAATTATACGTCGTCTAACTGTGCTGAATCGTTAAAATATGACCTCAGTTATTAAAATTCAAAATAGTTTTTTCAAAACATTCGTGTTGATAATATTCCTACTTCAGAATAGAAAATTGATTGTGAACGATGATAAATGGACAGCCTAAGTCACACCGTTTATTGCGTCAATATTTTATATGAATATGGCTATAATTAATTATTGCCAACTCTATGCATAGGTATTATTTAATACTGCAAAACATCCCCGCATACATTTTCAATTATATTATTCCACATTACTCACGACGGTTTCCTGGAAGACGCCGCGTGAATATTTGACTTCGTATAATAGAGTTCGCAGCAGCGTGTACGCCATTTTCCATTGTCTATCTAACAGACGCTGTTTCTGAAGGAAAATGTTATGTTCAATTAATTAAAACTGGGATGATATTATATGTACAAAACAACAACAACCAGTAATCACTGAAAGAGAGCAAGCAGACCTACTGAAGTAAATGGAGAGGCGACACATTACAAAGAAGTAAGTGGGTAACTACGTGATGCTCGCGCATTCGTTCGTGCGTGCGTGCCTGCGTGTGTGTGTACATGGCGATTTTACACATTAACCACAATCCAGTTGATCACCATCAAGGTGCTTGTGTCAGGTGTATCATAGAAACGGCACAGAACGAGAGTTGGTGAACGAAGTACGTTATTGATAATCGCAAACGTACGTTATTGATAATCGCAAACGTACGTTATTGATAATCGCAAACGTATCACCCACGTCAGGGATGTAACAAGCGGGGAGCAGGGGGCATTTCCCCCAGAACAAATTCCAAAAAGTACTCTTAGTTTTAAAGTACCCTTCTTGACTAACCTATATTAATGATCGCATTGCTGTTTTTGTGATTCCATGCCCATTTCTTTAAGAAACTGACCCGCACTATATTTCCCGAAATCCTGGATCCGTGCTTGAAAACGACCGTGCCTAGGTTTGAGGCGTGGATGAGGGACACAGTGAATGGTGCGGGTAGTTCCTTCAAGTTCAAGCACAGCAATAGTGCTATTGAGTAATACCCACATATTTTCAGTGCTCTTTTCCCTATAAAAAAGGACCATTTTCTTAAAATTATAATTTCGTCCTGTTAGATCCGTCCCTGATCAAGATTGTAAATGCGTAGAGGCGAAGCCAAACACTGCAAACTGGGCGAGTAAATGCCTGCGGGACTGCAGGACCATCACATCAGGGAGGGATGAAATATGGCGACGTGTTGGGCTAGTGGCCAACTCTATAAGTATTGAGATTCGTAAATCCAGAATGGCACAATTTCATCGCCATCGTGCCAATGATGGATACACGGATCAATAAACAGCTGACTACTATCGCATCAATATATTTCCCCCCAATTTATTGATCACGTCCTTGACGAGTTGGCTGAAAAATGTTCGAGTGACCACCGCTTGCACAGCAGCTCCAACCTACAGAAACAAGTCGAAACAGTACTAACTAAGTATTGCAATAGGTATCTTAGTTCGGCTGAACAATACGAGCTTCCGGTGGAAATCGCAAAGTGGTGAAAGAGGTACGATGACCCTCAAGTTCCACAACCTTCTTCTTCACGTGAACTGATTTCGGCGTGTGGTCAAACAATTGCTGTCATCAGCGACATCGTAAACATCTTCTTCACTACACCCATCGGATGCGTTCCTTGAATTGCGAGCGGTACTTTTTTTGCATTACGACGCCTCAAGTTGTGGAGTCGGTCAACAATGACAGAAAGATGGCTCAATGGCCTCCGATTGTTATATGTACATAGAAAATAAAACTATCTTCCCACCAACGAAGAGGTTTATTTGTGTAAAGCCAATTGGCGATTCATTGCACGCGACGGCGAGAGGAAGTGATCGTGTATAACAATTTCAGACGGGTGTAACTGTTGGCCTGATATTCCGTATATGGTGCAATGCTGTCGATTTTAATAAATGTATTGCTATTTGATATTAATTATTTATTTTCATGTAACCAACACTGAAGCAATACTTGAGCCGTGGGTGAAATTCTATAAAAAAAATACGCTAGATTGCACCAAAAGGGGATACATTGTAAAAAAATTCTGGGATATAACCCCCGCGTGAATGTCTATGCTTTAGTGTATTTTTACTGCCCCCAGTTGGTTTTAAGCTAGCTACGGCCCTGAACATAACCAAGCCGTTCAAGACTTAGTTTAACAGAACAAGTATCATGCGAACTGCTAAACATTTTCAAGATGATGGGTTAGTCATCTACCAAATCTGGTGCGAGGTGGCACCACGCTGTTGTGGAACGTGACAGCAGTAACTTCGAAGAAGGAGGTGTGATTACCCGGGGAGAACGGGTTGGAAGGCAACAGTTTGCATATTCTCCCATCGGGCATGTACCTTGCAAAGCAAACAAAATCTCGAAACGAACAACCGAACAAAGATAGAAAACGATCCAAATAAATATTGGGTAAACTGTTATTCAGTAGAGTACTTGGAGTTTGTGAATTGTACCAAATGAGGACATTGTGCAGAGTTGTATTGTCATTCAGATGACAATACATGATACACTACTGACAATTATTCAAATTAACATAAACATATTCTCTCGAATAAGACGATTGAAAGGCTACATGGACCTACACACACACACACACACACACACACACACACACACACACACACACACACACACACACACACACACACACACACACACACACACACACACACACACACACACACACACACACACACACACACACACACACACCACACACACACACACACACACACACACACACACACACACAAACACACACACACACACACACTCAACACACACAAAAATAAGCACGCACGCACACACACAACACAGATACACACATACGCACGTACGCACGCACACACAGTCACCCACAAACACCCACACACCCACACGCCCACATACGCACACACGCACACACGCACACACCCACACACCCACAAATCAGCACACACAAACACACACACATACACACACATATATATACACACACACACACACTCAACACACACAAATATAAGCATGCACGCACACACAACACATACATATACACATATACACACATACGCACGTACGCACGCACACACACAGTCACCCACACACACCCGCACACCCGCACACCCGCACACCCGCACACCCGCACACCCGCACACCCGCACACCCGCACACCCGCACACAAACACACACAAACATACACACACATCCACACTCACATATACACACACACACACTCTCTCTCTCTCTCTCTCTCTCTCTCTCT